>OY759230.1:7000152-7665152 GCA_963662185.1 Eilema griseolum
TGGGGAAGTACCTCCGCCCTACAGAATACCGCAGCCATAATAACCTCGTGTTGTGTTACCGGCGGTGAGTAGGGTAGCCAGAGCTCACTGGAGAGTTTTTGTGCTGTCAGTCGAAAGACCAAAAGCTTGTTCTCTCAATACTTACAGGGTTGGCAGCGCGAGTGTGACTCTCTTGGTTTTGCACACGTCCATAGGCCTCGGTAACCACTTTCCATCAGGTGGGCCGTGTGCTTATCTGCCAACTAAGTGGTATGAAAAAAGGTGAATGTATGGGAATGAGACGTATTTTGATATTCATGACATACGTTGATGACTTTCCACGAATTGCCACTTGGCTAGTGGGGCTGGTGATTGACGGAAGCAAACTGGCGATGGTGTAGGCATTCCTCTAGCCACTCTTGTTTAGGGGGCTGGACTGTGTATCGGCTCGTAGGATAACCTTAGTTGCTACACTACATACTAAAAAAAATAATCAGTTCCAGCTGCTTTATTATACTTACTTAGGTAGGATTTATTCTATTATAAAAAGATAAGCTAATCTTTGAGAACATCGGTCAGAGCCCTCTGCTATCAGCAGCGGCTGATAACATGGAATTGAAAGTTGACAGAATAAAAATTATTTTATTTTACTCGAGTCACAAACAAATACAACGAGTACACGTCGATTAAGATATTGAAAAAATTAAACCTTCGCCCAAAACCTGAAGGTTCTGTAGCTTACTGGTCAAAGCGTTCCCCTGTAAGGGAAAGATCGCGGGTTCGAATCCCGCTTGAACAGGTTCAATTTTTTTCTATATCTAATCGATTTGAATACTAAATGCTTTAACAGAACAGAGTGAGACGATTTTTCACGCCGGAGCAGCGGTGTCTTCTATACAAGACACAAATTCGCTCCTGTGTGGAATACTGCTCGCATCTCTGGGATGGTTCTGCAAAGTACTTACTAGATGCTCTCGACAGGTTGCAGCGACGTGCGGTCCGCATCATTGGGAATCCCGAGATCACGAACACCCTAGAACCTTTACAGCTGCGTAGAGATGTTGCGCCCATGGCTGTATTTTACCATCTGTACCATGGGGAGTGTTCTGATGAGCTCTTCCAATTAGTCCCACCCTCCCCTTTCCTACACAGGACAACACGTGCAGGTCTTAGATGTCATCCGCACACGGTGCAAAACATCCGATCAAGAACCAAGCGGTTCGGAGACTCTTTCCTCTGTCGCACCATTAAGGCCTGGAATTCATTACCAGCTCACGTGTTTCCTTCTTCCTACAGTCCCGGGTCCTTTAAGCGGGGCGTGAAAAAGCATATGATGAGGCCGTCAAACTGAGTGTCACCATTGTCACACGGTATGTGTAAGTAATGGTGACCCTCTTTTCTGGGACTTTGCCTTCAGCTTACCATCAGGCAAGGCGAAGTCCAATTGACGTGTCCTATATAAAAAAATAAAAATATCACACAACACGAGTACACGATCAAGGCCATTAAAAATAAAAAAAGACTATCAAAACTCTTAGGTAAATCGAAATTTGTATGAAGAGAGGGTTTAAAAGACCTCTGTGGAGCAGGGATAGAGCATTCGACTGATACGTCAGAGGTTGCAGGTTCGATTCCCACTCAGTGCTAATATTTGTATGCATGAATATGTATATTTACATTGGTCTGGGTGCTTTGATGTATATTTACAAGAGAAAATGTATTGAAATTCTCATTCTGTAACCTATAACAGAATCTAGTGAGCTATTATAACGTCCTAGAATTTTTATTATTATTAAAAGCTAGCTGACCCGCCCCAGGTTCGTCTGTAGCATATTTTGAAACTTCATACCAGCCCTTTGAGCTCGTAATTTTTAGTACTCAAAAAATGAATAGAAATTTGCCGGATTTCTTAAAATTTCCCTTAAATAGCAGCGATAATGATCTTCCGACAGTGTATCATAACACTGTCGGATGTTTACGAGAATATCACTCAATGAGATAAAACCACAAGTTAAGGTCGAGGACATGGAAGTTCTGAAAACAACCGCAACATGTGTTTGGTCAGCTGGCAGTGTCAAGGTCCATCGCCATGCTCGTTTGTCTGTATTGTATTTCAACAAAAGATCTCATTTTGTGACGGGGTTTTTTTAAATTTGTAATTTTTTTTTTTTATTTATACTCTTTGATTTGATACCCATATTGAGAGAGTTGTGAAATGAAATGTAATTCGCCATTTTATGGTGACGGCCATATTGGATTTGAAATTTGTCATATTGTATGGTAATCCACTAGTCAAGCCCTTTCTTTGATACCCATATTGAGGCAGTGGAGAAAAAATTTGTGCTCCATCATTTTGTAGCAGCGACCATCTTGGACCGTTTTTTTCAAACATAGCTAAGAACACTCCTGACCTTGTACCTTTCAAACAAAAAAACTAAACCCAAATCGGTTCATCCGTTCAGGACAAACTTATAACACCCCGTTGTTTTTGCGTCGGGGGTTTAAAAAGTAAGATTTTAAGTCTGACCAAGCCCTTCCAAACAAAAAACACTGCAACAAAATTAGTTCAGTTTCCTATGTACTTCGTCAGACGGTTGCGCTGATGTTGATAATAAAATACAAAATAAATTTCTGATTCTAGTAGGCATAGAAGTTTAATTTTATTTAATGATATTTTTTAATCTTACATTATTAAATAAGTATGTACGTCATTATAGGGTTAGGCAGAAGCCACACGAGTGTAATTTTTTGAGTTATAAGTTGCATAATTTCTGTCACTAGTTAGATTTCATAGAATACTTCTGTTTGCAAACAACTTATATTGTGTCACCATGCGAATCAAGTAGAACTTTTCTATGAAACCGGATGCAGCAGAATTTACAAAACAGAAATTACGCGATTAAGAAATAGAAAAAATTGGATCGTTTCTGGCGGGATTTGAACTCGCAGTTTTTCCCTTACAGAGCAGAGGGAACGCTCTGACCACTAAGCCACAGAACCTTCGCCCGAAACCATCCAAATTCTTCTATACATATATCCGTCTTGGTGGTGGAACTAGTTCAAGAGCTATTTATATAAAATTACGCGATTCACAACTTAAAAAATTACAAACGTATGCACTTTATTTTGTGAATTGTGAGTTGCGTAATTTCGGCTTCAACCTAGAGATTAATATACAAGTATAACTTTGACTTTATTTTAGTTTCCGATATTGGTTAAATCATTTAGGTACTTCACAATTACGAATATAACGCAAAAAGTGATACTGAAGTCTAGCGTTCACAAGCTCTTGAACTAGTGCTTCTACACCGGTACGGTCTTCGTCTTCTGACTTTCTTTCTCATTATAGTTCCCTGTAGGTCTTCCGAGGGGTCAAAACGTGTTGCGCACCTACTTCTCTTATAACTGCTTGTAGGGGATTCTTGTAATTTGCATAGGCTTTGTTGAGTTTCTGGGGAGAAATTGATGTGTTCATTTTTCAATCACCAAATAATTGTACCTATAAACTATAAAATATATTGTTTTAGGACTGTTCAAAACTGTGTTTCAAAACTGTATTTCAAAACCGTGTTTCAAAACTGTATTTCAAAACTGTGTTCCAAAACTATTATTTAGCAGACCCCTGACCTCTGTCAGGTGGATTATGGAAGGACCACTTTATTTACTGAATTTTATCTATAAATTACCCATTTTTGCAATAAATGAGTTTGAGTTTAAGTATGAATTTATCAAGTTGCAGAACTTTAAGAGCTAAACAGACATTGATATTCTGTTGAGTAGTTTTCGAACCCCACCAAACCTCTTCGGGGCCAAAGCCAATTTCACGTACAAGCTGGGACGCCTGCTGATTGATAGATGAGGGTCTGGCTGACTATCCTCTCGAGGTTGGAAAGTTAAACGGCAGTTGCTCCCAGACAAACTGTATGGACTCTGGGCTCCGAAGTGTACCTAAGTCTCAGATGCAACCACGTTAAGATGATGTTGGTGACAGTTCTCAGTATTATGTGTAAAAGTGGGTCATTTTATAGGTACATATATATATATATACAAGATTAATGTTATACTATATTACCTTTTCCAGACAGCTTAAGAATTCATCATCACCATAAGAACCACCTCGGCGTCTTTCGTTGAAGGTGTTTAGTGCTATATTCTTGCATTTTTCGTGATACTTCGGCAGTAACGCGAACGTCTGTATAAAATAGAATATAACATATAACATAGTCTCACGCCTATATCCCCGAAGGGGTAGGCAGAGGTGCTAGCACCCACATTTCGCCAGTTTATGTTTAGGTCCCAGTGTAATAGGTGGCGAACCTTTTTTTTTTTTTTTTTTTTTACGTGCGCAAAATCCCCACGGATACCTCCCCACCGGAGCCGGTGGAGGAGGTTATGTCGGACTCGAACCGACTAAAACGCACGCCGCCTGTGGGTCGCCTTGGTTGCCGAAGGTGAGGTTGACAGGCATATCCCTCGCACCCCGGCTGACCCAGGGCCATCTCTCACGATCTGGCCCTCTTCTCGGGTGTGGGGACTACAGAGTCCCCAACTCGTCCCCGGAAACGGGGAGGCGCGCCACTCGCGCCACCGCCGCGGCCTGCTTCTGCTAGGGTGACAAGCGGCTCCACCTGTCACCCCCAGGCCGGCGCTCATGGGGGGCGGAGGTCGTTCATCGACCTCCGACGCCCGAGTTGCCTTCGTACGCGGGCAGCTTGTCTTGCGATCCTTCGTCGCTCCCGCTGCCGCTCCCGCCCCGCTTCCTCCTTCACGAGCATTACTTGCTCGCAGAAGGAGGCGCCGGCCGCCCACGCATCCGCGCAGCGAACCATCGCCGCGAGCAAGGTGGAGAGCGTGAGAACCCTCACTCCCAGGGCCGCCACAAGCTCCCGCCTCGGCGTCTCCCACGCCGGACACTCGGTGAGCGTGTGCGGACCTGAGTCCTCGCTCGCGTCGCAGTGATGGCACTCGGACGTTGGCTCTTTCTGCATCCGACGCAGATACTTTCCGAAGCATCCGGGCTCGGTGATCATCTGCGTCAGACGGTACGAGAGGCTGCCGTGTGGCCTCTCTAGCCACTCCCCCATGATGGGTCTTACCGCCGTTACTACGGCGTGCCCTGTGCCTGGTTGCCCAAGTCGTATCTCCCATTCCGCCACCATTTCCCTGTGGAGCCGGGATCTCACGGCCCGAATTTCTTTGGGCTCGGGATCGTGACCCCGCTCCCGCGCCGCCCTTCGGAACCGATATAGCGCCGAAAGGCATCTCGCTTCCAGGATCCATGGTGGCGATCCGGCGAGGAGACTCGCCGCGTTGAATGATATCGTGCGGTACCCCCTTATGATGCGGCACGCCAACTTCCGCTGCGGACGCTGCAGCAGGAGCATGTGCCGATCACTCAGGGTGTCCGCCCACACGGGACACCCGTACAGGGCCAGGTGGCGAACCTATTGCCATTAACCGTTATAAACCTGAGATAAATACACACATAACTTCGAAAAGCATCGAAAAGTCATTGGTGTGTGCCATGGCAAATCCTGGGATCGAACCCGAGACCTTGTTACAGCAGTCCATTACTCATACCACTAGGCTACCGCGGTTTTTTTTGTACAAAATTTTACTTGTACAAAATAGAATATATTACCTATACAAATATTGGTATTGTACAGTCAGCTTCAGAAGGGTCTTGACTTTAAAGTCTTAAAATGATGTTAAGACCAAGATATTAAGAGCAAATCAAACTGTTATAATAATTTTATTTTTTACTTCTTTTAATTAAAAAAATAAAAGAAACCATCACACGCATTCGCGCTCGTCCCTAAAAGATAGGCGCGACCGGACCTGTACCTGGCGCGAAGGAAATAATTTAAATTGTATCATTGTCCGAACTAAAGGTGTTTACCAAATATCAGACAGAACAATCAATCAACAGGAAGAGGAATACCAAGGTATTAAGATGCTAGTACCTTATTTGTTCGTTAAGATCGATTTTTTTAAACATTGGATTGGTTGAACAAACCCAAATCTTTAAAATTCAGTAGCAAAGATAATTGACATCAATGTCTCTGTTAGCCGTACTAAATAGATTTGGTCAGCACATGTGTTTCAGTGAGCAGCTGATTTTTGGAGATCAATGACCGGTGGGTTGCGAATGTTAAGATGGATAAGTGGTGTGACAAGAATGGATAAGATTAGGAATGAATATATTAGAGGAAGTTTGAGAGTAGCACCAATCATAGAAAAGCTACGAGGAAATCGTTTGTCCTGGTTCGGGCATGTAATGCGTAGGGATGAAAGTAATGTCGTAAGGAAGGTACTAACTATGGAAGTGGATGGCTACAAGGGGAGAGGGAGGCCTAAAATGCGGTGGATGGACTGTGTGAAAGATGACATGGTTAAGAAGGGAGTGAATGTTGAAATGACTGCAACTAGAGATGAATGGAAAAGGAACACATGTTGCGCCGACCTCAAATAATCTTGGAATAAGGGCAGGAGGATGATGAATGACCGGTGGGTGTTTCGTAGGAGAGTTTCATGACTTGACACACGCGCATCACCGAAACTGAAACTCGAAAGGCTACGATTTCCGAATCGCGTCTTCGTGGTAGTGTTAGCGTACATGATAGCATACACGAGCGTAATATGAAACAACAAATCAAAAAATTTACATTTCATATTTTTACTTTTTTTCGGACAGTTACAGATACTGATCAACCCCCCAGTTCCGATAGTTAATTTAGTTTCACCTTATATACCATTACCACTGTAAGTGTAATGCCATCTCAGACTGATCCGGTTCATCCTCTTGTGTCGGAGGAACATCACATCTCGTTCCTCCACAAGACTAAATATACTGTCTGAGATGACATTACACTTACAGTGGAGATGGTTATTTTAACGACTGATTTCTGAATTGTCCTTAAAACAATAAGAACCTAATAGCTCTACAAAAGAATACTGTGACGTATTCCAATGATCTTAGTTTCATCAGCTTTGGTGTTGTAACTGAATAACATAAACCCGAACTACCTTGACGAGGAAAGGTGCAACGAGGATAGAGCTGAGTCCAGGCTGGCTGTGTTTGTCCATACGCCGTGTATATTCACTGAAAGCCTGGTCTATAGCCTGATTGTTGTTGAAATCGTTGATTTTCTGATATTCTTCGTAACGATCTGCAAGATTCTGTAAAATCAAGAACACCATTTTCACCTAAGTATAAAACATGTTTTTGACAAGTTGCAATATGTCACAGGCTACAGTGTGAATGCAAATGTTTTTTATACTTATTTACAACTTGTTGAGTATACATACTATGTGAACGAATAAGTTTCTGAGAGACATGTATAAAACAAGTAGGTATTGTGTTTTGATTAGTCTTCTACAAGTCTTCAACAACAAATTACAACTTGTTTTACAACTTCTTTCGTAGTGAATACGAGTGGTCAATGGTGCTGTTTACCCGGGTCGGAAAATGACCTCCGTCCACCGTGAGCACAGGTCTAGGGGTGACGAGTGACGCCACCTGTCACTCTAGCAGAAGCAAGCCGCGGAAAGGTAACAAATTATTGACTGGAGGCAGACTGTTCATTATGCACGTCTTTGGGAAAGAGCTAAATTCATTTGCCCTATATATGTAATTAAAATTTTGAATACTTATTTATATCACGACTGCGACGCTTGTTAGAGTCGGAGTAGAACTTTTATGATAGGGTTGACTTACTTCCATCAGCTTATCCATATAATCATCATGTGCGCTTTTGAGCCTATCGTTGAGGAAGTGTTGCTCAGCGCGCTTGCGTCCTTCG
Source organism: Eilema griseolum (assembly GCA_963662185.1). Classification (NCBI taxonomy): domain Eukaryota; kingdom Metazoa; phylum Arthropoda; class Insecta; order Lepidoptera; family Erebidae; genus Eilema; species Eilema griseolum. The sequence goes on from OY759230.1 coordinate 7,007,934, forward strand.
TTATGCATTTCTTTGAGCGCAAGTGGGTGGAAGCAGCAAGCCGGCGGACCCCATGATGAAGTCATCCAGTTATTATAAGTGTATTCTGCAACTTGCATGGCCGATAAGTTGTTGTGTGCGTTTGCCTTTTCGAACTCTCCGAAATACTTCTCAATTTCCTGAAAAAAATCGTCAAGTTATCTACTATACAAAAGAAATACAGCATCTCACGATTCTCAAGGCAATGTAGAAAAGAGTGTATAAAAAATGGATTCCTGAAGATGCATTTCTATTTGATATGTGCTTTGTTGCTCACATTACTGGACTGTGATATAACAAAACGGTTCTGATTTTTACAAACCAAATACTTATGGATCAATGTTTATTATAATTTTATTAGAACGTACTTTTTCTAGCGCTTCCACGTCAGGGTCAATTGTTTCTGGGGTAGGACGATTCCGCAGCGATTGCATATGTCTGACTGCTGTTTTTAAAGCCTTTTCATGTTGTCTTTTGAGCTCATCTGAGCTAACGCCTTTTTGGTTAACACCATCTCTCATCTGTGATAGGTATAGTTCTCGAGCTTTTAATGTAGCGCTCCTGTTGTTCTGTGCATTCACAGTACCCAAACTTCCATAATGCTTCTCCAAGTTCTGAAAAAAAAATTATAATATTTTTTAAACTACTCAGGTGGCAGACAAGCCAACAACAAATGGTCACCTTGGCTTATGGATGCGTGCAAAACCTTGAGAGTCTCATTCGTGCTGCCAACTCTGCATGCATTGAGAGTTTCTGTGCCGTCAGTGTAAAAGACAAAGCAGGACAAGCTTTTGGTCTTCCCACTGACAGCACAAAAACTCTCCAGTGAGCTCTAGCTACCCCGCTCACCGCCGGGAACACAACACGAGGTTATTATGGCTGCGGTATTCTGTAGGGCTGAGATACTTCCCCAGTCGGACTGCTCAATTGGACGGAAATACCGTCGTGTCCTCCTATAATACCATTTGATAGGTACGATCAGCCTCAGAATTTCATAAACACAATCAAATTTACAACATTTCTGAACACAAACTACCAAAAGCCACTATAGAACAAAATAAAGATGAAATCAGGATAGTCTAGCGAAAAGATGGCGACCACCATAATGGTGTCCTCCACTCAATCTTCAATAGATGACTAATAGAAAAGTGATGTTATGGTGACTTCAATTATTTTACTCGTCCAACATTATGTATGATTAATATTATGGTCACGGGACATGTAAGGGCATGATTCATACAGAATAATAGTCATAAGGCGACGAACGGGTGTAAAGTTTGATTGTTGATAAAATATTTTTACGAGGAGGTTGGACGCGACGGTATTTCCGTCTGAATTGAGCAGTCCGACTGGGGAAGTACCTTCACCCTACAGAATACCACGGCTATAATAATCTCGTGTTGTGTTCCCGGTGGTGAGTAGGGTAGCCAGAGCTCACTGGAGAGTTTTTGTGCTGTCAGTGAGAAGACTAAAGGTTTGTCCTGATTTTGTGTTCTGCACTGAGGGCACATAAAATCTGTTCTTACAGGGTCGGCAGCACGGATGTAACTCCACTGGTATTATACACGTTCATAGGTCACGGTAACCACTTTCCATCAGGTGGGCCGTGTGCTTGTCTACCACCTAAGTAGTATTAAAAAAAACGTCACTTATGTCTTTATCTCATTATTTATAGCTTAAAATAGTTGATTACCTCGATTAAACCCTTTCTTTCATCGTCTTGTTCCTGTCGCACCCGTGCCCTGGTGCGGTCCAACACGGCGAGCGCGGCCCGCAGTGCCTCCAGGTGCAGAGTCCGCAGGTCTTTCACGTGCAGACAAATGCCAGCCCATTCCTTGCACACTGCAGTCACTGCCAACTCGTACGCTTTCGTAGCGTTTGTCAGTATCTCCCTTACCTTAGCGTCATTCTGCCATAGATAGAGTGACAACCGAGCCTCTAACTCCTGTAAGAATTTTTGAGGAGTTATTTTTTCGAACAAAATTAATCTATTAACTTAACATACCATAAACTCACGCCTATATCCCCGAAGGGGTAATTAGAGGTGCTAGTACCCACATTTGGCCAGTTTATATTTACGTCCCAATGTAATAGGTGGCGAGCCTATTGCCATTAACCGGGCACTCATAAACTTGCGATAAATACACACATAATTGCTGTGTACCATGTTAAAAACTGGGATCGAACCCGAGACCTCGTCTCAGCAGTCCATTACCCATACCACTACGCTAACGCTGTTTACTCATACCACTAGGCTTAATCTATTATTTACAAGAAATAATTTCTTTCGAAGCATTCTGGTAGGTACCACTAAATGGAAACGTTTTCTTTTAAATTTTGGTGTTTTGGGGCCCCACAAAAATTTCTGGGGCTAGTTTGTAAATATTGTAAATATTTATATCAAACCTTGCGAAGATCCGTTAGATGAGTTTCAGAGTTGTCCTGCGAGCCTAGCTTCTTCTTCCCTTGGAAGTGGTGCAAGGCATCTGTGACGGCTGCATTGTGCCAGTCATGCATCATGCTCGCCGTCACGCTCTGATCTTCAACGATGTTGCTCACCATCTTACTCTCGTAGCGTTCTCGCGCTTCTCGAAGGGCTGACATCACACAGGCGTCAGCAGTAGCCTAAAGATCATCACAGAGTTAGGAAAATACCTGTACAAAATTACCCAGAAATACCCTTTAATGATGATCATCGTGTAAGCTTTATATTTAAAGCTTAGCTGGATCATCATTTATGTTGATACCACAATATGTATGCGTTGACTTATGCTACTGGGTGTGGACCGCCAGTACGTCGCTACAGCGAAAAGTGGCGACTTTGTTTTATACCAATATTCACGCCTTACCGCTCACGGGCCATTTCCGTAGCGCTATTTAGACCTAGGAAGGGTATGTAATTGCGCAGTCGCGAGCGTGTGCCCCGGCGACACGCTTCACTATGAAATCAGCCTTGAGATGTGGACTCTTCGCTTCGCTGGTAGCAATCCGCTTCTCGATAATCATCCTCATACTTTATAGACCCTAAGTTATTGGAACAGCAGAAAGTTTGCATCTATTAGTATTGAATTTATTTGAACGGAGGCTAGAGAGCTTCTAATTTCTGTTTTCTGATCAAAATTAGTAAGACCGAAAGTTCACACTTTTAGTCCGGTACAAAGGAATATTCATTTTCACAAACCTGGTAAATAGTTGTAGCTTCAGGCAGATCGTCGCTGTTGAAGATCGCCACGTACTGCTTAAAAAACTCGAGGAGTCCCTGAGCTTGTACTTTGTCTCCGTTAATTGTCTTCAGGATTAAATTATTTGGGTCGAATAGTGCGGGTACCAGTTCTAAGAGCGATAGCCTAAATTGTTCATTTATATCTGAAAATAAATGTGAGCATATGACACTTAGAAATTATACAATAAATCCCCCTCTCTTGTTAGTACACTATCTGTTTTTTTACGTGCGTTTCTCCCCTGACCTACCTCCCCTTCGTTGGCTTAGGTGTGCACGGCTGTCAGACTCGAATCGACTAAAATCGCATACCGGCCTAAAAGGTAATTCCCTCAAATTTCTTTTTTTTCGTGTTTCTTTAATCCTACATTCCCGCGTAAGCAATTTAGGGATAGCGTAAACAAATCTAACGAGGCCATCGAACTAAGAGCTACCAATGTAGCATTAATTGTATTTACAATGGTGACCCTCAATCGTCGCTAGCTTCGTGGTAGTTTAGTGGTTATGGAGTCGGTCTTACGATCGAGAGATCCCGGGTTCAATCCCTGGCCATTACACTACCGACGTGAACTCACTCCTAACACAAGCGATTTAGCTTAGCTGGCGGGGTTAGAGGGAATATTAGTAATTTCGGGTCTAATATACTTTAAAAAATCCTAGTGCATCCCGTTTAGCTTACTATCAAGCTAGGTTATATTGACGCGACAATCATAAAAAAGCAGTCCAGCATACTTACCACAAAGACGTCCCTTGAACTGTATGTCAGCGACGGTGAGACCAGGGTGCGGCATCAAAAAGCATTGCAGCTTTTCGAAACATGAATGAATATGGTCGCGCACTTCTCGTAACTGTTTCTTCTGTTTAGTTTTGGGCTGAAATCAAAAACCGATTTTGACAATTGATTGAAGGATGGGGGAAGAAATCTTGGGATTTTTAGAACCCTAATATACGCAATTTAGTGTAACTCGGAGGGAGGCAAATTTTGAAAAGCATATTAAGACATACCGCTAATTTTTTGTTCATCAGTGCTTGTCCTCCTGCAAAACCGTGCGGATGCTCGTACGCGCTCATCCAGTCTCTGACGAGGAACAGCAGCGTCTGGAATGCTTTCCCTTCAGCGCCACACGCCAACTTTCCATACTCTGTGAATAGCTGTTGACAAAATTGTTGCTTTTGATTACGGGCAACTGAAAGTGAAACCTACATTTTCCACAAAATTTATCGGAGGACTCTCAATGCTACAAAAATAATCACACAACCAAAATATACTCTTACACTCACCTGCAAATGCTGTAGATCATCTTCTCCAATATTCGCCCGCAGGTTGTAGATCTGCACGGACGACAATAGTGTGGACAGTGCGAAAATAGTGGAGTTGTCGCCCATGTCGCTCTCCGTGTCGAACGTGCCCTGGGTGTCCATCAAAAGTACTGCCACCTGATGATACACATTACATGCATTGATTTCTTCCTGCTGTGCAATCTACTATGCAGTGTCGAGCATAGCGCTGCGACAACTTCGACAGAGATTGTCATTGTTCAGATCTATCTTCTTCTTCGGTTATTATCACTTGCTCTTATTTCTACTAAAGCAAAACCGCTATCGTACCAAATACATTGTAAGAAATGGCATTAAATTTTAGAGTTTATTTCTATATGAGTACGATTATGAGACTTTATGTGTAGTGTAGCCAGAGCTCACTGGAGAGTTTTTGTGCTGTCAGTGGGAAGACCAAAGGCTTGTCCTGATTGTGTCTTCTGCACTGACGGTATAGAAACTCTGCGTTCTTACAGGATCGTAGCACGGGTGTGACTTTTCTGATGTTACACATATTCATAGATCACGATAACCACTTTCCATCAGGTGGGGCGTGTGTTTGTCACCTAAGTTGTATAAAAAAACATGATCATTTTTGCGAAAGACAAAAATAAATCGTATACAGAAGTTTTGGAGTCGCTCAAGTTTAATAAGTTGATCTCCGTTGAGATCTAGAAAACTGACATCAGCATATGGAGGAGTATGCATTGCGCTAGCGCAATTTTGGTTGCGGTTGAAAGAAATTACGTAATCACGATGGCGAAGCGACAGAACTGCCGATGATGAATATTTTTCGGCTAGTGTTTTGCACGTGAGCCGACCATGACATGCTTCTTTCAAGATAGTTCTTGACTGTATCGCTTATGGGGATGGTACTACCTTCAAAGTGAATCTGGGGTTTATTTTACTTATACTTTTCTCTCTTTCTTTTGTTTTTAATACACTTTCTAATTAGTTTAGCCGATAACTACACCATATCTTTTGTTGTTATAACATTACTGTCCATCCCAAGGTTGCCTGGAAGAAATCGCTTCAGCGATAAGGCCGCCCATTGTACACTGAACTGTATACATGCTACCTGCTTGTCCTACTGTAAATCTGTTTGTGTACAATAAAGAATTATCTATCTATCTATCTGTATGTAAACTCAAAGTCCAAAATGAAATGACAAGAGTTTCATTAAACTTTTTCATTTGTTTCATTAAATTTATTTTTAAGCAGTATTCGTGGTATGACAGTGATTTGGCTTTAGCAGAATCAATCGGGGCCATGGAGTTCAACCAACAGCAATTTCTTTCAAGGCTGTTGCAGCGCCGTGCTCGATGCTGCATTCTTAGATAATTGTACAGCTGGGGGGACAAAATCAAATGTTGGTCCCGATTTAAAAAAAATGTAGAGGTACCAGTACCTACCTTCTCTCCAGTTCGTTCGTTCGTGACAATGATGGGCTCCGGCCACAGGTGGATACCCTTAGTATTACTCTCTCCACCTCCACGCCAGTCGAACCCCTCCAGAAGCTCATCTTCTTTACCCAGCCACTGAGTACTTCGTTGATGCTCACGCTGAAAAGATATTTTCTTTTTTACTACTTTATCATTTTAGTCGACACACACCAACGACGTAAACAACCTAAAATATAGTTTAGCTGGATAGACTAACAGGAATACCAATAAATTCAGTTATTACCAAGTATTATTAATTTTTTATTAATTTTTTTAAATTTTTAAGTTTTATTAATTTTTATTAATTAATTATATTAATGTTAGAAATACTTTGTCATTATGTATAATTATGTAAGTATAGGTAAGTTTATATTATATAAGTATATATTATACGAATATATATAAGTATATATATAAGTAGTAAGTATAAGTAAGTAATATGTAAGTAAATATATTTAAAAGTATGTGTATGAATTTCTTATGTATTATAGTGTGTATGTATAATGTATGTATTATTATTGTGGTCATAGTGCACTGCACCTACCTCAATGTATCTCTGCATCACCCTAAGGTTGACTGTTAGATAATGCCTTTGGCATTAAGTCCGCCTTTGTACAAAATTACTGTGCATAAAGTTGAATAAATAAATAAAATAAATAAATATTCCTAAAAATATAAATAGCCTGTCCAAATCATGTCCTCGTTTAAAGGTAGGTAGGGTAAAGTTTAAAACTAAAACCCGACTACTGAAAAATCACACTCTAAAAAGGATTAAACAAAAAAATAATCATCAAGGTCATCGTGGTCGTATGCCAATTTTTCCTAAAATGTATTGTTTTGTTAGAATAAGTGGCATACGGCTATCCTTGATATTTTCTTGTTTAATACTTTTTAAAGCGTGATTTTTCAGTAGTTGGGTTTTAGTTTTAAATTTATCTTTTTATTTATATTATTTTGGGGCAAGCAACACCTGTAATATTAAATGAAATTTGGATGGTTTCGGGCGAAGGTTCTGGGGCGTAGTGGTCAGAGCGTTCGCCCTGTAAGGGAAAGATCGCGGACTCTAATCCCGCCTGAACCGATTTAATTTTTTCTATATCTTAATCTATTTGTTATATGCTAATTAAGCCCTTTCAGATGATACCAAACACGATATATTTATCTGAAATTTATTTTTTAACACAACACTTTATGACCGGTTTTTTTTACGTGCGTAATATCCCCACGGATACCTCCCCACCGGAGCCGGTGGGAGAGGTTATGTCGGACTCGAACCGACTAAAACGCACGCCGCCTGTGGGTCATTTTTTTTGCCGAAGGTGAGGTTGGCAGGCATATCACTCGCACCCCGGCCGACCCAGGGCTATCTCTCACGATCTGGCCCTCTTCTCGGATGTGTGGGGACTACAGAGTCCCCAACTCGTTCCCGGAAAACGGGGAGGTGCGCCAGGCGCGCCGCCGCCGCGGTACACTTTATGACCGCTTATGGCGCTACATTTGATTCGGTGATACCACATATAGCCTATAACCAGTGGACGACCAAGACGCTTCTAGTGATAGGTATTTGTCCAGTTCTAATAAGTAGTTCAGGAGCTATGAGAGAACAGATGAACCTACATACATGAATACATACATAATAGCCTGTCAAAATCATAACCCTCCTTTGGCTTCGGCGTAGTCAGGTAAACAAGGACAATGTTTACTCCTTATACCAAGTGACCGACCGACGCCAACGGCTTAACATACTCTTGGAGAAAGGCTTAGATAAATTAAAAACATTTTTTATTTCATCTAAGGAGAAAGGTCATTCATTCTAAGAGTGACCTGGCTCACCTTTATAACTATAACGGCGTCATGACCCGATTGTATCCGAGGTCAACTCGGAGCCTAGGGCCCACCGCTGCAATGTAACGAGGCTAGTAACTAGTATTATTTAATCTTACAATATACATACATACAATCACGAGGTTGAATTAACACCCACAATTGATCAATTATTGTATTCAGTTCGTAATAGGGGGAATCCCGTATTTCGGACACTATTGTTGACTCGAGCCATGCATCTGAGGCTGAGTCTGAGCTATATATATATCTGTCTGATGTTAAACAGCCCTATCTTTTAGTAGTCCTGTACGACACCGGAAGAGAGGGGGTGGCCCAAATTTTACTCTCCCACCTTACGATATATGCTAACTTATTCTGTTATCAACTGATTTATACGAGAATTATGTTTTGTATTTTATATGGGGACGCGGGCGTTAATGTAGCATCATAATACTCACCGGAGCTTTAAGGTATCTCAGAAAAAAGTCGAGAATGAAGGACTTGCCACCTCGGTACGCACCAGCGACGCTGACCACGGCGACGGGAAGACTACGCACGTCTGGCCGCAGAAGAACACTAGCCAGCGCCTGCTCGTCCAGCTCGTAGGGACGTCCAGGTTCCCCAGATATCTTCACCACTTCGAGACCTCCTCGCTTGGTAACTCCGCTCATGTTCTCAAAAACTGTTTGGAGATATCCACCAGTATAATACGTGGTTTAATGAGAAATATGTAACGAGTAAAACGGGGAAAGTCGAGATCAATGGTTGAATAGAAGTAAAATGGTGATTTAAATTCCGTAGTTATTTTCTTTCAAATGCAACTATGGACTAGTTCAATGTAATGATGAACAGTATTATCAAAAATCTGAGTAGATACTTAATCTTTTGTAAATGTATTGATTTAAAAATGTATACCGATATTTTTTTTTTATACCAATTTGGTGGCAGACATGCTTACGGCCCACCTGATGATAAGTGGTTACCTTGGCCTATGGACGTGTGTAACACCAGAGAAGCTACACTCGCGCTGTCGACCCTGTAAGCACAGAGTCTCTTTGCCGTCAGTGTAGAGGATAAAGTAGGACAAGCCCTTAGTCATCCCACTGAGAGCACAATTTTTCCAGTGAGCTCTGGCTACCCTACTCACCGCTGGGAACACAAAACGAAGTTATTATAACCGCGGTATTCTGTAGGACGGAGGTACTTTTCCAGTCGGACTGCTAAATTGGGCAGAAATACCGCCGTGTCCTACCTCCTATAAAAAATCATATCATCTTGGATCTTGGGCCTAAAATGTGCTCTATACGCGCGGTACCCGTTTCTTGAGTGAGTTTTTAGGATAGCACGGGCAGCTACGATGGAAGACGAGCTCAAATTTACCAATTATAGGTTTTTACAAAACAAATGCGTGCGCCAGTGCTTCGTTTATCTCGCGATTGTCATTGTTATGGACTCAACTCCGAAATAAACGAAAATACCCGGGCTACTCCGAAATAACCGGGCCTCGCATTCCTCACCAGCATAGATTTTGTCTCGACCGGCCGACTGTGCGTAGACGATTGAGACACTTCCATATCGGTTACGGGAGGTCGTGTTCTGGAAGTAATATTTCCTGGGGAGGTAGGAAATCAGAAGGTGGAGGGAGTTTGTCTTTCCATAGAGAAATTGATATGTTAATTTTATCATTACAGCAGAGATTCGCTTTGTGGTCATGATAACAAAAAGATGACCAAGGAGCTACCCAGAAACGTCATCCTAAGCTCTGGGTCCGCATGATGAACCCTTAGGTATTTCCTTTCAATAGAAGAATCGTTTCGTTCGAAGCTCAGGTTTGGTAGTTTATAAAATCAATATGCTACATCGATTATACATATATACATACATATAGTCACGCCTTTGTCCCCGGAGGGTTGGGCAGAGGTGAATAAACACCCACATTTCACCAATAATTAAATTCGATCCCACGTAATAGGAGGTGAGCCTATTGCCGTTTTCCGGGCACTATTGTTGATTCACGCCATTCATCTAAGGCTGGGTCTAGGCTGTATATATCTGTCTTATGTTAAACAGCCATATCCCTTAATCGCCTTGTACGACACCGCATGGGAAGAGATGGGGTGGTTCAAATTCTAATCTGCCGGAATTAGTTATATAAAGTAACTTACGTCAAATTATACCTACCACTTCAGATTTGCTACCCGTATCATGATAATCTGATAAGTACTAACATCAATAATGTGTTTTAAATCTAAAAGCAATGTTGATGTAGATAGAGAAAATATATCAATAGATCATATTAAATGTGATAATAATACTTACTTTATTAAGTTTGTTTATTTACACACTAGCTGACCCACCCCAGCTTCGCCCGGGGTATATTTTGAAGCTTCATATCCCTTTGAGCCCGTATGTTTTAGTCTTCAAAATATGTATGAAAAATTGCCAAATTCGTTAACATTTATTATCAATGCTCCGCTCCCTTAAGTAGTAGCGTGATGATATATAGCCTAAAACCTTCCTCGATACATGGACTACCCAACACTGAAAGAATCATTCAAATCGGACCAGTAGTTCCAGAGATTAGCGCGTTCAAACAAACTCTGCACCTTTATAAGATTAGTATAGTGTTTTTTTTTACGTGCTCAAAATCCAAACGGATACCCCCCACCGGAGCCGGTGGAAAAGGTTATTTCGGACTCGAACCGATTAAAACGCACGCCGCCTGTGGGTCGTTTTTGGTTGTCGAAGGTGAGGTTGACAGGCATATCCCTCGCACCCCAGCCGACCCAGGGCCATCTCTTACGATCTGGCCCTCTTCTCGGGTGTGGGCACTACAGAGTCCCCAACTCGTCCCCGGAAACGGGGAGGCGCGCGAGACGCGCCGCCACCGCGGCCTGCTTCTGCCAGGGTGACAGGCGGCTCCACCTTTCACCCCCAGACCTGCGCTCATGGGGGGGCGGAATCGTTCATCGACCTCTGACGCCCGAGTTGCCTTCGTACGCGGGCAGCTTGGCTTGAGATCCTTCGTCGCTCCCGCTGCCGGGTCTATTTACACTTAATGTATTTTAAATCTATGCTAATATTTACATTAATAAAAAATAATAATTAAACATAACATAAACTCATCACACCTATATCCCCGAAGTGGTAGGCAAAGGTGCTAGCACCCACATTTTGCCAGTTTATGTTTAGGTCCCAATGTAATAGGCAGCGAGCCTATTGCCAAGTGCCACCGGGCACTTATAAACCTGCTATAAATACACACATAACTTCGAAAAGCATCGAAAAGTCATTGGGGTGTGCCATGGGAAAACCTGGGATCGAACCCGAGACCTCGTCTCAGCAGTCCATTACCCATGCCACTAGGCTACCGCGGTGAATAAAACAAAAGTTAAAATGCGTCGTTCAATTCCTCCGCATCGCATGCCTCTTGTGGTAGCGTTCCCAGAAGACTGGCAACATTGCCACGTTGTATGGCAATGCTTATTCTCTTACCTGAGAAGAGGCCAGCCCTCTGGTCACGAGAAGCATCGACCATACGCTTCGCAATCTCCCTGAAGAGATTGCGGGCGCTCGGACCCCACAGTCCAAACGTTTCTACTCCAAACGGCACAAACTTATAATCACCAATGAGATTGCGCCGCTTAAGAGTCTCTGCTTCTGTTTTATGATCACTGCTCAGCTCCCTTAAGTAGTAGCGTGAAGATATATACCCTAAAACCTTCGTCGATAAACGGACTGTTTAACACAAAAAGAATTTCTCAGCTCGAACGAGTGGTTCCTGAGATTCATACAAACAAATAAACTTGGCTTTTATTATTTTTTTCATACTGCTTAGGTGGCAGACAAGCACCACACACCTGTAATATTAGCATAGATTTGTAACTAAAAGGGTTGCCCTTACGTTTAAGAGATCTAAGGTTAAATCCTGGCCATTATGACGTGAACGACATGAATTGAATGAATTATAAGATAGCGTAATTATTTATATACTTTATCTTTTCTAATCTTGTAATAAAAAACATATTGGGACAGGAAGTTATGAATCAATAACTAATGTCCTTGAGTGTTTCTTTTTTTAAACAGCTTAGGTGGCAGACAAGCACATGGCCCACCTGATGGAAAATGGTTACCGTGGCCTATGAACGTGTGCAACACTTGCGCTGTCTGTAAGCGCAGAGAGTTTCTGTGTCGTCAGTGTGAAAGACAAAACAGGACAAGCTTTTGGTCTTCCCACTGACAGCACAAAAACTCTCCAGTGAGCTCTGGCTACCCTACTCACCGCTGGGAACACAACACGAGGTTATTATGGCCACGGTATTCTATAGGGCAGAGGTACTTCCCTTTCCATATATAGATACCAATGACACAAAAGGTTAGTATTTTTGTGTAACGAATAAACTCAATTTCTGGAAACGATTCCAAAAAAAGCGCCTCCCGCTACCACCTACTGCAAATACCGGCCGCGGCATTTTGGAGGCTTCGCTCACGTCCCTCTGACTATCACCGGGGGTGGCATACGAGGAAATTGCCACACGAAAAAAAAGTTGAAACGGAATCAGAACCTTTCGATTTCTAATAATAATGTATCATTAAAAGTTTTGCTTGATGATTAAAGGATTCTTCCATTCTTTGGCATTGGCTGTTGCAATTAGAAAGAAAGAAAGAAAAAATATTTTCGTTGCTTAAAACAAATATACTCAGTACAGCAATAGCAAGAAGAAATAAAGGCCGCCTTTAAGCTTAATGCTGTCCGCGTTGTGTGCATCGCTGATTTTCAGAGTCAGCCGGACAGTGGTTTTGACATTAATTTAATCCAAAGGTTAAAAACTACAAACCATCATGATGCACAATGGCAACAAAAATTAGGTATAAAACTTTGCTATTAAAAATATGGATCATAATGATGTGAATGAGGTCGATTCTTATCGATTGAGACACGTCAACGGCTGTAAAACATCCGGTCAAACCTTGTTTTTCGTGTGGAAATCCCTACAAATACCACCGCCATGGGCCATCGGGATTTTTTGTATAGGTCACATTAATTTCACGTTATGTTGAATTCGGACCGACCGCACGCTATCTCTCGTTTCAAATATCAGGTTTTTTAATAAAGCATTTCTTTCGAACCCCCTGTGAGCCGGCGGCGTCAAAAAGGCGCCCAGTCCAGCCCTTGTTTGCTCTCACATGGAAAGGTTCCGAACTACATGGCAGTTCCCGCCGTAGCTGGTATTTGTCTAAGGCGACAGCGCCTCCTCTGTGAAGTAGAGAGGCACTGCCGTCTTTATTGCGAAAGGTGGCACCGCGTAGAGGTTCCGGACCAAATACCGCAATATCCAATTAGACCCACCGTGTCCGTGGAACATATAAAAAAACATTTAGGAGGATACATCACTCGATACTCACATATTTAAGGCACCACAGAATAAAAACGTAGATTTTATACACAAATAGCAATTTTTATTGTACAAATAGATACGTGTGTAGGTGCATCTAATCTATAATGAATAGATTAATCAATACAATGTAAAATAAATATATATATCTACAAAACTAAGCACTTCAATGTAACGATTTATCAAACAACGTAGATATCAAGATAATATAACCATTACAAAAACATGCTATTTACAACCTTTACAAAATGATAATACGATCTATGTTTCAATATCAATACACGCATTTTATGACAATACAATTCTGAGTTTTTATAAATGGAGATAAAGAAAGTAGTAACGATGAGATATCTGATAATTTACGATAATATGACCACTTTGCAAAATTTCTACCATTTAAGTAATATTTGACAGTTGAAATACTACCTCAGTAACTATATATTTATATACCTACCACCCTATGGCTGAAACTCCATTCGCAAATCGTTCCAGCGAAGGTTGTTACTATTTTAGAGATAAAATACGCGAGTATCTGGCATAAATTTTCCTCCTCTCGGTGTGTCACCAACAATCTCTGTCGTAAAAGTAATGAAGTTGTAGGAGAGCAGATCTCTAGTTACAACCAAAGTTCAAGCGTTAAATGCAACCTGGATTGGATGATGTTCGAAAGATGGGAGACAAAAATAAAAATGACCAATTATATTTCAATTAGGTATCATTATTATTTTTATAATATTCGAGTACGAACGTAACTCAAAGTACTTCTTCAGATGCTTTTTCTAATCTGAAACCCTTCAAGCGTACAGCTATGGTCAAAGCTATTATTGTATAGTTAGTTCTTTCCTTCAATTCGATGGCTACAAAATATTACAACCCAATTTCTCGCATCGCAGCATTCAAGGGATTCTGATAGTCTGCAAAACTGGCGTTGATTTTCTGTGGAGGAATTTGTTATTTTATTATCCAAAAGTCAGATAAATAATAAACAATTATAAAGTACATCCAAAATTACCACATACCCACACCTACTAGAGAGCTAACCTTCAACAAAATTAAGAAAGCACATACTACCTGGGTCTCGATTCTCTCCTCGTAAAAATGTATTATGTGTGTGACTAACATATGATATGAATATTGTTTGTTTGACTATCGATAGTATTGTGTATTCTTTTATTAAAATCTTATTCTTGCATTCTTGACACAAAATATTGACAATAATGGACATTTTAATTATATTCTAATTTTAATCCTATTACAATACTTAACTATTAATGAAATATGTAACATTTTCAATTAATAAATTTGCATGCAGAGAATCTGCGAAACATAACAGAACCTTATTTGTTTTTGTAACACCATTGTAACAAACCGTGTTTGGAGTAATAAATGATTTACTTCTAAAATAGTTTTGAATCCTTACAGCCAACATAGCTGTAGCATCTATATAGACATAACATATATACATACACGCTTGTAAATCTCCGAAAGGGTGGGCAAAAATGTACCTACATTCCACCAACTATGATTTTCGGTCCCAGATATAGGGCGATAACTTTGTTAGGTACTATACCATATGTTTAGCGTCGAAAGGAAAACCGCCCTATCTCTTAATCGCCTTCTACAACACTCACAGGGACAGAACATTTTGTTCCTTTAACGATATGAAAAGATAAAGGTACCTTTTTGAGATTCTTCAGATATTCGTCATCGTCATCATAGGCATGACCTCGACGTTTTTCTTTGAAGACGTTCAATGCCCTGGCCCTTGCTTTGTCGTTGTGCATCGGCAGGAATGCAAATACCTGCACAAAATATATACAAATTTCACTTGATCTTGGAGTATATTGATTACGGTAAAAGTATAATTTGGCGATAATTAAAATTATATATGAACTACTAAAATTTTTCATGCACTTGCTTAAACTGCTTAAATAAGTTCAGTATATAAAATTTGTATAAGAACCTTGCTAATTGCGATAGCTCTTGCTGTTTACGAGAAAAATGCGAGAATACAATAATTTTGAACTTTGAGCTTGAATAAAAAAATGCACAAGTTTAAGCAATGGGGACTTTTGATATTTCTTGTATTATTGTGTATTTAATACCCTTACTAATTTTCAGCTATATGCGAATTTATGGAAGATTACAATTTTATTTCTTCCATTTTGACTGAACTTTAGAGCTAGAACAAGATTATTCTTTCTTATTATTTTAGTGAAAACGAAACCTTATTTTCCAAGAGAGAACAACGAATATTCTATTCTAGCACTTAAAGGTTTTGACATAGAGGCGCTAGAATGAGCATTCGTTTGGTCTAAATCCATCTTTAGAAGTCGGTGAAGTAAGCAAACTGATACCCTGTATATTGCCCCATAATGCTTCATACGGTATTGTCGTACCTACCTTTATAATGAAACTTGCAATGAGCTGCAATTTGTTGACTCCTAGCAACCCTGGCCCGCTGAGTTGGTCCATTTCGCGCATATACTCATTGTACGCCTGATCTACTGCCTGTTTGTTATTGAAGTCATTGATTTCCTGAATCCTAACGTAACGAGCTTCAAGATTCTGTAAAGGTATAGTGAAGTAAAGATATTTAAAACTATATAAACTTTTTTTATACCAGTTAGGTGGCAGACAAGCACACCTGATGGAAAGTGGTTACCGTGGCCTACGGGCGTGTACTACAACAGGATAGTCACTCTCTTGCTGCCGACCCTGTAAGAACAGAGAGTTTCTGTGCTGTCAGTGCAGAAGACAAAGCAAGTAAAGCCTTTGGTCTTCCCACTGACAGCACAAAATCTCTCCAGTGAGCTCTAGCTACCCTATTCATCGTTGGGTATACAACATGAGGTTATTATGGCCGCAGTATTCTCTAAAGCGGAGGTACTTCCCCAGTCAGAATGCCTCAATTAAGACAGGAATACCGTCGTGCCCTACCTCCTACTAAATAACTAACTAAATAATTGTCGTTGTTAGTTGCCGGAGGTAAGGCTGGCAGACATATTCCTCACACCCTGGCCGACACAAGGCCATCTTTTCGATCTGGCCCTACTCAGGTTTTGGAAATGGAGGGAATTAGGGTCAGGAAATGAGGAGGTGCCCAGCGCGAGTCGCCGCCGCGGGCGTTCCGTCTATGTTATTCTCTTAGTCTTAGGCTGTAGACCTGACTTACCGCAATCAGTTTATCCTTGTAGTCGTCCTGTTCACTTTTAACTCTATTGCTAAGGAATTGTTCCAGAGCACGCGCCTGTGCGTCGTCGTGTAGCTCCTTCAGCGCAAACGGGTGAAAGCAGTAAGACTCAGGGCCCCACGCTGATGTTATGCAGTTGTTATACACATGTTCTGCTACTTGCATTGCCAACAAGTTACTGCGTGCGTTAGTCTTTTCAAAGTCACGGAAATAAGTCTCGGTATCCTAGGAAAACGATTACAAATCATGATAGAGGGATTTATAAATGAAATTCTGTTAATTGGAAATATTGTTTTAATCATAATCAGACTTCAGATTTCAAAGTTATTTTTCTAATAGTTGTGCTAAATAAGAATAATTGCGAGAGTAATACAAAGCGGGGTTTACCGTGACGTGCTATAAGCAATGATGTCTTAGAATGCGATCCAGGGGGAAAGGAATGGAGCAATACAAAAAATATACCTAAAAATGAGGTGTCCTAGATAAAAAAAAAAGCTGAAGGCAGAAGAAAAGAGGGTCACCATTACTTACATATAGCATGTTACAATGGCGACACTCAGCTTGACGGGCTCATTATATGCTTTTTCATGCACCGCTTAAAGGACCCGGGACTGTAGGAAGAAGGAAACACGTGAGGTGGTAATGAATTTCATATCTTAAGGTTACGACAGTGGGTCTCCGAACCACTTTGTTCTTGATCGAATATTCTGCACCATATCTATGTTACAGGTTACTTATATCGAAGGAAGATGATAATTAATTATCAGAAAATTATTACCAATAATAAATTTTCAAACCAAATGTCAAGTACAAATAATTTTGTAGTCACAAATATTTATGAATAAGTAATATTTTTTAGTGTTTCTAAAGTAGGTTTAAGTATATTCAGAAAAGTATAAGTAGCATCAACAAAACGCAAATGGATATCAAATATTTGATGTGACATAATCAGACAAAATATCGTTCCCGGCGTAGTAAACAACAGACGTTCCGATAACCACTCGTAATAAAACCTCGTAAAAAAAGTGTTTCAACAAGTTAAAACAGTGTATACAACAGTTATAAATAAACATTTAGTTGAGGAAAGTGTATTAACTGAGCAAATCACGCACAAACTATCTTCTAAATAACTAAATATTACTGTGAAAATATTCATAACATAACCTCAAATACTATTGTGTGTAAACCAAAGAGTATCAATGCAACCTACAAATTGAATTTGACAGATAGTGTTGCCATATAAGAAAGTTAAATTCTACTATTAAATATTTTGCCAGATATATTGCGCGCCAATTTCTGAAATATCAAATAAGAAATGGAAGACCAGATGCAAATTTTACTGAAAAAAATTCAAGAACAAATGGATAGGCAAACAATATCTATTACAAAGGCTGTTACTGAAAATATTTCGCAGCAATTGGATGAAAGATTCAAAAAGTTAGAGGAACAAAACCAGAATCTTCAAACAGAAGTTTTGGAACTAAAAGAAAAAATTAAAGGATTAGAGACACAAAAGAAAAAGAACAATTTATTATTTTTTGGAATAACAGAGGGCAGTGAAGAAGATAAAAGTATAGTAAAATTTATGAAAGAAAAAATCAACACCCACCTGTCACTGGATATCCAGGAATATGAAATCGACAAAGCCCATAGGATCGGACAAAAAATAAGCAACGGTCCCCGACCTATACTGGTCTCCTTCACTTCCAACTGGAGACGCAACTTAATCCTAAAAAACAAAAAGAAACTCCCGGAAGGAATATACATAAAAGAGGACTTTACGAAAGAAACGTTAGAAATAAGAAAGTCTCTGTAGCCTAAACTCGAAGAGGAGAGGAACAAAGGCAATATTGCCTACCTGCGAGGAGAAAAACTTATAGTTAAGAAACCATCGGATATTCAAAAAAGCGAGAAGAGAAAGAGAGAATCATCCTACTCGCCTAACCAGAACCAACACCAACAACCCTCCTCAGGGGGCCCAAAGAAAATCGCTGCAAAGAATGCTTTCGAGCTTATGACCCGTCCTCGAAGCAACTCACTCAAAGAAAAGATTAATAATTAGCAATCAAAACCTGCTCCCAAGCCGACCGGTCATCGTGGGAGTGTAAGACCAAAACCCTCTAAATTCCAACATAACACCACACCAGAAATTAAACTAAAACAAATGCCACAGCAATTGAAAATATGCACATATAATGTGAGGTCGCTGTCTACAAAAGAACGTTTGTTAGAACTGACCTACGCTCTCAAGAACATAAATTTTGATATAATAGGCCTGGGAGAAGTAAGGAGAATGGGCTGCAATATAGAAGAACATCAAGAGCACATACTATGCTACATCGGTCAAACAACCGGTCTGTATGGAGTAGGTTTTTTAGTCAAGAAAATTCACAAACAAAACATTGTAAGCTTCACAGGTATATCAGAAAGAGTGGCAGTCCTGAAATTAAAATATGAGCACGAACTCTTAACTCTTGTGCAGGCCTATGCACCTACTGAGCAAGCTTCCGAAGAGGAGACTGATAAATTTTACAACGATTTAAGAAAAACACAAGAGAGTGAAGACCGAAATGTGATTGTAATGGGAGATTTCAATGCTAGGGTAGGACAACCTAAAAAATATGAAAAAATTATAATGGGAAAATTTGGGTACGGAAAACGAAATGAAAGAGGTAACAAACTTGTACAGTATGCCTGCGAACAAAAACTGAGCATAATGAACACTTATTTTAAAAAGGACGCAGATCGCAGATGGACCTGGATATCTCCAGACCAAAAGACAAAAAACGAAATTGATTACATTATGTGCAACAAACCAAAGCAAATAACTAACATAGAAGTACTAAATAATGTGCCATTCCCATCGGACCACAGACTACTAAGATCATCCTTTAGTTTGAAATCACCAAAGAAAAGCAGAAAAACTTACAGCTCATTACCTAGAATACCTAAAACTGACGATGAAAAATTATTGTATTTAGCAAGCCTTAACGAAAACCTGGAGACACAATTCTGTGTACCACCTGAAGAAAATAATGTACAAAATTACTATGATAAAATGGAACATGCAATTACAAGCAGCCTAAAAATAAAATATAACAATTCAAAAGACGAGACAAATATCTTGAGCAGAACAACAAAAGACTTAATGGATAAACGCACTAAACTAATGCAAACCAAACACAAAAACAAAGAAATGAAAGAAGAGCTAAAGAATCTGTTCAAGATGTGCAGTAAGGCTATAAGAAATGATTACAATAAATACAAAAGAGAAGTTATAGAGAGAAACTTAAATAAATATAGAAGTTCCAAAAGAGCTTATAAAGAATTAATGACACATAGAAACTGGATAGGAAAATTCAAAACAGATTTTGGAGAAACGAAAACAAGGCAAGAGGTAATCAACCATGCCACCGAGTTTTACAAGGAGTTGTATAAAAAATATTCGGAAACATATGAGATAGAAGACAATCACATAGATTTCGAAGAGGAAGAAGAAACAGTAAAACCTATTGATGAGTGTGAAGTTCTTGAACATCTCAAAAAACTCAAAACAGAGAAAAGTCCAGGTCCGGACAACATCACTAATGAAATTTTAAAAATTGGGGCACCCCTTTTGCTCTCACACTTAACACAAGTTTTTAACCTATCCCTCCAAACAGAAAAGGTCCCCAAACAATGGTGTAATTCCGATATAGTTCTGTTATACAAAAAAGGAGACCCACTGGACATTGGAAACTATAGACCAATTAGTCTATTGCCGAGCATTTATAAACTTTTCACAACAATACTCTTGAACAGAATCACACCAATCATATACGCATCACAACCAATCGAACAAGCAGGCTTTCGCTCAGGGTTTTCAACAATAGATCATATCCACACCTTGGAACAAGTAATAGAAAAATACAAAGAATTCAATCAACCTCTCTATGTGGCTTATGTGGACTACACAAAGGCATTTGATACTATAACTCACTCCTCTATCTGGAAAGCCCTGAATGTCTGTGGCGTAAGTAAGACATACATCAACATCATAAAAAACATCTATTCTCAAAGTACAAGCAGAATCAAGATGGAAAATAAAGGAGAACAGATTACAATAGAGAAAGGTGTTAAACAAGGGGATCCTCTATCACCGAAACTCTTTATAGCAGTACTGGAATGTGTCTTCAGAAACCTTGATTGGAGCCAGAATGGCCTATGCGTACTAGGGCACCACCTTAGTCATCTGAGATTTGCAGACGATATTATTTTGTTTGCCAAATCTGCCAAAGAATTAGAACAAATGATGCAATCTCTTGCAGATGAAAGTAAAAGATGTGGTCTACAAATGAACGCAAACAAGACTAAGGTGATGACAAACAGCATACAAAGACCTATAAAGGTCTTCGGGCAACATATTGATTATGCACATGAATATGAGTACCTCGGAAAACAAGTTTCATTCAACAAAAACAGTAATAAAGAGGAAGTGAACAGAAGGATCAACAGCACATGGAAGAAGTATTGGCTACATAAGGATATTTTGAAGGGAGACTATCATCTAAAATTAAAGAAAATTGTCATGGAAACATGTATAGTTCCAAGCCTAACTTATGGCAGCCAAACATGGACATTTACAAATGAAATAAAAAGTAAAATCAAAACATGCCAGCGATCAATGGAACGAAGCATGCTTAAAATAAGAAAAATACAAAAAACTCGCAGTGAAGACATAAGGAGGAAAACCAGGCTTACAGATGCACTTGAACAAGCTTTGCGACTTAAGTGGAAATGGGCTGGTCACTTGTCAAGATACACAGATAAGAGATGGTCTCTACAAACTACCAAATGGGCAGGGCCTGCTGGAAAAAGAAGCAAAGGCAGACCATTTAAACGTTGGGCTGACGATATTAAAGAATTAGCAGGCAAAGACTGGATGACAGTCTCCCAAAATAGGGACAAATGGAAGGAATTAGAGGAGGCTTTTACCCGAAAGGGGTTCGTGTAAAGGAACAGCTAGAAATATATTATATAACAAACATAATCATAAACTAACCTAGTTTAAGTAATCTACTAACGTCCTGAAATGTGAACATACTTTGCACTGAAAATAAAAAGCTTTATTATTATTATTATTATAATCAGACAAAATATCATCTTCATCTTTCTGATGGCAATCGCCACAATTTGCCAATGTCAAGTAAATGTCTATAAAATTATTAATGGCGAGACGCCAATTGATGTTAAGTTTTTCAAGAAATTCTACCGGAGCCTCGTTAGCCATGCCAGTATTTTCGTTGCCGTGTACCCCCAATGGGATTCTGGTGGTTGATCAGGAGGAGTGGTTGAATTTTAGGGCCCGACAAAATTTGTGCATGCAAATAATGATGAGACATTTGTATGTATTTACATGAATTTGATAATAAAAATTGAAAAGAAACCTATTCAAGCGTGTTATATAAATAATGAATGATATTGTATTGTATATTATGAACGAATGAATGAATGATTTTTGGGAACATTGTTTACGAGAGATGGAAAGCATGAAGAAGATGTTGAAAGGAGAGTGATGGCTGGAAATAGAGTGAATGGGGCACTACACAACTTTATGCGCAGCCGGAAAGTGTCTGAAAAGGCACAACTGGCTGTACATGGAGGAGTATTGGTGCCGACTCTTATGTATGGTAGTGAAAGTTGGGTGTGGCAGAAAAAGCATCAGAGTCGAGTGAAAGCAGTAGAAATGCGTGCGTTGCGAAGTATGTGTGGCTTGACCTTGAAAGATAGAGTGAGAAATAGCGTGATAAGAGAACGATGTGGAGTGATAGAAGATGTAGTGATGAGAATTGAGAGATGAATGTTGAGATGGTTTGGTCATGTTGAGAGAATGAATGAAAGAAGACTAACAAAACAGGTGTATGAGGCGAGTGTGGATGGTAACGTCGGAAGGGGAAGACCTAGGCGCACATACCTGGACCAAATCGGGGAAGTTTTAGAAAAGGGGCAGGTCAGGAGTACTCTAAACCGACGAGCATGCATGAAGAATGTAATGAGAGTGAATGAAGCGAGAGTAGTATGTCAGGATCGTAGCAAATGGAGATCCGTGATCTCTGCCTACCCCTATGGGAGACAGGCGTGATTTTATGTATGTATGTATGTATTATGTTTTAGAAAATTTTATACATTTGAAAACAGATGAAAAAAAAACAAACGAATAGGTAAATAATTTTCTGAGCAAGACATGCAAGCAATAAAGTTAAAATGAGGACCGAGTAAAACGAGGTGAAAATGACTCAAAGAGTGCATAAGAATAAAATGTTCAACTAAATTTTGCAATAGCTTCCGTGAAATTATAGATTAGTTCAATATAATAATTAACACAATCATCCACTGTCTGATAAGCAAGTTGCTAAAATGTTGTAAAAGAAATTATTTAAAAACGAATAAAAACCAGTTTATCTATATTCACTCTTTGATCCATTTTCACCGTTTTATTATCAAGTCAAAATCGTAAGGACTTTTTGATTCTACGCGCATGTGTACTGACATGCTTGCCTAACCTAGCCAAGCGCTCATCAAGAAACGAACGTACTTGTTCCAGGCGCTGCAGATCGAGATCCACTGTTTCTTGTGTAGCTTGGTTTCGAAGAGATTGAAAGTGTCTGACGGCTGTTTTCAAAGCCTCTTCGTGTTTCCGCATGAGTTCTTCAGAGCTAACGCCATTCTGGTGGTCTTCGTCTTTCATCTGTGTTATATATAGCTCCCGAGCCTCAAGTGTCGCACTTTTGTTGTTTTGCTCGTTCACCACACACAAATGTTTATAATGCTTCTCCAAGTTCTGAAATTGAAGAAAAAAAAGGGTCTTTAGTTGCTCATCCCTCCAATACCATCCAATATTTCTTATTGATAAAATTTTATTATTATAAAAGAGAAACTGAAAAACTTTAGACTGGTTACGGAAGTAAGTAAGTTGTATAACTGAACAAAGTTGATTACCTCAATTAACTCTTTCCTTTCTGGATCTAATTCTTGTGGTACCTGAGCCCTGGCACTATCAAACTTGGCGAGCGTAGCTTCTAGTGCTTTATTGTGCAGGGAATGCAAGTCCTGTGCGTGCAGACAAAGGCGAGCTTGTTCCTGGCACACAGCTCGAATTGTATCCTCATACAACTTTTTACTTTCTGAGAATGTGTTTCTCACTTTGGCATCATTCTGCCACAGGTGCACCGCTAACCGAGCTTCTAACTCCTGTAAACAAAAATATGTAGTAAGTATGAAATTTTTGATCATTTTCATTCAGAATATGTATCAAGTAATTTCATATATCTAACAATCCGCAGCAAGCTGGACAACTGCCAATTACTGCTGGTAATGTTATATATTTCTGTCGCATCTTTATACATGTTCATCACATACAAAATTACACAACTGATTTTAAAAATCGTTTACATGCGCATAGGCGTATATTCGTACAGATTGTAGTATTTCAACTTTGAAAGAATTTCAGTTAACACATCATATATTTTCACTCAATTGTCGTTGATCATCGGTAGTGAAAAATGTTAGAAGCTGCAATGCGATGTGCCCTATGCCTTTTGACTTTAAGGTACGCGGCCTGCCGTCCACTTTGCCGCTTCCGGCTGGTACTAAAATTTCTAATCATTTTTATTACACGTATAATATTACTATAGACGTCGATGAACTGGTGACGGCAGATCGCACACCGTATTGTCTACCGTGTGTGGTTTCGTTGGCAGTCAATCACTTACAAGCCGGAAGTGCATTGTGGCCCTTTGATCTTCATTGTCTATAACCGCATGGTTCCCTTGCTTTACTTCGTACAGAAAACAAAGATATTATGATTATTTGATAAACACTTGAACATCACCTTTTGGAGATCCACCAGATGTACTGCGGCATTCTCCTGTGACCCAAGCTTCTTCTTTCCATGGAAGCAGGTGAGGGCGGCGGCGACGGCATCATCGTGCCAGTTGTGCATTATGCTCGTCGGTACGCTCTGACCTTCAACAATATTGTGCTCCATCGTGCTTTCGTAGCGCTCGCGCGATTCACGAAGAACAAACATCATACAGGCTTCTGCGGTAGCCTAAATAACATGACAAAGTTAATGAGTCATTATTAATAAACAAAAATAGTAAGCATGGATGGGGTCCTCCTATTCTTTAATCTTTCTCTAGATTTGCCTTTATCTTGGATTTTTAGGAGCGACGTCTAATCCCCCTACAATAGACAGGTATATCGGCTAGTAGCTGAGGTATTATTTTTTTTTTTTTTATATAGGACACGCCAACTTGACCTCACTTCGCCTGATGGTAAGCTAAAGGCAAAGTCTCAGGTATGGCCTGAAGATCTAGTTAAGGCCGGGTGCAAATATATTTAGAATGTTCATATGTATTACTTAAATTTTGAATAAAAGAAAAATGTAAACCTGAGAAATCGTTGTAGCTTCAGGCAGGTCGTCACTGTTAAAAATCTCCACATACTGTTTAAAGAACTCCAGAAGACCTTGCGTCGACACTTTAACTCCGTTAATGGTCTTCGGAGTGAGATTATTCGAGTCAAATAACGAGGGGACCAATTCTAAGAGCGATACTCTGAATTGCTCGTGAATATCTAAAAGATAAAATAGATATTTAAATCAAAATATTACTAGTTATATTATACTTTGATATGCAAAGTTAAAAAATAGATGGTTCGGTCATGTTGAGAGAATGAATGAAAAAAGACTAACGAAACTGGTGTATGAGGCATGTGTGGATAGTACCGTCGGAAGGGGCAGACCTAGGCGTACATACCTGGACTAAAACGGGGAAGTTTTAGAAAAGAGGCAGGTCAGGAGTACACTAAACTGACGAGCATGCATGAGGAATGTAATGAGAGGGAATGAAGAGTAGTATGTCAGGATCGTAGCAAATGGAGAAACGATCTCTGCCTACCCCTATGGGAGATAGGCGTGATTTTATGCATGTATGTAAAAAATACGTCTTTTTGACTTTTTGGACGTATTTTTGTGTTGGGGCTTTTATAAATCTCAATTTTAGATAAATGTTACTTGTAAAAATAACTTTGACATAAATAGTTTTGAACGCAATAGGGGAATCACTATGCAGAAGACAAGCATGATTACTCACCACAGATATTTCCCCTGAACTGTTCGTCAGCGACAATAAGACCAGGGTGTGGCATCAAAAAGCATTGCAGCTTCTCGAAACACGAGCGAATATGATCGCGTACTTCTCGAAGCTGTTTCTTCTGATTTGGTTTAGGCTGCACGCAAGTGTGAAATTGTAAATTAGTCGTATTGGCACGTTAGATATATTAAGAAATATTGCACAATAATATTAACAGTTAGTCTGTGATCACGGCTGGTGTAACCTGGTCGAAACGTCAGGCAAACCAATGGTATGTTCTTATATAGTTTATGGTTATACAATGATTGCGCTAATTCCCGTTAACATTATTGTACTTATATCATGGAAAATGATGATTAAAGTTAGTTTAAAAATATTATTTGTATGTTAACAACACTGAAAACATAATTTTTTTTTTGAATCCTTGTCTGTTTGTTAGATTTTTTGCACTCACAACTTTTTTCGACGGCATGCCAATTCTTGCTCATGGATTATCGTCTTTCAAAATAATAAATAGGTAATTCAATTATTTCACCGACAGAATATGAGTCCTCTTACCATAAGTCTTTTATTCAACAGTGCTTGTCCACCAGAATAACCATATGGGTGCTCGAAATTGCTCATCCAATCTCTGACGAGGAACAATAGGGTCTGAAAAGCCTTCCCTTCAGCATTGCAAGCCAATCTTCCATACTCCGTAAATAACTGTTAACCAAAAGTGTATGGATATTTAGCAATACTTCTTGATTCAGTCACGCCTTATCTATACTAACATTATAAAGCTAAAGATTGTGTTTGTTTGTTAGAACGCGCTAATCTCAGGAGCTACTGGTTCGAATTAAAAAAATATTTTTGTGTTGAGTAGTCCGTTTATTGATGACGGTTTTAGACTATGTATCATCATGCTACTATTTAAGGGACTCCTCTCTCGTTATTAAAGATCACTGCTAGACGTGTTAACGAAGTTGGAAACTTATATTATGACAAGTGGTAAACATAAGTCCACACCACACCTGCAAATGCTGTAGATCGTCTTCTCCAATATTCGCCCGCAGGTTGTAGATCTGCACGGACGACAATAGTGTGGACAGCGCGAAGATGGTGGAGTTGTCGCCCATGTCACTCTCCGTATCGAACGTGCCCTGAGTGTCCATGAGAAGAACTGCCACCTGATAGCACATATTACATAACTTAGTTGAAACAATCTGGGATACTAGATGTAGGTTACGTTTCAAAATATCACGGATATCTGTGCAAAATACCGAATTTTAAGAAATACCGAAGTAGGTACAATATACCGAAGTTCAGAATCCCAATGATCAAAATCAAATTTCGTTACGTTTGTTATAAATTTTTGTTATTGATAATTTATTATATAGCAAATAAATAATATTATCACAAGAAACCAAACGGCTCCTCTATACGTAGACAGTGCATCTGCCGATGTCATCGGCGGACGCGTCTGCCGACGTGTGATTTGCTCGTCTGTGGTAGACTTTTCATAAAAAATCTTGATCAAGATAAAAGTGGGGAATAAGTCAATCAACAGTTCTTTTTCGCGCTAATAGCTGCGGCAGCTGCGGTTTCAATATTGACCATTTTGCGTGCGTACGTGTTGTGACCTGATGAACCTACAGATGTGTGGACGGCTCGTGGTGGTCCATCTGTGGATGCATTTGCTGACGTCTGATGATGCATCTGTCTACGTGTAGACCAGCCTTAACACGAAGGGTAAGGTGGAGGTCGTTATCATATCATATCTTCCTATGCTATATGTATCCATGTCAAGCTGTGTAGTGTCCAGAAATTTAAGACAAGAGCGGAGCTCCCGGATTTAGCCTTCGTGGCATTTTTTTTTCCATCCAAACAAAACTACCCAAATTTAATTTTCGGGATTTTGTTCTTTCAGAATTTTTAAAATTCGGGATTTTGAACTTTTAGCCTCGAAATAGACAAAGTATACCTAAAAAGTAGACTATGTGTTATTGCAAACTATAATCTATCTCTGTATCAAATTTCAAGTCAGATCCGTTCAGCTGCTTGAGTGTGATTGAATCTTCACAAACTTTATAATATTAGTAGGGTAGGACGACGTACCTTCTCTCCAGATCCGCTGGTGACAATGATAGGTTCTGGCCACAGGTGGATACCCTTTGTGTTACTCTCTCCACCTCCGCGCCAGTCGAACCCCTCCAAGATGTCATTTTCTTTCTCCAGCCACGCATTCGTTAATTGACTCTCAACCTAAATGTGAAAATAAATCTTATGATATAAAATCATAGAATATATTTTGTATAGAGAACTTTATTACACGCGTTGAGCACTGTTCGTTGAACAATTCTTAGGTGAGCAAATATCTTGGATCTCGTGTCAGCGTCACCTAATTTAGCTGTTATCGGTGACAGCATCCGCATTAAATTTGGTACAGGTCAAACTATTTTCTTTCTGGAGCATCAATGAACTCGTTTTAATTACTTAATGTCATCATTATCGTGTAGAATGTCGTGAAATATTTATTTTTATTTATTTATTATTTTTTTAGTAAATTTCAGATAAGACCTTTTGAGACTGATTTTGATTCATTGTAGCGGAGTGATTTTATGATTTCCTACCATCACCCAACAGCAAAGTTTCTTGAAGATTTTTTTATACCATTTACGTGACAGACAAGCACATGGGCCACCTGATGGAAAGTGGTTACCTGCTGCAAGCCAGTTGAGGTGGCAGTAGCCGTTGGAGCAAAGTAGTCTTAGAGGGGAAATCGCAAGAGAGTAAACCGAAGGCGGGTCGCCCCTTACCCCGATGGACTTATGACCTGAAAATGGTGGCTGGGATAGACTGTATGCGGCAAGCGGTGAATCAGGTCTATGTCCAGCAGTACGCTACAATGACTATTGGATTGACGTTAGACTTAAATTTTCTGGTATAAGTATAGTAACTCACCGGAGCCATCAGGTATCTAAGGAAAAAGTCGAGGATGAAGGACTTTCCACCACGGTAGGTGCCGGTGACGCTGATCACAACCACGGGGAGGTTGCGAATATCAGGCCGTAGGAGAACACTCTCCAGTGCCTCCTCATCTACCTCAAAGCGACACCCTGGCTTCTGCGACACCTTCACGACTTGGAGACCCTCTCGGGGTCTGCTACAGGTGCTCATGTTTCCTGAAAATTTCATAGAAGATATGTTTCATCATCATCATCCTCATTCTGGCTCATTCTGGCTGTATTTTACCGTCTGTACCATGGTGAGTGTTCTGATGAGCTCTTCCAATTAGTCCCACCCTCCCCTTTCCTACACAGGACAACACGTGCAGGTCTTAGATATCACCCGCACACGGTGCAGAACATCCGATCAAGAACCAAGCGGTTCGGTGACTCTTTCCTCTGTCGCACCATTAAGGCCTGGAATTCATTACCAGCTCACGTGTTTCCTTCTTCCTACAGTCCCGGGTCCTTTAAGCGGGGCGTGAAAAAGCATATGATGAGGCCGTCCAGCTGAGTGTCACCATTGTCACATGGTATGTGTAAGTAATGGTGACCCTTTTCTGAGACTTTGCCTTCAGCTTACCATCAGGCAAGGCGAAGTCTAATTGAGGTGTTCTTTGTTCTCGTTCGCACTCACTGCTTATATGCTACATTCGAGCTTGCATTGAGACTGGCGAATTTGCCTTGTTTGAGTGCCAACTTATTTATCTCCCTTAAAAAAATAGGGGCAAGTCGGGCCAAAATATCTGGTACACGGCCGAGTTTACTACTTTCAAAAGTTGATCTAGGCTTTTGGACCGAATTTTATTTTACAGAGCCCCAGATTACTTACTTCCGTCACAATAGGCTATTTGACTATTTTTTTATTATGGAAAAATGACAACTCTTTAATAATATAACTGCTAAAGTGAAATAATATTCTTACGATAAATAGTTTTAAAGATAATTGATTTCGCAGATTCAATTTTTCGCGGCGCCCGAATACGCTACACAACCGTACTAGCGAGTGGTGCAAATATATGGAGCCTATGGGGTGCAAGAGGGTTTCGCATTTATGTCGATCTACGTTACGTTTACACATGCATAGTTCATAATAAAAGTAATTGGTAATTTAATGAGGAATTTAAAAAAATATAATTTGGCTCTGAATTTGAATGTTTATAAATTGACATACTTTGATAATTTAAAATAAAGCAAAGTCATAGTTGCAGATTAGTAAGGCAATATCTTAGTTTGCAAAGCATATTTTATGATGACATATTAAGCAATATTGGGAGAATCGGACTACCTCGTCAAATAGCCTATTTAAAGTAACTAGTCAATTCGGGCAATCATAATTTTTAGAGAAATAATGAAAATATAATAAACTTACCTACTAATATACTTGACAATTAACTAGGTTCCTAATTTGTATTTCACTTGTTAGGTAAATAAACGTGACAAATAAACGAACTTTAAACTTTTCATTAAAACATTATTAAATAGAATGTTGAGAGATAAAATTTCAGTATGTTTGTTCCTTATAATGTCACAATACAATTCGCACGTCTGTACATCAGAGCGCCAATAATGTACTGGCCAGTAGCAAGAACAAACAAAATGTTTTTCTAATGATTGCACTTACAAAATGTACCATACGGCATACGTCTTTAGGTCTATAATCATATGAACATAGTGACTACCCACATGAATCCCTACTACAGTTGAGTGACCGAAGTACTGATTTTCGATAATCAATCTTGTCGCATTACAAGTACAGTTTATCTTAGAATATCAATTTTGTCTTAGCATGCTCTATAGAGAGAAGAAGTAACTATACGATTATGCTTATGCGAACTTTAGTACAATTCTAAGAGCTCTCGTCGGTACAAAATCTTTAAATCAACTTTATAATATTAGTTACAATGACAGACATATAACTTATAACATCTACAGACCTAAGTTACTTTAGTAGTTCTCTTTTATAGTGGGGGCGTGACGGCTAGCTGTGCGCCAATAAGCAGTCATATTGGTTTTTTGTTTGGTGCGTAAGCGCATAGGTAGGTAAGTATCTATGTACATAGTGTACATTTTATCTTTTGTTCAGGAGTCCCAGCACCCGGGACTTACTTTCGTATTGGGATTTAGTCATTAATTTGTATTTTACACTTTTATTATCTCATACAAGATACAGCTATTTTAGTCTCAAAGTTATAATTTTTATAAATACACATATTAAAATGCGCGTGGTTTCCGGCAGAGTGGAATTAGGGCCACCCCATCTCTTCCTATGCGGTATCGTACCAGGCGACTAAGGGAAAGGGCTGTTTAACATTAGACATATGTCTGACTCAGCCTCAGATGCATGGCTAGAGTCAACAATAATGCCCGGAATACGGCAATAGGCTCACCCCCTATTACCGAATACATTTATTGGTGAAATGTGGGTGTTAATTTACCTCTGTCTACCATCCAGGAATAAAGGCGTGATTATATGATTATACGATGTAAAAATATACTAAAGTGCTTTTTTTAATAAGAATATTAGAACCGAACCGATCGTTAGGCCGACTCTTTAACCACTAAGCTACAGCACATACATATTATCTATGAATTTAATCTATACTAATATTATAAAGCTGCAGAGTTTGTTTGTTTGTTTGTTTGAACGCGTTAATCTCTGGAACTACTGGTCCGATTTGAATGACTCTTTCAGTGTTGGGTAGTCCATTTATCGAGGAAGGTTTTAGGCTATATATCATCACGCTACTACTTAAGGGAGCGGAGCATTGATAATAAATGTTAACAAAGCCGGCAATTTTTCATACATATTTTGAAGACTAAAACATACGGGCTCAAAGGGATATGAAGCTTCAAAATATACCCCGGGCGAAGCTGGGGTGGGTCAGCTAGTGTATTATAAAGATAACACAGAATTTTATTAGAACAAACTACTTATTATAATGTTATACATACCAAAAGTTACAGATGTTAATTAATACAACAATGACCTTGATTGTATTTTGGAGGAAAGAGTTGCGCATAGAGATCGTCGTATTATTATTATTTAACTTCTCGGGGAATCCCCGTGGACGTAAGTCCAGCGCCAGTGTTGCCATAGAGAAATTTTAAAAACCACTGTTATAAAAGGAAATTTAAAATATGGGTAGGTAATGTATAAATTAATTTCAATCATGGTTATTTATTTCCATTGTAAGTACAGAGTTTAATTTAACTAATATGAAATGAAATGAACCTAAACATAAACTGGCGAAATAATATTTTAACAGTTTCACATTACAAGTTAGGAATAATGACATTAAAGAACATAATTCAGTTAGTGTAAAAGCAATTACAAATATTAAGGGAAAATTCAATTATCATATAAATAGATCATTTAATGTCTCAGTTTTCTCCTTATATATTATTCCTTAAAGTTGAAACAATCATTACACGAATAAAATCATCTGTCACTTAGCCAAACAGAGTTCTTTGTTAAATGTATTTATCAGTTTCCGGAATAGGCTATTTGACAAGTTTGTCCGATTCTGCTAAATATGTTAGTTTGTTATCTTAAAATATGCTTTGCGAAATAATATATTCAGTATATTTATTCATGAACAATTTTTACATTGTGGTTGAACATTTTTACAGTAAATAGTAATAATAATATAGGGACTAACCCAATGATATTATCATTGGACTAACAGTAACAGTAGTATTACATGAAAATTATACATTTTACTGTGCACTAATTATATTAATTTAAATAAATAGTTAAATGAAAATGTCAATGTTAAGCCAATGAAGTCAGCAATTATGTCAAGATAATAAGTAACATTGTGAAATTCAAAACCAATTTGATAAATAAGTAGATACATGTCAAATCTATTTAAGTATGTCAGCAAAAAGTCAAATCAATTGAAAACAAAAAACTTAAAGACCTTACAATAGATTTACATGACATTAACAAACTAATGATGACGAATTTAATTATACTGAATTATCATTATTTTAAATTCCCAAGTAAGTCAATATATAAACAATCAAATTCAGTCCCAAATTATAACTTTTTAGATTCCTCATTAAATTACACATTACTTTTATTATGAACTAAATATGTATATGTAAACGTAACGTAGACCGAGATAAATGCGAAATTCTTTTGCACTCCATACATTTGCACTACATGCGACTTGCGTGTGACGTCACACGCAAGTACGATTTTGTATGGAGCGTTTTCGGACGGCGCGACAAAAATGGATTTTTCAAAATCAAATATCTTTAAAACTATTTGTTGTAAGAATGTTTCACTTTAGCAGTTCATTATATGTAGATATTATTATAAAGTGGTCCTCACATAGTTACATTTTGATAGAATGACAGTGTCATCAGCGAATAATATACTGTATCAATCTGTAGCGTTTGGTAATTTGTTTATATAATAATTACAAATAAAATGGGACCCAGCACTCTCCCTTGTGGTACTCTATATTGGTTCACCAAAAATGTTGACCTATAGTTTTAGGTTGAGTAGCTATGAGGGAGCAGAAGAACCTACATACCTACATAGTCTGTCAAAATTATAACCCCCCTTTTGCTTCGCTGTAGTCGGGTAAAAAGAGCAACAACATAGGTACTTGCCGACGAGTGAGTAACAAATAGATACTTTCGGAGACAACTGGCAACAACGCACTTGCTGTAAAAGTATCAACTGTTTAGGAATTTCCCCTATATTCAATAGATAGATAGATACTCTAGCTAGAGATACAACCCGAGGTTATTTGTAATATCTTATATATAAAATTCTCGTGTCACAATGTTCGTTCCCGTACTCCTCCGAAACGGCTTGACCGATTCTCATGAAGTTTTGTGAGCATATTGAGTAGGTCTGAGAATCGGCCAACATCTATTTTTCATCCCCCTTAGGGTTGTCCACCCAGGGAACCGACATCCACGCGGGCGGAGCCGCGGGCAAAAGCTAGTAATTTATATGCGAGCTGCGAGTTCATGGCTTATAGCATAGTTCTCAACTCCATGATGTCAACAGTGTATACAATTCAACAATTGAATCCTTAGTCTCCTTAGTCATCAGATTGTTACCAATACCTACTGCGTTAGTTTTTTATCTAAAAATATAAACTGGAACTATACATAACTCTGATTATTTTTAATTCTCAAAATAAGTCAAAATAGAAACAATCGAAGTAACGCAATAACTACTTTTTAGATTTCTCATTAAATTTCAAATCGATTTTATTATGAACTAGCTGTTGCCCGTGACTTTGTCCTCGTTAAATTCGGAAAAGCTAGAACCTAAGTTATTTTTAGGTATTTATTATAACGAAAGTCTTGTTCGAGTGACTGACTAATAAACTACCGAACATAATGAATTACACAGGTTTCTTCTATGGGATATGTAAACGCTGCGAAAGGGTTTTAAAAAATTCAAATTTTTGTTCACCCATACATAATCATGTATCCACATTCAGCAATGAACTTCCAACTCCTTTATACACAATAATTACTACAAATTAATAACCGAACAAACAAAACAAAATCAAAAGCGTCCTGAAAATAGCTTCAGGGACACCTAGAGCTCTGCATAATGAAGTTAGTTCACGCTGGAGGATTGGTCCTCTTTTTTTCCGAGTCAATCGCTGAATGTAACGGTTTTAAGTTAAATTTACTGTCCACAGGCGCATCATTGTTCGTTGCCTTACACATAGGTGGTGGGCAAGAGAGTAAATGCAGCACTAACTGAGACGGGGCCCGGCACTCACAGGGAACTTGCGACTGGTCAACATAGCCCCATTTTGTCACATTTTCCATGCAGTGATATTTCCAAATTGGTCACTGAAGTTCATGTCCACGTAGCAGATTTCTTTTGGTTTTGGTCTCACATTTGCTCTCTTTTGTATACTTATTAGGAGTTCCGTAGGTTATTAAGACAGCGACTTTCTTCAAGATCAAATGAGTGCGCACCTTCTGTACGTAGTACTATATATTTTATTCTGTGACTAAACGATTGAATCGATTTTGTTGAGCCTTGGTACAGATATATATAGATTTATGAAAACTTTTCGATTCGAGTAGGATATAACCTCCCCCACCGGCTTCGGCGAGGAGGGTATTATTCGGACGATAAAAAAAGTACGCGAAAAAGAAGTAGCTTGAAGACAATGTTGATGTGTAAACTATCGAAAGTAAATATCGTGGCCTCCACTTTCAATTTTTTTTCCGTGAAGTCGCCCGTAGACCCCTGGGGGTATAACTGAACTATTTTGAGAACCTATGGTCTAGCCAGAGAAATTAAACTAATTTGAGTATGGTATATAATAATATTTATTTCAACAAAATACAAATATAAAAAAAGAGATTCACAATATTTCCGATTCTTTTATGAGATTACCTTTTACTTATTAACTAATTGTAAAATTTATTATGAGAGTTTATTTATGTTATTATGACAAATCGCTCACTGGAGAGTTTTTGTACTGTCAGTGGGTAGACCAAACCTTGTCCTGCTTTGTCTTTTACAATGACGGCACAAAAACTTTTGTGCTTACAGGGTTTGCAGCGCGAGTGGGACTCCCTTGGTGTTGCACACATCCATAGGCTACGGTAACCACTTTCCATCAGGTAGGCCTTGTATTTAATTTAGGGGCATAACCTGTCAGGTATCAACCTGTAACTTTCACCCACTGATGGGAGAAAGGTGATCATATTGACTATTCAATATCACATTTTTTATCTATCGATGATTTTTGTCATTTTATTTTCTACTTAGTTGGTGTACGGGGAAATTGGAATTCCCGTAACCCCCCAGTGTGGGTTTCTCCAGTGTGTCGACTGGATGCTGATTCAAAATGTCAACCAC
The DNA here is from genome assembly GCA_963662185.1 of Eilema griseolum. Classification (NCBI taxonomy): domain Eukaryota; kingdom Metazoa; phylum Arthropoda; class Insecta; order Lepidoptera; family Erebidae; genus Eilema; species Eilema griseolum. The sequence continues at coordinate 7,043,324 of OY759230.1, forward strand.
GGTCATACCACTAATCCTGTAATAAATGCCATTTAATTTTAGACTGTCTAACTAAGCTATTAAACTCTAAAATGTCATATTGTAAAAATGCAATGAGTTCTTTTTCATTTTGCAGGGTCGTTGTATGGTAGAGTTGACAATGGTGTTTGATCTCTTCACTTATATTTTTCTCTAGATGTGTCATGACCTGCAGGGGTCTCGAAGCAGCTATTGCATAACTCTTGTCGTTGCGGTCACTGACTAGTTCATCAGCCCTGGGTGGGGTAGCAGGTTCTGGATGCCTAGTTCCCGAATAATAGCTTTAAAAGGATCCTTGTAGTTTGCAAAAGCGTCGCCAATTTTCTGGAGATAAAAACAATAGTATTAATTTTAGTAGCCAGAGCAGTTCACGTGATCAAAAATTGAATCTTGTTATATAGGTTCTAGAATGCGCAAAAGTATACTTAGATCCAAAAAATGTATATATTTATGTGGATGCTGAAGGCAGAGGATTGGATAAAATGACGCGTATTGGGAAAGGCCTATAGTATAGTAGTCCAGCAGTGAATACTGATACATACATACATACATACATAAAATCACGCCTGTCTCCCATAGGGGTAGGCAGAGATGACGGATCTCCATTTGCTACGATCCTGACATACTACTATCGCTTCATTCACTCTCATTACTACTAGTGAAAACGGATACCAAGGTCATATTGTGATTTTGTAGTCAAGATCGTTCTGACGCTGGCTGTCGACTGCTGATGCTGTAGATCATAAAATTACCTGTTTGAGATCACTTAAATATTGATCATTGTCGTCATGTCTACGCCCACGACGTCTGTCGTTGAAAATTTCTAGCGCTTTGTTCCTAGCTTTCTCGTGATGTTGCGGCAGCAAGACGAATGTCTACAAAATAAATCTAACATTAGTAATATTATTCTTACATAGGACTGTTTTCCATTTGACAGTAAACATGCCCGCTTGACGGCAATACGCTCGTCCCCTATTACGTGGGATTGAGCATCATAATTGGCGAAATGTAGGTACGTTTTCGGGGACTACAGGCATTTTTCAAAACAGCTATAGTTCCCGAAATATATCTTGAATTCTTGACCCCACGTGATGGGATATACGATGCCCTTAAGATGCAACTGGAATTAACGCTAAAATGAAGAAAATATATACCTTGATGATGAAAGGTGCAATAAGAATGGAACTGAGCCCTGGTTGACTGTGCTTGTCCATTCGACGGGTATACTCGGCAAACGCCTGATCCACTACTTGACCATTATTAAATTCATTGATTTTTTGAAGTTCTTTGTAACGGCCTTCGAGATTCTGCAAGACAAAAATATCCAAGAGATTTCTAAATAAGAACAACACTATTAGGATCAATCCCCACTTTAAGAGCAGCGGCCGGCAGCGGCTTTTGAGGTAAAATATTATAAACCTTTATCAATCTTATCTATAGGAGACAAAGTTGATAATAATTTGAACTCGTAATCATTTCTAGTAACAAACTCTAGCTGCTGCCAGCTGCTACTCTTTCAGTGGGGACTGACTCGTGGATTACACGCTACACACCTGGTTGATCCTCAAATTTTGCATACTCAGAGATTACTTATTGTTGGGTATGCAAAATATGAGGACCTAACTATTACTAGATTCTTATGCCTGAAACCCCAAATAAATACAAATCACATTTTGCCGCTAAATGTGTTGGCCCTTCCTCGTCTTTTTTTATTTTAACTTTTTAATAATTGCGATTGGTTCACTTACTGCGATCAGTTTATCCTTGTAATCATCATGTGCGCTTTCGGCCCTTTCGCTGAGGAACTGCTCGAGAGCCTTCGACTGTGCCTCTTTGTGTAATTCCATCAGCGCGAGTGGATGGAAGCAGCAAGACTGTGGACCCCACGCCGACGACACACAGTTGTTATACGTATATTCAGCTACTTGCATCGCCCATAAGTTGCTATGTGCATTTGCCTTCTCAAACTCCACGAAATATGCCTCGATTTCCTAGAATAAAAAAATGATCTTGAACTATTAATATATTATATCGATTACGATATTATTACTTGGCCTAGGGTGATAGGAAAGAGGATCACTAACAATGTTACAATTGTGGCCCTCAATTTGATGGTATCATCAAATGCTTCTTCACGGCCCATTTAAAAAACGTAGCACCAAAGAAAAACTCAATATTTGTTAAAATAAGCAATGAGAAGATACATTTTATCTACGGATACGTGACTTAGAAGGTCACAAAAGACATCTCGCACGACAAGTTTCACCAACCGCTACCGCCTCCAAATTTTTGGTACTCGCTACATTGAGTCCCCTATACAACAGGTCAAACACCTAAAATGGTGCTGGATTGGTCATAATATGCATATACTCCTTAGAGACAATATATCAAAGCAAGCGCTAAACTGGAACCCACAAGAAAAGCGTAAGCGTCACCGTTCCGAATAAACCTGGAAGTGGAATATTATTGTAGAAACAGTGAGCCTCGCAAATTATTTGGAGCGAAATGAGGAAGTGTGAAGCTCAAGACTGACGGGAACGGCGATATATATAGGTCCACTTAGGTGGCAGACAAGCACACGGCCCACCTGATGGAAAGTGGTTACCGTGGCTGCGATGCCGACCCTGTAAGCACAGACTTTCTGTGCCGTCAGTGTAGAAGACTAAGCAGAACAAGCCTTTAGTCTTCCCACTGACAGCACAAATTCTGCAGTGAGCTCTGGCTACCCTACTAATTATACATGGATTTTTATCACGTATTCTTTTTAAATTATCGATATACTTTTCTGATACCTCCAGGTTATTATCAGGCTATGTGTAGTCAAATTGACGTGACCTTTAGAAACCTTTATAAATCAAATTATTAATTACATACTTCTTGCAGACGTTCCAGATCTGGGTCCTTAGTTTCATCAGTTGTTTGGTTGCGATGCGATTGGAAGTGTCTGAGTGCTGATTTCAAAGCATTATTGTGTTGTTTCTTTAGCTCTTCAGTGCTTACGCCCTTTTGGTTGACGCTATCCTTCATTTGCGACAGATACTTCTCACGAGCCTCCAGTGTAGCGTTCCTATTGTTCTGCGCGTTCACAGTACACAGGTGCTGGTAATGTTTCTCGAAGTTCTGAATATAATATGATAAGTATTTTAATTAGCCGTCGGTCCATATTATCATACGAACATTTATGGCAGCTGTTATAGATAATTGAAGCCCAGGAAAGTTCTACTAGTCTAATTGCAGAACTTCGCTATTGCCAATTGGTTGTGGAGCACAGACGCTTCACGAAAAATATTGAATTTCAGCTGCATCTTAGTCTTGGAAAGCCGACCCCAACTGAGTTGGAAAAAAGTTTGGAGAATGAGTGAAGTATTTTATTTAGCACATTAAAGAGATTGTCGGAAAATCGATGCAAGAACACTGACGCAACGTTTGTTACTAATTAAAAAGGCATAGGTACTAATACAGCTTAGTATTACATTGTGTTTACAATTCATCATCATTCGAGCGTCAATTTGGTTGCATCCAAAATTTGCACTCCAGGACTCGTCCAGTCCTCACTCCTCCTACGTGATTACACTAATCACCTATACCTATTGCAGGAGTGAATCTTGTCTGCCACTCCAACCGTGAGAGAGAACCAGCACAACAGTCCCGTGTGTCAATCAATTGGCGTACCTACTTGAAGTCCGTCGCCTCGTGACAACCCACCCAATTACTTATGTACGTTTAAGTTGAGAGAGCAGTGGAACCTTTGAACTTACCTATAATTATTACAAAATAATGCCTTACCGTAATTAAATCAGTTCGATCTCTATCTGTTTCCTGTGGCACCTGAGTCCTCGTTTTGTCAAAAATGTCAAGCGCTACTTCCAGCGCTTTGAGGTGCAACACGCGCAAGTCATTTCCATGCAGACAGAGGCGGGCCTGTTCCTCACACACCTCGCCCACTGTGTCCTCATACTTCTTCTTAACTTCAGACAGAGTGTCCCTCAATTTGGCGTCATTCTGCCATAAATACAGCGACAACCGAGCTCCTAACTCCTGTAAATATGTTTTAATTTGGTTTTTTATTATCCTACGACTGCTTTAGTGGTGTTAAAATTAATTACTGGTTCCAGCATGAAGTGTATAACAATAATGTCTTCTGCTTCATCCTAGCGCCAATCCCAGTCGGATCCGAAGCGTTCACCCAGAGTCTGGGGTCCGCTTTACAAGTTTTTTTTATCATTTTAGCGTTAATCCCAGTCGCATACGAAGCTTTTACTTCGGAGTCTGGAGTCCGCTTTACCAGTCTAACTGCAAATTGGCTGAACTTCGATATTTGCAGTGAAGCAACTGCCATTGACCTGCACAACCCAAAGGGGATATCGAAGCATTGCAGCTGGACGAGTTGTTGGACTATTTACGGCTTCAATTACCCGTAGAGTCTGCAACAGTTTGAAGGCTTAACGTGCTCTCTGAAGTACGACCAGACTAACGCAAAATACCCATATTCATGCATACAAATATTTGCACTGAGCGAGGATCGAACCCGCACATCCTGTATAGCGGTAGCGTTCACTTCCGCCACGTCATAGACGTTGTCTGCATAACAACACGGTATTTGGCAATATTTTATGGCAACGCCAGAAGAGCAGTTTCAATACAAAGAACACATTAAACAAGAACCATAAAATATCTAGTATATCAAACCTTTTCGAGATCCGCCAAATGAGTCGCAAAGGTTTCCTGTGAACCGAGTTTCTTCTTCCCCTGGAAGTGGGATACGGCAGCTTCCACCGCAGCACGGTGCCAGTTTTCCATAATGCTTGTCGATACACTCTGATCTTCGATAATGTTGGTATCCATTTTCTTATCATAACATTCCCGTGCTTCTCGAAGTACTGCCATCATACAGGCATCTGCTGTAGCCTGAATAAGACAGAGTTAATAAAGACTGACGGGAAAATCTAGAAAAATATTATCCGTTCTTCTGTACTATATGATATAACAAGTTTGCTCGTTGAGATGATGGATGAAAAAAGGCTGAATTCAGCTGAATACGATTTGAATGTGTGTTGAATAATAACATAACATACATAACTCATAAACTCTAGCCTATATCCCCGAAGGGGTAGGCAGAGGTGTTAGCACCCACATGTCGCCAGTTTATGTTTAGGTCCCAATTACAGGAGGCGAGCCTATTGCCATTAACCAGGCGCTTATAAACCTGCGGTAAATACACACATAACTTCGAAAAGCATCGAAAAGTCATTATAACAATAATAACAAAATGAAATTTAGAAAAGTAGCTTCTCAATCAGAAAAAAAAATACGAGAAAATCACCTATTTTAGATATTGTTATGCGTAGAGCTAAAGTAATGTTTTAGAAAGCCTTAAGTTTGGAAGAGAATGGTAACATATGGCTAAGAGAAAATGAATGAACTTTGTTGCAGATTCACCAAATTTAATTTGAAATATTTTTAAAGAGTAGATAACCAAAAACATTAAATAAAAGTTTCTTTTACAAACCTGGTAAATAGTCGTAGCTTCAGGTAGATCATCACTGTTGAAGATCGCCACGTACTGCTTAAAGAATTCAAGGAGTCCCTGGGCTTGTACTTTGTTTCCGTTAATGGTCTTTGGGATCAAATTATTCTGATCAAATAGCGAAGGAACTAGTTCTAAAAGCGATGATTTAAATTCTTGAGTAATATCTGAAAACACATGAACACATTTTTGCACCTGCAATCATGTTCAAAACGTCGGAGCTTAGTGGTTAAGAAATCGCCTTACGAACGAGAAGCAGTATCTATTTATAAGTGCAGAGTATGACAGTATATGAGGGTGAGTGATTGGGTGAGGGAGATAATGTAAGATGCTTTAAGGTGGCCGACTTTACGGTACACTCACCACGGAGACGTCCTCGAAACTCTTCATTACCGACGCAGAGCCCCGGATGTGGCATCAAGAAGCATTGCAGTTTCTCGAAACAAGAATGAATATGTTCCCGCACTTCAAGCAACTGTTTCTTCTGATTATCTTTGGGCTGAAATCAAATTATTTCAATTATATCGTCACAATACTGCCTGCAGTCGGCCTCCAATGATTGTATTTGAAACTGTGATACACTCAAACAGTGGTTGCGCCGATGTAGAAGCTGTATTTCTTGACGCGGAAACACACTCCTTCTATACCCAGCTCCCCTTCCGCACTAACCATAGAATAGTAGTAGATATAGCTTCCGTCCGCCATTTGTGATATAGACTCAGTCTCGCTTTGAACTAGCCAGCGTAAGGACGGATCGCGCTCGCGTCTCTCAAAAATGATTAATATTTGTTACGTTTTTACCGCTTCATAGACCTTTACCGATCGGATTGTGCCTCTCGTGTGTTCCTCAAGTGATCTAGTGATGCTGACGGCAGCTCCTGAGCAAGGAAGAGAAGATCCGTGTACCGGCTGCGATGAAAACACGTGTGTCGTGAAGGTTAGTGCATCCTCTCCTAATTTCTCGGGTTGCATTCATTGCTTGGATCACTCCCGCGGCAACCCGACCACCTGTCTTTTGTGTGTAAAGCGTCAATGGAACAGTTAGCTACTTCCCGCAATACAGTCCATTACCGCACGTGGCCATGCGCCACCATTTTTTGGTCCGGATCGAGCCGGATTCTTAGCCGTAGTTCGTATTTTGTTATTATTCTAATGGGAATAAGCGCATCGCACCTAAGTGCCTGGTTATTTTAGTAGAAAACCCCGCATCCAGACATTTAGGCTTAGAATTTGTTGTCCGTTCGCCGCTGGCTCGCATTGTACCTACCTAATACATAAATAGGTTAGGTAGCGTATCAACACTCAGTCGTAGTTTGCAATTTTCGCACCGCGCCTAATTACCTAGTTATTTTAGTAGAAAACCCCGCATCTAGGTATTTAGGCTTAGATCTTAGGTATACTAGACACCCTAGTGCATAGGCACAGTGTAATACCTAACGCATTTGGCTTTGTTTTATTTTTTTCAATTACGTTGCTCGCTCGCCGCTGGCTCGCGTCGTATTTGCCTGGTACCTGCGTGGGTAGACACGTGGTTGTACCTCATTCCAATTCATACGAAAGTATTTTAATTTGAATAGATATTACGCAATACTTAGTCCCTGAAATAATAGTTGAACCTAGACAGCGACCATCGCGTAGGTACGATCTTGTTGCTATGCGCGTTTGTTCAAGCGTGCATTCACAGTTGTAATTACCTACCTACCTGCCGCTGCCGAGTATCGCTCGCGCCGCCTCGCTGCTCTGTACCGCTAAGATTAAGTCATTTCATATTTGTTGTTTACCGCACTTTAGTTTGAGATTTAATTGTAAACATGTCCCCAAAGGTTGATAGGACCGGTAAGGTTCAATTGAAACTTTTAAACGCTAAAAAAGAAATGATTTACTCTCGCGTACAATCGATTTATGATAATGCACTTAAAACCTCTGATTTGGTCATCAGAGATTCGTTCTTGTGTTCTATAGAAAACTTAGATAGTCTACGCGCGGATTTCGAAACCTTAGTACATGACATCAACGTTTTAGAGTTGAATTTGAATCCCGATTACTCAGTGAGTTATCAGGCCTTGTCGTCGTTTGACGATTTGTATTGTCGTATCAAACGCGTCGCTAGGAGTTTGGAGAAACCGGCTGACCTACCCAACCCCACTCGCGACCGACCTAAGTTGCCACCAATTCAAATACCCGAATTTGATGGTAACATTCGCAATTGGTGTCTATTTATAGATAGTTTTGAGAATACAATAGATAAGAACGATTCGTTGACAGATCACGAAAAATTATCTCGTTGAAAAATTGACTGGTAAAGCTATAACCGTTTGCGCTGGAATTACGTTTAGTGCCGAGAATTATAATTTAATTTTAAATACTTTGAAAGCTAGGTATGAGGATAAAAGATCGGTAGCTAACGCCTATTTAGATCAGATGTTTGATTTGAAATCTATTACGGCATGTAACGATCAAAACTTAGAGAAATTTCTAGATACTTTCGCGTCAGCTGTTCGCGCCGTAAAGAACCTAAAGATCGATGACCTCTGCGACTTCGTATTTTTGTATATGGGTTTAAGGAAATTAGATTCCGAAACCATTCGTTTGTTTGAGTCGGATCATCGCGGCAATAAAATTCCTAAGTTCGAAGACTTAGAAAGTTTTGTTCGCGAGCATATAAAGGTATTGCAACGCTCTTCATCGAAACATGAAGGCGCGAAGATAGTTGTTGATTCTGCACGCAAAGTAGATGCGTCATCGAGGTCACTGAGGTCAACTCATACTTATGTTAGTACCGCACCAGCACATGTACAATCACCTGTTTGCTCTTTGTGTAGTACTCATCATTCGCAACTGTACAGGTGTCCTGGTTTTCTAAAGTTGTCGCCTAGTGATCGTTATAAATTTGTTCGCGCTAATAATTTTTGTTTTAATTGTCTCGGTACTAAACACCGCGTTGTTTTATGTAATAGTGGAAATAGTTGTCGCAAATGTCAAGCGAGACACCACACTTTGCTTCATTTTGAGAATAGTAATGCCGCATCCAATGTGAGCACGGTTGGCTCGTCGAGCGGTGACACACGGCGGCCTGCGCCGCAGCCGCAGCCCGCGCTCGCGCGCGCTCCAGCCCGCCCGGTGACCGCCGCGGATGACGTCACCTTGTGTTCGTTCTCCGCTAGTGCTGCACTCACTACTGTGTGTCTTGCGACCGCTCGCGTTGTTATTGTTGATGCATTAGGTAAGCCGCGCATTGTTCGAGCGCTGTTGGATGGCGCTTCGCAAAGTAATTTTATTACTCAAGATTGTTGTCGGCGTCTTGGTTTCAATGTTGATAAGCGTTCAACCCGCTCAGTGGTGAAGGGTTTTGGAAGCTTACAGTCAGCTGTTCGTGGCACCGTTAAAACAAGGTTTAGATCTCGTTTTAATAATAATATTTGGTTTGACATGGATTCGCTCGTTATAGATAGAATAGCTGAACAGTTGCCTACCGTCCCGGTTGACACGTCTTTATTAACGAAATTTAAAGACTTGCCTTTAGCAGATGAGACTTACGCTGTTCCTGGAGTCGTCGATATATTGATCGGCGCTTCGATTCTCCCGCACCTCCAGTTATCACGTAAGGTTCAAGGGGGACCGACGTACCCCGCTCCGCACGCACTGGAAACAGTTCTTGGTTTTGTTATAATTGGTTCCGCACCCGCTTCTATGGATAGTTTTAGTCACTCGACTGCTTCGTTCTGTTGCACCGTCGAGCCGCCACTGGAGTCTACCATCCGCAAGTTTTCGCTCGTTGGCTCCCGTGTATCCGCTGAAAAACGCTTTCTTTGTTTGGAACGAAAGATGCAGGCGTCCCCAAAGTCGAAGCGGGCCTATGATGAGGTTGTTAACGAATATTTAGATAAAGGTTACATCTCACCTGCGCCTGCGGACACTGGCGGGACCCAGCCTTCGTACATTATCCCGCACCGCGGAGTTATTAGAGAAGATAAGCTTACTACTAAAACTCCGTGTAGTTTTGGATGGCAGTGCTAAGACTAGCACTTCCGTGTCGCTTAATGACATAATTGTAAATTTTCGCATTAATATTAGTAATTTTTAGCTTTTAGGACTCAACAGTCGCTTTGTGTTGGGCCCACTCTTCGCCCCATCGTTGGGACACATTCGTCGCTAATAGAGTGGCAAAAATTCAATCTGAATTGGCGCCACATAATCTCTTTCACGTTGCTGGCACCGACAACCCAGCCGATTGTCTCTCTAGTGGATTGCTTCCTTCGCAAATTTTAGATCACCCGTTATGGTTTAGTGGACCGTCCTGGATTCATGCCGCGTTAGATAAGTGGCCAGTTAGTCAATTCAATCCCACTACGGTTTCCGAACCACCCGAGGAGAAGAAGCACTCGCTTGTTGTATCGGTCCCACGTGAAGAGACCCTTATTTTGTTGTTGGCTAATCGCGTCTCGTCTTGGTCGAGACTGTTGCGTTGTGTTGTTTGTTCGCCTCTGCCCGCTGCCTAGCCAGCAGTAGGCACGAGCTCCAATCTAGGTTTATATTTTAGTTGTTATTTCCCAAACCTAGATTTAGATTAGACTTTAGACTTGTTTCGCATTTGTCGTTTCGAAGGTAACCCTTCAAGCCGGGGGGAATGGTTGCGCCGATGTAGAAGCTGTATTTCTTGACGCGGAAACACACTCCTTCTATACCCAGCTCCCCTTCCGCACTAACCATAGAATAGTAGTAGATATAGCTTCCGTCCGCCATTTGTGATATAGACTCAGTCTCGCTTTGAACTAGCCAGCGTAAGGACGGATCGCGCTCGCGTCTCTCAAAAATGATTAATATTTGTTACGTTTTTACCGCTTCATAGACCTTTACCGATCGGATTGTGCCTCTCGTGTGTTCCTCAAGTGATCTAGTGATGCTGACGGCAGCTCCTGAGCAAGGAAGAGAAGATCCGTGTACCGGCTGCGATGAAAACACGTGTGTCGTGAAGGTTAGTGCATCCTCTCCTAATTTCTCGGGTTGCATTCATTGCTTGGATCACTCCCGCGGCAACCCGACCACCTGTCTTTTGTGTGTAAAGCGTCAATGGAACAGTTAGCTACTTCCCGCAATACAGTCCATTACCGCACGTGGCCATGCGCCACCAAACAGGGTTACAATATTAGTTTAAATTTGTCAACGCATACCTAGTCTAAGTTCCTTCACAGATGATATAATATAATTCTTATAGTTCCTTGGAAAGATATCTGTCCCCCAACTCCCTATAGACAAATAAAAATTGTTAGCCGGCGTATTGGAGAGTGATAAATATATGGGACACATATTTTGACATTTCTGACAGTCGCCAACTTAAGTCAATCCCATACTACTTTGATCAATCTATTTTATTCTACAAATGTTTTGTCACATGTCTAGAGGGGCTGATGGTATATGGTCCCCGGAGACGGGAAGGCGCCAGGCGCGCCACCGCCGCGGCCTGCTTCTGCCAGGGTGACAGGTGGCTCCACCTGTCACCCCCAGGCCTGCGCTCATGGGGGGCGGAGGTCGTTCGCCGACCTCCGACGCACGAGATGCCTTCGTACGCGGGCAGCTTGGCTTGCGATCCTTCGTCGCTCCCGCTGCTGCTCCCACCCCGCCTCTTCCTTCACGAGCAGTACTTGCTCGCAGAAGGAAGCACCGGCCGCCCAAGTAATATACACCTCAGTGCTCCAGACGTCACCGTGATCAAACGTAGTTTTATTTATTTATTTATTAAACTTTGGAACATATGCTTTACAGGGATCTTAAGATAATAAACATAAGTGCATTATGTCCTACCTCTAACATGGCGTACAAATTAAAATTAAGTCATTGTGGTTATTATTGGGACTTATAGTTATGGTTACTAGATAATTATTAATTACAAGAATAGGTCATACTGCTCATATTAATACATTGCTCATAATGCTCAAAACAATGCATTTTAATGCATACCTTATACAATAATAATAGGCCTGAATGTCAATTTAATGTATAAAATAAATTATGAATTAATATGATTAAAATCATTAAAATTTCTCTTTTCTAATAATAATGTGAGCAATTTATTTTTAAAGTCTTGTAAAATGTCAATGGAACTTATACATTTAGGCAGTTTGTTATAGACTGTAGGTACCATGCAGAAGACACTATTCTTATACATGGAATTAGACGCTACCACATGGGAGTTTACCTGCTCTACGGCTACTACTTACTGGTGAAAATTTAGGCCAGTTCCGTCTTACAAACATGAACTTTTAAATACATTCATATCATTGCAAATCTTCACATCATTTGGTAATCGGTTGAACAGCTGAACCCCCTCAAACAGTATACTTCTTTGCCCGTAGTTAGTGCGTACACTTGGTAGTTCAATTTAATATTATTTCTTAAATTATACGACATAGGTAAATTATACTTTACCTGCAGCCTTTTATACATAAGCGCATTGCCACCACCGTAGCCATGTTTGTGCTCGAAAGCGCTCATCCAATCTCTAATAAGAAACAGGAGCGTCTGAAAAGCCTTCCCTTCTGCACTACAAGCCAATCTTCCGTAATCCGTGAACAGCTGTTAAAACAAAAAATCGCAATGTGAGAAACGTTGAATTAACCCTCAAAATCAAATTGCAATAGTTGTATTTCTAGATAAAATCTCAATAATACAAGAGATCACGAATGGAAAAATTACTTTATTTAGTTACATTGTTATGCGAAAAATCCTTTCAGATAGCCTTCCCGAGAGCTGGTAGGGGATACTATGTTAAACTTGAACCGACTAAATAGCACGATGTCTGGGGGTTGTAGGCTGCCTGATGCATATCTCTCGCACCCAGACTGACCCAAGGCCATTTCTCTCAGGCTGACCCTTTTTAGCAAAGTAATACCTACTAATAGTGCAACTACCAAACATTTTTACTGATTTCATCGCATTATCGTCAAAACTAAATATGAGTTTTTTAACAGTGCGTGTTTAACATCAGATAGATATATACAACCTAGACTCAGCCTCAGCATAACAAACTCGAGTCAACAATAGTGCCCAAAATATGGCAATAGGCTTACTCCCTATTACGTGGGATGACATACTATGATTGGTGAAATGTGGGTGTTAATTCACCTCTGCCTAACTTTCCGGGGATAAAGGCATGATTATACGTTGTGGTACTAAATGTGTGTACCAAATATCAGAACTATCAATCAAAAGGAAGATGAAATACTAAGTTATTAAGATCATTTTGAGTACTTTGGTAGTCAAGATCGATCTGATGCAGACTGTACCAGGTATTTAAGTTCTCGGACAACAATTAAGCTCATCTAAATTCTCCTAAACTTGCCTGCAAATGCTGTAGATCGTCTTCTCCAATGTTTGCCCGAATGTTATAGATCTGCACGGACGATAGAAGCGTGGATAGCGCGAAGATGGTGGAGTTATCGCCCATGTCGCTTTCCGTGTCGAACGTGCCCTGAGTGTCCATCAGAAGAACAGCCACCTGTCCACAACACAAATATCTGTCTAACTGCAGTTATTAACACGTATAAAAGCATTATATTTTCTATATTTGAAGGATGGAATCACCACGAGCTTATTATAATCCAATTTATTACCTTCTACATTTACTAAGAACCGTTTAGAAAACATAAAAAATCATAATTATCAAGGTATCGGGACTTCTTGCGAATTATATCATGGAACTTACTATTTCTGCCGACGTTTCGGATGCGTTGCAGCACCCGTCAACTCGTGACCACGGGTGCTGCAACGCGTCCGAAACGTCAGCAGAAATAGTAAGTTCCATGATTTAATTCGCGAGAAGTCCCGATACCTTGTATAATTATGAATTCACACCGCGATGGTTTAAAAATAAAATAAAAATTGTATCGAGATACTGGGGGTAATGGGGTATGGTCCGACTAGAGCTTCTGTAGTCTGGCCGTACCCTATCATCTCTAAACCTGTACACCAAACAAAAAATCGTTAATAGCACGTTTTGAGGCTCATAATAGAATCTTTGCAGGCTACGGGGCTGGAAGATGAAGAAAAAGATAGAAAGTTATAAAATGAGGTGATGCTACCTACCTTTTCTCCAGTTCGTTCAATGGTGACAATGATGGGTTCCGGCCACAGGTGGATACCCTTCGTGTTACACTCCCCACCTCCGCGCCAGTCGAACCCCTCCAGAAGCTCATCTTCTTTGCCTAACCACTCTCCGGATAATTGGCTTTCACGCTAAATAACAGAAAAAAAATAGAAATACTTGCGAAATTGGGGGACTGGCAGAGTTTTTGAGGCCGCACTAAAAATTTTAGGGTCAAGTGAATCTCACCTTTAAGCCGCTACTGATTGATAAGCAAGGCTCTGACCCAGGTTTTAACCTCATGGCTGGGATGCTTTAACCTCGGTCAGCAGCAGTTGCTCCCTTATAAACCGTATATAAGCTAAGTGCTGGACGTGGGGATTTATCACACGTCAAAAATAGGGAACACAGCTAAGATCTTAATATAGGTGCGAGCGGGATTTTTCAAATAATATAACTAGTTATTATAAATTAAAAAATTTACACAAATGGAAATAGGAAGAATCATGTTATAATATCATATTATTTTTAAAAATGATTAAAGACCTCTGTGTCACCATTGTCACACGGTATGTGTAAGTAATGGTGACCCTCTTTTCTGAGACTGTGCCTTCAGCTTACCATCAGGCAAGGCGAAGTCTAATTGACGTGTTCTATATAAAAAATAAAAATTGTGGGTAGTGAGTTCGTGGATTCAGAACGGAAACACTCGAGCATCAGTAAAATAAAACTCAACCAACGCAATAAGCAAAATAGAGGAATCCACTTTCAACCTACCGGAGCCATAAGGTATCTGAGGAAAAAGTCGAGGATGAATGACTTTCCACCACGGTAGGCGCCGGCGACGCTGACCACCACGACCGGCAGGTTACGAATGTCTGGCCGAAGCAGCACGCGCGCCAGAGCCTCCTCGTCCAAGTCATAACGCCGCCCTGGCTCCTGAGACATCTTCACTACTTGGAGTCCACCCCGCTTCTGGACACTGCTTCCGCTCATATTTCCTAAAATTACCATGGAAGTTATAACTAATTTTCTACAGTACCAACTTACCAGACTCTACAAGTACCTCTTCTTTTTTTTTGATTGTTCGGTGGTTTTTGTGTTAACATCAACGGAGAACGTCACGGCCATGTTACAAAGACAGCCGAATGTACGAATGTACGTAAAATTTGTTTGATCTGTGGTTTGATCGTTTAAGCTATTGTTTGATGAAAACGTAAAATTTGACAAAAAAAATTGTCAAACTAATTTGATCGTTAACGGGGCCCTTAAAGCGCCCCGTTTATGATCAAAATGTTTGACAAATTTTACGTGTTTGTCAAATTATTTGATAGTGTGCAGCTATGTTTGAAGTGTTTGTCAAACAATCTACGTGTTTGACGTGTTTGACAAAAATTTTGATTGAATACCCGTTTGACAAACAAGTTTGAACGTGTACGGCGGTATTTGTCAAACAAAATTTCATTTGTTCGGTAGTTTTTGTGTTGACATCATGGAGTCCTCCATGATGTCAACACAAAAACTACGGTCATCAAAACACGGTCAATGATGGCAGTGCGGAGAATAGTATACTTATGGAAAAAGAACAACACAACGTTATGTTACAAAAGGAGACAGCCGAATGTACGTCACATTTGTTTGATCTGTGGTTTGATCCTTTAAGCTATTGTTTGATGAAAACGTAAAATTTGACAAACAAATTTGTCAAACAAATTTGATCGTTAACGGGGCCCTGGTTATAGGTAAGCTCGCTTTACCATCACTTTCCACGTATCAGCACAATTTAGGTTATAAAATGTAGGACGCACTGTAGTTTGCTGGCATTGTGTTACGAAAGAAGGGAAATCTCGATGTAATTTGCCCTAATGCTGCATCCAATTCCATCCTTCGTTCGTTTATGTATGACCCATGTGTTTATTTTAATTATAATTGTTATTTAATATATTGTTTTATAAACCGTTCAATTCTACCACAGATAATAGCCATGCTTATCTGTTATATGTTATTATGTTTTACATAAATTAATTCTATTACGAAGGAAAAGTTAATGCGAAAGATACTCTGTATGGTCAGCATGATCGAAAAACTCCAACACCTGGTCTAACTTTTAGTAGGTTGTGTTCCCAGCGATGAGTAGGGTAGCCAGAGCTCACTGGAGAGTTTGTGCTGTCAGTGGGAAGATTAAAGGCTCGTCCTGCTTTATCTTCTACACTGACAGCACAGAAACTCTGTTCTTACATGGAAGGCAGCTATGTGACTCCTCTGGTGTTACACACCTCCATTGGCTACAATAACCACTTTCCATCAGGTGGACTGTGTGCTTGTCTGCCGCCTAAGTGGTATGAAAACAAAAAACTGCAATGTTGGATGCGACTGGAATTAACGCTAAGATGAAGAGAAAGAAGAATTATCAAATCGTTAGCAAAACAAAACAGGAAAAAACGAGTCGATCAGTTGGTGTTTGAAAAAAAAAATCATTGAATGAATTTTTAAAACATTTAGTATAGTATTCAAATCTATAAAGTTATAGAAAAAATCGAATCGGTTCAGACGAGATTCGAACCCGTGATTTTTCACTTACAGGGAACATGACACACCCAGTGTCAGACTTACAGGGGACATCACCCGAAACCATCCAAATTCTTCTACATATACCTATATATACGTCTTACGGCGACGGTGGGAGTTATCTACTAATATTCATACGAACTATTGGAACCAATGAATGATGTTGCAATCATTTTTAAATTTTTGAAGATTTTTGAAGACTTCGCTCAAATTATTGGATGAAATTTTCGAAATGAAATCGATTAAGAAATAGAAAAAATTGAATATGTTCAGGCGGGATTCAAATCTTTCCTTTACTATATTTTTTTTCATCATAAGATATATTTCAACTGTTACTATGTACTGCGTAACTGCATGTTTCAGTTATTTCAGTAATTCTAAAATATTATGAAACTTTGAACATCAACTATGTTTGGGACCCTCATTGTTAAGTTGGTATAGCCGTTGATTGATGGACGACGCGTTTTCGTAGGCTTTCCTCTTAGGGTTAAGAGGTCAGACGGTAGTTACTACCATAAACCCTAAACCTAAAAACCAAAGAACGAAAAGAAGTAAATGAAACTTGGTCCATAGAATAAAGACACGGAGACAGCCGGAAACGACGATTATTATCGAAAGATGTATCATAATGTCATGCCATGCCATAGACCATGGTAATTACAATTGTCTATGGTATGGCATAAATTTAAAGACAAGAGTTGCTTCTTTTTAAATAAATAATACCTCAATGGCGTAGCGTCAACAAACGTAGTAGGTTTTAAGTTCAATATTGAACACACAAGGTTAAATGACGTATCTGTAATCGTTAAATGCCTGAGTCGGCCGGGGTGCGAGGGATATGCCTGTCAACCTCACCTTCGGCAACCAAAGCGCCCCACAGGCGGCGTGCGTTTTGGTTGGTTCGAGTCCGACATAATCTCTTCCACCGGCTCCGGTGGGGGGTATCCGGAAATCCGCACGTAAAAAAAAGTCAGTTAGTTAACCTAGTTTATTTGTTTATTAGCTAGGTACACCTCATTTCAAACTTAATGGCGGCTCTGAAGTTCGTGCGTGTCGATGCGCAGAACTCAAAATACGGCGAATGTGGTGGAATGAAGCGGGACGTGGGGGGAGCGGTGTACCCCGAACTCTCTCCGGTCCCTGCTTGCGTCGCACGCGCTTGCTTGTGTTGGTCTAAGTTTCGTCCGTATACTACACACACGTGCGCGTTAGTGATAAAGTACAGTCGAGTTCTTAATAATGTAGTTGTTTATTATTATTACGTTAAATGTTATTATTGTTGACTTTTTGTTAGTGTTGTTTTTTTGTTTTTGTTGAGTAATTTTTATTGTTAGTTGTTATAGTTATTGTTTATTGAGCAACGTATATATACGAGTATATACAAAAATGCCACGCGGACGATTTAACGTTCTGCGCAGACAAGCGAGAAAAATGGTGTATGACGTAATACAGTTTATGAAAAAAGAGAGTGAGGATGGTATTCAAATTCCATTGAAATTAGTTCAGAAACGGGCAGCGCTTGCAACAGGTGTTTCATTAAGAACTGTGCAAAGAATAGCAGCCACACCTAAAGAATCCGGCATGGTACCTATCTTCCGCACACCAGGTAAGAAGAGGAAAGGAATTAAGCGGGTTACAGATATTGATAGCTTTGACCAAGGAATAATTAAAAGGTGTGTTCACAATTTCCATATTACGGAAAAGGAATTACCAACATTGAAAACAATACAAAAAAAATTAAAAAATGACATTAATTTCAACGGCTCAATTTCAAGTTTACATCGAATATTAAAACGATTAGGCTTTCAATGGAAAAAAAGCCAGAATGAGAGACAAATACTGATAGAACAAACTAATATTCGGTTGCAGAGAATAGAATACCTAGAAAAAATAACCAAATATCGCTCCGAAGGCAGACCCATAATATATACAGACGAATCATATGTCGATTCTACGCACAGTACATCGAAGTCTTGGAGTGATGGGTCGCATTTAGGGTTAAAAACCAAAATTTCAAAAGGACAGAGAGTAGTAATTGTACACGCGGGATCCGAAACCGGTTTTGTACCAAATGCCTTACTTATGTTTAAGGCTGGCACAAAAAGTGGCGATTACCATGACAATATGAACTACGAGAATTATGAGAAATGGGTGAGAAACCAATTGCTGCCAAACTTGCCAGCCAATTCAGTTATCGTGGTAGATAATGCTTCCTACCACAATAAACAAGAAAATCCTGCACCAACTTCGAACGCCAAAAAAGCAGAAATGCAGGCATGGCTTCGTATTAACAATATATCTTTTAGTGATGGCTTACTGAAACCACAGCTTTATAAGCTAATTACAGAAAACAAACAGCGATTTAAAAAACATAAAATTGACACCATTTTAAAAGAAAATAATCATATTGTATTACGTCTTCCGCCTTACCATCCCGATTTAAATCCTATTGAAATGGCATGGGCGGCCATAAAGCAACATGTGGCTAAAAAGAATGTCACGTGGAATATAAATTGTGTAGGTAATGAATTTAGTAAAAGAAAAGGTCAGTCAAATGGGTGAAATTGAATGGTGCAAGTTATGCGAAAGAGTAAAAAAAATTGAAGAGGAGTATAAAAAAAGTGACGTTGTCATTGACTCATTGACGGAGGAATTCATAATTCATGTCAGTGACAATGAAGACTACAGTGATGATGAATACGGTTGGAGTGAAGATGAAGAAGGAAGCGATAGCCCCATGGAAGATCACCCTATAGAAGTTCGCCCTTCCACAAGCAGACAAGTTATGGTTATGGAGGGGATACAGCCCTTAGAACCGGACACCCTGTAAATTGTCGCTATAATCTATTTAATATTTCTATGTGCGGACTGAGGGTATTTATATTTGATACAACAAGGACTAGGTAATGCTTGGGTGAGTAAATTGAACTGCATATTTTTGGTCTTGACTGTACCTGCGCAGTATGACACTTGTACGAAGTTCAGAGCCGCCATTAAGTTTGAAACGAGCTGTACCTAGGATGTGTTTTCATAAAAAGTCTGCTCAGATGATTTACCTGTAGCTAAGTAATCAAATGGACTTACACTAATTTCTTGCAGTTCAGAAAAGTAAAGAGTTAACACAAAACTTCTCAGAATTAATTGAAACTGTACAGTTATATAGTTAGGTACCGATATATACAATGTTTAAAGTGGTTGAGTATTTTGAACTACTGCCAAACACTACGGAACGTCTAATCTATACCGAAATTACTGAACGAGTGAAAATTGTGAATGAATCACGAAATTGCAAAATGAATGATATATATTACGTCTGTTCAACATAATATTGTGCAACATAGTCACTAAATCAAAGTAATGACTTTCTATAAACAACCTACTGCGGTTACCACAAGGTTTATATTACCACATCAGTGTATTCATATTGTTACTCTACATTCCTGTGAGCCAAGAGCCAATGAATAAACTAGCATTGTGACAGGCAGCGGGACAATTTTATAATAATGTAGCCAGATTGAAAATATTGTGTCATTTTAGTAATTTCAGAAACTAAAACAAATAAAATTATATTATTGTTTTTAAAATGAAAACTGTACACTTTGTATATAAATTTTCCACCCATTCCCGCCACCCACGGATGTACTGGGATAAGATATCGCCAATGTCATATTCCAGATTATAATCTATCCCCGAATCAAATTTCAGCCAGATACGTTCAGCCGTTAAAGCGGGATTGTATAACAAATATCCAAACATCGACATCATCATCATCATCCTCACGTTAGTCTCGGTCGCATCTGCCACCTCTCTAGGACCCTTATTAGTTATAATTTATTTCATCCGTGTGGTAACGGAGAAAGAATACAAGTATCACCACCCCATCTCATCCAAAGGGCGTCCTAAGAGGCTACTAACGGAAAAATACTCAGGCGAGAGAAGGAAATCTCTAAATAAAACCCTGTACCAACCCGTCTGGCCTGCGTGGACCAATATGTCAAAGCCTCCCAACATTGGGAGAGGCTTATGTCCAACACGTGGACTACGATACGTTTAATTGGTTGATTGGTTTAGAAAAATGTAACTTTATATTGCTAGGAAGTCCAAACCCCCTAACTTCCAATACTAAATTTTAAAAATGACTACTACGGTAGCAAGCAAGCACACCTCCACCTAATAGTAACTCCCCCCAATTAGTCCGTCATCCAGAACAGGTAAATACATGTAGGTGCAAAATTTCACTTTTCTATGAAACTGACAAAATCTAGCACTCTCAAGTTCTATAAATAAATTCACAATTTAGGTAGTAGATTTCATAAAAGTTCTATGGTAACACTCTTGCCGTTAACCACACGGTTATTCCCCGAAATAAACGTAAGATTCGCCACAGCAAAAATAAATATTTTTCCTTAAAGTTAAATTATCATTTTATGTAAACATTTTAAATATATATATGCATATAATACGTAGGTTTATGCGTGTAGTCTTCGATCTATATTTAAAATAATAAATCTGAAGCACTTGTTTGTTTGTTTGAACCCTTAGATCCTAGGGTCTGTCTAGGGTTGGAATTGAAAAATTTGTGTTCAATAGTCCATTAGCTATATATCATGACGCTACTATTTAAAGGAGCGGAGCAGTGATCATAAACATCGACAAATCCGGTAGATTTCCATACATTATTTGATGACTAAAAAATTACGGTCTCAAAATGGTGATATGAGGATGCAATGGACGAAGCCGAAGCGGGTCAGCTAGTTATTAAATTGTAAGCCTGTACGCTTATATTATTATATCATTATAAATTAATTGGTCTGTACTAAAATTTTACTTTTTACCCGACTGTGCCAGTGAGGGTAATGCGCGTATGTATGTAAGTTTTCTTTGTTCCTCTCTCGACTGGCTGGATTTTGATTGAATGGGGTCTCAAATCAAAGGTATTCGTCTGCGAGCTGTCATAGGGTACATAAAATGACAACAAAAATAATGAATGAATTAATTAATTTCTTTATTTACAAGCAACAAAGGTCTAATATTTGTTTGTATTAGTTATGTATGTGTTAGTAAAATGCAAGTAAAAAAAAAAAAAAAAATATGAGGGATTTTTGGTGCTAAAATAATTATTATCAATTTATTATTACAATACAATAAAATACAATACAATCACGCCTTTATCCCAGAGGGTTAGGCAGAGGTGAACGCCCACATTTCACAAATCAATGAATTCGGTCCCATGTAATAGGGGGTGAGCCTATTGCCGTCTTCCGGGCACGGCAATAATTGGTGAAATGTGGGTGTTTATTTACCTCTGCTTAACCCTCCGAGAATAACGTGATTATATGTATGTTATATGTATGTAATTGGACAAAAATAGAATCGCCAAGGTTACTTTGGTTGCGATAATTGATATGCAGACGGACGGCACCGCGGGCTTCAGTTAGTTTAAAGATACAAACAGAGATTTATGTCTGGCTGAAGCTTTACAGTACAAACAAACAAATACAGCACGTGTATACATTGCTCGATAAGTGTATGGAAACATTGTGGTAATTGTTATTACTGGCAACGTGTTATCTATTCAAGAAGCACACCATGTTACGTCATCGTCAGTAAAGGTCATATTATGTGTAAAACTCGGGACAGAGATATAGTATAGTTAGGCATAATAGGTACTTGTATACTTTTGTTCTTATTCAGGGAATGGGTACCTGAAGGATGCAGAGTCAGCGTCAGTAATCCACGCAGTTAGATCCGTGGGTTACAGCAAAATTTTATTGTGAGAAATTTCACTAAAATCTATACTAATATTATAAAGCTGCAGAGTTTGTTTGTTTGTTTGAACGAGCTAATCTCTGGAACTACTGTTTCGATTTGAATGATTCTTTCAGTGTTTGGTAGTCCATTTATCGAGGAAGGTTTTAGGCTATATATCATCACGCTACTACTTAAGGGAGCAGAGCGTTGATAATAAATGTTAACAAATCCGGCAATTTTTCATACATATTTTGAAGACTAAAACATACGGGCTCAAAGGGATATGAATCTTCAAAATATACCCCGGGCGAAGCTGGGGTGGGTAAGCTAGTATTTAATAAAATAATCGCTATGCTCATCGTAACAACTCAAAGAATATTAAATTTGGCGATAGGACACGACGGTATTTCCGTTCAATTGAGCAGTCCGACTGGGGAAGTGTCTCCGCCCTACAGAATATCCCGGCCATAATAATCTCGTGTTGTGTTCCCGGCGGTGAATAGGGCAGCCAGATCTCACTAGAGAGTTTTTGTGCTGTCAGTGGGAGGATCTCTGTGGGTTAACAGCGTGAGAGTGACTCCCTTGGTGTTGCACACGTCCATAGGTCACGGTTACCGCTTTTCATCAGGTAGGCCGTGTGTTTGTCTGCCACCTAAGTAGTATAACAAAAAACTCAGTTAAAAATTAACCACAATTAAGAGGAAAAATAAAATAAATAATTTTTCAACACACTTGTTCATAAATCGGTTCTTACTTCACCGCAATTAAGCACCTATAAATCAAAATATGACATTTTGACCCGATATTATGAAGCTATGAAAAGTTTACTACCTGAAAACTACAAGGGTTAATATCTATTTTAGTATTATATTCTTCGCAAGTGTGTTGAAAAACATCATATAATACACGTGTGTATTAATAATTACCATCTTCAGCTTTCACAAACCTTCAATGACCAACCATAACATAACCATAATCACCAATTGTACACACTATTATTATCGCATATAATACTATAATAATTTATTTATTACAATAAAATTACTAAAACGATGCAATATTTTCAATCTGGCAACATTATATTAAAACTTCCCGCTATCAGTGCTAATCTATTAATATACTCACTGGACTATAATGTAATAAGACGAATACATTGACGTGGTAAAATAGACCTTATGATGTCTGTGGAAGGTTGACAATTAGAAAATAGTATATTGATTCATTGACTTTGTTGCACAATATTATATTCAACGCGTACCATGACGTATGTAAATAGGCATCTGTGTGTGGTTCGTACTTTTCGAGGTTCGCGATTCGCGAATAATTCGCACAGTTCAGTTGACTTCCGTATAGATCAGACGTTTGTTGAATTTAATACTTGCTGAAAATACTCATTCGCTGTAAATATTGTTCAGTTTGAATTATTCCTGTGAAGTTTAGTGTGACGCCGGGAAATTTATGTAAGTAATTCTTAATCCTAGCGTTTATCCCGGTCGCATACAAAGCTCTAGCCCCGGGACCCACCGAGGAACACCTTTTCCAGTCTAACTGCGGGTTTGGCTGAACTTCGATATTTTCAGTGAGAGATTGCCATCTGACCTCCACAACCGTTTATATCGAAGCATTGTAGTTAGACTTTTTAAGGCTTTACTTAAGATGTTTGTATAGCATCCGGGACCGACAGGTTACTCTTCGAGACACGTCCAAACCTGTTGAAATAGCCATATTCATGCAGGCAAATATTTGCACGCAGTCGTGTTCACTACCGTCACGCCACAGAGGCTGTCCAAATGAAATTTAGGTATGTACTAGCCGGATATATTGTCGTGTGGTTTCCGGCAGAGTAGAATTAGTGCCACACCATCTCTTCCCATGCGGTGTCGTACAAGGCGGCTCGGCTGATCAAAATTGAAACACAGTACCTAACTCATGAATTCAAAATTGTTCAGGAGACGCAAAAAACAGCTTGATCACTTTGATCGCTTGCCCCAACTAAACTATCAAAGTTAGAGATATGGGAGTTGGACCAAAGTATGCGTTATACTTAGATGAATTAAAAAAGGGAAGATACGGTACGTTCTATGCATTGTATTAAAAAAATGGCTCGCACATAACTACACACAAATACTCACTCACACATTGTCTTGTAATTAATAAGAAATGTGCGAAAGTGATATCAATATATATTATGATTAAGATAAGAGTGAACAAGAAGCGTTATCGCTTACTGCTCTAGCACTCGTGCGAGTTCGTAAAAGTTTCGGCTTGCGTCGTGTTCATTGAGTGCGAAATTTGGCCGCCAAGACGTCGTTGTTAACACTTTACATGATATCCTTTTCTCTCTCGTGGAATTTCATATATTTGTCTCACCTTCAGCCAAAATCGTATGAAGAGTAACAAATAAATTATTAAATTAAAGTTCTAATGATATTTATTAGGTGAAATGAATGAAAGTAATCCCTTGTGTTTTGTTTTTGCTTCGTGAGTGATTTGGGCATTTTTCTAAATGAACATGAAGGCAGTTTTGTTAATTATCACGGGTTTTTTCAGCACTTGAAAGAAGAGCATACACCATGTAAGCGCTTCGATCACTCGACATACACTAAACCAAACTAGGTCCATGGACCTAGTTTGGCATGCCCACACAAATGATCGAGTACCGTATCTTCCTTTTTTAATTCATCTAAGGCGTTATAGAATCATTTACGATCGGTAATAATTTAAATTGCAATAAAATGAATAGTACAAATCAAAACTCGTTTACTTTAAATTTTTTTGTTTATTGTTAACAATTATCAAGTAATAATCAAAAACAAAACATAGGTAGTAAGTTTAATTGCTAGGTTTTAAATTTCAAAAATGTTAAAAATGTTAAGTTTAATAATCTGAACCTATTTAAAATATAGCTTCTCATGTGAAATGGGGCACAAGTGCACAACGGAACCCAGTATCATTCAAAACCAGTCTTTCTGGTCAAATTAGGTCACCTTATAGAATGTTTTAGTGAAAATCAAAAAATAAGGTTAATATAATTATTATGGAAATATTATTATTATTATTATTATCTAAAGTTTTACACATATCGTAGCATCGTGGGCAATATTTATAAAATAGAATGTTGATAAGAGAGTATTATAAGGAGGTAGGACACGGCGGTATTTCCGCCCAATTGAGCAGTCCGACTGGGGAAGTACCTTCGCTCTACAGAATACCGCGGCTATAATAACTTCGTGATGTGTTCCCAGCGGTGAGTAGGGTAGCCAGAGCTCACTGGAGAATTTGTGCTGTCAGTGGGAAAACTAAAGGCTTGCCCTGCTTTGTCTTCTACACTGACGCCACAGAAACTCTGTACTTACAGGGTTGGCAGCAGCTCGACTATGACTCCTCTGGTGTTACAAACGTCCATCGGCCATGGTAACCACTTTCCATCAGGTGGGCCATGTGCTTGTCTGCCACCTTAGTGGTATAAAAAAATAAAAAAAACAATATATAAAAGAATTATAAATGGAATGTAGCAAATTAAAAGAAATTAAAGCTGCTGCTTAAGTAACTTTCGTTTTAATCATTATAGACAACCTGCCCGTCAGAAATTAAGTCAGCAGATTGGTCATTTGTAGGTAGATTAACCCAAAATTCTCTTCGACTAATCGGCATAAGCGGCACCAGTTTGGAAACTATGCCATCTTTTTTCGAAGACTTCACTCCACGTGGTATGGTGTCTGCAACAGGAGGCAGTATCGATGTATCGAACTTCTTAATTAGAAAGTTAAGTTCTTAGTAAGGCTCTTCAAAATCAGTCTTGTATAAAAGATTACGTGATCCCATTGTAAACTTAGCTTCTACTACTGGATTAAGTAAAAATGTGCTTAGAGGATCGTCCTTGGCATTCCGACGAGGCACGCGTTTCTTTTTTGGCCATCGGTACGATTTTTGTACCTCAATCACATCTATATTTTTTCTGCAATGTGCAATAATATGTTTGTAATCGTCACTAAGAGAGTTACGCCGGCGTCGGTCGACTTACTACATTGGTTGAGAGCATTTAAAATGAATAACACAAATTCAAAACAGAGTATCAAGCCGTAACAATTTTTATAACCTAGTAAGTATGCAACTCTTACTAGGTTTTTAAAATTGTTCTCGGATTTACTATGTTTTCAATTTGTGCTTTTGATAACTTTGTACGTATGTTTCAAATTACCTCGACTTGCCAGGTGACTAACAAGAAAACTCGTACGAAAATGGGTGTTTTAAGCAGCCTAATCTATCGAGTATGTCTAGTAAGTCAAAAACTGAGAAAAAACGATTTTTCAAAAAAAATTGAGTTACTAGGTTTTGTGATGGTACGGCACCTAACCAAAGCTGAGTAAATTTCGATTTTACACGTTCGACATAAGCTATGTCGGAAGTGCCAGCTCCCCTCTTCTGAGGGGAGATATGAGTGCTCCGCCAGCCGCACAGATATTGTGAAATTCATCCAGAGACAATAATTTCCCCACTGGCATTGGCCGTCTCAATGGACAAAGTATGCAATCGCGAATAGAGAATACTCAAGACATATACAATAAACAATTAACTACGCTGATGTCTGTTACTTATCTCGCATATATTCAATCGCACGTATAAATTCGGTTTACAAGCTCCCGTACTTCATTGATTCGGTCTCAGTACCATAGGATTTCTAAATCCTAATCTTCCGTCTGTCATATCTGGTCGCACCGGCCTCTGTGCTTGAGAGAGCTGCACTTCGACGCTAGGTCTCCCGTGGGAATCGAACCACACCCGGTCCTAGTTATCCCAGACGGCTGTAATTGCATTATACGATAGCAGGGTACGATCTCGGTACGATAACTTGCTCCTCACCCATACGCCCGATGCTCACCACATGCTCACCATCAAGCAAAGCCGCCATCGATTGTAGATTGCAGGGTACGTGGACGACGACCCAAGACTATTCCTTTGAGGATATCCCCAGGTCTCGCAACAACAGGTCCCTGGTCTACCGCCTGACTCTTTACATGTGGTGCTTTTGCATTCATCAAGTCTAAAGGCCATGTAACAACCATCAACGCATTTCTCAACTTCAACAAATAGGTTGATTAATTATACTGTACACTTTTATACCTAAAACGCTGTATTACTCAACCTTAGATAGCATTATAAAAGTACTTAAACATTGATATAAAACAATCACTATAAGACAATCACTATGAAACAATCACTATAATTACAAGAGTAATATGAAAGCAACTCACCACGTGTGTAGAGACTTGATAGTGTTTCACTTGATAGTGTTACACCTTAACTTACTCGAGTAACGCCTATGACCCCCGATCCTTCACCAGTTGACGAGCTCGCTCCCAACGACCGACCTCCTCTCCAGACCCAAGTCGAATGCCCCGATCCTACGCTCAGTCCCGTCTCGTAAAACCCTTCCCGAGATGTCCTCATCCCTAGTTTTTATAAGTCTGCACGTGTTTTACCAATTTCTATGGAACACTTGTAATAAATCTAGCGTCTTAATAGTTTCTTTAAGCGTTGCAAAAACAATGACCCTCACTTTAGGGTTTTAAACAAAAGGTCTACTTTATCTGATTTATGGAGGGTCGAAATAACAACGATGCAAGCCAGATGACTATAAGTGAATGACTCCTAATAAATATCAAATTACAAATAATATTACAGATGTACCTAGTGGGGTTTATTAATTTCTTATCGTTGAGTAACTAGTGTACCATCACAGTTTCAATTTTGAACAGCCGGGCTGTTTAACATCAGACAGATATATACAGTCCAGACTCAGCCTCAGATGCATGGCTTGAGTCAACAAATTGCCTGGAATACGGCAATAGGCTCACCCCCTATTGCGTGGGACCGAATACAATTATTGGTGAAATGTGGGTGTTAATTCATCTCTGCCTCCAGACTCCAGGGATAAAGGCGTGATTATATGTATGTATGTATGTACTAGCCGGATCTTAACCCTGTGTCATCCCTTTAAGCTATAATAGTTACATGCCCGCATTTTATTCATATTGAAATAATGTATGGGAATCTGTCGAATGTATTGACATGAATAATTACTGCTTCACTCTCTTGAGTTGTAGCGTATATAATGTAGCCTTCCTCGATAAATGAACCCATTCGTTACTATAAGAATGTATTATTTCGAATCAGTAGTTTCTGAGACTAACGCGTTCAAACAGACAAACTACAACATTATAATATCAGTAGGCATAGATTAAAAACAAAAACATCACGGCGTTAATTCATAATTATACAACAGTTCACATTTTTCGGGATTAAATCACGGAATTTACTATTTCTGCCGACGTTTCGGATGCGTTGCAGCACCCTTGGTCACGACTTGACTAGTTTGCGAGCTTCGAGAGGTATGCGGGAACATTTTTTGTGCGCTAACTCACCATTACTGCGGCTAGCTATGTCAGTTTTTAACGGCACTGTGTTTTTTGGTTTTAGTATATTAATCACTGCATTTCACGTTTCGGATAGTTTGAGTCCATTTTCCCTATTGAAATTTTTATAACTATTTATACTGTTGATTGATGGCACTTGGTGGAATTTGTTGTTACACAAATTGATAACTCACTTGTACTTTTCCACATTACTTTATTACTTATTACACCTGACCGGTTTTGCCTTACGGCATTCTCAAAGGTTTACAATGACATTTTTATCCATTTTTCCTATTATACGTCCGTACGAGTCAACCGGCATACATGCCGTATGTGGAAGGTGTAATGGGCAAGATTGGATCTTACGGAAGTTTTCCATCAAAACGATTTTTAAACCGTTCGTCAAAGTAGCGGAATACGTCGTCGCAAGGACGTCATACCTCTACAAACACCGGGTGTTTATAAAGTGGATTGCAGCTGCGGTAGTTCCTACATAGGCCAGACCAAGCGAACTGTTGCAGAGAGAGTCATAGAACATATCGCAGCTGTGAAGAACCGTCAATTCAATAAATTGGCAGTAGCAGAACATCTTGAGTCGGGTACCAATCACTGGATTGAGCTTCATCAACCCAAAGTCCTCTCCACTGATAGCCACTACGGTTACTATTCACGGATTGTGCGTGAAGCCATTGATATCAAAAAATATAACAAATTCAATAGGGAAGATAGATTCAATATATCCAGAACGTGGAATCCAGTGATTTAAGCTAAATTTGCTTAAATTGCGCTAATCTCAGGAACTACTACCTGGTTTGAATTGAAAAAATATTTTTGTGTTGAATAGTCCGTCTAACGAAGAATGTTTTAAATTTTGTACCATCATGTTAGGTACTATTTAAGGGAGCGGAGCAGTGATCATAAAAGTCAAAAAAACCAGTTCATCGCAGTTTACTATTAATTTCTATTTATGTCAATAATAATTAAAAATAATATAAACATCTATATTCAAATCATGCCAATATATCCAAATATCAAACATAATAATAGTAATATGTGTATTCCTAGCATATTAAATTCCCTTAAAATGTTACGTCTTGGCTTGAGCCCGACACAGGCCTTCCAAAGGCCCGGGATTCATAGTCTAGAGAGTCATGGAGTTGAGAAACAATAATAATAATAGTTAATCGGAGATCGAGAAAGTTGGCCCTGGGTCGGCCAGGGTGCGAGGGATATGCCTGATATAATTTAAATATTAAGACTCTACATAATCGCGAGATACGCAATCTTAGAGACTATTTTCTTAAGTCTAACGTGGATATGCAGCGTGATATAGTCAACGTAGATGCCGGGCCCACCCCGCTCAGTCTGTAGGACAACTGTAGTAGCTGGCAATGATAACCGCAGGGAGGTATGGCAGAGTAAGGAGCTACATGCCAGGTTTTATCGGGCCCTACACAAGCCTGAAGTAGACATACTGGCATCTGTGTCCTGGCTACGTTTCAGTGACCTTTTTGGTGAAACTGAAAGTTTTGTCTGCGCAATTTCTGACGAAGTTATCAAGATGAATAACTACCGGAAGTATACCATGAGGGATATGTCCAGCAATGGACTGCGATAGGCTAATTGATTGATTGAAGTAAGGTGTATGGAAAATATATAAGTATGGTTTGCTACTTAGCTCGAATTCGGCCAAGTTCGCCTGAAAGTACTATTCTTGGACCGTAACTAATAACTGACATGACAATTTCAGCAAAAAAATGAGTGAAACCGGTATCAAGAAGCTGGGTGGCATCCAAGTGGTGAGGGCATCACAGGACGCAGGGCAGCGTTGGGATTTGGATGAGGAGGCTCTAGCGAGCGTGTTGCTCCGGCCAGACATCCGTAACCTGCCGGTGGTGGTGGTCAGCGTCGCCGGCGCCTACCGTGGCGGGAAGTCGTTCATCCTTGGCTTTTTCCTCAGATACCTAATGGCGCCGGTGGGTGGAAGTTATTTTTGTTTTAATCTAAACGGAATTTTCCATCGCCATGCCATACACGCGATGGCCCTTCGGGCATATGATCTTCTGTTTCCTTTTATGCTCGTTTCTTTATGCCTATGTAGTCACCAAAACTGCAAAAGAGATTAAATATACAGGTAATTAGGAAGGTCATTGCATTACAAAAATCACACAATCTGATAACAGTATGACCATAAAAAGAAATACCACTGGTATTATAATGTGGTATTGGATAATAATTGAAGTTCCTCAAACTGATGGCATCTAAACTGATGTCAATAACGCAATGACGATTTTGAAACATTAAGCTTAGTTTAATACAAACACTTGTAAAAATCGAAGAGACTTTGACAAAAAGCATGACGATGGGAAATAACAATGTGGTGATAGGAGACTTCTATCAGATAAAAATGAATTTAAATGTAATTTCGTTTATTTAGAAAACACATCAATCAAATGGTCAGTGGCTGGGCAAGGATGACGATAATTTGGAAGGTTTTAATTGGCGCGGCGGGTCAGATTGTGACACTAAGGGAATCTATCTGTGGCCGGAACCTATCGTGGTTCAAAATGACCGAACTGGAAAAAAGGTATGCACGTCCGTAAAGATTAACTTAAGTCTGGTTAATGTAGTTACTTTTGCACACTCTTCTGTGTTTATTTTTTATATCAGAAGCAGCCTGTAGGGACAGGTAGCTGACAAACTAACTAAGTATAACTCTAGTTGTATCAAGGAAAATAAAACATTTTTTACGCTTTTAATTCTGTATTGTCTTTATATCAGAAGCATTAGAAGTAGCTGACCAACTAATTATAACTCTAACTAAATCAAGGAAAATAAAACAAAATATCTAAGGCATATTTGACAACAGGTAGCTGTGCTTCTGATGGACACTCAAGGCACGTTCGACACAGAGAGCGACATGGGCGACAACTCTAGCATCTTCGCGCTTTCTGTGCTTCTATCATCCAAGCAAATTTACAATCTTCGATCAAATATTCGAGAGGATGACTTGCAACATTTACAAGTGAGTTTTGGAGTACACAATAACTACCTTATCAGAAATCATTGAAGTTTTTCAATGACATGAATTTTAATTATAAACTTGCTGTAAACATTAGCTAAGGCTATTACTGTGTTGAGCTTTTTGCCATACCTACTTATTGTCTGTATTATACTGATTCAGGTACTTACCAAGTCCTGGCCAATCTATATGTATTGATTTTGTGAATCTTAGTTTGATCTAGAGAGGCATAACCATTTCAGATAATCCTGTTAGAAAATATCGAATGTTTATTTGACGGATAGTTACAATATATCAAATATTCTAAAAACCTTGTGAGATCTATAAATAGAAGGCCAGAATCTTGGGTAACTGACTCTTTATTTGATTCAAAATCCCGAAAATTTGTATTCTTTGCTTAACTTTATTTCAATGAACCTGCTGCAGCGAAATCTGACTTTTCATTTAACCACATTTACATCAACAGTTATTCACGGAGTATGGAAAATTAGCTTGCAAATTAGACGGGAAGGCATTCCAGACGCTGCTGTTCCTTATCAGAAATTGGCAGGATCCCGATGAATATGACTACGGCTATATTGGAGGCAAGGCACTACTGCATAGAAAACTCGAGGTAAGCAGTTTAATGTACAATGTGCGTCCTTATCACTGAAAGCGTCTTCCAGGCGACCTTGAGAGGGACAATAATGTAATAAAAGCAAAAGATTTGGTATAGTTAGCAATCAAACTAGAAACAAGCATAAATAAAGTAAAATAAAATACAACTTTAGCAAATAAATAGACATACAAAGTAAATAATACGTACTGTATTGTGAGCTATCACACTCAAATATCTACAATATCCAACATTTTATATTCTAATTTTGGAAGGCATTAATTTAAGTACCTTGCTTTCAGTCGAAACCTAATCAAAAGAAGCAGTTGGCTGAAGTGCGCAAGCATATTTTTTCTTGTTTCGAAAAATTAGAATGCTTTTTGATGCCTTATCCAGGATCCTGCGTCACTAACAAACAATTCAAAGGACGTCTTGGTGGTGAGTATGTTACAGCGTGAGCTTTGAGATATCAACAGATAATTTTCATATTGCTTTTCAAATCTGCAGCTCAACGATGCTGGGAGGTTGTGCGGTTATGTGGTGCACTTAAAACCTTTTGCATCATATCGATTAAGATTTAACGGATCAGGCGGGATTCAAACTAGCGATCTTTCCCTAACAGAGGGAATACTCTGCCCACTGAGCTACCGATGTACAACTGAAGCCATCCAAATCTTCCTATATATCAGTCTTGTGGTGACTTACACATGCGGTGAAAAAACGCACGATGTCCGACTGTCGATAACAGATTGCAACGGACAGAACTCCTAGCAAATAGGCTGCAGTAGCCTATTTTTCTAAATAATCGTGTTATCTCTTCTAATTGTTTATATATATTTATATGTTTTCAGATATTGATAAACTATTCAAGACTTCACTCCTAGAACTAGTTCCTACATTATTCAGTGAGAACAATTTGACACCAAAGACCATCAACGGAGAACAAGTGCCAGCACAGGGACTTTTCGAATACTTTAAGCAATATGCGCAAACTTTCAACAGTGACGAACTGCCTCATGCTAGCACAATTTTCGAGGTATAAAAATAACATATTCTTAATATTCGTTCTATTGTCAAATATAATTTCAGATATTATGTGATGCAATAATGAACAAGAACATCGCCCTGCACTTTCCGCCGATCCGCGCTATTTCATCATGTTAGATAGGAATTCCATTTGACACATTCTCAGGTTTATAAATTCAAGTGGGCCATCTGTGTCCTTTCAAGTCATAGTTTGCTACCTACATGTACCTACATTATCAATATCCTTGGAAATCCATATAAAATTTAGTTTTTTCACGCCGGAGCAACGGTGTCTGTTATACAAGGCATTCCTGCGTGGAATAATGCAAGTACTCGCATCTCCGCGAAGTAGCTACTATATTAGACGCTCTCGATCCGCATAATTGGAAATCCGGAGGTCACGAACACCCTTGAACCTTTGCAGGTGCGTAGAGATGTAGCTATCTTGGCAGAGTTTACCGTCTCTATCGTGGTAAAGGCTCTGGCGAGCTATTCCAATTAGTTCCATCCTCTCTTTTCCTACACAGAACAACACGTGCAGTGCTTAGATGTCACTCGCATAAGTACAGAATATTGCATCAAGAACCAAGTGGTTCGGTGACTCTTTTCATTGCGCACTATTATAGCCTGATAATTCCTTGCCAGCTTACCTTCTTCCTACAGTGCCTTAAATAGATTGTGAAAAAACATCTGAATAGGCTGTCAAGCTGAGTGCCAATATTGCAACTTGCTACGAGTCTGTCATTACAGACTCGTAGCAAGTTGCAATATTGGCACAGTTATGTTTTTTCTACAGTTACATGGATATGGAGATACAGTTTTATACAGTTATATGGGCCCACACCATTGTGTGGGCCCTCTTTTTGCCTTCAGCTTATCATCAGGCGAGGTCAAGTCAAATTGAGGTGTCCAATATTAAAAAACAGACTGCTAACTCTATGGTTTTATCGCCTAGGCTACAGCCAACGCCGCTTTGAGGTCTGCTGTTCAAGAAGCGTGTCAACACTACGAGAGTATTATGAAGAGCAAAATCATTGCGGACCAGAGCGTGTTGACGAGTATGATCCAAACCTGGCACATTAATGCTCTAGAGGCTGCCATTGCTCACTTTGAAGGAAGAAAAAGGTTCAGTTCAAAGAAAAAACAGATTGCAAACAGTTTGGCGGAACTACAAAAGGTTTGGTTTTATTGAAGGTTTTTGGTTATTGGTTTGTCATGGTTGCTAATTTCAATAATAAATTATTATATTATTAAGGTATATTTAAAAAGTAATATTTATAAAGTCGTGAAACTTCCAAAATCAAAATTCACATAGCTCCTTTTCAGACGGGAGCTGAGAGGTAAAAAAAATAATTTCGCACCCTGTGTGATTACAATCACATTAGTCATACGTAGATAGTAAATACTTATATAAAATATTATATTTACAGACGTCCGAGACTTGGTTGTTAGTATATCAATTGCAGAATAATGAGAAACTGAGAGAAACATTGTCGAAAGCCCAAAAGGCGTACGAAGACGCAGTGGGGGTCGTGTGTGAGGATCAGGCCTTCATCTGTCTGCACGTACTTGACTTGGAAGCACTGCACAACACAGCACTGATCGAGGCGCTTAAACATTTCGATCAAACGAGGAAAGGGGTGCCGGTGGAACTGGATACCGATAGAAATGATCTCATCAATGTAAGCAATGCTTTCAATTAGTTTCAATATAATATTATCTTTAATTTGATCATCTCTCAAATCGATTTTCCATTTTATTAAATTCAGAGTTTAGAGCGGAATTACCAGCGCTTATGTCTCATGAACAAGCGGAACAACAGTAGCGCAGAACTGGAGGCTAGGAATAAGTATCTGAATAATATGACTGGTAAGGGTAAAAAAGGGTAAAGAAGCTTTGAAAATTGCGATTGAACATTTCCTATCGTACCGCAACCAACCCTCAGAGAAGACTGAAGACATTGACTTGGACCACTTGCGACAAGTACGTCAATTACTTATATAATTTGTCATTACTCATTACCTCCGTCCACCATGAGCGCAGGCCTAGAACTTGTATACAGGGTCGGCAGTGCGATGCTTGCCCGGAAAGGGCCTCTGTAAAGGAGGGCCCGTTCCGGAGGCAAGATGTGTTCCAGGGTTCCCACAAGACCGCATACGATTTTAGTCGGTTCAAGTCTGACATAGCCTGCCTCACCGGGCGTTAAAGGGGAGATACGAAACATTAAAAACAAAAGAACATGGAACCTAAACTTTTTGAAGTCGGTTAATGAGTATTTTATTGTTATTTCTAGGATATCGAGGGGTATTATAAGGAGTTTGCAAAAAAAAATGGACAGAAAAATTTGACGGTGATGAATACAGCAGAACTTATGTATAACAACTACGTGAACTCAGAGATTGGCTCAAAGTCTTGCTGCTTGCATCCCCTCGCACTTAAGAAAGTGCATGATGATGCGTTTGCACGCGCTCTCGAGCAATTTCAGAACGACAGGATTGAAACCGACGAGGATGACTACAAGGAAAGACTGATCGCGGTAAGCCTATTATAAAACTCGAAAAAATATAATACTTTCGAAATTTATTATAATACAAATATAACAATGGAAAATAATATTTAAACTGACTCTGAGCTTTAAAGCGCAAACTTCAGACGCAACCGGGACGGGAAATTGCTAGGTGAATGACGGTGCACTGCAAATTATTTAATGATGAGCTCGACAGCACTCTGTGCACTCAGCATAGCAACCCGACCGCGAGTGCGTGGGCTGCCGCCGACTCCTTCTGTGAGCAAATAATGCTTGAGAAGGAGGCGGGGGAACGGGACGGGAGGAGACTTAGGTCCCTACCGTCCAGCATAGCCCGCAATGCGCGTAGGTGACTCTGGTATCGGAGGTCTTTAAATGACCTCCGTTCTCCATGAGCGCAGGCCTGGGGGTGACAGATGGAGCCGAATGTCACTCTAGCAGAAGCTGGTCGAGACTGTGCCTCTCCGCCTTTTTCTGGGAAAAGATGGGGACGCCGTTGTCCCACACCCGATGGGGCCTTCTATAGCCCTTGGTCAGTCGGGGTGCGCGAGGGATATGCCAGAGGCTACCTCACTACCCATAACCTAATAATTATTTATGATGTCAAGAGTTACAATATAAATCAATGGTGTTAAGGGTCAATTTAAGTCCCGAGGAGGGCCAGATCGAGAGAGATAGCCCTGGGGCAGCCGGGGTGCGAGGGATATATCTGTTACCTCACCTTCGGCAACCAATAACGTCCCACAGACGACGTACCCCTGTGGGTCGTTGTTGGTTATGGTTATAATAAAACATACCCCTGCAGGGTTATGTTTTATTATATTTATTTAATTTATACAGCCCTCTAGCCTTCTTTCATTCTGCTGCCAGTTGCCGGTCGCCGGTGCTGTCGGTTCAGGTAAATTGTATTCTACAATTCACTGGCCAAATAATTGCCACTTGTCTAGCGGGCCTGTAATGAGAACGCTGCACGCGAGCAGCAATACGCTGCAGAATGAAAGTAGCCTTATTTGGAACTACCTAGATCTGTCAATTTTCAGAACATTGAAAATCGATATCGTGATCTGGAGAACGAGAACAGAATGAACAATAATGAAGCCGTGAAACAGGCCTACAATGAATACAAGCGTATAATGGAGAAGTTTTTGGAGTCTACGTACTGGGACTGGCTCGTTCTTCCGTATCTCAAAAAGGTATATAATGATATATGTGATGAAAATTAAAACGGATCGTACATCACTTTTGATGAAAAATTTAATACCAACCTGAGTGTTGCTAGTTGTCATCCTAGTTAAAAGTGTTAAAACTTGACACATAATATAATTAAGTTTTAACGTAAATGACAAATCGAACATTATAACAGTTAAGGATATTGCGAAGACGGACACACAGTTCTAGCATTTTGTGATTTTCGGAGTGATTTTTTTTTTGTAGTGACTACTATTTAATTGTGACTTACCATATAGCTGGTATCGGTAACAAATGGGTTACAGGTATAGTGGAACTGCACTAATTATTACTAACAATGAATAAAAACAAACCCCCAGACCCTCCCAATATCCCTTCTACTCCTCCATCCTCTTTATCTCCCGCAATATTTCCTGATATCCCAATGTCTTCAGACTGGCTGACACAGTTTGCTAAGGTTGCGCACCTTAACATAGAAAACCAAACTACCCCCTCTCACAAACGACCAGTGGAGGAAGAAATTACAAACGCGTCTGCCCCTCCTCCTAAGCAAAAGCAACTTAAGAGTCGGGTGGCCAGAGAAACCTATAACCTACAATTAAAATATTTGTATAGGTTTATATATCTTAACCCTGAAACGGATAGACTGTTTCAGGGTTTAACGGAACTAAACACTAAAACAAACGAACGCTAACCTCAACATAACAAATATTAGGTCATGTAATATTATTACTATGAAATTGCCAAAATTTTCTTACAGATTCATGAGTTTGTTTTTCCTATAATTTATTAGCTATTTCCATTATTTATATTTTGTTTGAAATTTGATTTCAAGATTTAACAATTCTGTATTAGATTTTGTTTTTTTGGTGGCTTGATAAATTAAATTCGATCTTCAAAAATAGTACTTCCTAAATGCTATCCATTTTGATGATAAATTTCATATTACAGTACTGAAAATTGGATTTCCTCCAATTTCATCAAAAATACGGCAATTTCATATGTAACGACCTATTTATTATAACCCAATATGCCATATAACACAGCCAACTTTAATGTCATTTGTCATTGGTGGTCAAAGTGAAAGAATCCAAAATTCGAACCAACCACTTCGCTATCTGGAATCTGTGGATCTGTCTATCGCATGTCTGTCATTGGCGGAATTATGTCGTCACTGGCATCACTAGCCGTAAAGAAAAATTGAATTGAATTGATATTGCGATATACTGTAGATCAATTGGATTGAAACGGGCAAATGAATTTGAATCGTGGGGGATAACATAGACTACATTTTTGTCTGACTACGTCTCAGAACGGAAATTACAGTAAAAATATCTTAGCGCTCAGTTATTAATCCAGTGAATCAATCCAGAACATCTAAAACATCTCGTCTAATATGAAACATTTCAGTCTTTTAGTTTTTTCAGCTGATCGAATCTTCATTACTTACAGTTACAGTACAAAACTGTATTATTATAGATTATTTTTAGGCAAGCAAACTCCACCTTCGGCCACATCATCACCTGTCAACATTGCGACAGAACGCAAGCCAGTATCAACCTCTGTGATGTGTAACGCGACCGCTACGAAGGAGGCCGGGTGCGAGAGATGTGCCCCGCTCAGTGCAGATATTTGTATTCATGAATATGGGTGTTTGCACTATTCTGGTCGTACCTCGGATAACACATTAAGCCATTGGTTCCGGATACGAATATTTATAGCACTCATTACGGGTAGTTGGAGTCCTAAAAAGTCCAATAACTGGTCTAGCTGCAATGCTTCGATATCGCCTTTGGGTTGTGGAGGTCAGATGGCAATCGCTTCACGGAAAATCAGTCAAATCCGCAGTTAGACTGGTAAAGGGGACCTCAGACTCCGACATGAACGCTTTGGATGTGGCTGGGACTAAGTCTAAGATGCAGAAGAAGGTTAGGTAAACTGTTGCAGGATTGTTAGTTCCTAAATTTTATCGCTCACTTAATGAGGCAGCAATGCTTACTGTTACCTAATGTAATATTATTTCGTAGAAAATCTTGACTACCGACCAGCACGGGAACGCAAGAGACGAAGCGTTGAGCATGTTCAAACGAAAACGTCGCTGTCATTCCTATGTGGAAGATGATGAATACTTGCGCAGTCTGAAACAGGTAACAAAATTTGCTGTCCCTGTATCCACATTATTATGCCACTACTCGTATTACGGTATTCGCGGCCAAAATAACTGCCTCCCCCTCCCCCAGAAAAGTGGCAATTTGTTGGCCAGCGAATAGAATGACGAATGTATGAAATGAATTGCCACTTGGCAAGGGGGCTAGCAGCCTCCAGTGTACTCGGCCGCTACGAAGTAGGTGCGGGTTCGATCTGTGCAAATATTTGTATGCACGATGGTTGTGCATTGGTCTGGTCGTGCCTCGGAGCGCATGTTAAGCCGTCGGTCTCGGTTGCCATACCAACATCTATGGCAGTCGTTACGGGTACTTTGAGCCCTAAAATGTCCAACAACTGGTCCAGCTGCAATGCTTCGATATTGCTTTTGGGTTGTGATCAGATGACGGATGTTTCTCGGAAAATATCGAAGTTCAGCCAAATCCGCAGGTAGACTGATAAAGTGGACCCCAGACTCCGAGGGGAAAGCTTCGGATGCAACTGGGATTAACGCTAAGATGAAGAAGAAGGGGGTTGGTAATGCTTTGGTGGCGGGTGGCAACTTACACCCGGTACACTCTGGGCAATCACAAGCGTTACTCACTGAGAGAGACGCTGCCGTGTATGGCCAACTCCAACGGAGGAGGGGGTAAAATAGGTGATGAATGGTTGTATTGAAAGTTCATAATTTGCCAAGTAAAATCCTGGTTCGCCAAGCGCGTAGCCGTTCTTCCGTTTGTCACATTTCTATACCTCTTATTTGTTCGTTTTAAGCTTACTACATATCAATGAAATAATAGTTAGCTGCATACATTCATATAATCACGCCTTTAGCCCTGGAAAGTTAGGCAGAGGTGAATTAATCATTGAGTTCGGTCCCGCGTAGTAGAGGGTGAGCATTTTGCCGTTTTCCTGGCACTATTGTTGACTCAAACCATGCACGCCACCACTTAGTTGCCTTGTACGACACCGCATGGGGTGGTCCAAATTCTACTCTGTAGGTAGCTAACATTTTTTTAATATTCCCAGAATATCGACAAGGTTTATATTTCAAACTACGAGAGTCTTTTTGGATCCATCGGTCGAGTAGCTGGTGAAGCAGTAGCTAAGGTGGGTGAAATGATCGAGCCTCTGGTAAAACCGGTGGTCGACAAGTGTCTAGAGATTTTAAGGAATGCTCAAAAATAATACGACAGTACGCCCATCGATGTTCAAGTTTATACTCACGTAAATCAATACGCCTCTAAACGTACAATATAAAAGTAAGATGTTGTTTGTGTATGATGTTGTACTGCCACCAAAATATTTAATTTAGACTTTTTGCAGTCATCATAGAATGTACAAAAATTCATTAAATATAATGTACTTCTACACAAATATTAACATTTTATTGATTCCTTCCATACGCACACTACGCCTGTAGACGTCAGGAACAATATCTACGGGTAACATTGAATTAAAAATGTAGTAATGCAATGTTTTCATTTAGTTTATTTTATTTTGAAATGAATGTAGGTTGTTCCATAATATATCTAATATTATGTAACAACCTACCTTCTTAACTATGCAATTATCGAAATATCTTACAGCTTCATGAGTTCTTTATTCCTGTAATTTAATAGCTATTTCCATTATTTATATTTTGTTTGAAAATTGATTTCAAGATTTTACAACTCTGTATTAATTTTTGTTTTTATTGGTCGCTTGATAAATTAAATTCGATCTTCAAAAACAGTACCTACTTCCTAAATGCTTTTTTTTGCATATTTAAAATTTTCATATTACTTTTTTACAGCTGTCACTTTTCAAAAATGTAACAAAATTGTTTGTTAGCTTAATGTTGTCTCATTCATACACAAAAAAAATCATAAAATTTGGATTTGTCATTCCTAAAAAAAATGCTAAAATGTTAGTACCTACTGAAAATTGGGTTTCCTCCAATTTCTTCATAAAAACGGCAATTTCATATGAATGTACCTAATTTAAAAATACTGAAATAAGAATCTAATATTTATATTTTTTTACAATATTTTTTTTTTAAAAGGAATGTAGGTTATGTTACATAATATTTTAATGTTATAGTTGTAGGTAGTACTTACCTAATTTAAAAATACTGAAATAAGAATCTAATATTTGTATTTTTTTTACAATATTTTTGTATTGAATAAAATGTATAATAAGAAACAAATTGGTTTTATTGGTCAACTGATAGGTAGGCACCTAAACAATGTAAACATGTTGATTTGCCTACCTCGAAGGAATGAGTGAGGTGCCGGGTGCGTCTCAGATAATATCACCTCCGGCAACCTGCGGCCCACACAGACGGCGTGCGTTTTAATCGGTTCACGTCCGATATAACCTCCCCCATCGGCGTCGGTGGTGAGGGCTACCGTGGGGATTTTACGCACATTAAAATAGAGAAATGAGTGAGGTACGAGTAAGTATGTTCACGTATTTTGTACGAGAGCGCAGACTTTTCGTTCAATATTGGGATTTCAGATGTCATGTTCAGTCACGCCTATAAAATTAAATTTAAAACTACAACCATTTTCATAGAATGTATGTATTGTTTTGTTAGATTTTCTTGTTTAATATTTTTATAGAGTGATTTTTCAGTAATCAGGGCGGATTTAGTTTTAAAATCTTCTTTTTATTTACTTTACAGTCAATTCTACCCACTTCCTGGCCATAACAAAAAGTTAGACCATCGTAGAAATTTGTTTCTGTTGCCGAAATGTATGGGAAACGTTTTTGGCGATTTCTGTCTTTTCTAGTACTGAAAGCTAAAATGGTCCCATAGAGTTTTTTGATCCCCACATGAAATAGAATCGATTGGCATAAAAAATATTGAACGTTTTGGATTTTTTTGGCTAACTGTAATTTTTTTATAAAATCTGTGAATGCAGTTCAAAATGTCCCAAAAAGTTAGGGAAGGTCTTTTAAGAACGTTTTGCTGTAACTGCAACGGTTAAGGTACTTGCCCTTACTGCCCCGTTTCAAAAATACACCCTGTATAACATAATATGACATAAACTTACTCCTATATCCCCGAAGGGGTAGGCAGAGGTGCTAGCAACCACATTTCGCCAGTATATGTTTAGGTCCCAATATAATAGGTGGCGAGCCTATTGTCATTAACCGGGCACTTATAAACCTGCGATACACACATAACTTCAACAGTCATTGATGTGTGCCATAGTAAAACCTGGGATCGAATCCGAGACCTCGTCTCAGCAGTTCATTACCCATACCACTAGGCTACCGCGGTTTTTTATATATATTTGAAATTTCCTAATTAAATCCTTTCATTTGAGACCTACCAAACAAGGCATATTTATCTCAAATTTATTTTTTTACACTTTATGACCGTTATGGGGCGCCACATTAGATTTAAGGACAAGTCATGTCAACTAGTCATGGGGTGACGGGTGGAGCACTGCAGCCGCCTTTCACTCTGGCAGAAGTCGGCCGGGTGCGAGGGATATGTCTGTTAACCTCACCTTCGGCAACCAAAAAGTACCCACAGGCGTCGTGCGTTTTGGTCGGTTCGAGTCCGACATAACCTCTCCGTGGGGATATTTTGCACGTAAAAAAGACTTCTAAGTGTAAGCCAGTAATGGATGGAAGAGAAAAATCATCGTTTTTTAAGCCTTTTCTCAACTCAGGTGGCGTCTACTTTCCAGTCTAACTGTGATACCACAGATCCTTTGGGGTAATTCTGATTATTTAAACACAATATTTGTGTTACAAAAGCGGGCTGTGCGAGCCATTTATAATTTAGGCCCAAGAGTCTCCCTCAGATAAAAGTTTAAAGAGATAGACATTCTAACCGTAGTATTACAATATATTTTCGAGAACCTCATGTGTGTACGGAAAAATGTTTCAATATTCTCCAGAGTTTGTGACCGGCATAACATAAATACCAGACACAAAAACAATCTTGTAGTCTGTGGTAGTCGACTTGAAAAATTAGTCATTCATTCCAGAGCAACTGAATACGCTTTTTTAACAAGCTCCCTAATTAAATTAGGGATTTACCTGTGGATAAATTTAAAAATATAGTTAATCGTAAATTGTGCCAGAAAGGCTATTAGCTTGGAAACAAGCTGTTCGCTCAACTATGCTACTCAAGTAAATTTTTGTATTTGGATTAAGTAGACGAAGTGTATGTTTGAAAATATACCAAAAAAATGCCCGTTGAGTTTCTTGCCGGCGTCTTGTCAGATCGGGGCCGGCCAAATTATCTATAATTACTTATTACAAAATAAAATAAGATAAATAATTGTCTTATAGTAAAAAATATTCTAATATTCTTGTGTTTTATTACCTAAAATTACTAAAATGATACTATATTTTCAATCTGGCAACAATATCATAAAATTTCCCGCTATCGCAGTGTTAAAGTTAACCTATTTATATACCCAGTATCGCTTATTAGATATACTCACAGGACTGTAATGTAATAAGACGAATATATTGATGAGGTAATATAGATCTTATAATTTCTGTGGAAGGTTTTTAATAAAATATCACTATGTTGATTCAACTACTTTGTTGTACAAAATTACATTCCACAGGCGTATCATGACGTATGTAAACCGGCATTTGTGTGCGGCCCATTCATTATTTACTTTTCGATGTTCGCGAAAACACGTTCAGTCTAACTTTGACCTTGGTAGTGTTAAGTGGTTGTTTAAATATTTAAACGCTGTAAACATTATTCAGTTTCAATTAATTCTGAGAAGCTTTGTTATAGTTGTTTCAACTTTCGGCGGTGGGAATTTATGTGGGTATGTTTTTTTTTAATAATCATGGGAACATCGAGCTTAAATGCAGAATTTTAACAATATTAAATAACTGTCGGTTATGTACGACAGGTTTTTACCGTTTTACATCTCAAGTCAAGGACTTCATTCGGCAGCGGTGCGTATTGCGCCTTCCCGTTTCCGGGGACGAGTTGGGGACTCTGTAGTCTACACACCTGAGGAGGGCCAGCCAGATCGATAGTGGCGGCTCTGGGTGCCACAGACGCCGCCGTGCGTTTTATTTATTTATTTATTATATACTTTATTGTACGCCAATAAGGTACAATATTCATGATACAGAAATTGAGAAGACAAGAGTTTTAGTCGGTTCAAATTTGACATATCCTCTCCCACCAGCTACGGGGAGATATCTGTGGGAATTTGCCGCAGTTAAAAAAAAGTCAAGGCCTTCCTAACAGGAATAAACAGATGGGATTTCCAAAAAAAAAAAACAACGTGTTCTCCTGTAAATTGGTCGTCTACTTACAATTTTACTATTAAATATGTAGTACCTTCATTAGGGTATTAGGAGGTTCT
This sequence comes from Eilema griseolum, assembly GCA_963662185.1. NCBI lineage: Eukaryota > Metazoa > Arthropoda > Insecta > Lepidoptera > Erebidae > Eilema > Eilema griseolum. The sequence continues at coordinate 7,087,529 of OY759230.1, forward strand.
TACAGGGTCGGCGGCGAAGGTGTTACTCCCTGGTGTTGCACACGTCCGTAGGCCACAATTACCTACCACTTTCCATCAGGTGGTACGTGTACTTGTCGGCCACCTAAGTGGTATAAAAATTAACCTATATTCCATTCGGTTAGGTACTTAAGTAAACGTAAAATATCATATAGCTAGGTACTTCCATAGAAAAAAAATATACCGCTTAGGTGGCAGACAAGCACACGTCCCACCTGATTGAAAGTGGTTACCGTGGCCCATGGACGTGTAAAACACCAGAGAATCCACACTCGCGCTGCCGACCCTGTAAGCACAGAGTCTCTGTGCCGTCAGTGTAGAGGAGGACAAGCCTTTAGTCATCCCACTGACAGCACAAATTCTCCAGTGAGCTCTGGCTACCCTGCTCGCAGCTGGAAACACAACACGAAGTTATTATAACCGCGGTATTCTTTAGGGCGGAGGTTCCCCAGTCGGACTGCTCAATTGGGCGGAAATACCGCCATGTCCTACCTCCTATAATTATAGTCACATAAACAAAATGTATCATTATTTTGTTCCATAGATCCCACACTAGGATTCCCTGTATCATGGGATCCAGTCCCATTCACTCCGCTATGAGAATAACATAAACATATTCTATAGTTAACAAAGAAGAGAGCAAACACGTCATCTCTTTTTTCTTTTTAAAAGAAAAGTGTTAATAAGAATATAACCGTGCATGCATGGATAAGTGTATGGGTGTGTGTGTTTGGGTGTGTGTGCCTATGTGTGTGTGTGTGTCTGTTAGATATCAAATGTTATGTGCATTGTTGCTACATAGCACCTTTTATTTGACAATATTCTAGCTGCGGCACATAGCATATTTTATGAACTGGCTATGACTCGTGGTTTATTGCTTAGAAGCACATAGCAGTTGCTTTATACGAAGGATTGGTTAGTGAACTTATCAAAATGGTCAAAATGTTGAAATCTCAAAAAGTGCACATAGCAGATATTGGTTTGACCACGACGATATGTGTTTTAAGATATTAAACTTAAGTTATCGTGTCCGATGACATAGCTGGATTTCAGAGTGCCAAATAATTTAATTATCTCCGCTTCATCAGTTGGTGCCAAGAATAGAGAACCAGTAAAGTTATTAGAAGGAGCTGTGGTCTTGCTCGCTAAGTTATATTCAGTTTTTTTTGTTTAGAATAGATAATAATAGCTCTTTAGCGAAGTAATCATTCAGTACAGGCATTTGACTTAGTGTTATCTATATCATCAATTACCTGTATACCATCCATTAATATGATATAATAAAAATGGTGACAACAAAGGTTTTATCACGAAATCCAAAAGCATGTCTCTAAAAAGTGGTGTGGGAAGCCAGACCCCGCATGATGGACGGCTTTCTCGTAGAGGCCAAAGCAAGCTAATAAAGGATAAAAAAGGGAGGACGAGTATCGTTCGTCGACAGTCGCTCCCATAAAAGCTTGAGCAGGTTATCAATAAGGACAGGAGGGCGATCTTCACTTGGAGGCAGCAGTTTAATTCAAAGCCATAACAAACCTGTAAACGGTGCAGTAGAAAGGTCATTAAAGGTCATTACATAAAAGCCAAAGCACAACCATAGAAGGCGGGAACAGAGATAACTATAAAAACATAACATAGCATAAACTCACGCCTATATATCCCCGTAGGGTTAGGCAGAGGTGCTAGCATCCACATTTCGCCAGTTTATGTTTAGGTCCCAATGTAATAGGTGGCGAGCCTATTGCCATTAACCGGGCACTTATAAACCTGCGATAAATACACACATAACTTCGAAAAGCATCGAAAAGTCATTGGTGCGTGCCATGGTTAAACCTGGGATCGAACCCGAGACGTCGGTCGTCTATACTAAAACTAAACTATTTAAACACATAGGTATTAAACAAATAAACTAGGCTAACTGACTAACAAGCAGTTCCGGAGCCGGTGGGAGAGGTTATGTCGGACTCGAACCGACTAAAACGCACGCCGCCTGTGGGTCGTTTCGGTTGCCGAAGGTGAGGTTGACAGGCATATCCCTCACACCCCGGCCGACCCAGGGCCATCTCTCACGATCTGGCCCTCTTCTCGGGTGTGTGGGGACTACAGAGTCCCCAACTCGTTCCCGGAAAACGGGGAGGCGCGCCAGGCGCGCCGCCGCCGCGGCCTGTTTCTGCCAGGGTGACAAGTGGCTCCACCTGTCAGCCCCAGGCCGGCGCTCATGGGGGGTGGAGGTCGTTCATCGACCTCCGACGCCCGAGTTGCCTTCGTACGCGGGCAGCTTGGCTTGCGATCCTTCGGCGCTCCCGCTGCCGCTCCCGCCCCGCCTCCTCCTTCACGAGCATTACTTGCTCGCAGAAGGAGGCGCCGGCCGCCCACACATCCGCGCAGCGGACCATCGCCTCGAGCAAGGTGGAGAGCGTGAGAACCCTCACTCCCAGGGCCGCCACAAGCTCCCGCCTCGGCGTCTTCCACGCCGAACAATCGGTGAGCGTGTGCGGCCCCCGGTTTTTAGTCTTTAAAATGAGTTTCTAAACAGAAAAGTATTAATAAACTGAGTATTCAGTATTCGATATTTATTCAGGCCCCTTCTAATTAAAAAATCCGTTATGTCATAATTTCCATATATTTTTTTGACAACAGATTTACCCTGTATAATGTTTTAGTAGGAAGGACCTAACAGTTTTTGCATTGTGTTTGAACATGGTTTGAACATTGTAGGTAATAAAATAAAAATAAACAAAAGCATTCCAAACATTAGAACACAATTCAAATCAATTCAACACACAGACAATGGGAAATATTTATTAAAATTTTCAACATGAAATTACAAATAAGTAATACCTATTGTCAGTTCACACATTTATTTATTTATCATCTAATCGTCGGAATAACAACATCCTTTTAATAGTAAAGCTTTCAATTTCTCTTCGAACTCTCTTTTATAAATCACTGTGTTGTCCAACACAATGATTTTTTTATAGAGTTTCGTCTCTGAAGGAAGGGACGTTTCGTTTTAAGGTCATTTTAAGTTTATATCAAATTTATCAGATTTTCCAAATGTAATCCTACAAATATTACGAGTGTAAGATGTTTGTTATTCAACTACGCTAAAAAGATCTGGCAGAAATTTGGCACAAAAATAGATTATGGTAGGGCGTAACACTTATACGCATTTTATTCAGTTCTCATGAATTGCGGGAGCAGGACTCGAATCCCGAAGAGACCGCGGGCAGTAGCAAGGTCCGAATAAAACGATAATTCAGTCAACGACAATAAAGTTATTTTTAAACTTTCGCGGTGTGAATTCATAATTATACAAGGTATCGGAACTTCTCGCGAATTATATCTTGGAACTTACTATTTCTGCCAACGTTTCGGATGCGTTGCAGCACCCGTGGTCACGACTTGACTGCCGACTTGAGTCGTGACCACGGGTGCTGCAACGCATCCGAAACGTCGGCAGAAATAGTAAGTTCCAAGATATAATTCGCGAGAAGTTCCGATACCTTGTATAATAATGACAATATTATAAAGATATTGTATTTTTAGTAAGTGTTTTCATACCGTATTGGGTATATGATATAATGTAAACAATGACTCACATGGCGTTACACAATAATACTATAATTAAATACTCATCATCTCTTCCCACTCGGTGTTAACATCTGACAGATATCTGTCAGATGTTAAACAGCCCTATTCCTTTTATACATACAGCCCAGATTCAGCCTCAGATGCATGGCTTGAGTCAACAATAGTGCCCTGAAGACGGCAATAGGCTCACCCCTTATCACGTGGGACAGAATTCAATGATTGGTGAAATGTGGGTGTTAATTCACCTCTGCCTAAACTTCCGGGGATAAAGGCGTGATTGTATGTATGTATCTACATAGAGACGTATTTTCCTGATTGCATCCGTGGCCAATTTTTATTTTTGTTGTACTTAGGTGGCAGACAAACACACAGCTCATCTGATGGAAAGTGGTTACCATGGTCTATGGACGTGTGCAAAACCAAGGGAGTCACACTCGCGATGCTAACCTAGTAAGCACAGAGAGTTTCTGTGCCGTCAGTGTAAACAAGCCTTTCTTCTTCCCACACAGCACAAAAACTCTCCAGTGAGCTCTGGCTACCCTACTCACCGCCAGGAACACAACATGAGGTTTTCATGGCCGCGGTATTCTGTAGGGCGTAGGTACTTCACCAGTCGGACTGCTCAATTGGACAGAAATACCGTCGTGTCCTACCTCTTCCTATTAATGTGCCCTCGGAACTCAGGGTCCGCCTTCCGGTCCGGCACCTATTTGCACGCATGTCATACTCCAAGCGAAAATTTCTTGGCCCTACTCCTTCTACCTGGATCCAGCGGGACCACCATTGCTAGGCGTCTGTTATCCACGTAGCCTGACGGTTGTCACAAAACGTGGCCACTCTAGCAGAGGCGACTCTCCTACTTTTATACCATGTGCACAAAAAGGAGTATCTTATCTAATATGTTTGTACATTGTGATATTAAAAATAGGTCTGTAAATGAGGCTAAGAACATTATATATAAGTGGCTAAAGACATTGAATTATAACGCTACAGAAGATCTTCTAGAAATAACATGCTAGTATGTAAGCACATCAATCCTTCTGTTGAAATATATTATTTGGTGGCGCGATTCTCATGCCACCTGAGCTAGTGGACTGTATTTCGCGGGGGGTGAAGCTAACTGTTTCATATGACACTTTACACAACAAACAAGATAGGTGATCGGGTTGCCGCGGAGGTGGTTTAGGCATTGAATGCAACCCGAGAAATTAGTAGAGGATGCACTAACCTTTACTACGCCACGTGCTGGCTGGGCCGGTGCACCGGTCTTCTCTTCCTGGCTCAGGAGCTGCTGCCCACATCACTAAATCACTTGAGGGACACACGAGAGGCACAATCCGATCGGTAAAGGTCTATGAAAGCGGTTAAAATCCAACAAACATTATTAATTTCTGAGAGTCGCGCGCGCCGCTGCCATTGTTGCTTGCTAGTTCAAAGCGGAAGCGAATATGCGGCTATTTCAACCATTGAGCGGGGCGAAAACTATTGCTATCTCACTTTAAAGGTAGTGCGGGAGGGAGAGGGGTACAGGAAGCGTGTGTTCAGTGTCAATGATTTGAATTAATACTATTGAGCAAAGAAAATACAAATTCTACCATCGGCGCAACCATTCCCCCCGGCTTGAAGGGTTACCTTCAAAACGAAAAATGCGGAACAAATCTAAAGTCTAATCTAAATCTAGGTTTGGGAAACAACAACTAAATACAAAACTAGGTTTGAACTCGTGCCTACTGCTGGTTGGGCAGAGGGCAGAGGCGAACAACCGGGCGCAGATACGATCCGGTTGCGGTCTTAACCCGTACAACACGAGTCATCCCGCGGGAATCGGGAAAAACTTCCTCTACTACCCCTAGATGCCAATGTAAAGGAGGCGCATTCTCAGTCATAAGGACTACCACCGTACCTACAGTAATTGGGTTGGATGGAGTATTCCATTTTTGACGTGACTGCAGCGTGTGCAAATAATCGATTCTCCAACGATTCCAAAACGATTGGACTAATTTATCTAAAAGAGCGTGACGAGTTAGAAGGTGCATTCCATCGTCATCAACATCTATTGCGGGCAAATAATTTTGCGTACTTAAATCACCGGTCAACTCTATATGACCGCGCGTAGATAAAATTCTCAAAAATCGGCCTACATAAACAACACAACGCAACAGTCTCGACCAAGACGAGACGCGATTAGCCAACAACAAATAAGGGACTCTTCACGCGGGACCGATACAACAAGCGAGTGCTTCTTCTCCTCGGGTGGTTCGGAAACCGTAGTGGGATTGAATTGACTAACTGGCCACTTATCTAACGCGGCATGAATCCAGGACGGTCCACTAAACCATAACGGGTGATCTAAAATTTGCGAAGGAAGCAATCCACGAGAGAGACAATCGGCTGTGCTGTCGGTGCCAGCAACGTGAAAGAGATTTTGTGGCGCTAATTCAGATTGAATTTTGCCACTCTATTAGCGAAGAATGTGTCCCAACGATGGGGCGAAGAGTGGGCCCAACACAAAGCGACTGTTGAGTCCGAAAAAGCTAAAATTCTACTAATATTAATGCGACACGGAAGTGCTAGTCTTAGCACTGCCATCCAAGACTACGCGGAGTTTAGTAGTAAGCTTATCTTCTCTAATAACTCCGTGGTGCGGGATAATGTACGAAGGCTGGGTCTCGTCAGTGTCCGCAGGCGCAGGTGAGATGTAACCTTTATCTAAATATTCGTTAACAACCTCATCATAGGCTTGCTTTAACTTTGGAGACGCCTGCATCTTTCGTTCTAAACAAAGAAAGCGTTTTTCAGCGGATACACGGGAGTCACCGAGCGAAAAAATATCTCCCTTGAAAGGGAGCGCGACAACATAACGACCCTGCTCATCACGAGTAGTCGTGCGACAATAAATCTCCTCAGCCATCTTGTCATCAGGGCTTAGGATTGGTGGGACATTGACCTCTTCAATTTCCCAAAACTTGCGGATGGTAGACTCCAGTGGCGGCTCGACGGTGCAACAGAACGAGGCAGTCGAGTGACTAAAACTATCTATAGAAGCGGGTGCGGAACCAATTATAACAAAACCAAGAACTGTTTCCAGTGCGTGCGGAGCGGGGTACGTCGGTCCCCCTTGAACCTTACGTGATAACTGGGGGTGCGGGAGAATCGAAGCGCCGATCAATATATCGACGACTCCAGGAACAGCGTAAGTCTCATCTGCTAAAGGCAAGTCTTTAAATTTCGTTAATAAAGACGTGTCAACCGGGACGGTAGGCAACTGTTCAGTTATTTTATCTATAACGAGCGAATCCATGTCAAACCAAATATTATTATTAAAACGAGATCCAAACCTTGTTCTAACGGTGCCCTGAACAGCTGACTGTAAGCCACCAAAACCCTTCACCACTGAGCGGGTTGAACGCTTATTAACATTGAAACCAAGACGTTGACAACAATCTTGAGTAATAAAATTACTTTGCGAAGCGCCATCTAATAGCGCTCGAACAATGTGCGGTTTACCTAATGCATCGACAACAATAACGCGAGCAGTCGCGAGGACAACAGTAGTGAGCGCAGTACTAGCGGACAACGAACAGAAGGTGACGTCATTCGCAGCGGTCACCGGGCGGGCCGGAGCGCGCGCGAGCGCGGGCTGCGGCTGTGGCGCAGGCCGCCGTGTGTCACCGTTCGACGAACCAACTGTGCTCTCACATTGGATGCGGCGTTACTATTTTCAAAATGGAGCAAAGTGTGGTGTCTCGCTGAACATTTGCGACAACTATTTCTACTATTACATAAAACAACGCGGTGTTTAGTACCGAGACAATTAAAACAAAAATTATTAGCGCGAACAAATTTATAACGATCATTAGGCGACAATTTTAGGAAACCAGGACACTTGTACAATTGCGAATGATGAGCATTACACAAAGAGCAAACAGGTGATTGTACACGTGCTGGCGCGGTATTAACATAAGTATGAGTTGACTTCAGTGACTTCGATGACGCATCTATTCTACGTTCCGAACTAACAACTTTCTTCGCGCCTTCATGTTTCGATGAAGAGCGTTGCAATATTTTTATATGCTCGCGAACAAAACTTTCTAAGTCTTCGAACTTAGGAATTTTATTGCCGCGATGATCCGACTCAAATTAACGAATGGTTTCGGAATCTAATTTCTTTAAACCCATATACAAAAATAAGAAGTCGCAGAGGTCATCGATCTTTAGGTTCTTTACGGCGCGAACAGATGATGCGAAAGTATCTAGAAACTTCTCTAAGTTTTGATCGTTACATGCCGTAATGGATTTCAAGTCAAACATCTGATCCAAATATGCGTTAGCTACCGATCTTTTATCCTCATACTTAGCTTTCAAAGTATTTAAAATTAAATTATAATTTTCGGCACTAATCGTAATTCCAGCGCAAACGGTTATAGCTTTACCAGTTAATTTTTCAACGAGATAATGCAATTTTTCGTGATCTGTCAACGAATCGTTCTTATCTATTGTATTCTCAAAACTATCTATAAATAAACACCAATTGCGAATGTTACCATCAAATTCGGGTATTTGAATTGGTGGCAACTTAGGTCAGTCGCGAGTGGGATTGGGTCGGTCAGACGGTTTCTCCAAACTCCTAGCGACGCGTTTGATACGACAATACAAATCGTCAAACGACGACAAGGCCTGATAACTCACTGAGTAATCGGGATTTAAATTTAACTCTAAAACGTTGATGTCATGTACTAAGGATTCGAAATCCGCGCGTAAACTATCCAAGTTTTCTATAGAACACAAGAACGAATCTCTAATAGCCAAATCAGAGGTTTTAAGTGCATTATCACAAATCGATTGTACACGAGAGTAAATCATTTCTCTTTTAGCGTATAAAAGTTTCAATTGAACTTTACTATCGGTACTACCAACCTTTGGGGGCATTTTTACAACTAATATCAAACTAAAGTGCGGTAAACAACAAATGAAATGACTTAATCTTAGCGGTACCTACAGTACAGCGACGCGGCGCGAACGATATCCGTAGGTAGGTAGGTACTTATAACTGCGAGTGCAAGCTTGAACAAAACGCGCATAGCAACAAGATCGTACCTACGCGAGCTAGATCGCTGTCTAGGTTCAACTATTATTTCAGGGATTAAGTACTGCGTAATATCTATTCAAATTAAAATACTTTCGTATGAATTTGAATGAAATGCGAGCGAGGTATAACCACGTATCTACCCACGTAGGTATTAGGTAAATACGATGCGAGCTAGCGGCGAACGGACAACTTAATTGAAACAAATAAAAACAAAAGCCAAATGCGTTAGGTATTACACTGTGCCTATGCACTAGGGTGTCAGGATACCTAAGATCTAAACCTAAATGCCTAGATGCGGGGTTTTCTACTAAAATAACTAGGTATTTAGGTGCGGTGCGTTTATTCCCTGTGGAATAAATAACAAAAGCGAGCTACGACTAAGGATCGATACGATAAGAGAAATGCGAGCGAGGTATAACCACGTACCTAACCTATGTAGGTATCAGGTAAACACGATGCGAGCCAGCGGCGAACGGACAACCCAGAAATTGAAATAGCCAAATGCGTTAGGTATTACACTGTGCCTATGCACTAGGGTGTCTAGTATACCTAAGATCTAAACCTAAATGCCTAGATGCGGGGTTTTCTACTAAAATAACTAGGTATTTAGGTGCGGTGCGTTTATTCCCAATAGAATAATAACAAAATGCGAAACTACGACTAAGTATCCGGCTCGACCAGGACCAAAAAGAATGGTGGCGCGATTCTCATGCCACCTGAGCTAGTGGACTGTATTATGCGGGGGATGAAGCTAACTGTTTCATATGACACTTTACACAACAAACAAGATAGGTGATCGGGTTGCCGCGGAGGTGGTTTAGGCATTGAATGCAACCCGAGAAATTAGTAGAGGATGCACTAACCTTTACTACGCCACGTGCTGGCTGGGCCGGTGCACCGGTCTTCTCTTCCTGGCTCAGGAGCTGCTGCCCACATCACTAAATCACTTGAGGGACACACGAGAGGCACAATCCGATCGGTAAAGGTCTATGAAAGCGGTTAAAATCTAACAAACATTATTAATTTCTGAGAGTCGCGCGCGCCGCTGCCATTGTTGCTTGCTAGTTCAAAGCGGAAGCGAATATGCGGCTATTTCAACCATTGAGCGGGGCGAAAACTATTGCTATCTCACTTTAAAGGTAGTGCGGGAGGGAGATGGGTACAGGAAGCGTGTGTTCAGTGTCAATGATTTGAATTAATACTATTGAGCAAAGAAAATACAAATTCTACCATCGGCGCAACCATTATTTGAATTATGCCTATCTATGTAGATAATAATCAATTAAAATTGATTGTTTGTTGAGGTGAGAGACAATTTATTAATAGTGATAAAGCAATTATAAGTTTAAATAGGTTTCCTCGATACAGGCTTGCCTAGTGAGGAAACCACAGATAGATCTACGTTAAGTTAAGTGGGTTTTCTGCAGAATGTTTATCATTAGATTATAACATACTTATTTCACAAAACTTGGTCATAGTTACCCAAAATGACTAAAGTTGTTCTGTTATGAAATTGTGTACCTATGTAACATTTTGCATTAATAAATATTTTTTCATTCACATTAAATTTAATTATAGAAATTGAAAGGCAAGATAAAGATTACGACAGAAAATTTGGTACAAAGATGGTTATTATAGTCTGGAATAATTGAATGAAAATAAAATAAATGATAAATGGATAAAAATATTTGAGGTAGGTCAACTGATGACCTTAAGTGGCCGTGCGGTTTTAGTCGATCCGCGTCCGACATAACCATCCCATGGGGTCCGGCGAGGTGGTATGTGAGGGGATTTTTGTACGTTAAAAAAAAGATATGATGCATGGAAGAGATAAGGCTGATTTGGTCCTCAAAAGGACATGGCATGAATGCTGGAAATCCTGTAAGAACAATTAGTGGAACGAAACTATAATTTAAATGAAAGTTTCAGCAAATATGAGCGGGACCAGTGTCCAGAAGCAAGGGAGTGTCCAAGTGGTGAAAGTGTCGCTGGAACCAGGCCGGCGTTGGGATTTGGATGAGAAAGCTCTGGCGAGCGTGCTGCTGCGGCCAGACATCCGTAACTTGCCGGTGGTGGTGGTCAGCGTCGCCGGCGCCTACCGTGGCGGGAAGTCGTTCATCCTCGACTTCTTTCTCAGATACCTTATGGCGCCGGTAGGTCAAGTTATCTTTGTCTTAATTCACAAGAATGTCCTACCATGATGTCCGCTTTGGGTATATGGTGTAGTCTTTCATTTTGTGTGTTATTTCTTAAGGGACATGATAATGATATTAATTTAATATAATTATCACGTGATATCAATGTAGTCGTCAAAACTGCCAGGGGGAGTTAGTATATTTGTTAGTAGCCTAGTAGCAGTTTGACTACTGCAAAAAGCAGACTCCGACACCGGGCCACGGCTATCCTTGATATTTTCTTTTTTAACACCTTTTGGAGCGTGTTTATCAGAAGTCGTGTTTTAATTATATACTTATTTTTTATTTATATTATTTTAGGGTAAGTAATAGGTACAGCTTGGCAAAAAAGTCGTGAAAATAATAGCGGCGCCACAATCGTGCATGTAGCCACCCTATATACAACGACAATAACAGTTTTGATACTTCGATTTAAATATATTTGTACATTATTCATTAAGTGTATCTACCTACTACTTCTGTTTCGTCAGTATATCCTACTAATATCATAAACGAAAGTTTGTGAGTATGTAAGAATGTATGCGACTATGTTTGCTACTCTTTCAGGTAAAACCAACTGAATGGATTTTAATGACACTTTACAATAATATAGCTTACCAGCTGTTGCCCGCGACTCTGCCCGCATGGAATTCTGAACCCGTTCATTGCTGATATTGTAGTCTATGTGTTAATCTGATGTATAAGGTATATTATTGTAAAGTTTCATTAAATTCCATTCAGTAGTTTTACGTGAAAGAGTAACAAACATTCTCACATACTTTCACATTTCAAATATTAGTAGGATACATTAGAATAACACATAGGCTATATATCAGCGATAAACGAGATCATAATTCCACGCGGCCGAAGCCGAAGCGCATTTTTTTGTACAATTTATAATTATTTGAAATGTGCTAATGAAGCCCTTTCAGTTGATACTAAACACGCCATATTTATCTGAAATTTAATTTTTAACACAGAACTTTATAGCCGCTAGAGGGCGCCATAATAGATTTAGTTACACATCATATAGCCTATAACCAGCGGACTACTAAGACGCTTCTAACTATATCTCATTTATTCAGTTCTAATAATCTATGAGGGAACAGGTGACACCTTGTTACACTTACATAATATATATACATAGCTTATCAAAATCATTGCCCTCCTTTTGCTTTGTCGTGATCAGGTAAAAATACTCACACCTGCTATGTTTTTTATTCAGAAGCAACAGCAATTAAACGGTCAGTGGCTGGGCAAAGACGACGACCTTCTGGAGGGTTTCAACTGGCGCAGCGGTGGGGAGAGTGACACAAGAGGAATCCATCTGTGGTCGGAACCAATCGTTTGTCACATTGAACAAACTGGAGAAAAGGTGCGGTCACCTCATGCTGTTTTAGCGCTAGTGTGAACCGGGTACGCCCATCTCGACATAACTGAACATGACCCTAATAGTATCATTGTATCAAGGAAAATGAAACATCTAACGAATATTTGTCAACAGGTAGCTGTGCTTCTGATGGACACTCAAGGCACGTTCGACACGGAGAGTGATATGGGCGACAACTCTAGCATCTTCGCGCTGTCTACACTTCTGTCATCTAAGCAAATTTATAATATTCGGTCAAACATTCAAGAGAATGACTTGCAATATTTGCAAGTAAGTTTGAAAGTAAACTGGTAACCACTTCATCAGTACCCCTAGCACGAAAAGTATCGTATACGTAACTAGAGAACGCAGCATTGCTATTGGCCACCTGCCTATTAAGAGGGCGTCGAGGTCTGTCACACAGTTGACACTAGCATAGACTTCGTCGTATACTCTACTATCTTGCTACGTCTGTATTTTATGAAAAAAATATGTATGAAAAATTGCCGGATTTGTTAACATTTATTATCAATGCTCCGCTCCTTTGATAGTAGCGTGATGATATATAGCCTAAAACCTTCCTCGATAAATGGACTACCCAACACTGAAAGAATCATTCAAATCAGACCGGTAGTTTCAGAGATTAGCGCGTTCAAACAAACAAATAGTATATATTAGTAAATAATAGTAAAGATAAATAAAATTGTAAAATTGTAAGTCATCATAACACTGTATAATGTTAACTCTAAGATAGAAATATGAACCAAATCATTGTTATTATTGAATAAATTGAAATTGAATGGCAATGCTCCGTTCTCTTCATATGTTTACGATAGTTTTTCGTGCTAAGGGAGATCTCCTTTGAGTTCTCAAGGACGTAAGTCGAGAACTGTAAACCTGCATAAACATGTTTGTTCTATACTACGTTCATGTGTTCTCTGTTCTGACAAAACTAGAAGAACAATTTTGCGAATAACTTGTCAGTTTAATCTGGAGGCTCCAAAATTTATTTATAACTAAACAATAGACTAAACCTTTGGCCACCATCTAACTTATCGATGAAGTGATGATGTTGTCCATTATGTAGTACCCTTGCCGAAAACTTGGAAACTTCCAGATAGTTATTTTCTAGATACACCGTCTCAAACTTTTTATTATTAACTTACTAATATTAAATGAACATTTTGTATACATCAGCTGCGTATATACTTGACACTTAATCAGATTTGTATTAACAGCTATTCACGGAGTATGGAAAATTGGCTACGAAATTAGAAGGGAAGGCGTTCCAGACGCTGCTATTCCTCATCCGAGATTGGGAGCATCCCTGTGATCACAGCTACGGCTACTCTGGGGGCAAGGCGTTTCTGGATAAAAAACTCGCGGTAAATACAAATAAGTATTTTTGTAAAGAAAAAAACATGTAACCTACTCTCTCTACTGGCCAGTGTGATTAGTATAGCTTTTAAAACCTTAATCGACATGACGATTACCCAATCAGTGTTCAGTACCCTGTTCTCTTGTTTGAGCGAACATTATGGTCTGCTCCCGATCAATTAAAACTGAAAAAATCACGAGTACACTTTTGCATGTTTCATGTTTTACACTACATTTCACCAACCTTCGAGGTTGAGATTTCAATGATAAATGTTATGACGATTGATGGTCGAATTTTATTGCAGCAGTGTGTTCTAAATATCAAAATTATTAAGTATACCGTCTCGCATCAAACGGTTTGAGGTCTCCTTCCTCTGCCGCCCGAGAAATAGCTGAAATGCTCTGCCCACGCAAGTCTTCCCTGAGGGACTATAGAAAGAGTCCTACAGTCCCGGGTTCTTCAAGCGGGGCATGAGAAAGTATCTATCAAAGCTGTCAAGTTAGTGACCATTTTTTCATGGCCAATAACATCAGAAATGGTGGTCCGCATCTTCTTGACTGCACCTTACCTTTTTATCATCTAACGTGGTGCAGTAAATTAACTGTCCAAATATTAAATGTGACCAAAAACAATGTCGAGAAATATCAGTCAAGCCTTTAAGATGCCGGTCTCAGGATTTCGGCAACCTGCAGGTTAAATCATGAGGAAACCCAGAAAATCATGGTAGATAATGTTGGAGAATATTAATTAAATAACTTGCTTTCAGCTCACACGTAATCAAATAGAGCAGTTGGCTGAAGTACGCATGCATATTCATTCTTGTTTCGACAAGTTGGAATGCTTTTTGATGCCTTATCCAGGCTCCTGCGTCACTAACAGACAATTCAAAGGACGTCTTGGTGGTGAGTATGTCAAAGCATGCATCTAATTTAACATCATTGAAAATTGCCATTAGCTCGAGGAATGAAAAAAAAATTTCGTATTGATTTTCTATTTAGCATTGCGAAAGATGTCGAGCAACATTAACCGAAACTCTGATACATACATACATATAATTACGCCTTTTTTCCCGGAGGGTTAGGCAGACGTGAATTAACACCCGCATTTCACCAATATTTGTATTCGGTCTCACGTAATAGAGGGTGAGATTATTGCCGTATTCAGGGCACTATTTGTTGACTCGAGCCATGCATCTGAGGCTGAGTCTGGACTGTATATATCTATCGGATGTTAAATAGCACTATCCCTTAGTCGCCTTGTACGACACCGCACGGGAAGAGATGGGGTGGCCCAAACTCTACTCTGCCGGGAACCACACGGCATACCCTGTACTTAAAATACAGATCATTTCTACAGCGAGCGGAAATCAAAACCTTACATCTGAATGCCACTACTCGAATATCTGTGGCCACTACAGTCTGTTCTATCAAAGTAAATCAAATACAATTTGGCAAGATTTTATAATATTGAAGGGACAGTGTCGCCACTTTTCTGTGGTGCTGTGGTTTAGTGAACGCGGCCGCTACGCAAGACGCGCGGGTTCGATCTCACTCAATGCAAATATTTGTGTACATGAATAATATGGATATTTACATTGGTCTGGTCGTGACTAGAACAGCACGTTAAGACATCAGTCTAGCAGGCCTAAAATGTCCAACAACCGGTCTAAAATGCATCGCAATGCTTCGATATGTCGCTATCGCCATTATCTTGTGGAGGTCAGTTGGCAGTTGCTTCAAAAAAATCTAAGTTCAGTCAAATCCGCAGTTAGACTGGAAAAAGCGAACCCCGGACTACAGGGGGAAGGCTTCGGATGCGACTGGGATTAACGCTTAGATGAAGAAGACTTTTTCCATTCATCATTCCTGCAATTGAGTGCGATGACGGAGAAAGAATATAAGTATCTCCAACGGTAAAATAAGCGGACGATATTACTGCGAGAGAAAGAAAACTCGAAATAAAACCCTGTATCAACCCGTCTGGCCAGCGTGAAAACAGTAGATCAAAGCTTCCCAAAAAAGGGAGAAGCCTTTGGCCAGCAGTGGACTGCGATGGGCTAACTGATTGATAGATGATGAAATTGTGCTTTCACTTGATTTGACCTATATATGCGTTATACTGGGTAAACCTGCAAATGAAAATATGAATTATGATTATAAATGGGCTTTTAGAAATATGTTATTTTTCATTTATTTTCATTCAATACAGCATGCGGAATATTCTTTAAAATAAACTCGCTCAATCACTGATTACTGATTGTAACGAACAAACTCCTGGTAACTAAGCTGCTGATGCAGGGTGCAACTCAAAATGTTTATAAAATAAATATTGAAATGATTTCAGATATTGATGAACTATTCAGGTCTTCGCTCTTAGAACTAGTTCCTGTGTTATTCGATCAGAACAATTTGACCCCGAAGACCATAGATGGAGAACAAGTGCAAGCACAGGGACTTTTCGAATACTTTCAGCAATATGTGAAAATTTTCAACAGTGACAAAATGCCTCCAGTTAGCACAATTTTCCAGGTATTTAAAATATTTTTTTCTCTTATACAGAGTGTATTTTTGAAACGGGGTAGTAAGGGCATGTACCTTAACCGTTGTAGTTACAGCAAAATGTTCTTAGAATACCTTCTCTAACTTTTTGAGAAACTTTGAACTGCATTCATAGATGTTGGTAAAATCGTACAGTCAGCAAGAAAATTGCTAAAGTCCAAAAAATTTGTATTGCCCCAATCGATCCTACTTCATGAGGGGATCAATATATTAGTGTCACATTGTTTTATTGTTTATAGGGTGTATGCGCTAATACATCGTATTTAATTATTTTGAGTAACTAAGTAAGTAGGTAATTGTATAGTAATATTTGATTCATAAATCGGTTTGGGTGTGCTCATTATCATTTCAATCAGTCTATTTAGGATTAAGTTTATACGATAAATCGATCGTACCTACTAATTACCTACTTAGACAGATTCAATCAATAAATTACAATATCTCAAGTTAAGAAACTTAGCTAAAATAGTAGTGGTTAAATAACAATACTCACTTCAGAGCCGTCCAAAGAGTCCCACATCGTTCCCAAGTGTGCTAAGAAAAAGTATTATTTTGTTCGGACATGCTGTTGACGACTGAAGATTTAATAAGTGCCGTATTGGCTCGACCATTTTTGTAGAAGTCTAGTGATTCAAATCATTCGAACCGACAAATAAATAAAAAACTATGGATTGAAATAAAAATAATAAGTGGAGATCACTATTGATATATCTTTTAAATTAAAGAAGGTCCTACTAATAATTTTGACGGCTGACGCGGGCGTGATTGGGTGCCCACCAACTGACACGCGACAAGCGACTAGCGGTTTAGCGTACACTATGGAACTACACAACTACATAATGAAAAACTATGGATGATGTGTTCGGTGTAAATATATTTGATATTTCCGCACCAGCTGTGCAATTCTCTAAACTTACAGCGTCGAATCGATTGTCATTGGTCGGACTAGGTGACGTCACCGGAGATCGACCAATGACAATCTCGATCAAGGCTGACGCAGCGCTGCGCTCGACGCTGTATAGGAACTTAAAGAATTGCGCCTCAGCGCCAGTCGCCGCCCTCTTTTGTTCTTATTATAGAACACGTCAATTTGACTTCGCCTTGCCTGATGGTAAGCTGAAGGCAAAGTCTCAGAAAAGAGGGTCACTATTACTTACACATACCATGTGACAATGGTGAAACTCAGCTTGACGGCCTCATCATAATTATACTTTTTCACGCCATGCTTAAAGGACCCGGGACTGTAAGAAGAAGGAAACACCTCACGTGTTTCCTTCTTCTTACAGACCCGGGTCCTTTAATGCTAATGAATTGGTAATGAATTCCAGGCCTTAATGGTGCGACAGAGGAAAGAGTCACCGTACCGCTTGGATCTTGATCGGATGTTCTGCACCGTGTGCGGGTGACATCTAAGACCTGCACGTGTTGTCCTGTGTAGAAAAGGAGAGGGTGGGACTAATTGGAAAAGCTCACCAGAACACTCACCATTTACCGGCAGCAGACAAGTACATGGCCCACCTGATGGAAAGTGGTTACCGTGGCTTATGGACGTATGTAACACCAGAGGAGCCACACTTGCGCTACCGTCCCTGTAAGAGAGTTTCTGTGCCGTCAGTGTAGAAGACAGAGCAGGACAAGCCTTAAGTCTTCCAACTGACAGCTCAAAATCTCCCGTGAGCTCTGGCTACCCGACTCATCGCTGGGAACAGAACACGAAGTTATTATATTCCACGGTATTCTCTAAGGGCGGAGGTACTACCCAAGTCGGACTCCTCAATTGGGCGGAAATACCGCCGTGTCCTACCTCCTGCTTTTATCCCCGGGTTAGACAGAGGTGAATTGACACCCATATTTCACCAATCATTGTATTCGGTCCCACGTAATAGAGGGTGAGCTTATTGCCGTTTTCGGGGCATTGATTATACTTAAAGGTTTATTTAGAGTACTCTTAACTATGTCTTATTATTTAGGCTACAGCAGACGCCGCTTTAACGTCAGCTCTTCGAGAAGCGGGTCAATGCTACGAGAGTATGATGAAGGCCAAGATCATTGAAGACCAGAGCGTGTTGACGAGCATGATCAAAACCTGGCACACTACTGCTCTAGAGGCTGCCATTGCTCACTTTAATGGAAAGAAAAAGTTCAGCTCAAAGAAAAAACAAATTTCAGACAATTTGGCGATACTCAAAAAGGTTTGGCACCTTAGATGAATTAGTTTTTTTTTAAATTGATCTAAGTTTGGCACACTAGATTTTTTGAAATG
The DNA here is from genome assembly GCA_963662185.1 of Eilema griseolum. Classification (NCBI taxonomy): domain Eukaryota; kingdom Metazoa; phylum Arthropoda; class Insecta; order Lepidoptera; family Erebidae; genus Eilema; species Eilema griseolum. The sequence continues at coordinate 7,105,969 of OY759230.1, forward strand.
CATTTCATTATTGGTTATCCATCTGTCATTCATAATTTAAAAAAAAAGGTTTTATTATTCGAGTATATTTAAAGTAGGTAGGTTCGAGTATATTCGAAGTAAAATTCATCTTTCAGACTGGAGCTAAAAGTGTTGCTATCGAAATAAGTGATCATGTATTTATATGGATAATACTTTGTCTTGGGATCATCAGTTACAAGAAGTCAATCGCAAGCTGTTTGCAGCGGCGGCGGGGTCTTTGCGTAATTGCGAGGTTTACTTCCGACCGCAACCAAAGTTGCACTTATGCAAACTTTATTGCTTGCACTTCTTGACTATGCCGACGTCAGCTATCTAGATCTCAAGAATATCATTTTGTAAATATTGTTCATTGTATAGATATATTACATTGACATACTGTGTGGTAGGTATACAATATATATGTATTCAATTTCGACTTAAATAGATATCATTATTCTTTATGTTTCTTTTGCTTCTATCCATCCAAAGGTTGCCTGGAAGAAATCGCTGTCAACGAAAAGGCCACCCATTGTACATTGTAATTATTATTAAATTGTTATCTTTGGTATACTTTTATGGTGTACAATAAAGAATATGTTATCTTAAAAGGACAGTGGTTCATTTTAGATCCAGCCTGAAAAGAAACTTTAACATGTGAACTTCGCATCTGTGCGAATATATGAGTCATACGTGTGTTAGAAATACTGATATAAAATATACTTACAGACGACAGAGACTTCCTTGTCGGTGTATCAATTGGAGAATAACGATAAACTGAGGAATGCACTGTCTGAGGCTAAGAAGACATATAAAGACACAGTGGAAACAGTATGTAAGGATCAGCCTCTCGTCTGCCTACACGCCCGTGACTTGGAATCACTGCACAACAGAGCGTTGGCCGCGGCACTTAAATCTTTCGACCCAACCAGGATCAAGGTGCCGCAGGAACAGGATACAGATAGACAGGAATTCATTAAGGTAAGCAATACATTATGCTTATCATAAAGGTGGGACGAGAGTTTTCTGGGGCCTGCTGAATCACCGACCACATAAGCCAATGTGACAAAACATCATGCGGTTCAACGTCCCCTATTATTTTCAAATTGATAGCTTCAAATCATTTTTTTTTTGTCAAATTCAGAAGTTAGAGCAGTATTACCAGCGCTTATGTCTCATGAACAAGCGGAACAACAGTAGCGCAGCATTGGAGGCTCGTATGCTGTACATGACGCGTATGAGGGATACAGTTAAAAAAGAAGACCACGAACTATCTTTGAAAACTGCGATTGAACATTTCCTATCGCAACGCAACCAACGCTCAAAGGAGACTGAAGATCACCACCTAGACCACCTCCGACAAGTACGTCAATTAATTATTTAGCTCTTTTTTTATAATCTCGCGTTTATGTGAATAAACCCGAAACAATTCCTGAGTTCAAATCGGAAATCCAACGTGGTACCTACCGGTGAGATACAGCCACATCTCTGCGCAAAAATCATGAAAAATTTCATGAAAAGAGTAATGGCCTGTCATCGGAATCGTGGAGGTCAAATATCCGATTTTATTCCATACTTAATCGGAACATATCTTCTTTACAATAAAATAAAAATATCACAACACTGTCATAAAATACTTATTTTTATTTTAAAATAAAAAAGTGCACTCTTACTGAGACACCCTATACTAACAAGTGAAACTTAACTTTAAAATTGTCATTACCCGATGAGCCCGGAGTCAGAGTGGTGCGCGGAAATTAACTTATTGGACCACTCAAGTCACCTTACGCCCTGAGAATTCTGTAATATAAGGTGCATGACACGGCACGGCATGTGGTTTAGTCGGCTCAAGTCCGACATAATTACCCCCTTACATAATTTACTTTCAAATGCGGTCATAGCATTTTTACGTCCAACGATACTTGTGTAAGCAAGTATCGGTGGACATTGGTACGTATAAAATGCAGACTAACATGAAACCTCTTCTTGAAGTTGGTTATTGAGTGTTATAATATTCTAGGAGATCGAGGCGTATTTTACGGACTTTAAAAAGTTCAATGCACAGAAAAACTTGTGGGCGTTGAATGCAGCAGAATGTGCGTATAAGAACTACGTGAACTCTGAGATAGGCTCAAAGTCTTGCTGCTTCCATCCCCTCGCGCTCAAGAAAATGCATGATGAGGCGCTCGTGCTCGCTCTCCTGCAGTTCCAGAATGAAAACATTGAAACCGACCAAGATGACTACAAGGATAGATTGATCGCAGTAAGCCCCTCATAAAATTTAAAAAAAAAACTTTTAATATTTCAGGAAGTTAATTGACCAATATGGCCACCTGTCACTCAGGCTAAAGCAGGCCGGCGACACCGTACAACTTCCCCCTCCTCCTCCTTGCCTTATTGAGGAAACCAGGTTCTATAAACCATATTATAATATAATATAATATAATATACAAATCTATAAACCGGAACAAGACCAAGCAAGCGAAACAAAAACAAAATAATGATTTATTTTGTAATCTTGCACATAATTGAGGCCCTAGTTGGTACAACTCCAAGTTGGCAGGTGGGACTGAAATAACCGCTACGTAATTAGTCTCAAAGCACATCAGGAGCCTGACTAGTTACATACTTTAAGGCAGGATTTTTAGATTTTACATTCAACCTACAGTTTGATCAAAGAACGCCCCTTCTCCCATAATACCTATTTGGCACTTCCTAGATGCTCTCACTTTGCAGAACATTGAAGTTCGCTATCAAGATGTACAGAAATTGAATGAACTGAACAATATTGATGCTGTGGACCTGGCTTACAGCGAGTACAAGAGTATAATGGACAAGCATTTGGAGTTTTCGTACTGGGACCTCCTCGTTCTACCTTATCTCCGCAAGGTATATTTACGTGATTATCGATATTTATTTAATTATATATTGTCTTTTTATCAACATTATCTGTTTATAACAACATTACGTCATTATAACCTATGTCTGAATATCTCAAAACACAACAAACAAAAGAGAGAACACTGCAAAATTAAACTCAGCCAATGCTCGAACTCTTCAAATTATTTTTTTATCTAGCCGGATTACAAGGTTATCAACACAGTTTATACATATCTTATTGAAACTTAGTTATGTCAAAGTCAAAGTAAAAAATCATTTATTCTGTATAGACCATTATATCGGCACTTACAAAATGTTAACAAAAAAGGAACATGAATATCAGTTTAGTAAATGGACCACCGGCACCGGTTCGAAACGCGACCCCGATCTGAGAAGACTCCGGCAAGAAAGAAAACGGGCATTTCTTTTTTTTGGTCTATTTACAAACATAGACTTAGTCTACTTAATCTAAATACAAAAATTTACTTGAGTAGCATAGTTGAGCGAGCAGCAAATGCTAATGGTAGATACTAATGTAATATTTTGTTATAGATAAGGTTGACCCGCGGACAGCACGACACCGCTAGAGGTGAAGCGTTGAGCCTGTTCAAAGGTAAACGCCGCGAGCATTGTTATGTAGAGGATGACGACCATTTGAGCAGTCTGAAAGCGGTAACTTAATATTTTTGCTAGATGTTCTTCTTGCGTCAACTTTATTATATCAGCTCGAATTGTACTTAGACACGGCCCAAGAAGCATATACTGCCCAGGTAACTCTTTGATGGAATGCTTGGTACTTGGTCAGGAACTACCTCGCGGTGTAATATGAGGTACAGAGATGTCAGGGTCTCTCTCCCAAGGCGGGGGAGGCGCTGCCGCCTACAGCCAGCGCCAACCGAGGCGGGATCGGCATAATTGAAGGTCGCTCGGTAATTTAACGCTCTACGTACCCTTCTGATTCGCTAACGATACAGTAGTCAGCTGATCGTTGTATTGTAATTCGTTGGCCGGCGTATTGCCGAATAGTAGAATGATAAAAGACAAGATAATTTATTCACATATTTTTACACAATTACATACCTCCTTATATTTAGGCACTTAATAATAATTATAAAATAAGTATATTTTCCTACTCAATTTAGTTAATCACATATTAACAACCCGCTTCTACCATAATATCCAACATATTAGGAGCCTATGTTCAAATCCCAAGTCATCCCCAAAAGAAAACATATAGAAAATAAAATGAAAAAGACCCAAGCCATCATCGAGGTGGGGTCCCACTAAGACTTTCGGGGTTCAAAGCTAACCTCTGATCAGTAGGTGCATTAACTGCCCATTGATGGTTTAATATTCAATGTAGGCTATAATTTTGGGGGCTGTAGAGTAGGTCGGCAGTCGTCCCCGTAAAAGCCAAAAACACCAAATAATAAAATAAAATAAAAAAATGACAGAATTAAGGCAGATAACATCAGCTTTTCAGCTCAATTGCACATACCTAGCAGTGCACCCAAATCAATCAGTATTGATAACATTTTACTATATTTACTATATTTTATACATAATATAAAATATAGTAAGTCTCTGGTGTTTAATGGTTGTATGTACATAATAAATACGTCACTCACATTAATTAGTCAACCCAAATATATTAATCAGGTGATCATTCCATTATATACCCAAGCAGAAAGAAGAATAATATTGTTCTCTCTGCCCGGCAACAAATCAAACGTATTTTGTACGGGTACCTACCAGATACATTATACTTGGCGGCACATTGGCAATATCATAACATCACACTTACACATGTTCCTAAAACCCTTAACACTATCACCATAGCTGATGAAATATGAAATCATTAACTTTTAGATATATTAACAAGGTTTAATAATTATTAATTAATGTAAAAAACCTAACAAAATAATGTTGCCGGTATGAAAATATAATATCATTACCTCCCGTGCTAGTCGATAAACGTCTGTGTTACGGCGAGGTAAGATAAAAGTAACGCTAGTAAACGCTACAGTATTCAACGTATATCATAATCGTAAAAATATGTATAGATCATTCATCATTCTAATACAATACGCCGGCCAACGAATTAAGCCTTGTCTAGAACTCTACTAAATAACATTTGTTTTTATCCTCAGAAAATCGATAAAGTTTATACTTCGGACTACGAGAGTTACATTACCGCCGTTGAAGACGTAGTTAACGAGGTAACTGAGCAAGTAAAACCTCTGATAATCGATGGAGTGAAAAAGATATTTAGCTGGATGAAGTCTTAATTATGTTATAAAGATGATGATGTGCCATCTTTACATGATGATGAATTCAACTCTGAAACGGATCGTAACCGTATCGTCAAAAAGTCATAGTCAAAGTCAAAGTCAAAGTCAAAGTCAAAATCAAAGTCAAAGTCAAAGTCAAAGTCAAAGTCAAAGTCAAAGTCAAAGTCAAAGTCAAAGTCAAAGTCAAAGTCAAAGTCAAAGTCAAAGTCAAAGTCAAAGTCAAAGTCAAAGACAAAGTCAAAGTCAAAGGCAAAGGCAAAGGCAAAGGCAAAGTCAAAGTCATTTATCATAAAAAATATTTATTCTGCATAGATCATTAAATCGGTACAATATGAAAGACTACTTTAGCAAATGGACCACCGCTCACCGGCTCGAAATGCGACCCCGACCCGAGAGGACTCCGGCAAGATATTAACCGGGCATTTTTTTCATCTGACTGAAATTTGGCCCAAGGATAGAATATAGTCTGGAATAGCACATAGGCTTTTTAACTTGGGTATTGGTTCCCACGGGAATGTATTGAAAATTCCACGCACGCTAAGACGTGGGTAACAGCTCAATCAAAAAATCAATTTCATTTATTCAGTTGAGTCACACAAAGAGCACATATGAACGTCAAAATTTTACAATTAGGAATGTCTATAAATAATATAAAAATATTAAACAATGCAAAAATAAACCATTGGAAAATGATTATTTCTTTTACTGATACACCAGGCATGCTAAGCTTTGATTATACTCATTTAGTTTATTTGTTCTTAGGAATATGAGCTATGCTCTCTAGCTGATAAGACGCAATTTTATTGGTCTAATAAGGTGTACCACTTGTTGATCTTGCTGTATATCAGGAAATAGAATCCAAGAACAAATTAAGTGATAAGATATATAATTTCTTTTCTTCATAAGGTATCTTTATTCAGATTATTTTAAAATGTATGTAGGCTTATCTTATGTGCTCAATATGATATTATAAAATGTTATAACAAATAGTAAAATAAGAATCAAAATATTTATATTTTTGTGACTTTTCCATTTTTATTGTATTGAATAAAATATATTCACACATGTTGGTTTTATTACTTTATTCGTCAATACTGTAGGTAGGTAAATATAATTACCGTGTAAAACTTCAGATATCATTTGTATGCCGATGACCTGCAGATATACAGCCAACCCCGCGTGGAGAACCTTTCAGAGGCTGTTGACAGAGTTAACTCCGATTTGCGCTCAATAGACACTTGGTGTGACAGGTTTGGTCTTTCTGCTAACCTCGACAAATACCAGGGTATCTAAATTGGAAGTAGCCATAAGATAAATAAGGTAGACAGTGCAACTCTGCCAGCAATAAAATTCAACGGAAGAAATATTCCTGTCACGCAAAGTGTCAAAAATCTGCGATTAAATATTGACTTCACCCTAAACTGGCAAATTTAAGTTACAAAGGTCTGTCAGAGGGTTACAGGGATGCTGTGTAGTTCTATCGCCTCAAAATTTTTTTACCAACCAAAACCAACGCAATGCTTATGCAGACGCTAATCTTTTCAATCGTGGACTATGGTGATGAATGCTACAACGACCTGAATGCAGATCTGCTCAAAAACTCGACTGCCTTTTCAACAATTGCATTCGATTCACCTTAGGAAATATGATCACGTCTCAGCTCATCGTTCGGAGTTAGGATGGTTGCCGATACGTCAGCGACGCAGCTTGAGGGCGGTGAAGATGATACATACAATTTTAGCCACTCCTAATGTCACCTCTTATTAATCATCGCATATTCAGCTACTTGGTTCCCACCACAACAGAAATCTGGGATCAGCTAACAATCGTCTTCTCCACTGTCCTACTTATAGTTCTAGCCTAATTCATATTTTTTTCCTCGTGCAAGCAATTGTCCTCTGGAATGCGCTACCTCTCGAAATCAGGATGACCACTAACCGTGCAACGTTTAAGTACAAACAGCAAAGTATGTCACCTCTACAGTAGCCACTAGTCACAGTAATGTGTTAAACCTCAATATTAGATATATTTTATCATTAGGTAGTCATAAGTATGGGTAAGTTTATATTATATAAATATATAATTTAAGTGATATATTTAAAAGTAGGTGTACTTATGGATTTCTTGTTTTATAGTGTGTATGTATAATGTATGAATTATTATTGTGAACATAAATAATATATTACAAATTAGAACATCATCAATGTAGTAAATGGATTATTATTTTGCCTTTTTTTTATACCACTTAGGTGGCAGACATGCACACGGCCCACCTGAAGGAAAGTGGTTACCGTGGCCTATGGACGTGTGTAACACCAGAGAAGCCACACTCGCGCTGCCGACCCTGTCAGCACAGAGTCTCTGTGCCGTCAGTGTAGAGGACAAAGCAGGACAAGCCTTTAGTCATCCCACTGACAGCACAAATTCTCCAGTGAGCTCTGGCTACCCTACTCATGGCTGGGAACACAACACGAAGTTATTATAACCGCGGTATTCTATGCCCTATAGAATACCGCGGTTATAATAACTTCGTGTATTCTATAGGGCGGAGGTAGGTACTTCCCTAGTCGGACTGCTCAATTGGGCTCCTTAAAGTACACCTACCTCATTGTATCTCTATAAGGTTGATTGATAGATAATGTCTCTGGCATTAGGTCCGCTTCGTACAAAGTTACTGTGCATAAAGTTGAATAAATAAATAACTAAAATTATGCTGTAGGTACATATTGAACACGACACTTATTATGTAATAAAATTTAAACAAAGTACTGTCAGTGGATATGTACAAGTGTCTTATTCAACATGTGTAGCAAGTTGCACCAAGTACATATACGGCGAAACAAAAGAAGGATATTGATTTTGACAATGTATGTATGTATGTATACAGGTTCATGTGTTCGTTCATAACTTCTCAATCACTTATTAGAACTAGACAAATGAGGTATTGTTAGAAACGCCTTGGTCGTCTGCTAGTTATAGGCTATTACAATAAAAAAATAATTTAAATTGAACACAACTCTAAAAAATATTAAACAAGAAAATACCAAGGATTAGTCAAATTACTTTTTACACAACGCCAAAACGGTAAGATATTAAAAGGAAATTTGTATGAAATAAATAAATAATAAGCAATTAAGGTCCCTCCACACTGGTCCGTACCGTGCCAGAGTCGTGACAGCAATGTGGTTGTGTTCGACTGAACATACGTGCCCCTTCAGGGGTCCAAATTGACAGCATGCGAAATTGAAATCTCACAAGCGGATTCAGCTATCGAGTTCGTCCGATTATTCGAAATGTTCTTACAGCATGAGTCTTAATTTTTAAGTGTGCAAAATCCCCATGGATACCCCCCGTTTTGTTGGACTCAAACCGACCAAATTGCACGACGCCTGTGGGTTGTTTTCGGTTGTCGAAGGTGAGGTTAACAGGCATATCCCTCACTACAGCATGTGCCTGTAGTTGAAACTCGCACCGTATGGACGGCTCGCCAGTTTCGCTCGCCAGTTTTATTATGTCAGCACCCTTAGACTACATAAAAAACTCTATAGAAGCAGTAAGTGTCACTCCAACGCGGCTTTAAAAAGACTCTCTACTCTTTGAAACACGTTGACATATACATACAATGTATGATTTAAGATTTACATGGTCATTCTCATTACTAGTGTAAAACTCACCGATATATTTACCATGTTTATTGTTAATGTTGAGCAACCGATATTTCGGTGCTGTTACAAGCAGTGGCGTAGCGTGCCTTGGTGGGGCTCCGTATAAAAAAATATTCGGGGGCCCTTATGAAGGGTAAATATTTCAAAAAAAAAACAAAGAAAAGGAAAAAAAATGTGTGCATAAAATTGATAGAATTATTCATTATCTGTCACTTTTTGGATTTTTTTTATAAACAATCCTTTAATTTGCTTTGACGATCTGCTAATAGCCAACAGAAATGGCAATACGGTTTGTTTAAAACATTAGAATAACATAACAATTTTTATGCTTGCCTTTTTGAAATATGAATAATAATATGACGAAAAAGGTCGGTTACTTTCTGAATCTATTAGAAACGGTCCTTGTGGTTTAAATGGACCCAATTTAATAATTATTTTTCGTTCGCATTCAGTTGGATTGTCACCATAATAGGCAATTTTGGTGACAATCCAACTAAATGCGAACGAAAAATAATAAAAATATCTGATGAAACTATATTACAATCTTCAGATATATCGAAATCGTTGATTTGAGTGTCTTCTATTTCCGGATGGAAATCTGATGAAGAATTTGCTTCAAAAGAATCTGAAAATATAATTGTTAAAAAATAAAAGCGAATTTTTTGATAAATTTCAAAAATATATGTTTAAAAATTACTAAACGTAAAGTTACGGTTAGAAAATGTTCAGACGCAGGCAGGCTCTACGCGGATTGTGCGTGTGTTAGATAAATGGGGTGGGTAGTACTTACCTTTGCAATCTAAATCACTCACAAGAGCTGGTTTCTGAAAAAATGAAGAAATTTTGGGCACTTTTCTGTTTAATTTTTCTTTTCGTAGCTCCGCTGGGAAAATCTCTTTTCCTTTCACTCATTATATTGTACAAATCGCTAATGATACTACTTAAAGAGAAGAACAATTGTTTGTATTGTATTGCAATGTAATGCAAAATTAAATAAAACGCATCAATAAACACTGCTCTCCGTGGTTTATCATCGTATGAACATCGATTACTGTGGGATTCCCCCGTTGAAGTAAGTGACTTAAACGGGGATATCCCGCAGCCCGTGATAACCGATGTCGGGTGTTGCCAACGCACGCTCCACGTTGGGAAAAAAGAAATTACTTTTTTTTTACTTTTTTCATTTCTGAAATAATAAAAAATTTGGGAAGTTTTTATTAAATTTTGCTTACGCACGTCGGGGATCCCCATGGGCCGGGGGCCCTGTATAATAGATATGACAGATACGGCGCCATGATTTGTTTTTTCTGTTTTTTTTTTGTACTGTATGCTGTGTCGCAATAAACATTTTTCTTTCTTTCTTTCTTTCTTTCTTTCTTTCTTTCTTTCTTTCTTTCTTTTTTTCTTTCTTTCTTTCTTACTTTCTTTCTTACTTTCTTTCTTTCTTTTTTTCTTTCTTTCTTTCTTTCTTTCATCACGGGGTACTAGTACAAGTGCCATGATCACGGGGTACCAGTACCCACAAGTACAGTACACCGTGATCATGGCGATTTTAACAGCGCTGAAATATTGGCTGCTCATCATAAATAATAAACATGGTAAATATCTCGGCGAGTTTTACTCTACATAGTATATACATACGCACCATGATATGAACACATTGACAGTTTAAAGAACAATATTGACACTAACTCACACTCACAAATAACGCGTATTTTTTTAGAAAAGCTGTGTCTAAACAGCATATAGTCTAAGGTTGCAGGTATCCTGTAGGAGGTAGAACAGGATGATATTCCCGTCCAAATTGAGCAGTCCAACTGGGGAAGTACCACCGCCCTACATAATACCGCGGACACAATAACCTCGTGTTGTGTTCCTGATGGTGAGTAAGGTCGCCAGGACTCAGTGGATAGTTTTTGTGATGTTAGTGGGTTAATTAAAAACAAAAATATATATCGTATTATGACTAATGTTGCGCGAATTTCAGGGAATAACCGCGTGGTATGCAAGTGTGCTACTACAATAAATTTAAAATATACTAAATTTAGATTTTAGACATGCGTATATTATCATCATCATTGCTTCCGAGGCTGTGTAACCTTGAAGGGTCACAGGGACCAGAAGAATAAATAAAAGAAGATATAACAACTATTATTTATTTTCTGGCCCACAATTAGACTCAGGGTGGGTTCTGGTTGTGCGAAGACGTCAGTGCTTAAGTCTAACGCCATCAGAAAGCCGGCTAGCCTCTTATCTGGAGAGGGAGACGGCGACAGGCGCTCTCGTATAAGCCACGGTCCAATGCATGGAACTGATCTTCGTTTTTGGCCTCCTGGGTGTGGACACCCAGGAGGCCAAAAACGAAGATCAGATCAGATCGCTGGAGCGCAGACCACCCCTCAGCGACTAGGTGGGGCGGCAGTTGTTGATGATGCTAGAGACGTTCCTAGTCTCAATATAGGACCCTGGAATGTGCTGTAGGAGTGCCTTTAGTGGGTGCACCACTAAGGATGCGACCCCCTCTTCCCCAGATCAGACCAGAGCCGAGGACGCTCGCCTCACAAACATCAGAAGTTACACATTAAGACATAAGACGCGTTACAACCGGGTCCGGTTACATTTATAATATTTTTATTGTTATTTATTATTTTATTATTTATAATGAGTTGTTAAATAATAATAGTTTTTTTGTCCTGAATAACAGACTGACACCGAAATTAAAACACCGCGTTGATTAAGATAGAAAGAGAAATCGATTAAGATAGAAAAAACTTAATCGGTTCAGGCGGGATTCGAACCCGCAATCTTCCCCTTACAGGGGGAATCGTCGGTCTATTGAGCCACCGAACCACGTCTGAAGTCATCCAAATCTAACCTAATCGTCTAATTTATATCTGTCTTGAGGTGACGGTAGAAGCCATCTCATCGACATTTTTACGAATTATCGAAACTAATTAATGATGTTAAAATCATTTTTAAACATTGATTTTCAATTTCTCCGCCCGTACAACACAAATAGATCACAGGTTTGAATCCCGCCTGAACCGGTTCAGTTTTTCCTATCTTATTTGTTTTGATTGACTAGTTAGCATAGGTGCTAAATGCTTTAAAATTTCATTCAAATACAAACTTTTCGTTTTAAACTTCTACTGAAAAAAGACTATGTACCTACCTATTGGAATCCCTGGGAGGTTAAAATAGGGGGTTAGGGGTGAAGTGACAAAACAGTACAATGAACCAAATTAGTGATTCTGTTTAAAAGTAAATGTTGATTAATATACGTTCAGTGGAATTACAATCGCGATAATCATTTGCTTTATTATGATTTTTGTCTTAATGAAGCCGACGCAACCCGATAGTACTAAATAACGAGCAAGGAACATTCTGAGACCTTAATTACAGAATTTGATTTAAACCAAATCTACGACAGCAGTACTAACAATACAACAACTAAATACATATAAAATATGAAGTTAACAAGCACAAATTAACCACAAGTAATGGGAAAAAAATAATATAAATAACTCACACACAGAAACAAATGTTACAATATTTTTCAATTTAATTTTATATAATTACTAAAATGGTACAATATTTCGAACCTGGCAACATTATCATGATGTTGTCCGCTTCGCGCTATCACTGTGCTAGACTATTTATAGGCTCACGGGACTGTAGTGTAATATGAGGAATACATTGACTTAGGAATGTGGCTCTAATCGCTTCCTGAAAAGGTTCATTATCGAAAGTCACTTTGTAGCTATGTGATGACAATGGTCCGTTGTGTAGCATTAATAACAGATTTGCTTTTTGAGGTTCGCGAATTTATTTTATTGTCAGTCAGTTCGCTTCTTCTCACTCAGTACAGACCAGCCGTCCGTACTGTTTGATAGTAAAAACACTCAACTATTTTAAACATTCTTGAGTTTCAATTAATTTTGAGAAGTTTTGTGTTAACTTTACTTTTTCAACTTCAGATTGGGTGAAATTTATGTAAGTATTTTATTGTATTTAATCTTAACTAAATTGACTTTATATGCTAGTTAAATTAGCAGAAAAATATTATAAAATTTCAATATTTAATATAAATATTTTCAAATAAATACTTTCCGCGGTAGCCTAGTGGTATGGGTAATGGACTGCAGAGACGAGGTCTCGGGTTCGAGCTCAGGTTTTACCATAGCACACACCAATGACTTTTCGAGGCTTTTCGAAGTTATGTGTGTATTTATCGCAGGTTTATAAGTGCCCGGTTAATTGCATAAATTAGGACCTAAACAGAAACTGGCATAATGTGTGTGCTAGCACCTCTGCCTACCCCTTCGGGGATATAGGCGTGAGTTTACGTTATGTTATATACTTACCTTATTAAATTTTAGTTATTCATGCATTGTAACCTGACATCTCGGTGACGCGACACCCACTCTGTTTATGTTTACGCCAGAATTATGATAAAATTTCGAGTGAAGTGAGTGAGTCTCCGTTTCGACAAGGTGGCCGATTTTGCTTTTGCTTTTGTCCGTAGGTTGTCGGTTGTCGGTTTGTTGGTCAGTTCCAGTCTAGAAGGTTCTCGGCACACATGTTGTGTGATTTAAAAAACAATTTTTGTCGAGAGCTTTTTTTGGTAGGAGGTAAAATGGGATCGTCATTATTTCTCGGTGAAACATCCAGGGCTGTTTAAAATAACCCGAGGAGATGGCCCTGAGTCGGCCGGGGTGCGAGGGATACACAGGCGGCGTGCGTTTTAATCGGTTCGAGTCCGACATAACCTCTACCACCGGCTCCGGTGGGGAGGTACCCGTGGGGCTTTTGCGCACATAAAAAAAAGGGCTGTTTAAAATTAGAAGATCATCATAATGATTAAAGGTACCCAAAAAATGTGGCAAAGGGTGCTCGCGAAGTCAACTGTCCACAGAACTACTAGTTTATCTGTACTAATATGTATTATGAAGCTGAAGAGTTTGTTTGTTTGTTAAACGCCTGTTATGAAGTAAAAAATTCTTTTGCATTATTATAACCGTTATTGTTGTATGATAACCTATTATCGGGAAAGGTTATGAGCTATAAATTATCACGCTATTGCTCAAGGGAGCAGAGCATTTCATAAATGTCATAAAATCCAACAGATTCCCATAGATTATTTGAAAATTAATAAATGGTGGGTCAATTTTAAGTGTTTAAAGGAGTTTGAAGTCGAAGAAATTGGGGCGGGTTGGTTAGTTTTATTAAAAAAAAATAATGGAATAATATCTATAACTTGCCATTTTGTCTCTATCCCATGGTAACCATAAACAATGGATATTTGTTTTTAAGCAAATTACGAAGGTGACAGCCGGAGGACTTAAAAAAAACCAATTTATAAAAATTAATTTAATGCAATAAAAGGTTTTACAATTAGAATATCTTATGTCTAGACTTGGACGATGCTAGTACCAAAGTGACGTTTAAATTATTAGTAATTAGGTAAAACAGTTTTAAGCGTCAGCACTTTTAATGTGGCGTGATCGGCGACGACACGAGGCGCCGATTCTGCAATACCAAGGTTCGATCTTGCGCAACTGTGTGGCACGAGGCAAACTTGCGGGCTTGCGGAATTGGTGTAGGCAGAGCACGTAACACCTCCCCCCTCAGACCAGCAGCTATTTGAGAACTTTCAGCGAAAATGATGCTGGTGGTTGCTCTTGGCTATTTGACATCTCTTCCTCTTCTGTGTGTCGGTTATCGGGCTGGTTCTCTCTCGATTTCCGATTCTTAAACAGCTTGCATGTAATACATCGCCTTCTTACAGCAATGGCCATAGCGAATGCAGTTGCACATATCGTAATGGTGTATACTGGTATAGTGGTGTGGAACAGCGAATAGTCAATCTTAGTCTGACTTGGGATCTGTATTGGATGCTGCGTTAATATTTTATCTTCAATCTCACGTAGGTTTTTCATATTGACTGACTTCAATTTCAGATGTGGGATAATTTTCTCGGTGGTATTTGGCTCTCTCGGAATCTCGGTGATTTTCAGTGGCTGACCCTTGATGCGATCATTAACGTTGGTAATGGTGAATTCCTTAGTGCGTAGCAGGCAGTTTTGTGGTATAGTAGCTAGGTAGCTCCCATGGAGTAGGGTGAATTCTTGTCTTTCGCATTGCAATTCTGTTCTAGTAGGATGCGGGAATATGAGTGTATATCGTCGGTCATCTAGTTGTTCCATGGCTTCTTGAGTTAGTGTGATTTTGACTGGAGCGCATGATTTATTAGAGGGTTGGTTAGAGATGATTCCCTGGATACAGTCTAGATGTTCTCCCAATGGATAATTCATATCTTCCTCGCAGAGATGACATTGGCTTAACTTCGGGCATTCTGCCTCTATGTACTTGAAAGCTTTACCATTTGTTGCTAGGAAGGGATAAGGAGGAATGAAAGTATATCCTAGTTTGTTAGGAACTATAGCTAATCTGTATAAGTCAAACTTAGTGGGAGATATTATGGGTATTTTGAATATAATAACTATTCTTTTTCCTGTGTAATAATAACCGGGTTTTATTGTAAAGTAGTACTCCCTCAAGTCTAGATCTAATATCTGTTCTGAGCTATAAATTAGTTTTAGCCTGTTAATCATTTTACCTAACGTATTTATATCTAACGAACTATGATGAGTGCTCGATGCACGTATAAAACCTAAGGTATTCTCTATTCTAATTATTTCTAAGAGCAAATCATCTACATTGTCGCTAATTATAGATAAAAACTGCGACATCCTGGTGTATCGCACAAAGTCGGTTTGATAGGATAAATTTTCATCTAAGAGTGATTCTAGAGTCGTATTAATTTTCTCTTGATTTTTGACAATGGTTTTAAGTATGTTAGCATGTCGAGTCATCCAATCCTTATTAAGGCTAATGTGTTCATTCAACTCAGAGACTAATTTTTTGTCGTTATTCTGTAGAAGTACAATCGCTTCATTATACAATTGGGCATCCGTATGATCTAAATTACCGGTTATGCTTTTAATTATGGATCCTAGTCCATCAAAAATCCCTCTTTTAAAACGATCTGGTTCAAATGTCTTAAGCTGCGAATTAATCGTTAGTAATTTGGTGGATAGATGATTAATTTTAAATTCAAATAATGGCGTCGTATTGCTGTCTAATTTATTTTTAAAGTAATTAATTTGTGACTCTACTGAGGCTAGTCTATTTTCTACGTCTGTCAATTCAATGTATTGTAAGAAGGAATGGTAGTGTGTAATGAGTCTGGCTTGTCCAAGTTTAAAGGGTAAAATTCCAGGTCCTTTGTCTAAACTCTCAAGTCTTATCTCATGTTCCATTGTCAGGTTGATTATCATGGCGAGTAGTATTCTGTAACAATTTAGAACTGTCAGGGGTACGCTTAAGTCGGGATTTAGCTACGGGGCCTTTCTTTTTCGATGTGTAAATGTGGATGGGAAGGTCAGCTAGGACAGTGTCGTGGGTGTAACGAGGCGCTAGCTTTTGTCTACTTGCTACGGGGTTCCTAACGAACACTTGTTGGTCTGGTTGATATTCTACCTCAGTCTCTCTGTCTTTATTTCGGTTTTGCATGATATTAGTACGGTTAGTCTGTGTAAAGTCGTTTATTAGGTCGTAAACTGTCTTCATCTGGTCTTTGTGAGTTAAAATATACTGCTGCATGAGATGTTCTGATAAGTCAACGTCAACTGGGTCTCTAGGGTCAAAATGTCCTCTTATAATATCGTGGGGTCTACACTTCGTAAAGCTATGAACCGAACTATTATAAGCTAATATGGCATACGGCATGAGGTTGACTACAGGGTCATCTTTTTGTCGTAGGCATAGGATGCGTAAATGCTCCAACAGCGTGGAGTGAAATCTTTCTACAATACCGTTGTCGTTAGGGGAGTGAGCTAAAGTCCTGTGGTGGTTAATTTTGTGTAATCTAATAAATTCTGAAAATAATTGATTAGTGAATTCTGTACCATTATCTGTTACTATTGTTAGAGGGAGGCCATGGTGGGTACAATATTTCAAGACTGCTTGCAGTATACTGGTTGCAGTTCCGTCTTTTACGTAGTATGCTTGTCCATACTTCGAAAATACGTCTACTATAGTCAAGTACTTTTCATTTTGAGCAGTAAAGAGGTCCATATGCACTATCTCAAATGGTTTTGAGGCTGGGGGGACGATATTAAACTGTGGTCTAATTGGGTTTCTATCGTATTTCGATTGGCCACAGATTGCACATTCATTAATATATTTAGTGATGTCATCTCTCATTTTTGGCCAATAGTACTTTCTAGAAAGGGCGAGGTAACATTCGTTTATTCCTCTGTGATTAGTCTTACCCTCGTGATAGTGTTTTATAATTTCTTGCTGGCGCAAATATCCCTTAACGTCTTCTAATTCGGATTTCGCTAAGACTAAATTCATGGCTGAGTTTTTAAAGTTACTTTGAATGATAGGGATGACTGAGTACATGCCTAGAGGAGGAGTTATCTTTAGTGCAGTTTTAACTTTAGGATTGACGTACTCTTTAACGGCATTTACAACGTCTTGCTCTAAATTTGATTCAGAAACTTGAATGAAGGTCCTAGTATGTGTATCGAAAGGTTTAGTGGCTACGGTTCTACGCTTGATGTCGCCTACGATGGTTATACAAATCTGTCGATGGAATTTATTTAAAGGTTCGTCTGTTATAGGTACTTCCAGAATAGGGTTTTCAGTGCTAGTATGTGCTGTAGCTGTTGAAGAGTCCGAATGTAGGTGCGGTCTTTCAGATGGGTTAGCTATCAATGATTCAGTCTCCTCGTTATTAAGTTCTACTCGGGATAAGGCGTCTGCATTTGTATTATATTTGCCCTTTTTGTAGATTATAGAGTAGTCGTATTCGCTTAGTTTAAGTCGCCATCTGGTCAGTCGAGAGTTAGGTTCTTTTAGGTTCATAATCCACTGTAGGGGCTTATGGTCTGTATAAATTTTAAACTTACGTCCAAATAGGTATGGCCTAAAATATTTGGTTGCCCATACTATGGCTAAAAGTTCTTTCTCTATCGTACTATAGTTAGTCTCGCTGTCATTTAGTGTTCTAGACGCATAACAAATAGGTTTGTCGGATCCTAAATTTCCTTGGGACAACACTGCTCCAAGGGCCACGTTTGATGCGTCTGTCGTTAAAATGAATTCCTTGCTAAAGTCCGGGTATTGTAAAATAGGGTCGTTCATTAAGAGCGTCTTACATTTGTTAAAACAGTCAATATAGTCAGCGTCAAGTGTAATTTTGTTATACTTTTTCAAGCACTTAGTCATGGGTTTGGTAATGCGAGCAAAGTCGGGTATAAATTTTCTGTAGTAACCTAGCAGTCCGAGAAATTGTTTAATCTGTTTAGGAGTTTTTGGCATGGGGTAGTTTTCTATGGCTGAGATTTTGTCTGGGTTAGGTTTAACACCATCACTGCTAATTATGTGACCTAAAAATGCTGTCTCTAGTTTGAGAAATTCGGACTTGTCCATTTGTATTTTGAAATTGGAGTCCTGTAATCTTTTGAAGACCTTTTCCAAGTTTATCAGGTGTTCTTGTAATGACGTACTAAATATGATGACGTCGTCTAGGTACACTAAGCAAATTTCGTTCTGTAACCCTTTAAGAACGTTATCCATTACCCTTTGGAACGTAGAGGGCGAATTCTTTAGGCCCATAGGCATACGCATGTACTCGAAATGTCCTTGCTCTACGTTAAAGGCGGTCTTAGGGATGTCGTCGGGGTGCATTTCACATTGATAGAATCCAGAGGCTAAGTCTAGCGTCGTGAAATATTGGCAATTACCAAGTTTGTCGAGGATGTCAGTTATGTTCGGGATTGGGTACTTGTCGTCTATAGTCTTTTCGTTTAGCTTGCGGAAGTCAACTACTATTCGCCACTTTTTCTGTCCAGATGCGTCTCCTTTCTTAGGGACTACCCAGATAGGTGAGCTCCAAGCTGACTCAGAGGGCCTTATAATACCTTGGTCTAACATTTTGGTAATCTGGTCTCTAACTTCCTGTCTGTGAATAAATGGGTATCGGTAGCTTTTGGTATATACGGGTAATTCGTCAGTTGTCCTAATTCGGTGTTTGATTTTATTTGTAAAACTTAACGCTTCTCCTTCGACATAAAATACGTCTGCGTAGCGAGAGCATAGCAATTCTAAGTTTGTTTTTTCCTCTAAGTTCAAATGATCAGTACGTAATCGCGATAAAACATGGTTAATGCGTTCTGCACTGGGCTTGGCTCGGTTACTCTCGGTATTGAATAGTTGTACTTGTAAAGGGAGTTCAAACTTAACGGGAATATCGTAATCGGTTGGATTCTCTATCTCAATGATACCAGTACGATCTGTAACTGTAGTGATACATTCATGAATAGTACAATTACAGTATGATTGCTGCGGGACCACAATGTCTCCGTCGGGTCTATAGATAGGTATACTAATTAATTTCGAAGAGTTAGCAGGAATTGTCTCCTGATACTTGGGTGTTTTACATTGGTAAAGGTGAATGGGTATTCTAGTATAGTCCGTAATTAAATAATTACCTTTAAGGTCTATTTGAGCTCCATCTAACAAGTCTAGTCCTATTAAGCCGTCAAAATAGTTATGGAATTTATAAATGAAAAACTTTACGTTAGACTGGTCGTTGAACTCTACAAAATTTGGTATAGTGATCGAATACTCGTGCATACTAGTTACTCGCGCATTAGTTACTTCAAACGGATCGTAGTTCAGTGGGATTTGGGAAAAGTACTTTTGAACAGTCTCGGGACTCATAAAAGATTGATTAGCGCCAGTGTCTACAAGTAATTTTAATGGGGGATCTGAAATTTGGATATAGCGTAACTCTCTGTTAGTTTGTAAGTTCAATTCTATTTTGATTTGCGGGGATTCGGATCCTTGTAAAAATCCTTAACTTCCTTATCATCCTTATCATTCGGTGTACGAGATAGGGACGTCTGCGTGCCGTTATCGTCACTCGGGACCTCATATTGTATGTTACTCGGGTCATACGAATAAAAATCCGGCGTATAGTTCTCGGGGTTATGATAGTCTGAATAGTCATAGTAATACGGATAGTCAACTTGTTCGTATTGATAGTCATAGTCATAGGAGTCGTCATATTGAGTCATTTGGTTAAAATTCATCTCACGAGCCTTGAAGTAATTATTGGGGGGTGGATTTCCAGATCTACGCCAATCGTGTCCCGCGAACCCTAATGGTCTCGGTGTGAAGTGGCTAACACCACTCATAGGTTTCGGACCGGTATTCGTAACTTGGGGATTTCTGTTCGGTAATTTAAATACATTGCTCTGGGGGTTGTACTTCGGTGGGGGAGCGCGAAACATTTGCTGGGTGCGATTGAACATATTGGGGGGACGATTAGGTACCTGCATAGGCTGGAAACCTGGTCTCCACGGCTGCTGCTGCTGTGGTGGCATAGGCATGGGCTTATGCCAGCTGGGCCCTGCGCTAGGAAAGCTAAAAGGTCTGGGTGCGGATGGATGGGCCATCAACGGCACCTTGTGGGCTGAAGACGTAGTAGCGTTACGTCGCTCGGGGATGCTCTCGTTACGTTGTTGTAAGTACAGTACATTCATTTCCTGTTGGACAAACTCTAGAGCCTTTTCGATAGTTTCGGGTCTCATACATCGTATGCGGGACCCTAAAGGTTCCTTAAGACCTCTAACATATGATTGTAACGTCAGTTTTCGATAAAGATCGCGTTTGGCCTCAATTGTAGTAGGTATATGCTCGTGTAAAGAGACATAAGTCATGATGGTACTGAAAAGGGTCTGGCATTTGTCATAGTATTCTTGCGGAGTGCTACTTCCTTGGGTCAATAGGGACATGTCATTATAAAGGGCTGTCTCGTCTCGTTGGTCAGAGAAATTATTAATTAGTGCATTCCGAATTCCTATCCAATTCTCAGGTATGCCATATGCATTTATCGTGCGGGCTGCCGAGCCCGTAACTTTATTTAGGATGCCATTTATTGCACATAAATTACTTAGTTCGTAACCAGGTTCGTTTTTCACATACTGTAATACGACTTGGTCGCATATCTTAATGAATCGCGTTAGAACATTCGGATTGCCGTCAAACTCGGGTACTGCGCGCAAGGCTTTGTAGATAATGTCTGGGTTGAAATCCATTTCAGAATTATTTAACTCGACACTAAATAATATATCTAAATCTAAGCTATCTGAGTCTAAAAACCTATTACTATCTAATTCTATACGTCTACGTGTCTGTCTAGAGGAGACAGATTTTGCACGGGCTTTCCGTGGGTGAAAAATCTTGATATATTAATTTAAACAGGTAAGGAAAAGACAAGGAAGCAACACTTTAGAAAAGTTTCAAGCACTTACATATACATTGGTTCTTCTTGCGTATCGATAGCTGGATACTGCCCTCGGCTGCGTCTTCTAAGTTCAGATATTCGATGAGGTATAGAGATACCGACAGCGACTATCGGAGTCAGCAGGTTAACGATTTTTGGAAACCTATACCGCGCCGCGCACTGCCTCGAATATCCTACCGACTGCGCCAATTACGAAGGTGACAGCCGGAGGACTTAAAAAAAACCAATTTATAAAAATTAATTTAATGCAATAAAAGGTTTTACAATTAGAATATCTTATGTCTAGACTTGGACGATGCTAGTACCAAAGTGACGTTTAAATTATTAGTAATTAGGTAAAACAGTTTTAAGCGTCAGCACTTTTAATGTGGCGTGATCGGCGACGACACGAGGCGCCGATTCTGCAATACCAAGGTACGATCTTGCGCAACTGTGTGGCACGAGGCAAACTTGCGGGCTTGCGGAATTGGTGTAGGCAGAGCACGTAACAAGCATGGCATGGAAAATGTCTTATTGGACTGGGCCATCTTACACCCCGTCAATTGGGTCTGAGATGGCGTGCGTAAATAGAAAGTACAACTTGGTATAGATGTGCAGATAAACTATAAACGCCATTAGTAAAATAATAATTGTAACAATAAGTTTTTTACCCGACTACGAAAAAATCAAAAGGAGGGTTATGATTTAGACCGGCATGTGTGTATGTTCTTTCAAATTACAACACAAATAGTTTCGAGGAGGTAGGACAGACGGTGTTTCCGTCCAATTGAGCAGTCCGACTGGGGAAGTATCTCCGCCCTACAGAATACCGCGGCCATAATAACCTCATGTTGTGTTTCCGGCGGTGAGTTGGGTAGCCAGCGCTCACTGGAGAGTTTTTGTGCTGTAAGTGGAAAGACCAAAAGCTGGTCCTGCTTTGTATTTTACACTGACGGCATAGAAACTCTCAATGCTTGCAGGGTTGGCAGCGCGAGTGTGACTATTGTTTTGCACGCGTCCATAGGCTACGGTGACCACTTTCCATCAGGTGGGCCGTGTGTTTGTTTGCCACCTAAGTGGTATAAAAAAATAAAAAAATGATTCACGAGCATAATAAAATGATAATTCCATTATTAAGTACCTACCTACCTTTATTTAATGTTGGTCAGGATTACCCCAAAATGTACTTTGAATTACGTAACTGTCAGGGGTTTCCCCGAAAATAGTCAACTTGTTGTCCTGGGGAATTTTCCTTGATTTCGAATGCATTTTTTTTCGTGAAGTTCTTATGTGTGACCCAGTTCATACACATAACAGTGAAGCCTATTTTTTGGACTCATTTATAATCAATTTTACTTACTAAGGAGAGGAGAGCTACTTTACTGCCCAAGTAGTTATAGACATGGGACGTGCGGTTTTCCTTCGCACAACTTGAATAACGGTATTATGATTATACGAATGTATGGTTTAAGAAAATAGCATAAAATTAATATTAATTACAAGGACATATATTTCATAATAAATATTACTTTGTCATCAACCCAATGGGAACAGACAAACAATAGAATCCTGAACCTCTGGGAATAGGTATATCATTGGATTGGATATTAGGAATGAATTTTGTATTCATTTAGATGCGTATGCTTTTTGTGTTCAGCGTCATAAATAGATGATGAGTATACACCACAGATTTAGAAATTTAAGCACCTGAGCGAGTCCCGCATGCGGTTCATTTCATCCAGAAAATGATTGCAGGGTACATTGTGAGGCTGCCCGCAATGTGGGTAATCGCAAGGCTAGTTTTGTGCCTAATTGTGTAGTGTTATGTGCCTAATTGTGTTATGTGCCGCAAATGCCTAGCCCTATAAAGATCTTCTGTTAGCATTGTTCTTGTAGACTTGGACAAAAGCTATAACTTACATGAAAGTTTCAGGAAATATGAGCGGAGGTAGTGTCCTCAAACGAGGGGGTCTGCAAGTGGTGAAGGCGTCGCGGAAGGCAGGGCAGCGTTATGACTTGGATGAGGAGGCTCTGGGGAGCGTGCTGCTGCGGCCAGACATCCGTAACCTGCCGGTCGTGGTGGTCAGCGTCGCCGGTGCCTACCGTGGCGGGAAGTCGTTCATCCTCGACTTTTTTCTCAGATATCTTATGGCTCCGGTGGGTCTAAGCTATTATTTCTTTATTTAAATAACTAAATATCCCGTTACCATCGGGTGCATGGTCGCCTCTTTTATTTAAAGTCTCACTTTCTATATGCTCGGCTATTTGACTATTTTTTATTATTATTGAATTATGACCACTCTATATATAATACAATGAACTGCTAAAGTGAAATATTCCCCCCTATTACGTAAAACCGAATTCAACGATTTTTGAAATGTGGGTGTTAATTCACCTCTGCCTTGTATGTATGTTGTATGAACTTATAAGTTTCCAATAACTATTGAAAATGGATAAGTTTGAAATATTATGTTTTAAGATTAATGGCTCAATTAACACAGAAGCATCATGACACGGTCTCCTTACCTTTATATCATTATTAAATATAAAATAATATGCGACGTGATGTTCTTTTATACAGAGAGAACAGCAATTAAATGGTCAGTGGCTGGGCAAGGACGATGATCTTTTGGAGGGGTTCAACTGGCGCGGTGGTGCAGAATGTGACACGAAGGGTATATATGTGTGGCCGGAACCTATCGTAGTCGACATTGGACGAACTGGAGGAAAGGTACGTCACCTAAGGCTCTTTTAGGTCAGAAGTTATTATGTCGATGAAATTGTAATAGTACAGGGATAGGGTGTATACATTACAAATAAGTTTAAGTTAAGCCCGGGCAATATCTCTTTATAATTAAAATTAAATATTAACTGGACTTTCCTTTAAGGTTAAGTAAGAGACATCCTACATATGGGGTGGGACTATAAAATCCAGGGTAATTGATTAGGTTTCCTACAGCAAATTGCATTTTGTTCAAGTTCTATTAGCACTTGAACAAAATGTGTGCACGCATGTCGAGGACCTAAACTCAATGCCAAGGAAAATAAAACGTCTAAATGATATTTGGCAACAGGTAGCTGTGATTCTGATGGACACTCAAGGCACGTTCGACACGGAGAGCGATATGGGGGACAACTCCACTATCTTCGCGCTTTCAGTGCTTCTATCATCTACGCAAATTTATAACCTTCGGTCAAATATTCGGGAGGATGATTTGCAACATTTGCAAGTGAGTTTACAAATACACGGGTAACTAAATATTTAAATATTTCAAGGACGTGAATCTAAAACTGTTAGCTTGCTGTACATAGTCATTAAAATTATTTTAGTACTTGTATCTTTTTCCATTGTCCGTTCGATCCTGTGCTCTGTCTTACAAGAGTTCTGGCCAAACTGCAAGGATGTCACCGTTTCTTATACTAACCAACAAACCCACGTTTGACCACCATGTGTTTAATGATGGAGTATGCTTACCTAGATGAGACTCCAAGGTTATAACTTTCTAGAAACACAGGCCTAGAACATTTAGTATGTTTCTCTTATAATTTGATGGTTATTTGGTTTACATTTGCTATTTTTAGCTGCATATACATTTTCTTACTGCATGTACTTGCTGCATACTTATTAGATGAAATTTATGTCAACAGTTTTTCACGGAATATGGAAAATTGGCTTGCAAATTGGAAGGGAAGGCATTCCAGACGCTGCTGTTCCTCATCAGAGATTGGACGAATGCTTACGAGCATGACTACGGCTACACTGGGGGCAAAGAGCTAATGGATAAAAAACTCTTGGTAAATGGATATACATGATAATATTTTGGGCTAATTATGAACTATAATTGCTTTTGATTAAGTTGAATATTGTATGTAAATGAAACAACTACCAGATGATAGTCTAATTTTATAATATTTCAAGTGGTAACCTTGTTTTTAGTCCAACCCAAATCAAAAAAAGCAGTTGCTTGAAGTGCGCAAGTATATTCGTTCTTATTTCGAAAAGTTGGAATGCTTTTTGATGCCTCATCCAGGCCTCGGCATCGCTAGCAGAGACTTCAAAGGACGTCTTTGTGGTGAGTAAACTTGCTTTGATAAATTACTTTTCAATTCGACCGATCCTGGAACACCGTGCGGATCGGTTTCAGCACACTAAAAATATGAAAAGACATACTCTGCACTTAAAATTGAGGATCAGCTCTCCGTGATTGGAAGTCAAGCCCTTCCATCTAAGCGCATATATTGAGCAGCATTGGTGAAAATAGCACGATCTACAAACTATCGATTACAGATTGTAACAGACAGAGCTTCAAACGACCGCTGCTGGTGTTTATTTTTCAAGCAACCCACGTGTTGGGCCATAAGGAGGCGCATGTGGCTAGTTTAAAATGTTATTGTACGTATATGTTTTCAGATATTGATAAACACTTCAAGACGTCGCTCCTAGAATTAGTCCCTACGTTATTCGATCTGCACAATCTGATCCCGAAGACAATCAATGGAGAACAAGTTCAAGCACAGGGACTTTTCGAATATTTTAAACAGTATGCGGCAATTTTCAACACTGACGAAATGCCTGCAGCTACCACAATTTTCCAGGTTTTTATTAAATTACAGTTAATTTATATAGTTCGTACATTCATCAACTTAGTTATGTACGAAACTGTTCGTGCATGAGTCCGACCAGTATTTGGTTTTGATATACCCTGTATTTTCTTCTTTTTAAAGATGCTTGGAGCAATACCCACTTGCATATTATCAGTATCTTTGAAAATAACTATAGGGTTTTTCCGTGTGTTCACATTAACTAAGTAAGGTAAGTAGAATTACGCCTACCTAAAGGAAAATGTTAACAACGGCGGAAATATTTCCCCAGTCCCACTGCTCAATTTGGGTATCCTACCTCCGTCATTGAGTCTTGACTTGAGACGCTACGACACTACGTGAGCGACGGACTTGAATCAGCCCTTAGCTCATGGAGGGAGAAGAGACCCAGGCGATACTCAGATATATTTTGGGGTACGTCGAACCCTAGCTATTAAGTTTAATTTCATCTATTATCATGCGCTAGCACTGTAATCTACTTATATTTAACATAAATGAAATCTAGAATAACTTCATTGTTTTGATGTTTCTTTTTATTGTCTTCTTAATTGATAGGATTAAGTTAATTGGAACAAAAATATTAGAAAAATTACGAAAATAATGCTGATTATTATAGTGAAAAAAAAAGTTAGAATTTGATTTCCCTGTAACGACTTGAATTACTTAATGGTTGAAAGTGCTAACTCTTGGTCTTATTTAGGCTACAGCTGATGCCTCTATAACATCTGCCCTTCGAGAAGCGTGCCACCACTACGAAGGTATCATGAAGACCAAGATCATTGAAGACCAGAGCGTGTTGATGAGTATGCTACAAACCTGGCATAATAATGCTCTTGAGGCTGCAATTGCTCACTTTGAGAAAAAGAAAAAGTTTGGTTCGAAGAAAAAAATCGCAGACAGTTTGGCGGATCTCAAAAAGGTTTGGTGCACCAGGTTTTTTGAAGGACTTTGGTTCTCAGTTCCTCATTTTCGCTAATTCACATAATACTTTTAAGTTTCAAACTCAAAATTCACAGTTTTATAGTTCCTTTTCAGAAACGAAACCATTAAAATTTGCATCTGTGTAATTATACGAGTCGTGCGTGCGTAATAAATAACTGATATATAATACTATAATTATGGTACAAGTGTGTAAAGTTGGTGATTACCGCTAAGACGCCATTGGGACCCGAGTGGACAGGCGAGGGTCTTAAGAGAGCTGAAGACGATAATCATCAATACACACATGTATCATACGGCGTCTTTCAACACACTTGTAAATAAAAACATATTAAAAAAGATATTTATCCTTGTGGTATTCGATAGTAAACTTTCCACAACGTTAAGGGCTTCACATCTTATATCGGGCTGTGAACAGCATAAATCATTTTCTTCATAACTAGTACTTGTTCACAATTCAATTAATAATTAACTACAATTTCAACAGTGAAACTAGTTGAGAATAATTTTCGCATTAGTGGGAAAAATCAATTAAGTTTTATTATGCGCGCCCATCTAGCATAGACCAAAAAGTGAGGTTATTTTTCAGAACGTAGAAAATGGGGAAGTTTAAGTTTTTACTAAGAAAACATAAGATATATTTGAGTGAAAGTTTTGTTTATTAAACTTGTTCTATAAACAAATAAGTTGAAATTATTTATTTAAATACCAAGCTGCATGAATGAGCTATTAATTTATTAGTATTATTTTGAACACGATTTATTATTTACAGACGATAGGGGGTTTGCTGTTGCTGTATCAACTGCAGAACGACGCCAAAATTAGGAAAGGACTGTCTGAAGCTAAGAAGACGTACGAAGATGTAGTGGGGGCCGTATGTAACGATCATACCTTCATCTGTCTGCACCCTCGTGACTTGGATGCACTGCACAACAGAGCGCTGACCGCGGCACTTAATTCCTTCGACCCAACCAGGACCAAGGTGCCGCAGAAACTAGATACAGATAGAGATGGTTTCATCAAGGTAAGCCGTACATTCCGTTAGTTTTAGTATAACGTTGTCTTCATTTTGATGGTCTAAAATCAAATTTCATTCTTGTTGAATTCAGAAATTAGAGCAGAATTACCAGCGCTTATGTACCATCAGCTACCGAAATAATAGTAGCGCATTACTGGAGGCTCGTATGCTGTACTTGAACCGTATGAAGGATAAGGTTAAAAAAGAAGACCACGAAAACTCTATGAGAATTGCTGTTGAGAATTTCCTATCGAAACGCAACCAACCTACCGAGGAAACTGAAGACCCGGTTCTGGATCAACTGCGACAAGTACGTCTATTAATTTATTGAGCATTTCGAAAAGTTGGATGTTCTACTGACGTAATCAAACACAACTTATTAAAATTAACAATCTTATTTATTTATTAATCTATTTACACTTAATGTATTTTAAATATATGTTAATATTTACATTAATATAAAATAATAATTGAACAAAACAAAAGTTAAAATGCGTCGTGGAATTCCTCCGCATCGCATGCCTCTTGTGGTAGCGTTCCAAGAAGACTGGCATCATTGCCTCGTTGTATGGTAATGCTTATTCTCTGACCTAAGGGCCAGCTCTCTGGTCACGAGAAGCGTCGACCATACGCTTCGCAATCTCCCTGAAGAGATTGCGGGTGCTCAGACCCCACGGTCCAAACGTTTCTACTCCAAACGGCATGCGGCACAACTTTCAATTGTATATGTGTACTGTTAATATTATACACGAGCTGTTGAGCCGCGAGTGCGTTGATCTTGAAAATATGAGGATAAATGTAGGCCTTTTTATAACACCAATAACTTAAAACGGAAAATTTACAAAACTTGCAACTGTGAACATTTGGCCGTCTGTAGTGTTTACCAATATGTACTTCTATACTAATATTATAAAGCTGCAGAGTTTGTTTGTTTGTTTGAACGCGCTAATCTCTGGAACTACTGATCCGATTTGAATGATTCTTTCAGTGTTGGGTAGTCCATTTATCGAGGAAGGTATTAGGCTATATATCATCACGCTACTACTTAAGGGAGCGGAGCATTGATAATAAATGTTAATAAATCCGGCAATTTTTCATACGTATTTTGAAGACTAAAACATACGGGCTCAAAGGGATATGAAGCTTGAAAATATACCCCGGGCGAAGCTGGGTGGGTCAGCTAGTAGATATATAATAGAAGGGAGAGTTTGTATTGTCCTAAAGATAAAGTTTCCTTGAGATAAGTTGTTTATTAAATGTCTTTTAATGTTGTTCCTAGGAGATGGAAGAGTATTTTGAGGAGTTTAAGAAGGCCAATGCAAAGAAAAACTTATATGCTATGAATGCAGCAGAATGTGCGTATAATAACTACATGAACTCAGCGATGGGCTCGCATTGCTACAACCCACGCGCACTCAGGGAGCTGCACGATGAGGCACTCGCGCACTCTCTCAAGCAGTTCCAGAACGACAGGATTGAAAGCGACGAGGATGACTACAAGAATAGGCTGATCGCAGTAAGTGAATCGTGGCGTTAGTAGGTACTTATGTTTGAGTGCACAAAATGGTAACCCCGCCACTGCATCGAGTGTTGATTTATTTCCTAGTCGCATTTGAATAGAAACATTATTTTTAACCTAGGAATGGATCTTTTCTTTCGAAAGTTTAAATGTTTTGTATCATGTACTGAATTAAATTCTAGGTGTAAAGGGCCTTACAATCCCACTCTCACTTTCTCAAAAGTCGAAAAAAACCACGGCCAAAAACCCAATTAAAAGTAATAAGCTAAGCGTTAATACGGTTTGATTTAAGAATACATCTCCCCGTTTATTTGGAACTTTCTAGATATTCTCACTTTGCAGAACATTGAACGTCGGTATGAAGATGTGAAGAGGATGAACGATCACAACAATATTAATGCCGTGGATGAGGCTTACAACGAGTACAAACGTATAATGGAAGAGCATGCGGAGCCTTCGTTTTGGGACATCCTCATTATACCTCGTTTAATAAGGGTATGTTTTCTTGATAAAAATTTGAAATATTAGAATCCTCACGGGTATTTATTTATTTATTTATTTAATAGGTTTTTCCACAGTAAATGTATTACAAAACGTTATACAAGACATGTTTAGCGAGAAATGTGACTGATACATTTGCCAATTACGGATAAATCAGCATGCGTAATATTATAATCTTGAAGAGGAAAGAAAAAAAGAAACCTATATTAGCACAAGAGAATTGATTAGACAAATGACAGTTATGCGGGTACCAAGCGATGGGGGTTTATCTGATTCGAGCCGACTAAAAATACACGCTGTCTTATGAGGACTAGTCATGGCAATAATACGTACCTTCCCATACCTGTAATTTAATATTTTGTCACAGAATCTGGGTACTTCCGATGAGCACAAGCGCGCTGAAGCACACGCTCTGAGCGTTTTCGAGGGAAAACGCCGCGGTCGTTCCTATCCTAATGAAGACCCACATTTGGACAATCTGAAATCGGTAACTTTATTTATTTACTATTTATTGTCGTTATGTCCACTCATATTATGTACACACGGTGAAAGAAGTATGCAGGTTTACCTATTCGTCTACTTGCAGTGCAGTCTGTTGCCTAGGTAACTCTGGTCGGGTGTACTCGCTTTAGTAAATTCTTTTTAAATATTTTAGTAATATGTATTTTCTTTATTATATTTTTGATTATCGTTACCTACTGAAATCTTTTAATATATAGTAGAAATAACGTATATAAAACCACAACTATCCGATGACTAATAACAAACTTATTTTTCTCATTTCCAGAAAATTAGCAACACTTATTCGGACTACGAAAGTTCTGGTAGTTGTAACATACTATAGACCTAATAGATATGACGTATGAAATATAATCAGTAGTTTATTGATCGTCTTAACTTCCAACATAAATGACTTATTTATGAATAAAAATATTATTAGATAATCAATTATTATGCTAGGAAATTTTACACTGATGAATATTCGTGGATTTATAGACAGGAAAATGTTTGTGCAAAGAAATCTTACAAACTACTGTTTGAAGTATATCCTGTCTGAGAAACAGAACCCAAGATTATCTTTGCATAGTAAAGACACACAAAATTTATTTATTTATATGTATAGATAACACACGTATATATACTTCAATATACTTCAAGAGGGGCATCAGAAGTTTTCTTCGTGGTCAGCAGCGCGAGTGTAACACCCCTGGTATTGCATACGTCCATAGGCCACGGTACCCACTTCCCATCAGGTGGGCCGTGTGCTTGTCACCTAAGTGGTATAAAAAAATATATAAATGAATAAAATTGGTACGTCTCTTTGTAACGTTTAAAAACATTTTTTTAATTAATACATATGACACACCTATAGCAGAAATGCATCTGTCTGTGTCTGTCTGTTTATAATCGTTTATTTCTATTAAATGTAAGGTAAGCCTTAAGATACTGCCAAGAGGCAATCCTGAGTCAGTGCACCATAATATTATCTCCTTAGCTTTACTTTGTGAATTCGCACGCTGGAGAGCTAAGCTGTTCTATTTCTGAAAATGTTAATATGATAATTGTTCTATTATTATTATTATAATCTTTTTGTCATGAATAAAATATATCGACTACATGTAAATTGGTTTTATTGGTCTACTATTTATAGAGAGTCCTCGCTCGCGTCGCAGTGATGGCACTCGGACGTTGGCTCTTTCTCCATCCGACGCAGATACTTTCCGAAGCACCAGTGCTCGGTGATCATCTGCGTCAGACGGTACGAGAGGCTGCCGTGTAGCCTCTCTAGCCACTCCCCCATGATGGGTCTTAGGTACCGCCGCTAATACGGCGCGCCCTGCGCCTGGTCGCCCAAGTCGTAGCTCCAACTTGGATATACCTAGTAATACATATTTTGATTCAAGCCTTGTCATGTCGGGGGACCCTAACTGGTAGAGCACTACGTCATATTATCGAAACGATTCAAGGTACCCCCGACAAAGGCTAACTAACACTAACACAACTTATTTTCAACATTTCAGGGGTCGTTTTTTGTGATGGGGGTTTTTAAAATTTTTATTTTATATTTTTTTAATAATTGATTTACTCGTCAAGCTCTTTGATTTGATACCAATATTGACGGAGTTGTGAAATAAAATGTAATTCGCCATTTTGTGGTGGCGGCCATATTGGATTTAAAATTGGTCATATTGTATGGTATTCTACTAGTCAAGCCCTTTCATTTGATACCCATATTGAGAGAGCTAAGAAAAAATATGTACTCCGTCATTTTGTAGCGGCGGCCATCTTAGGCCGATTTTTTTCAAACATAGCTAAAAACACTCCCGACTAATATACCTTGCACACAAAAAAAACTAAATCCAAATCGGTTCATACGTTCAGGAGCTATGATGCCACAGACAGACACACGTACACACACAGACACGGAGCGGATTTAAATAATAATGCATCTATTTTTAATTACTATTTATTATAAAGTATATACATTCATTCTGGCAAGAGGCCAGATGGAATGTCATTGGTGCCTTGGAAGATGGGAAGGCATTTGGTGTGGGATGCAACATGTGTTGACACCCTTGCGCCTTCACACCTTCCAGGGACTGCAAACTGCGCCTGCGCTGCTGCTGCGTCGGCAGAGACCCTCAAACGGCGCAAGTATAGTAATATAAGTGGTAATTACATATTTGAGCCGTTCGGTGTCGAGACGCTGATATCATGGGGTCCAAGTGCCCGTTTTTTGTTTAGAGACATTTCTAAACGATTAATTGACGCTACCCGTGATCAGAGGGCTGGTTTATTCTTTGCGCAAAGAATTGGTATTGCCATTCAACGTGGCAATGCCGCTAGCCTTCTGGCCACCTTCCCGGTTGACATCGATGGCGAGGAATTCTTTGACGCCTGAACCTGCAGGATTATTTAGATATTATTTTTTATATATATTTTTATTTCTAAAATTTCCGTGTATATTATGTAAATATTCTTAATGCAATAAAGTACTTCATTGGATACTTGTTTCCTATTCTTTACATTAATGATCATTACAGTGAGTTACAAGTTTCGAAATTTATGCCATTATTCTAGAATGGTATTCAGTTTTGAATCTCGATTTATCTGTGGACAGATTGTATAGACAATTGTATACAGACCCAGAATAGACAGATTGTATAATAGACAATCTGCCAAATCTGTCAATTCGGTCTGTATAATATGTCCTCATATAAACCGAGATTCAAATGAGTCTCATTCTAGAATAAAAAACTACCTAAGTTTTCCACAGTACATGCGTTTATTAGATATCATTAAACATCATAATTTAATTACCTGTAGGTAACGAATTAAAAAGTTATAATTTCTGACATCTCGGTTTGACATTAGATATTTTCAAGAGTTAACTGTCTTTGTATCCAAATATGGTGTTGCTACGACATATGTCACCACAACCAAGACAGAGTCTGCTCTGCATATGTCTACCATGACGATGCAAGTCACCATATATCCGGCATAATAATGTTGTCTTCTTATGTGTTAGAGTGAAAACCAGCAATGATGCAACTATTGTCAAAAGTGATATTGTTTTTTTAATCTAGGACACGCCACCTTGACTTCACCTCGTCTGATGGTAAGCTAATGGCAAAGTCTCAGGAAAGAGGGTCACCATTACAGACACTAAGTAATGTTACAATGGTGGCACTCAGCTTGGCGGTCTCATCAGATGCATTTTCACGCCCCGATTAAAGCACCCGGAACTGTAGGAAGAAGGAAATACGTGAATGAATTCCTGGTCTTGGTGGTGCGGCAAAAAAAGAGTCTCCGAACCACTTGCTTCTTGCTCGTATTGCTGCATGTTCTAGGGCGATTACGGCTTGGTCACCAAAGCTTAGGATGCGATATAAATATAACTATTACAGTTTTACTGAATGGCGTGTACGCGATTACTGCTTGGTCACCAAAACTTACGATGCGATATAAATATAACTTACATTTTTACTGAATGGCGTGTACGCGATTACTGCTTGGTCACCAAAGCTTAGGATGCGATATAAATATAACTATTACAGTTTTACTGAATGGCGTGTACGCGATTACTGCTTGGTCACCAAAGCTTAAGATGCGATATAAATATAACTATTACATTTTCACTGAATGGCGTGTACGCGATTACTGCTTGGTCACCAAAGCTTAGGATGCGATATAAATATAACTATTACAGTTTTACTGAATGGCGTGTACGCGATTACTGCTTGGTCACCAAAGCTTACGATGCGATATAAATATAACTATTACATTTTTACTGAATGGCGTGTATGTATGTAATTGCTATTCAAGATCTTGATTACTTTATAACTCCTATGGGGCCTATAGTATGGGTAGAACCATGCATTCAATATACTCACTTACATTTGTCTAATATTTCTCACGCATTATGCTACTCAATATAAATCTCGATTGTAACTCCATAAAATACACCTCGGTCTCCTAAAAGAAAAAAACATTAAATTACTGAACAGATTTTGAAGAAGTAGGTTTTTTTACCCCGACGCAAAAACGACGGGGGTTAAAAACCTTCAGGACCTCGGATCGTTCCGATAATATGACGTAGTGCTCTACCAGTTAGGGTCCCCCGTCATGACAAGGCTTGCATAATAATATGTATTACTAGGTATATCAAAGTTATAGGGCTAACTAACACAACTTATTTTCGACTTTTTGGGGGCTGAGTTTTGTGACAGGGAATTTTTAAATTTTCAATTTGTTACAAAGGTCTTGGTCAGACTTAAAATGTAACAATATTTTGAACGCAATAGGTTTAGTAGCATCGGAGATATGACCTAATCGATATCAGGTAGTAAACTGCTGATATATTTATTTTGCACAGAAGACCGCAATAGGCTCGCCCCCTATTACGTGGGACCGAATTCAATGATTGATGAAATGTGAATGTTAATTCACCTCTGCCTAACCCTCCGGGGTTAAAGGCGTGATTATAAGTATGTATGTTTATTATTATTATTTCGGCCACCAAAAAGATGGAAAATCACTGTGCGTCGGGGTTAATAAAACTAGAAATTTCTGTCGCTCTGTGCAACCTTGGCATCTTATTCTATAATACGTTATACCTATTTTCATTTAGTCCCTACAAGTAGAAAATCATACTTCTATGTGCTCAATAAATTATTCACGTACATGTCGCAGTTGGTCCAGATTGGGATCTTCAGGCTCCTCAGAGGTTTGGTTGCGGTGTGATAGGAAATGTTCAATCGCAGTTTTCAAATGGCGTTCGTGGTCATGTTTTTTAATCTTATCCTTCATTCGCGTCATGTACAGCACACGCGCCTCCGCTATTGCTGTTCTATTGTTCCGCTCGTTTGTGGTACATACACGCTGGTAATGTAGCTCTAACTCCTGAATTTAACAAAAATAAAAAATCGATGTGAGACCCTTTTTTTACGTGCGCAAAATCCCCACGGATACCCCCCACCGGAGCCGGTAGAAGAGTTTATGTTGGACTAGAACCGACCAAAACGCACGACGACGCCTGTGGGTCGTTTTTTGTTGCCGAAGGTGAGGTTAACAAGCATATCCCTCCAACCCGGCCGACCCTGGGCCAGCTCTCTCGATCTGGCTCTTTCCTCGGGTGTGGGGACGATTTGAGACCCTCAAAATGAAGATGTTTATTTTCTTTATAATACATAGGTTACACTAAAAGTTTCTGGAACTGGCCACTTACATAAACAATATTTAAAAATTTATTACAACATTTGAAAATAGAACTCTCTGGCTGTAGAATACAGTTTGTTTCATCTGACTGTCTTTTGTTTTTATCTTGTGGCGCCATTTAAAAAATTGTGTGTCTGCATCAACATGGATTTATCTCGGAAAAATTTTCGTAGTATGATTTTCTACGATTTTAAGTGTAATTTGACGGCTCAACAGAGCATCGCTCGGCTTGAAACAGCTTTTGGCGATGAAGCTCCATGCAAGACGACTGTTTATAGCTGGTTTGCAGAATTCAAGCGTGGTCGTATCAATCTCAGTGACGAATCTCGCGATGGTCGGCCGTCCACCGCTGTGACCAACAAAAACATCGATGCTGTGCGCCGTATGATTGAAACAGACAGGCATGTGACCTACCATGAAATTCGCGCATCCTTAGGAATAGGCATGAGTCAAATACAATCAATCCTACACAAACATTTGGGTGTGAGAAAGCTGTGCTCGCGGTGGATCCCACATAACTTGACCGAGGATCAAAAAACGGACCGCGTCACTTGGTGCAGTGCCATGCTTACCAGATTCAACGAAGGTGCGTCAAGTAGTGAAAAGTCTCTTAAGAAATTGAAAAAGTAGTTTTCCTGTTTCTTGTTCTTTTGACATTTTAATTTAGAATTTTACTTGACAATTGATCATGTTATTACTAGGAACTTCTTTTGGATTAATTCAATATCAAATATATGTATATTGCTTTAATATTATATTTGATTTGAATTGTGTAAACATTATCACAAAAGACGAATAAAATAATGTAATATTGGATGCCATTACTGGTGTTATTACATTGTACTTATTTCATTTTTAGCGACCAACTTATTCTGATTGTGGTTGCGCCGATAGTAGAATTTGTATTTTTTTTCGCTCAATAGTAGTAATTCAAATTGATGACACTAAACACACGCTCCCTATACCCATCTCCCTCCCGCACTACCTTTAAAGTGAGATAGAAATAGTTTTCGCACCGCTCAATTGTCAAAATAGACGCATATTGACTTCCGTTTTGAACGAGCAAGCGCAATGGCGGCGGCGCGCGCGTCTCTCAGAAATTAATAATGTTTGTTGGATTTAACCGCTTTCATAGACCTTTACCGATCGGATTGTGCCTCTCGTGTGTCCCTCAAGTGATTTAGTGATGTGGGCAGCAGCTCCTGAGCCAGGAAGAGAAGATCGGTGCAACGGCCCAGCCAGCAAATGACAAAACAGCACGTGGCGTAGTAAAGGTTAGTGCATCCTCTCCTAATTTCTCGGGTTGCATTCAATGCCTAAACCACCTCCGCGGCAACCCGATCACCTATCTTGTTTGTTGTGTAAAGTGTCATATGAAACATGTTAACTTCACCCCCGCATAAATACAGTCCACTAGCTCAGGTGGCATGAGAATCGCGCCACCATTCTTTTTGGTCCTGGTCGAGCCGGATACTTAGTCGTAGTTTCGCATTTTGTTATGATATTATTCTATTGGGAATAAACGCACCGCACCTAAATACCTAGTTATTTTAGTAGAAAACCCCGCATCTAGGCATTTAGGTTTAGATCTTAGGTATACTAGACACCCTAGTGCATAGGCACAGCGTAATACCTAACGCATTTGGCTATTTCAATTTCTGGGTTGTCCGTTCGCCGCTGGCTCGCATCGTGTTTACCTAATACATACATAGGTAGGTACGTGGTTATACCTCGCTCGCATTTCTCTTATCGTATCGATACTTAGTCGTAGTCTCGCTTTTGTTATTTATTCCACAGGGAATAAACGCACCGCACCTAAATACCTAGTTATTTTAGTAGAAAACCCCGCATCTAGGCATTTAGGTTTAGATCTTAGGTATCCTGACACCCTAGTGCATAGGCACAGTGTAATACCTAACGCATTTGGCTTTTGTTTTTATTTGCTTCAATTTCTAAGTTGTCCGTTCGCCGCTAGCTCGCATCGTATTTACCTAATACCTACGTGGGTAGATACGTGGTTATACCTCGCTCGCATTTCATTCAAATTCATACGAAAGTATTTTAATTTGAATAGATATTACGCAATACTTAATCCCTGAAATAATAGTTGAACCTAGACAGCGATCTAGCTCGCGTAGGTACGATCTTGTTGCTATGCGCGTTTTGTTCAAGCCGGTTTTCGTTCGCGCCGCGTCGCTGTACTGTAGGTACCGCTAAGATTAAGTCATTTCATTTGTTGTTTACCGCACTTTAGTTTGATATTAGTTGTAAAAATGCCCCCAAAGGTTGGTAGTACCGATAGTAAAGTTCAACTGAAACTTTTATACGCTAAAAGAGAAATGATTTACTCTCGTGTACAATCGATTTGTGATAATGCACTTAAAACCTCTGATTTGGCTATTAGAGATTCGTTCTTGTGTTCTATAGAAAACTTGGATAGTTTGCGCGCGGATTTCGTGTCTTTAGTACATGACATCAACGTTTTAGAGTTAAATTTAAATCCCGATTACTCAGTGAGTTATCAGGCCTTGTCGTCGTTTGACGATTTGTATTGTCGTATCAAACGCGTCGCTAGGAGTTTGGAGAAACCGTCTGACCGACCCAATCCCACTCGCGACCGACCTAAGTTGCCACCAATTCAAATACCCGAATTTGATGGTAACATTCGCAATTGGTGTTTATTTATAGATAGTTTTGAGAATACAATAGATAAGAACGATTCGTTGACAGATCACGAAAAATTGCATTATCTCGTTGAAAAATTAACTGGTAAAGCTATAACCGTTTGCGCTGGAATTACGTTTAGTGCCGAAAATTATAATTTAATTTTAAATACTTTGAAAGCTAAGTATGAGGATAAAAGATCGGTAGCTAACGCATATTTGGATCAGATGTTTGATTTGAAATCCATTACGGCATGTAACGATCAAAACTTAGAGAAGTTTCTAGATACTTTCGCATCATCTGTTCGCGCCGTAAAGAACCTAAAGATCGATGACCTCTGCGACTTCTTATTTTTGTATATGGGTTTAAAGAAATTAGATTCCGAAACCATTCGTTTATTTGAGTCGGATCACCGCGGCAATAAAATTCCTAAGTTCGAAGACTTAGAAAGTTTTGTTCGCGAGCATATAAAAATATTGCAACGCTCTTCATCGAAACATGAAGGCGCGAAGAAAGTTGTTAGTTCGGAACGCAAAATAGATGCGTCATCGAGGTCACTGAGGTCAACTCATACTTATGTTAATACCGCACCAGCACATGTACAATCACCTGTTTGCTCTTTGTGTAATACTCATCATTCGCAATTGTACAAGTGTCCGGGTTTCCTAAAATTATCGCCTAATGATCATTATAAATTTGTTCGCGCTAATAATTTTTGTTTTAATTGTCTCGGTACTAAACACCGCGTTGTTTTATGTAATAGTAGCAATAGTTGTCGCAAATGTCAAGCGAGACACCATACTTTACTTCATTTTGAAAATAGTAATGCCGCATCCAATGTGAGCACAGTTGGTTCGTCGAGCGGTGACACACGGCGGCCTGCGCCACAGCCGCAGCCCGCGCTCACGCGCGCTCCGGCCCGCCCGGTGACCGCTGCGAATGACGTCACCTTGTGTTCGTTGTCCGCTAGTACTGCGCTCACTACTGTTGTCCTCGCGACTGCTCGCGTT
Source organism: Eilema griseolum (assembly GCA_963662185.1). NCBI lineage: Eukaryota > Metazoa > Arthropoda > Insecta > Lepidoptera > Erebidae > Eilema > Eilema griseolum. The sequence goes on from OY759230.1 coordinate 7,145,134, forward strand.
ATTGTTGTCGATGCATTAGGTAAACCGCACATTGTTCGAGCGCTATTAGATGGCGCTTCGCAAAGTAATTTTATTACGCAAGATTGTTGTCAACGTCTTGGTTTCAATGTTAATAAGCGTTCAACCTGCTCAGTGGTGAAGGGTTTTGGAGGTTTACAGTCAGCTGTTCATGGCACCGTTAAAACAAGGTTTGGATCTCGTTTTAATAATAATATTTGGTTTGACATGGATTCGCTCGTTATAGATAAAATAACTGAACAGTTGCCTACCGTCCCGGTTGACACGTCTTTATTAACGAAATTTAAAGACTTGCCTTTAGCAGATGAGACTTACGCTGTTCCTGGAGTCGTCGATATATTGATCGGCGCTTCGATTCTCCCGCACCTCCAGTTATCACGTAAGGTTCAAGGGGGACCGACGTACCCCGCTCCGCACGCACTGGAAACAGTTCTTGGTTTTGTTATAATTGGTTCCGCACCCGCTTCTATAGATAGTTTTAGTCACTCGACTGCTTCGTTCTGTTGCACCGTCGAGCCGCCACTGGAGTCTACCATCCGCAAGTTTTGGGAAATTGAAGAGGTCAATGTCCCACCTATCCTAAGCCCTGATGACAAGATGGCTGAGGAGATTTATTGTCGCACGACTACTCGTGATGAGCAGGGTCGTTATGTTGTCGCGCTCCCTTTCAAGGGAGATATTTTTTCGCTCGGTGACTCCCGTGTATCCGCTGAAAAACGCTTTCTTTGTTTAAAACGAAAGATGCAGGCGTCTCCAAAGTTAAAGCAAGCCTATGATGAGGTTGTTAACGAATATTTAGATAAAGGTTACATCTCACCTGCGCCTGCGGACACTGACGAGACCCAGCCTTCATACATTATCCCGCACCACGGAGTTATTAGAGAAGATAAGCTTACTACTAAACTCCGCGTAGTTTTGGATGGCAGTGCTAAGACTAGCACTTCCGTGTCGCTTAATGACATTTTGTATTGTGGTCAAAATCTTTAAGGTAATTTATTTGACATAATTGTAAATTTTCGCATTAATATTAGTAGAATTTTAGCTTTTTCAGACTCAACAGTCGCTTTGTGTTGGGCACACTCTTCGCCCCATCGTTGGGACACATTCGTCGCTAATAGAGTGGCAAAAATTCAATCTGAATTAGCGCCACAAAATCTCTTTCACGTTGCTGGCACCGACAACCCAGCCGATTGTCTCTCTCGTGGATTGCTTCCTTCGCAAATTTTAGATCACCCGTTATGGTTTAGTGGACCGTCCTGGATTCATGCCGCGTTAGATAAGTGGCCAGTTAGTCAATTCAATCCCACTACGGTTTCCGAACCACCCGAGGAGAAGAAGCACTCGCTTGTTGTATCGGTCCCGCGTGAAGAGTCCCTTATTTTGTTGTTGGCTAATCGCGTCTCGTCTTGGTCGAGACTGTTGCGTTGTGTTGTTTATGTAGGCCGATTTTTGAGAATTTTATCTACGCGCGGTCATACAGAGTTGACCGGTGATTTAAGTACGCAAAAATATTTGCCCGCAATAGATGTTGATGACGATAGAATGCACCTTCTAACTCGTCACGCTCTTTTGGATAGATTAGTCCAATCGTTTTGGAATCGTTGGAGAAAATGTTCGCGTCAAAAATGGAATACTCCATCTAACCCAATTACTGTAGGTACGGTGGTAGTCCTTATGACTGGGAATGCGCCTCCTTTGCATTGGCCTCTAGGAGTAGTAGAGGAAGTTTTTCCCGATTCCCGCGGGATAACTCGTGTTGTACGGGTTAAAACCGCAACCGGATCGTATCTGCGCCCGGTTGTTCGCCTCTGCCCTCTGCCTAGCCAGCAGTAGGCACGAGTTCAAATCTAGGTTTATATTTTAGTTGTTATTTCCCAAACCTAGATTTAGATTAGACTTTAGATTTGTTCCGCATTTTTCGTTTTGAAGGTAACCCTTCAAGCCGGGGGGAATGGTTGCGCCGATAGTAGAATTTGTATTTTTTTTCGCTCAATAGTAGTAATTCAAATTGATGACACTGAACACACGCTCCCTATACCCATCTCCCTCCCGCACTACCTTTAAAGTGAGATAGCAATAGTTTTCGCACGGCTCAATTGTCAAAATAGACGCATATTGACTTCCGTTTTGAACGAGCAAGCGCAATGGCGGCGGCGCGCGCGTATCTCAGAAATTAATAATGTTTGTTGGATTTAACCGCTTTCATAGACCTTTACCGATCGGATTGTGCCTCTCGTGTGTCCCTCAAGTGATTTAGTGATGTGGGCAGCAGCTCCTGAGCCAGGAAGAGAAGATCGGTGCAACGGCCCAGCCAGCAAATGACAAAACAGCACGTGGCGTAGTAAAGGTTAGTGCATCCTCTCCTAATTTCTCGGGTTGCATTCAATGCCTAAACCACCTCCGCGGCAACCCGATCACCTATCTTGTTTGTTGTGTAAAGTGTCATATGAAACATGTTAACTTCATCCCCGCAAAATACAGTCCACTAGCTCAGGTGGCATGAGAATCGCGCCACCAGATTGTATTTTGCAAATAAATAAATAACCAAACAAGATCTCGGGTTCGATCCCAGGTTGTACTGTACCGTTCGGGGATATGGGCGTGAGTTTATGTTATTGTACGTATGCAACACTAGGGGCGTTACACTCGCGCTGCCGACCTTGATGACGCACTTGACGTATTAATATAAATAAATAAATAAATAAATAAATATTCCACGACATTCTACACAATGCTATCTAGACACATGGTTAGCATAGCTTAACTAGCTTGTGTTATGGCATCTAGAATGCGGATAAACATACATAGATACTTTTTTTTTGTAAATACATACATATTATATATAGAAACACCCAGACCAATGCAAATATACATATTCATGCATACAAATATTTGCACTGAGCGGGAATCGAACCCGCGCCCCCTGCATAGCAGTCGAATGCTCTACCGCTACGCCACGGAGGTCGTCTATGCATGTAAACAATGCTGTATTTTTTAAATTGCGACGATAAATATGATGACGTACGTCATCAACGCATAAAAGAAGGTCATTAACAATATATTCGTAATAATAGTAATGTAACACAAATAAATAAAATAATTCATATAAATTAGACTACAAATAAAACTCCTGAACTTCTGACTGACTGAATAGCCTTAGATACACATGCGAAACTGCTAGTCGTAGTGGAGGGCTTTATTATACATGATGTATAAGAAAGGATTTTTGAATTCAGATTTTTAAGAATACAAAAGGGGCAAACATATTCTTTGTTATGCCTCGCGAATGACTTTGTCACGAAAGACTTTTATTTGTAGCGGCTGACAGTCGAAACTGTGCATGAGTAATTGTCAGCGTATTAGTTTTGGTTGAGATTTTGGGCTTTGCTTTGAACCAGAAGACGTTGTTAAGGCTCTAAATAAACTCTAAATTAGTACACGACAAAAACATTTGAACTTTGGAAGAGAACCATTCCCAGGCTCATATAAATTTTATATACAAATGTGACTAGTGAATAAATGAACACCCTCGATACAGTGGCAGAGTTACCATTTTGTGCACCCAAACAACACCTATTCTACTAACGACACGATTCACTTACTGCGATCAATATATCCTCGAAGTCATCATGATCAGTTTCAATGCTGTCTTTGTGGAACTGCTCGAGGGAGTGCGCGAGCGCCTCGTCGTGCAAGTTCCTGAGCGCGCGTGGGTGGAAGCAGTGTGAGCCCATCGCTGCATTCACGTAACTGTTGTACGCACTTTCTGCTGTATTCATCGCCAACAAGTTTTTCTGTGCGTTTGCCTTCTTAATCTCCTCATAACACGTCGCTATCTCCTAGGAACAACATTCAATGAGTCACAAAGACTATCCCATGAAAAACTTTATCGTTACGATATTTTTTTATTTTTTATACAACTTAGTTGGCAGACAAGCACACGGTCCACCTGATGGGAAGCGGTTACCGTGGCCTATGGACGTATGCAACACCAGGGGTGTCACACTAGCGCTGCCGACCATGAAGAAACCTTCTGATGCCCCTCTTGAAGAACCCCATATTGTAGGCGCATGGGAAAACCGCAGCAGGGAGGTCATTCCACAGCTTGAGTGTGCGTGGGATGAAGTTTCTTTCATACCGCACAGTGCGCACCGTCTCAGGTCGCAATGTGTGGGGATGAAGTTACGATAGTGGAAATCTTCTCTTATTTTATATAACAATAGTTAAACATAATATTATCTACAATTATCTATTATTGGTAGTCAAATATTAGGTCATTACATATGAAATTGCTGTTTTTTTTAAGAAATTGGAGGAAACCCAATTTTCAGTACTAATATTTTTGCATTTTTTTAGGAATAACAAATCCAAATTTTATGATTTGTTTAATGTATGAATGAGACAACATTAAGCTAACAAACAGCAACTTTCATTAGATTTTTGAAAAGTGACAGCTGTAAAAATACGAAATTTATCATCAAAATGGATAGCATTTAGGAAGTACTGTTTTTGAAGATCGACTTTAATTTATCAAACGGCCAATAAAAAAAAATTAATACGGACTTGTAAAATCTTGAAATCTACTTTCAAACAAAATATAAATCATGGAAATAGCTATTAAAATACAGGAATAACGAACTCATGAATCTGTAAGAAAATTTCGGCAATTTCATATGAAAGGACCTATTATTAAGAACAGTAGCGTTTTGTCAGTATTCTGTTTTCACTGATAAGTAATATTTTATAATAAGGTTTATTTAAAGCTGCTGATAGCCTTGAGCATTCATTTATAAATTTTCATTATCTTTCTAGCGAACGTTCACTAAAACGATTGAATACTGATGAAATTTACTTAGTAAACTCTAGTTTTAGTTATTTAAGGTTAGAAGATGGAATCGGAAGGTGGCCTTGTTACTAAAGCCACCTTCCGATTCCGATTGAACTCATTTGCTTTATCTTAGAAAACTATTTTGTGTGTGTAAGGTTTTGAAGATCGACTACGAAGGTGGTTATAGTAACATTCAATTCAAGTTTATTTTTTATTAATTCAACTTTATGCACAGTAACTTTGTAAAAAGGCGGACTTAATAGCAAAGGTATAATCTAACAGTCAACTTTAGGGGCATGCAAAGATACTTTGAGTAGGTGCAGGCAGTTTATTAGCGCCTTTGTAGTTTAATGGTCAGGTTTCGAACCAGAGACTTCTCAGTTGTGCTTAAGGCATACTAAGTGCTTGATAAATTAATTGACATACTTGTCGTAATTGGTCCAGGTCGTGGTCTTCAGGCTCTTCGGTGGGTTGATTGCGAAGCGATAGAAAATATTCAATGGCAGTTTTAAAAGAGTCTTGGTGTACTTCTTTCTTAGTATTTTCCTTCATAAGCGTTGTGTACAGCTCGCGAGCCTCCAGTTTGGCGTTCTTATTGTTTAAATTGTTTGTGTGACATAAGCGCGTGTAATTCTGCTCCAATCCCTGGATTTAATTAAAATAATTATAGACATTACATAGTTTATAGGTACAGCTGGAGGCATATATTTTGGACCCAAAAATGTGCTCTAGACGCTCAGTATTCAATTTATGGGTGTCTTTTGTGTATGGCAATTATTAGCACTGCTTTGTGCGGCGGTAGATAAGGTCACCCCAAGATATGAGGCATGAGTGCAATATAGACTCTGTAGATAGGGACAGTGTGAAGTAATTAACCCATTCCCGTCACTAGGCTACGTGACGCGACGGACGCCACGCCGCCGTTCACCATGCTTGAATTAATTTCGACGCACCAAATTTTCAATTTGTGATATCTACTGACTCGTGAGTATATAGGTTTAGAATCAGCATTAAATGCACAACGCTACGTTTTATTTGGATATAAAAATAATATTGTATTGTGCTTAGAAATAAAGTTTCGTAAAATGTATTTTTTTCTGTAAAAGATAAAAAAATGGCTACAGTGGGTTGTTCTTAGGACAGATAGTAGATGCAATTAACTGTTTGATAAACGACGTAATCACTACAATAGGTTAAAAGTTGCGGGTATCTTTCTTGATATGAGTTCCGCTTTCGACACTACATATTAGACATAACATAAAGATAAATACACTTTATTGCACACCAAACAAACACAAAGGACAGTACATGGTGGTAAATTGTACAATGGGCGGTCTTATCGCGGTCTGCGATCTCTTCCAGACAACCAGTATATGGACTGTATTGTTGGAACAGGTAGTATGCGGTGTACTCTAAATTACTACTATAAAATAAATAATAATAAAAATTTCCACAATGTTGCCATGACCCATGTAAGCATAGTTTAACTAGCGTGTGTTTTGGAATCTAGAATGCGAATAAACATACTTAGATACTCATCATACATAGAAACATCCAGACTAACCCAGACTAATACATATTCATGCATACAAATATTTGCACTGATTTGGAATCGAAACCGCGCCTTCTGCGTAGCAGTTGAGCGTTCTACCGCTCGGCCACAAAGGCGTCAAAGTACTATACTGAAAATTACTATATTGAAAAGTTGTGTTGGAGCACTACGGCGTAAGAGCTTCAGCTAAATAACTTTCTTCGTCTTATCTAAGTAACAGGCAAAGTTTTGTAGAGATCAAGACAGAAAGTCAGGAGCTAACGGGTACCATTCGTATGAAAAATAAATCAAACTTGTCCAAATAAAAACAGGCGTTCCTCAAGGTTCTACACTCTGTCCTATTTTATTTATATTTTTTATCAACGACCTCAAAAATTATGTGATGTACAAGTTGCCTTAACAGTTTTAATGAACAGTGTTCATCGCCGACACCAATGCATTACCTCAGTCTGTGAACTTTTAAGAGAGTGATTGCCGTTTGAATTGTGAAAGGTGTTGATCCCTGTACGCCTAGAATTTAATTCAGTGCATGACACAAAACATTGTAACTTTAGAAAGAAGAGATCCATTCCAAAGGTAAAATAAATTTTCTATACAAACAAATGCGACTAGGAAATAACAAATACCCTCCCATTTGCCATTTTATGCATCCAAACACTACCTATTACGACTAACGACGATTCACTTACTGCGATCAGTATATCCTCATTATCATTCTCGTCGGTTTCAATCTTATTTTTGTGGTACTGCTCGAGAGAGTGCCCGAGGGCCTCATCATGTAGTTCCCTGAGTACTCGCGGGTGGAAGCAGTGTGAGCCCATCGCTGCATCCACGTAGCTGTTGTACGCACTTTCTGCTGCATTCATCGCCAACAAGTTTTTCTGTGCGTTGGCCTTCTTAATCTCCTCATAGCACACCTCGATCTCCTAGGTACAAGATTGAATGACTCAGAAATAATGGATTTCATGAAAACTTTATTGTTATGACGATACAAATAGTCTTTTCGATATTTATTATTTTGTAAATGTTTTATTTTAATTGATAGGCCAGGTAAATATTATTTTATGAATATACCTGAAAATTAAAAACGTCAGTGTAGTCCAAAGAGGTTTCGAACCTGAATCCTCTCGGCTGTACCTACGGCAGACTAAATGCTCAATAAATTAATAGTTACTTGTCGCAGGTGGTCCAGGTCGCGGTCTTCAGGTTCCTCGGTGGGTTGGTTGCGATGCGACAGGAAATGTTCAATTGCAATTTTAAAAGAGTCTTCGTGTGATTTTTTCGTAGTATTTTCCTTCATAAGCGTAGTGTACAGCTCACGAGCCAGCAGTTTGGCGTTTTGATTGTTTAGCTTGTTTATCTCGCATAAACGCTTGTAATTCTGCTCCAATTCCTGAATTTAATTAAAAAAAGTTGTATTATACTAAAACTAACATATTCATATATTGGTAGATGACTTCAAGTTGAACAGATAACAATAATATTCTAACACAAGACACATTGCTGGCTGCAAGGCTGCGGGTTTTCCAAGCACCTACAATTTGGGGTTCTTCAAGAGGGGCATCAGAAAGTTTCTTCAAGGTCGGCAGCGCGAGTGTAACACCGCTGGTACATATAGTTGCGGCACGCTGTGATGGCTGTTGTGACATGACTGGTTTTGCTCGTTTTCTCTTTTTTAATGCACTTAATTTTAGACAACGAACTGTTAGGTGAATGGCTAAAAAAAAATATGGCGAGACTGGCGCAGAAGAAAATAAACTTCACACACCAAACAAGAGAAAACGAGCAAAACCAGTCACGTCAAAACGGCCATCATAGTGTGCCGCAACTATAGTTAATTGTGACTCAACTACTAAATTCGAAATAAACCATTTATTTCAGTTTAAAACAACTAATATTATGTCGTCTAATATTATAGTCGTTTCAGAGCGAAAGATTCTGGGCCCGAAATCGTCGGAAAATGTTAATTTCCCGGAAAAAAAAATTACCACAGCGCCCCGTCTAGTTATTATAATAGTTACGTATTTCGTTCTATGGTGACTGCGGCGTGGGGTGCGCATCAGTCTTTTAAAACATTACATTCTAGGGAAAAGTGGCATACAACCACGGCTATCCTTGATATTTTCTAGTTTAATACTTTTTAACTTTTTAGAGCGTGATTTTTTCAGTAGTCGGGTTTTAGTTTTAAAATTATTATTTTATTCGGTTCATTAAGCCAGGACCAAGAGCTATGTTTGTGTTAAAAAAAAAGTATTAAATAGCTGTCAATATACGGAAGTTTTGGTATTTGGTGGTAATGATTATCTTTATGAAAATGTCACCGCGTGGTTAGCGGCAGAGTAGAATTTGGGCCACCCCCTCACTTCCCATGCGGTGTCGTACAAGGGGACTAAGGGATAGGGCTGTTTAACTCCAGACATATATAATATATATATCAGCTTTAGATGCATTGCTCGAGTCAACAATAGTGCCCGGAAGACAGCAATAGGTTCACCCCCTATTACGTCGAACTGAATTCAATGATTGGTGAAATGGGGGTGTTAATTCACCTCTGCCTAACCCTCCGGGGATAAAGACGTGATTACATGTATGTATGTATGAAAATGTCTCAAAAAGCTTACCTTGATGAAATCATGTCTATCTGTATCCTGTTTCTGCGGTACTTTGGTCCTGGTTGGGTCGAAATATTTAAGTGCTGCAGTCAGCGCTCTGTTGTGCAGTGCTTCCAAGTCACAAGCGTGCAGACAGACGAGAGCCTGATCCTTACATACTGTCTCCACAGTATCTTCGTACGTCTTCTTAGCTACAGACAGTGCAATCCTCAGTTTATCATTATTCTCCAGGTGATACTGCGACAATCGTGTTTCTGACGTCTGTAAATATGTTTTAAATCAGTATTTATTTGTTACCTACATATGACAATACAATAGCACAGGTGTGAAGTTCATTTATTTCGTTTTAGTTCCAGTATGAAATGGAACTAGGTATGTAAATTTTGAATTTCATTCTTACATGTTGTTCAAAATATTGTACTTTATATAAAATCCAATAAGATTAGCAAACATTATGTAGAACCAATAACCAAGTACCTTTCAAAAAATCAAATTTGGGTACAAAACCTGTTTGAAATCCACTAAATGATCTGCAATTTTTTTCTCTGAACCGAACTTTTTCTTTACTTGAAACTGAGCAATGGCAGCCTCTAGAGCAGCACTGTGCCAGGTTTGGATCATGCTCGTCAACACGCTCTGGTCTTCATTGATCTTGGTCTTCATCATACTCTCGTAGCATTCACGCGCTTCTCGAAGAGCTGACGTTACAGCGGCGTCGACTGTAGCCAAAATAACAATAGAGTTAACAGAACTCTCTGGAACATTAAGTACAATTAATTATATCGAACACTAACAATTTCTTTTTTATGATTATCTGTACACAATTTATCTGTAGCACACTCAATATACACTATTTTCCAGTCACTTCCACACACAAACAAATGCCTTTTGTGTACTTTTAACACGAACGCTTATGAACAATATGTACGATCATTAGTAGCCATGTGGAGATTTATAGTTGTATATGGAAGATGAAGTGAATATAAGTCCCCAGCCGGAGTCAATTCAGTGAGATATAAGCGCCTTGTTACCAGCGAAGAAAGAAAATCACAGTTTGATTTCACTATGAAGGAAGGAAGCAATGGCCCGGGGCCAGTTGGTGCTGACAGTGTCTCTTATCATTGCCAACGATTTCAATAAGTCGTTATCCAAGAAAGGCAGGGTTTGGTTGGCGGGATTTGTTGTGCGGTGTTCTGAAATGGGTGAATCTTCCGGATCAAAACATTTAATTTAATTGTCACACATACATATATACATATAATCACGCCTTTAACCGGTGGGTTAGGCAAAGGTGAATTAACACCCACATTTCACCAATCATTAAATTCGGTCCCACGTGCGAGTAATATGGGGTGAGCCTATCGCCGTCTTCCGGGCACTATTGTTGACTCAAGCCATGCATCTGGGCTGTATATATCTGTCCGACGTTAAACAGCCCTATCCCTTTGTCGTGTTGTACGACACCGCATGGGAAAAGATGGGGTGGTTCAAATTCTACTCTGCCAGGTACCACGCGGCATTAATTGTCACAACTGTGTATTTAATACGCTTCAGGTAAAAAATAAACAATACACATAAATTTAAATGTGATATCAGTGTGAGTGACTGTGTATTCAAAATAAAATAATTGCATGGCAAATCATTCAATAAAGGAGCAATTGTTTTAAAAACCTGGAATATTGTGACAGCTTCTGGCAGTTCGTCACTGTTGAAAATTTCCACATATTGCTTAAAGAAATCGTAAAGTCCTTGTGCTTGCACTTGTTCTCCGTTGCTAGTCTTCGGGATCAGATTATTCTCATTGAATAACGAAGGGACTAGTTCTAAGAGTGACAACCTAAATTGTATATCAATATCTGAAAAAATATAAAAATGTTTTTACATTTAAATACTGGCCGCTTGTGCCGCGTGGCTCAACTCGTTAGCTCAAGAAAAAAAAACACCAGCAGCCTGGTCGCCACAGATTGCATCTGTTACAATCGGTAATCGATGGTCTGGACATCGCGACTTTTTGCTTAACCTACACTCACTGTAGAGCCTGATTTTAAGTGCAGAGTATGACACAAGAGGTTTTTAGTGTAATGATGCACCACATAACCGCATGAACTCCCAGCATCGTTCGAGATGCCGAATACTGTTCTATTCGGATTTTCATATTACTAGTGAATTGCTAGTGATTAGAAAAACAATATGGAAATCTCATTTATTTTATTATTAATTTCTGCAAAATATTGATAGGTTATACACAGCCCCACAAAGCCGTGTAATCGGTTTGTCTGCTGGATCCAGTCTCCGTACATTTAATTGGTTGTTCTCCGTACATTTAATTGGTTGTTCTCCGTACAATTTACATGTAATCATAGATAAATCTACACAGAGCACATATTTATATTTACCACATTCACATTTAATGTCATACTCACCACAAAGACGTCCTCTGAATTGTGTGTCAGTGATGCAGAGGCCTGGATGAGGCATCAAAAAGCATTCTAACTTTTCAAAACAAGAATGAATGTGCTCCCGTACCTCAACCAACTGCTCCTTTTGATTAGGTTTAGACTGAAAGCAGTGTACTAAATTAATATCTTCATCACAAATTAGGCTATCACCTGGTAGATATTTCAGTAAAATATGATTTAATACACAGATAATTACCGACATCTTACATTTAACTGACGCGTGTGGTGAAAGCATGGTCAGATCTAGAAGACACCATTAAGCACTGAAGGATGCGTTTCATAATCGGCTCATACAATAACCAAATGATTCACAGATAAGTAGTGCTTCTGAGTCTGAGCGTATATTGTATTCGTTAAAAAGAAATTAGTCAACACAATTCCTTTAGACGGGATATTTTGGGTACAATTTCAAATAAAAAAATGATTGACAAGTTCGAACCTCTAAAACACCTGTCGTTTCCACTGACCTTTGACTAATGGCGATTTAATTATACTATTATGTTAATAATCAAATAATACGTATGTAAAAATCTAATTAGATAATCTAATAGTCAAGTAATTATAGATAATGCAAACAATTTAAATTAACATAGAATTTTTGGCAAAGCCATTGTATTCGATACTAAACGCATCCATGTATTTAAAAAAGAAAAAGTAAACTTATTATAATTATGTAAGTAACAAAGAAATTGATTTATTCCCTAAAACCGCCGCCGGTGCACTTGACCTTCAGTAGATGGAGGCATCTCGAAATCCACGCGTGCGCAATTAGCTAATTTTAGGTACCAATCGCGAACATGTGTTTTCTTGTCTAGTGAGAATGTGTCTGCAGCTTTAAGGATACAATGCTTTTTAAAGAGGAGTACCTACGTCGATTCTACATCAGTCTGCACAGCTAATAGCAATCGACCGAACACCTATTGGATTGTGTAAATGGGTCATTCACCCTGATGCCAACGGTTTTGTAGGTTACACAGAACAATGTATGTTTACGAGGATAAAACTCTTGATAGAGATACACAGCGAATATTGGTGATCAATAAGGAACTTGTGTAATGCGATTTTTTTATATCTACTTGGTTATCTACAATTACTATTCATCGTGCGTAAAATAACATTGTGTCAGTGGGCGTATGCACGTATTCTGAAACTTTTAAAGCGTTATTTTTTGTATGGTTGGGTTGCATTTCTATAAAAATATATACGTTCCATGTCACTCGTAATTAAAAAATGGTGGTGTAGAAAAAATTTGGTTTAAAACTAAAACCCGACTACTGAAAAATCACTCTCAAAAGTATTAAACAAGAAAAAATGGTCGTATACCTCTTTTCCCTAGAATGTATTGTTTTGTTAGACTAAGTGGCATACGACCACGGCTATCCTAGATTTTTTCTTGTTTAATACTTTTGAGAGTGATATTTCAGTAGTCGGGTTTTAGTTTTAAATATTTTTTTTATTATTTTGGCAAGTAAAATATATATTTGGGTATCATTTATACAAATTTGAAATATGCTTAAAGCCCTTTCAGTTGATACCAAACACGACATGTTCAGGTCAAATGTATTTTTTAACATGGTACTTTATGATCGCAAGAGGGACATTAGATTCAGTAACACGTTATATACCTAGCCAGCTGACGACTAAGATGCTTATAATGAATGATACCTCAATTGTCTAGTTCTAATTAGTGGTTATGAGGGAACAGATGAACCTACATACATACATACATACATAGCCAAATCATAACCCTCCTTTTGCTTCGCTGTAGTGGGGTAATAAAAATCTAATTAGGTATGTAGGTATACAAATATCTCAATATATTAATTTTAATAAATCTGCTTAAAAATATTTATTTCCATTTACCTGGAGTCTTGTATCCATTAGCGTTTTGCCCCCAACGTAGCCGTAGTTGCGCTCGTAAGGATTCGCCCAATCTCTGATGAGGAATAGCAGCGTCTGGAATGCCTTCCCGTCTAATTTAGTAGCCAATTTTCCATACTCCGTGAATAACTGTTGGCACACATTACAATATTATTATAATTAAAATATATATTTACAAAAACCAGAATATATATCTTAATAATCCTGCAGGTTCAGGCATCAAAGAAGGGAGGGAAGGGAAGGTGGCCAGAAGGCTGGCGGCATTGCCACGTTGAATGGCAATACCTACTTTGCGCAAGGAATAAACCAGCCGTATGGTCACGGGTAGCGTCAATTAAACGCTTAGAAATGTCTCTAAACAAAAGACGGGCACTTGGACCCATGATCCCAGCGTCTCGACCCCAAACGGCTCAAATATGTAATTACCACTTATATTACTATACTTGCGCCGTTTGAGGGTATCTGCCGACGCAGCAGCAGCGCAGGCGCAGTTTGCAGTCCCTGGAAGGTGTGAAGGCGCAAGGAGTCAGCACATGTTGAATCCCACACCAAATGCCTTCCCATCTTCCAGGGCACCAATGACATTCCATCTGGCATCTTGCCATCGTCGCGCGCCAAGCCAGTATCCTAATATGGCTGGAACGCCAGCGGTGACAAGAGCCCGACGGATTATGTCATTGATATACCCGTGCCGCGACAGCCGTCCTGCGCTCCTGCTGCAAGAGAGACCATGATGTCCAAGGCTACCAACTTCTTCCCCACAGCGACATCAATGCGGAGAAACGCAAGGAGCACCTAAACGAAGGCAAGCAGTAGTGTTGGCATATATGTATAAAATAAAATCATAAATAATTAAATAAATCGTCAATAATACTATACAAATGTATTATGTATACGAGTGTGTAAAGTAAGTAGTTACCGCTGAGGCGCCATTGAGCTGAGGTGCGTTTTTCAACACACTTGCAATATTAAATAATACTAAAAATCCTTGTATCTACGGCATATTTATCTGAAGCTCACGTTAATTTTTTTACACAGTACTTTATGACCGCTAGAGGGCGCTACATTAGATTTAGTGATACGTTATTTAACTAGTGGACGACTAAGATGCTTCTAACGATACCTCATTTTTCCAGTTCTGATTAGTAGTTGAGGAGCTATGAGGGAACAGATGAACCTACATAGATAGCCAGTCAAAATCATAACCCTCTTTTTGCTACGCCGTAGTCAGATAAAAATAGAAATTAAAAATACTTTAATGATATTTTTTGCGCATCGAGTAATCAAATGTTTCCAGTGAAGAAGCGAATGTATAGTATTGACACATATTTTGACGTTTCTTTCTGATTTTCTGTGCCGTTAGTGTAAAAGACAAAGCAGCATTTGGTCTTCCCATTGACAGCAACAAAGCTCTCCAGTGAGCTCTGGCTACCCTATTTACCGCCGGGAACACAACACAAGGTTATTATGGCCGCGGTATTCTGTACTTCCCCAGTCGGACTGCTCAATTGGACGGAAATATTGTCGTGTCTAACCTCCTCGAAAACCTTAAGATCTGATGTGATGATCCACACACACGATAGAACGTAATTTCAAGGTCGCCTGGAAGAAATCGCTTCCAGCGATAAGGCCGCCCATTGTATATTAAACTGTATGCATGCTACCTACAAGTTTTACTGTAATCTATTGTTGTACAATAAAGAATTATCTAAATTAATATGATTAAACTTAGCCTTATTACCAGATTCTAAGCAAGAAAGTATTATTTGATTTAAACTAACTACCTACCTGTGTATTTTTATACTCACTTGTAAATGTTGCAAATCATCCTCTCGAATATTTTTCGAAAGGTTGTAAATTTGTGTAGATGATAGAAGGGTAGACAGCGCGAAGATGCTAGAGTTGTCGCCCATGTCACTATCCGTGTCGAACGTGCCTTGAGTGTCCATCAGAAGCACAGCTACCTGTTGTCATTTTCCTTGATACAATGATACTACTAGGGTCATGTTCAGTTATTTTGAGATGGGCATACCCATTTCGCACTAGCGCTACAGCTACCTGTAGTCTAATATGCCTTTTTTTTTTTTTTTACGTGCGCAAAATCCCCACGGGTACCTCCCCACCGGAGCCGGTGGAGGAGGTTATGTCGGACTCGAACCGACTAAAACGCACGCCGCCTGTGGGTCGCTTTGGTTGCCGAAGGTGAGGTTGACAGGCATATCCCTCGCACCCCGGCCGACCCAGGGCCATCTCTCACGATCTGGCCCTCTTCTCGGGTGTGGGGACTACAGAGTCCACAACTCGTCCCCGGAAACGGGGAGGCGCGCCACGCGCGCCACCGCCGCGGCCTGCTTCTGCCAGGGTGACAGGCGGCTCCACCTGTCACCCGTACGCGGGCAGCTTGTCTTGCGATCCTTCGTCACTCCCGCTGCCGCTCCCGCCCCGCCTCCTCCTTCACGAGCATTACTTGCTCGCAGAAGGAGGCGCCGGCCGCCCACGCATCCGCGCAATGAACCATCGCCGCGAGCAAGGTGGAGAGCGTGAGAACCCTCACTCCCAGGGCCGCCACAAGCTCCCGCCTCGGCGTCTCCCACGCCGGACACTCGGTGAGCGTGTGCGGACCTGAGTCCTCGCTCGCGTCGCAGTGATGGCACTCGGACGTTGACTCTTTCTGCATCCAACGCAGATACTTTCCGAAGCATCCGTGCTCGGTGATCATCTGCGTCAGACGGTACGAGAGGCTGCCGTGTGACCTCTCTAGCCACTCCCCCATGATGGGTCTTACCGCCGCTACTACGGCGTGCCCTGCGCCTGGTCGCCCAAGTCGTATCTCCCATTCCGCCACCATTTCCCTGTGGAGCCGGGATCTCACGGCCCGAATTTCTTTTGGGTTACGATCCTAACCCCGCTCCCGCGCCGCCTTTCGGAACCGGTATAGCGCCGAAAGGCATCTCGCTTCCAGGATCCATGGTGGCGATCCGGCGAGGAGACTCGCCGCGTTGAATGACACGAAACACGAAACCCGCGTAGGGTCTCCTGCAGGAGTCCTCCGGGCCCCTCAGGTTGGGCAGTAGCCGCGCCAGAGCGTTGGCTGTGCCCACCAATTTGGGGCCCAGACTTCGGAAGTGCTTCCCGAAGTCCCACCGGCCGTCGAGCACGAGCCCCAGATATTTCATCTGGGGCTTGATGCCGATGAGAGTGCCTCCCACTGTGAGACTGGAACCAGGTGGTGGCGTGCGCCGAGGTCCATGAAAGAACATGGCCTCGGATTTATGCAAAGCCACCTCAAGGCCCAGCCGCCGGATCCGTTCCACGACTTGAGCAACCGCGGTCGTGGCCCTCAGGATCGCTTCGCGGTATGTAGCCCCGCTCGCCGTCACTAGCGTGTCGTCCGCATAGCACGTGACGGCGGCGCCGTCCGCAAGCTCACCGCGAAGCACCTAGTCGTATCCAATGTTCCACAGTCGCGGCCCAAGAACCGATCCCTGTGGAACACCACACGACATCTCACGCCGACCGATGCCGGTCGCACTTGGGTAGACGACTATGCGGCGGAGGTAGAGAGGCACACCGTGGTACACGAGTGCCTCCCTGATGCAACTCCAGGGCAAGGTGTTGAACGCGTTGGAGATGTCCAAGGACACCGCCAACGTCACCTCACCCCGGGCAACTGCCTCCTCCGCCAAAGTCCTCACGCGCATGATGGCATCCACGGTGGACCGCCACCGGCGGAAGCCATATTGGGCATCCGCCAGGTCCGGCCCCCTACCAGAGAGGTGCTCGACGAGGCGCTTCGCAATAACTCTTTCAAAGAGCTTGCCCACCTCGCCGAGCAACACAATGGGCCGGTAGCCGGACGGTTCGTCCGCCGGGCGACCCTCCTTTCGGATGAGGACCAGTTTCCCCGTCTTCCACATCTTCGGAAACTGGCCCCGCTCCAAGCATGCGCTGAGGAACCCTCTCAGTCGGCGTTCGAGACCGTCTTCTCCCAGAGCTAGGACCCACGCGCGGCCTGGAATGCCGTCGGGTCCCGGGGCGGTGCTCTTTTTGGCTCTAAGCCTTCGCACCGCCAGCTCCAGTTCTACCCAAGTGACCTCGGGGACTTCGTCGTCAACTACCACACTGGCGACCGAGGTGGCGGAGTCATCTGCGGCGGAACGTGTTCCGCTCGCGCCGGGAACAGGGACTCGACCACTCCACCGAGCAGAGCTGGCTGGAGAACCCGGGTCAACGGCGGGGCCCGGGGGCGCAGCTTTCCTCTTACCATAAGGTAAGGCCGCCCCCATGGGTCCCGCTCCAGCGTCTCTATGAGCTCCTTATAAGCCGCGGCTTTCGCCCGCTTAATCTCCGGTCGGAGGGCATCTCTGGCCTCCCTGTATCCCACATGAAGCTCCGTCACTCGGGGCTCCGTATCTGCGGTTCGGCTACGCCTCCTACGGAGTCTGGTCCACCGGCGGTGCGCGATCACGCAGGCTTGCCGTAGCCTCGCGATCTCCGCAGACCACCAGTAGACCCGACGCCTCGGACTATAGGGTGGTGCCCTAGGCATACCCGCATCGCAGACACGAGTCATGGCCTCCCGGAACCACACCGCCTCATCGTCGATATCGACAGGCCTGTCCGGCGCAATGGCCCAGGCCTGTACGATGGCGGCCTCCAGGAGGACATCCCGATTCAGTCTCCCAAGCACCCAGCGTGGCTCGCGTGGGGCCGGTATGACCGGCGCATCACCCGCGGGGGGGGGGGGGGGGAGACATCAAACCGAACGTATCGGTGATCCGCCAGTGTCTCCACCCCCACAACAACACGCCAGTCCCGCACACGGTGCGACAGCGAAGCGCCTGCGAACGATAGGTCGATAATCGAACTGCGGCCCCGCGATTCTGGAGAACTAGACAGTGATTAGCGGCCCAGCTCTCCAGAGCCCTACCTCGTGGGTTCGTGTGCCGGGACCCCCAGGTCACTGACCAGGCGTTGAAGTCCCCGAGCACAAGAACCGGATGAGGGTGGCAGGCGTTGACGACGTCGGTCAGTCGCTCCAGCGACCGCCGGTACTCCCCTATGCGTCGGTGTAGGCTCGGCGTGAGATAGACGGCCACGACCGCAATCTCCCCCACACGCGCCGCTACGATGCCATGCTCCCTTGCTACGACAACAGGGGGGGGGGCATCCATAGCGGCGTTGTACACCAGTGCCGCCGACCCGTCCAGGTCGACCACCCAGGCAGGCCCAAGGGGCCGTTGAGTGTACGGATCGGCGACAGCGGCGACGTGTACGGACCACTGTGCCATGCTCTGGAGCAGAAGTCCCTGAGCATCGGCACCGTGGCCCACGTTCGCCTGCAGGATGCGGAGTTGGGGATTCATTATGGAACCATCTCCGCATCCCGCCGCGAACTTTGGGTGGAGCTCCCGCCTTGCGGCTTCGGCTCCCCCCCGGTGCAGGCCTTGCTGCCAACCCTGTGGTCGGCCGGTTTGCCCCCCGCTGCACACCTGAAACAGTGCAGCGGAGCTTCGCAACCACCAGCCGTATGGCCGGGTTGGCCACAGCGGAAGCAGCGGTCCCCGACCGTCACCGTCGCCGTGCACTGCACCCCCACGTGGCCGACCGACAGGCACCTAAAACACCTGGTCGGTCGAGCCTGCAGGAGCCGGACCTGCACCCGCACCACGCCTCCAACGGCGAGGAACCCCCGGTCGGCAGCCTTTTTGGCTGCTGCGATGGGGCACCTTCACCGCATCTAGGGGGCAGCCCCCGGCCTCCGCCACGGTGAGGCGGATTTGCTCCGCCGTGATGGAGTTGTCCAGGTCCGAAATACGCAGTTCTGCGCACTTGTTGGGCCTGGACACCCGGACGTCGGCTGCGTCAAGCGTCTCCCTGAGCTTAGCCGCTAGGGCATCGGCCTGGGGACCGCTTGCAGCGCCTGGGATCTCGAGTAGCCAAGCACCCGTCCGAGTGGGTTTCTCCCGGATGGGGCCCGGCATATTGAGAGCCCTCATGTCAACGCAGGCTCATGCCTGCGTGACAATCTGGGCGTACTGCACGCCCCTCTCCGCCGCCTCCGCCGTCATAGTTAGGACGACGGCGGTTGAGCGAGGGACGCGCAGTCTCCCCGGCACTCCCCTCGCAGCAGCCTCAGCCTTCCTGGCCTTTTTGGCTGCCTTCCGGTGCGCCTTGCGCCGTTTTTTAGAGGCTCCGGCAACCTCCCAGCCACCCTCCGGCGAGGAGCTCGTGGTGGCAGTCCCCGCCGGAGTCCGGGCCAGGGCTGGGGCTGGGGCCAGGGCCGGGGACTTCTTCCTCTTGCCCTTCCCCTTTCCCCCGCCCCTGGCCCGGGCAGACTGCGCATCCTGGGGGAGGCTCCCAGCCCCCGCAGCTAGAGCAGCCCGAGCGGCCAGAGCGGCAGGAGCGACAGACGCAGCGGACGGGCTGCTGGCCAACCCCTGCGGGGACCCCGCCACTACCGGACAGGTGGGGCCCCTCTTAACCGCCCCGGCATACCCGGCCGGAGCCGCCAGGGGCGGTCGGCGGCTGGAGTCCATAGGACTCCAGCCAGCTCCGGGTGCGCTCCTCCTGCGCCACCCGCCACGCCCGCTGCTCCGCCAGCGCCTTCTCCTGGCGCTTCTCCATGGCAGCTATTGCCGCCATGCAGAGCGCCAATGGGTCCGCAGGCCGAGCCGGCCGCAGCACCGGCGACTCCGGCCGAGCTGGTCGGGCCGGCGACTTCTTGTTGCGGCGACTCCGACGGCACCAGAGGCTCCGGCCGCAGCGGCGACCTCGACCGCACGGGCAACAGCGGCAGCGCCGGCCGTCCCGACGGCGTCGGCTGCGCCAGCGGCTCCGGCCGCAGCGGCGAACTCGATCGCACGGGCAACAGCGGCTGTGCCGGCGGCGTCGGCTGCGCCACCAGTCGCCGCCGTGCCGACCTCGTCACGCGCTCCGCCGGCAGCCCAGCGACGACCGCTTGGAGGCTCGCCAGTTCGGCCGCCATCCTCCCCATCTCCTTGCGGTATTCGGCCGCCATCCGCTCATTACTCTCCAGGAGCTCCACATGCCTCCTGCCCAAATGAGCCCTGTCGAGCCGCAACTCGGCTAACTCCGCCCTCAAAAGAGCTCGACAAGCCGCATCGTCGCCTGCGTGACCCGGTGCTCCTCCGGCGTCGGAGAATCGGTGCGGGCCCCGGCGCGCGGTAAGGGTAAGGACGCCGCCGAGGTGGAGGAACTCGGCGGCGCTTCCACATCCTCCGGGGCTCTGAGGCTGTCACCCCGCTGCAGCTGCGTGCGGCTGACCGCTAGCAGCTTTGGCGGTGGTGGATGCAGCGTCTCGTCACCGTCGTGACTGCTGCTGGTGGAAGAGGAGTCAGTCAAGGTGAGCTCCAAGTCCGACTCCGTCTTCTGTGGTGGAGGTGAAGGAGGAGGAAGAGACTTCTTCCTGAATCTCCTATTCCGCCGTACAGATTTCCGGGTCTGTAGGCCCACCGGGCTGTTCGCCCTACTCTTCTCCGAGGCAGTGTCGAATTCCTCCGACACCGCTGCTTGGGACGCGACCTCCGCGTCGTGGTGCTGCGCGACCTCCGCGCAGACTGTTCTACTAGGTTTGGGTTTATATGTTGATGAGTTCTCCATTTAAATCCCACGAGTATGACGCGATATAAACTACACTCCCTGGGTGACGCTCATTCCAGGAAGCGGGGTATATACTGTGGATTTCCCCAGGTGTCCACAGGTTTTAATCGACTTCGCTGTCGGGTTTTTTTTAAGACTTTTCCTTGTCGCGGGCCGGCCAATTAAGGCAAGCCCCGCGGCCTTCAAGCTACCGGCTTCTCAAGTGTGGCTAGCACTCAGGTCGTTGTCGATATCTTGGAGGTTACGCGACGCGGGAGAGCAGCCAACTCTCCCAACACCGACGGTGGCACGAATGCCTGCCAGCCCCTGCGCGAGCAGTAGGCCGGCCTGTCCCGGGATCCCAAGGATCCTTGAGTCGCCCCCATGTCCCCTCTGAAAGCAGAGGGGTACTGGGAGCGACAGGACCGCAGGCTTTAACAGCCTGGGCCCGCTAGCCCTAGAAAGGGCTTGTCGGGTTATTTGTCGGCGGCTAGCAGAGCTCCTTCTCCTTGGAGTCAGAGTCTACTAACCGCCGTCCAGGGTGCACCAGCCTCACCGCTTCCGTTCCCCAAGACCGCGGCCCAGAGGGAAAAGAAACAGGTAAGCCAACGTGGGGGTTACCCAACCCGCACCCCTCTAATATGCCTTACATGTTTTATTTCCCTTGGCGCCTATGCACATAAAGTCATGCTCAGCTATATTGTTAATGTAGTGTAATGCTGCTGAGCATCTACCTACTAGGGGCAGGTGTGCGATCTGGGGGTGACGGGTGGAGCCGCCTGTCGCCCTAGCTGAAGCAGGCCGCGGCGCCTCCCCATTTCCGGGAACGAGTTGGGGACTCTCTTTGGTTCCCACATCCGAGGAGACGACCAGATCTAGAGATATGACCCTGGGTCAGTTAGCGTGCGAGGGATATGCTTATTAACCTCATCTTCGGCAACCAAAAACGACCCAGAGGCGTCGTGCGTTTTGGTCGGTTCGAGTCCGACATAACCTCTCCCACTAGCTCCGGTGGTGGGAGTATACATGGGAATTTGTCGCACGTAAAAAAAAAAGGAAAAAAAGGGGCAAACTCTTGCATTTAAACTGATGCGTTGCCCAGATCGGAGTAACATTTATACAGACAGAAGACTGGGATACTGAACATTGATTAAAATTAAAATCTAAAATATTGTTTTATACCTTTTATATCATACATATATCTAAAGACAGACATAATATATACAGCCCAAACTCAGCCTTAGATACATGGCTCGAGTCAACAATTAGGCTCTCCCCCTATTACGTAAGACCGAATACAATGATTAGTGAAATATAGGTGTTAATTCACCTCTACCTAACCCTCCAGGGATAAAGGCGTGATTATATATATATATGTATCACTTAGGTGGCAGACATGTATACAGCTCACATGATGGAAAGTGGTTACCATGACCACAGATAATATAATCCTCGTTATGGTTTACAGATGAGTGATCTGTCATATTCGTGCAACCAATCCCGTAGGAATCTTCTAAAGTCCATCTTGAATGTAATGTATAACTTACTCATGACGTCATGGCGGCGATGACTCATGACGTTTCATCAATCCTATCTTCCGACCATCACAATCACACACAAAAGAAAGAACATAACCTTAGATGACTCGTCACCTGCCGACAAATATGCCCTAAGGTTAAAAGTGACAACCACACCTACCTTCGATCAGGGACTTTCATTAAAATATGAAATATATAACTTCGACCCACCGGCGCCAATAGGTATCTGAGAAAGAAGTCGAGGATGAACGATTTCCCGCCACGGTAGGCGCCGGCGACGCTGACCACCACCACCGGCAGGTTACGGATGTCTGGCCGGAGCAGCACGCTCGCCAGAGCCTCCTCATCCAATTCCCAACGCCGCCCTGGCTCCTGCGACACCTTCACCACTTGGAGACCTCCACACTTCTGGACACTACTTCCGCCCATGTTACCTGCAACTTTTTAGTAGCTTATAGCTATTGTACTTAAGGAGAAACTCAACTGAAAAGTTACGAACTTTTGGTTTTTATAGTTCTGTACCTTAAAGTAAAAAAAAACGGACCAGTTGGGGTCTCCGTGGTCCCTACACCCGAGACGGGCCAGATCGAGAAAGATAACCCTCTGTCAGCCGGGGTGCGAGGGATATTCCTGCCAATATCACCTCCCGCAAACAATAATAATGCGTTTTAGTCGGTTCGAGCCCGGCGTAACCTCTCCCATCAGGCGATTTTTCGTACGTAAAAAAATGGGAATTTCTATATTAACCAGATAGATTAGCCAAAGACAACTAACTAGTCTTTGAGTTTGTTTGGCTGGTATTGGTAAGCACTTTAGTGCTTTTGTTTAAAACATCTGTTGTAAGTACTAATTCTGCTGATTCGAAAAGCTCGTAGCGTGATCACTGTGATCAGAAAAAGAACTACGCGATTGTGGACAATGCAAAAAAATAATATGAAATAACTGATCTCAATTTATTCGTATAATAAGAGGTATCTATCGGTATTTTAGTATTATGTTATCGACTTATCAGTGACCCCAGCAACTGATGGCTAGAGACGATGAGCATTTTAGTGGGTTCGGGTCCGACATAACCACCCCTGCCGGCTCCTGCGGTTTATCCGTGATGATTGTGCGCATGTTAAAAAAGGTAAGTACTCAATCACTTTCCTAATGATTTGTGCGCATGTTAAAAAAAGGTAATCAATCACTTTCCTAGTGATTAAATTTAATAAAAATACTTACATAATTACCCGCCGCATAAAGTTGACAAAACAACACTTTTTAAATTTAATTGAAAATAAACAATGTCTACAGTAAGTAGTTGAGTATTTTTAGCGAATACCAATTATTACGGACAGCTATTTTATAGATACTGAACGAGTGAAAGTGATTCGCGACGGATTCGCGGTGATCGCTATTCGTGAACTTCACATAATAATTATGTCTGTTTAATATAATAGGTGCTGTGCAATATGCTCACTAAATCCCAACTAGTGATTTTCTATAAACAACCATCTGCGATAGCCATAAGATCTATATTACCACATCAATGTAATCGTCAAATTACACTTCGGTCCTTAGAAGGTATAAATATGCTAGCACTGATAGTGGGAACTTTACGATAATGTTGCCAGATTGAAAATATAGTATCATTTTAGTAATTTTACGAAATGAAACGGAAATATTATAATATGCATGTCTGTATAAAATTATTTTTTTCATTTATTACTTTTACCTTTCATTCTGGTAAATTTGCAATAGATAATTTCGAATTTAATATGTATTGAGTTGTTATGATACGAATGTCTTTTCGTATTGGTCAATTCGTTTTATTTTATTAAAATACTAGCAGCAGCCTGCTGTTGCCTGAAGTTTTTTATCCGTGTGGTGACGGAGAAAAGAATACAAGTATCACCACCCATCTCATACGAAGGGTGTCGTAAGAGGCAACTAATGGAACAAAACGCAGACGATATCACTGCGAGGGAAGGAAAACTTGAAATAAAACCCTGTACCAACCCGTCTGGCCAGCGTGGAAACGGTAAGCCAAAGCCTTCCAACATTGGGAGCGGCCTAGTCCAGCAGTGGACTGCGATGGGCTGGTTGTCGTCTGTATTTCTGTCCTCCTTATCATTAGATGCAGCTCGCTTGCAGTTTCGAGGACTAAATCTATACAAGGGATATGCCAGACTACCTCGCCCTCGGTAACTGATGGCACGAGACGGCCGTGCGGTTTTGGTCGGTTTGAGTCCGATATAACCGCCCTCACTGGATGTCTGACTATTCACATGGATTTTCCAAGATTTTTGCCCCGGTATCATCGGAGTGCTAACTCGGGCAGTGACTGATCAAGAGTTCTGACCGCTTTAAGCTAATTTATAGAAGACACGTCCCCGCCAACTGTGTACAGAGCATAGCTGCGCTCACTCACTAGCTTAACCTCAGACCCACCGAATTAAAATTTCCTAAAATTGGGGACTCTCAAACATTTTCAGGTTTCAGTGTTTTGTCTCTGTCTATTTGAAATATGTTGAGTAGATTCAATAATGCTCGCTGAATAGTGCTTGTGAAGACGATTTCAGTGCGCGCACCTACCGACACTCGCGTGTTAAGCTGCAGCCTAATTAACCTATGGGTTAATCAGGCTCTGTACTCGGGTGACAACAGGCTGAATATAACTATTCACTTCCTTTTTTATGATTACGAATATAATTTACGTTTGAGGAGGTAGGACATGGCAGTATTTCCGCCCAATTGAGCAGTCCGACTGGGGAAGTACCTCCGCCCTACAGAATACCGCGGTTATAATAACTTCGTGTTGTGTTCCCGGCGGTGAGTAGGGTAGCCAGAGCTCACTGGAGAGTTTTTGTGCTGTCAGTGGGATGACCAAAGGCTTGTCCTGCTTTGTCCTCTACACTGACGGCACAAAATATCTGTTCTTACAGGGTCGGCAGCACGGATGTGACTCCACTGGTGTTACACACGTTCATAGGTCATGGTAACCACTTTCCATCAGGTGGGCCGTGTGCTTGCCTGCCACCTAAGTTGTATAAAAAAAAATTATCTTTAAAAAAAATTCAAACCTCCGGTTTAACACTGTTTTGATTGGGTTGCGTTTCTTGATTTTTCCTAACAAATGTTGCTGTGTAAGGAAAAGGAAGCTGATTGAAATCATAATCACACTACGATGTTTTTTATGTATTTTATTATTAAAAAAAAATACATCATTGGATACGTGTTTCTTATTCTCTACATTAAATACTATTCTAGTGAGTTACAAGTTTTGAAGTGTATGTTTTCCATTGCAGATGTACCTCCTAAAGTACCAAATAACATTTTTACATTTCTCTAGCGAATGCTATCTAATACATTACATATATTTTGATTACTTAATAATTCCTTGGGTGAAACACTGCATTTTATTTTTATTTATATAAACTTAAGCTTAAATTTTACATAGATAAGTATAGACTAAAATTACCAATTACATGGACATAATTTCTCACGCAGTAAACAGTCCAACATAAGTCTCGACCGTATTTCCAAGAGACGTGTCTCGGTCTCCTAGAAAGAACATTGAATTACTCATAAAAAAACGATTAAATTTATGACCATGCTATTTTAAATTATTTAAAAAAAATTATTTAAATCATAATTTTATTAAAGTAATCCCTTGTTAGAGCTGGTTTTACTAAATGCCTTCGTTAGAACTAGAATTAATTTATGCTCAAAATTAAATATCAAGTAAGGCAATTATTACCTACTAGACAAAACCCGGCAGCTGAAAGCCGAAGCTGAACAGCTTCAGAAATAAAGAAGTTTGCCTAGGAAATCCTAGGCAAACTTCTTTATTTCTGAAGCTAATCTGTAAAATTTTAGAGTTCCTCTTTCCTGAGACTTTGCCTTTAGCTTACCATCAGGCGAGGTGAGGTCAAGTTGGCGTGTCCTATATATATATAAAAAAAATGTGTCAATTAAATCCCAGTTCTATCAGTGTATACCTTTAGCTACTACTCCTGTCGTGCCTATTACTATGGGTATGGTTTCTGTATGTGTATTCCATAAACGGGTGATTTCTACTTTAAGTGCGTGATATTTGTTAAGTTTCTCTGTTTCTTTTCGTCCTATGTTATAATCTAATGGAACAGTTACTTCTATTAAGTATATTTTATTTTCGATCTTGTCAATGTATATTAGATCCGGTATATTGTGTGCTGTGGTAACATCTGTCTGAACAGGTATCTCCCAAATTAGTTTCACAGTGTCGTTTTTTATTTTTTTTTTTTTATTTGCGGCTGAGTTAAAACTACTTTTCGCCAAAGATCTGCTACTTCAAATTTGTGTTTATTAGCTAATGCCCACCAGACGTACCTACTTAACAATATTGTTATGTCTTGCCCTACAGTAAGTACTAACCAGCTTTTCACTACTCGAGACAATGTGTTGTGTCGTCTTGTCTTTGGTCTAACATAGGCTT
This sequence comes from Eilema griseolum, assembly GCA_963662185.1. Classification (NCBI taxonomy): domain Eukaryota; kingdom Metazoa; phylum Arthropoda; class Insecta; order Lepidoptera; family Erebidae; genus Eilema; species Eilema griseolum. The sequence goes on from OY759230.1 coordinate 7,172,083, forward strand.
ACAATCTACAGACTTTTTAGGATATCCCGTTCTATATGTTTGGTTATTATTGCCTGGTCTTGTTATATTTTACTATTATTTTATTATTATATTATACAATGAATAATTATTAGTACTAATTATAGCGTGGATATTACAAATATGTAAGTTCTTGGACCGTTGCCTATGTTTTTTTGGCAATATTTTCTAGTAATATTAAATTATTATCCACTATTGGTTATTACGACAAATAAATAATAAATATTACACAAAATTCTACACAACGTTATCTAGACAAAGTGTATAATAATTAAAGTATGAATTAAAAAAATGTATTTGTTCTAAAAGATTTTATCTGCAAAAGTTAATGTCCAAATATAGCTGTAACAGTTAAAAAAAGAATGTACCTAATAACAAAATTATTTAATTTTTTTTAAGAATTGTTCTTAAAAAGAAATTTGTTAAGTGAAGTTTGATTTGTCCTTAAAGTGTACGCTATTGGTGCTTTTACCATAAGTATAGGCTAAAATTACCAATCACATGCATGTACAAAATCCCCCACGCTCTATATACTTCAAGAGAAATCTCGACCGTATTTCCAAGAGCTGTGCTTCGATCTCCTAGAAAGAACATTGAGTTACTCATAAACAAGACGAAATGTATGACAATATAAATGCATTGTTATTTGATCTTCTTTAAATAATATCTTTAATAAAGTTATCCCAAGTCAGAAATGGTTTTGCTAAATGTCTTCGTCAGAACTAGAATTACAGTAAGTTCAAAATTAAATATCAGGTAAAACAAATTATCACTAGACAAAACTCGTATTTCCTATGCAATCCTCTTTGTTTCTGAAGCAAGTTTATTAAATTTTGGGGTAGGTTAGATTAGAAATGTGTCAATTAATTCCCAGTTCCATTCTATTGTGTATGAATTCAAATAATATGATGTGAATTCTAGTTATGATCAAGGTTTTCTAGTATTAACCTAGACATTTAGTGAAACTAAAATTAGATTGTGACGTTAATATCTATAGGCACTCAGTGAACTCTAAAAAACTTGGCCTATGTTATATGTTTTAACGATTTTGGACACAATACCTATTTATAGGTATTTAAACTATCATGGTCTCTCACATCAGTTTCACAATAAACGTGATATTTACCATGTTTCATTGTTTTGAGTTTCCGATATTTCGGCGCTGTTACAAGCACCATGATCAAAGGGGAACTGGAGTAGTGGCGGTGAACAAAGAAAAAGTTTTTTCCTAGGAGTAATTATATCGATCTACCCCCTTTTGAATTCTTTTACTACGCGAATCTGCAACTGCGCCGAAATACCGGAAACTCAAAACAATGAAACATGGTAAATATCCCGTTTATTGTGATACCAATACCTATTTTATTCATATATGTTTGTTCGCAATGAACGCAGAAAGTATTCAAACATAGTGTACTTATTTCATTTTGTCAATAGAATGTTACACTTCAAAGTGCTCAATAAATTATTGACGTACCTGTCGTAGTAGGTCCAGGTAGTGGTCTTCAGTCTCCTCTGAGCGTTGGTTGCGTTGCGATAGGAAATGTTCAATCGCAGTTTTCAAAGAGTTTTGATGTTCTACTCGCATCACATTATCCCCCATACTCGTCATGTACAGCATACGAGCTTCCAGTACTGCGCTTCTATTGTTCCGCTCGTTCATAGTACATAAGCGTTGATAATTTTGCTTTAACTCCTGAATTTAACGAAAATGAAATAAATGAAGATAAATTTAAATTTAAAAAAAAATGGCAAACGGCGCGGAGGTTTGTTGGTAAATGGCATCTTGATGATATATTCTAAAGTCGATACATTTTGTAGTGTAATAATACATATTTGTTTCGATTCGGTTCGATTCCAATCTAGAGTCACTCAAACAACTGCTGGACATAGGCCTGTCCCAATATTAGGAGGCTTTACATTTATTTACTTTACATTAAATATCTCAAAATTGGGTACAAAAAAGCGTAGGTTACCTACATTTTACATATTAGAGGTACCTACAAGTATGTATATTAGAGGTACCTGCAATATATGGCTCACCTGGATTAAATTATTTCTATCTGTATCGTGTTCCTGTGGCACCTTGGTCCTGGTTGGGTCGAAAGATTTAAGTGCCGCGGCCAGCGCTCTGTTATGCAGTGCATTCAAGTCACGAGGGTGCAGACAGATGAGAGCCTGATCCTTACATACTGTCTCCACTGTGTCTTTGTATACCTTCTTAGCTTTAGACAGTGCTTTGATAACTTTTGCGTTATTCTGCAATTGACACAGCAACAGCCAATCTTGTGATGTCTGGAAATATATTTTGTATCAGTATTTATTTACCACCTTAGTGGGTATGACTTTCGTTCAGCCAAATCCGCAGTTAGACTGGTAACTGGGGTCCGCCCAGCCCCCGAGGGGGAAGCTTATGAAGCGACTGGGATAAACGCTAAGATGAAGAAAGTACGACTCGACAGATACCAAATTAGATTAATTTTCGTTTCCGCCTGAAAAGGAACTACCCATATGAATTTGGAATTTAATAGTTACATATTTTCCAAAAGATTGCACTTATTATATGCCCGAATAAAATTAGCAAACTTAATATGGACCTTTCACAAGTATGGTGTGTCAAACCTTTTTGAGTTCCGCCAAATTGTCTGCAATTTTTTTCTCTGAGCCGAACTTTTTCTTCCCTTGAAAGCGAGCAATGGCAGCCTCTAGAGCAGTAGTGTGCCAGGTTTGGATCATACTCTTCAACACGCTCTGGTCTTCAATGATTTTGCTCTTCATCATGCTCTCGTAGCATGCGCGCGCTTCTTTAAGAGCTGACGTTAACGCGGCGTCGGCTGTAGCCTACATAATAACAGAGTTAACACAGCTGCCACTCTGGGCTCTTAAGTTTAATCAACTAAAGGAATATTGAATTCTAACAAATTCTTCTTTTAAATGAAATTTTATAGCATTTAGTATGTTAATTATTCAAATTGATTAAAACGTAAAAAATTGAATCAGTTTAGGCGGTTCGAAGACGCGATCTTTTCTTTACAGGGAGAATACTCTGACTACCGAGCCTCAGAACCATGCCTGAAATCATCTTAATCTTCCTATTGAATACTATTGGTGGCTCAGTGAGAGAGCATTCCCCTGTAAGGAAAAGATCGCGGGTTCGAATCTCTCCTGAACCGATTAAATTTTTGCTATCTTTATCGAGACAATTTTTTCTTGTTTATGACTAACTAACTATTCGCCTCAGTTTTACATGGGACTCAATCCTTCTTACTGAACACTCAAAGTACAATATTGCCGAGTCACTGATAACAGGCACACAATTTTGGTTAAAAATATATAAGAGAAATTTATTTTTAAAACCTGAAAAATTGTGCTAGCTGGTGGCAGTTCGTCACCATTGAAAACTTCCACGTACTGCTTAAAATATTCAAAAAGTCCTTGTGCTTGCACTTGTTGTCCGTTGATAGTCTTCGGGGCCAAATTTTTCTGATTGAATAACACTGGGACTAGCTCTAAGAGCATCAATCTGAATTGTTCATCAATATCTGAAAAAAGTGCAGAGTATGACATAACAGGTTTTAAGTTTAATGATGCACTACAAAACCGCATGACTTACTGGCATCAATCGAAATGCCGAATAGAAAAGCAGTATTGCGCTCTGACATACTCACCACCAAGACGTCCCTTGAATTGTCTGTTAGTGATGCAGAGGCCTGGATGGGGCATCAAAAAGCATTCTAACTTTTCGAAACAAGCAAAAATATGCTTGCGCACTTCAGCCAACTGCGTCTTTTGATTAGGTTTCGACTGAAAGCAAGGTACTTAAATTAATACCTTCCAAAATTATTTTAGATATTGTTTTGTAGATATTATAGATATTTGTACTATTTGCACACAATTTGACGACATCTTAAGGGCTATAGGTGCTTTCTCGACGCTTTATAATGTGCATCAACATACACTATTAAGTTAGGTTACATAATCGGCTCATAGAATGACCAATACGATTCACAAGAAGTAGTCCTTATAGGTCTGCGTTAAATTGTATCCGTTAAAAGTAAAATTGTCACTCCACTGTAATTTCTCTAGATGATATTTTTGTAAGATTTCAAATTGAAACAGGGCAGAGGAAAGCAGAGGTTCATGCTGTCCAATAATCCAGTATTGACGTCTTTGAACCTCAAAAATACTAGTCGTAAAACTAAAGGGAATCATACAGAATGGTAATTCCAGTGGCCTTTAACGGATGGCGAAGCATGTAAAAATATTAAATTTTAAAAAATAATCTGCTTTGAAAACTTGTTTCCATTTACCAAGAGTTTTTTATTCATTAGCGCTTTGCCCCCAGCGTAGCCGTAGTCATGCTCGTAAGGATTCATCCAATCTCTGATGAGGAACAGCAGCGTCTGGAAAGCCTTCCTTCCTTCTAAGTTGCAAGCCAATTTTCCATACTCCGTGAATAACTGTTGACACAAATGCAGTTAAGTGGCAATTATCTTCATTTTAGCGTTAATCCTCGGCGCTTCCGAAGCTATCACGTGATCACCAATCCGTCTTCCCTGGAATTTTCATATACTCTCTCTCTCTCTCCTTTTTTAATATTTTGTTTAACCCCACTTACTTCTCTCTACCTAAAAAAGCGTTTCCAATTTCTGTGCAATAATAACACTATACATGTGAGATGCACGGAAAATTTAACCCTGGCAATAGTGACGCATTCTACAAGCTTCTACGGTAAGTCTTTCACGATATAAGCTGCACAACTGTGGAACAAAGTCGCTAAGAGAATGTTAATGAGCATTACCTAACGTTGTAAGTTTTGATGACAACTTAGAATAATATATACACTTAGTTATAATTATATACACGATTACTTCTAGTACCTACCTAACTGTATGTTATGCAATTAAGGTATATGTATTTGTAAACAGTAAGTATGTTTATTTAAGGTCGAGTCAAAAGTATTTTCGTATTTTTTATACAAAGGAAAATATTGTTTTAGGTATATTTTTTATTTATATACAATATGTATGTGCATTTTGATCGATGACTTGTTGCAATAGTGCCATGATCCCATTGCTGTAGAATATCTGACAAGTAGTTCAATGTATATAGGTATCGTTTTCGAAGTTTACCGGATTGCAGATTACGAATATTATTAATTTAGCAATCAAAGAGGTGGACTCAAAATGGAAAAAATCAAAATTAATTATAGTTAAAACAATAGGCCAACTTGAATGTTGCATTATTTATTATTTGAAATACATAAATTTACACAGTATGGTTAGAAATGGCAACAATTGATTGAATGAAACCAGAAATATTATTGATACCGCATTAGGTCCGTAAACCACACAAATTGTTTTCGCGACATTTGTCGCTTTTTATCTTTTGAAATAAAACTTTAAAAAGTACCAGATTTCTTTGTCACATATGTCCATTTTACTTGCTTGAAAAACAATTGAAAATTGGCAGTCTAGATTTTTTTAAATTATGTATATAGGTATATATTGCACCTTGGATACCACCCCATCTCTTCCCATACGGTGTCGTACAAGGCGACTAAGAGATAGAGCTGTTTACATCAGAGAGATATATACAGCCCAGGCTCAGCCCCAAATGCATGGCTTGAGTCAACAATAGTGCCCAGAAGACGGCAATAGCTTCTCACCCCTATTACGTGGGACCGAATTCGATGATTGGTGAAATTGTGGGTGTTAATTCACCTCTGCCTAACGCTCCGGGGATAGAGACGTGATCATATGTAAGTCTGTATGTATATTGCATCTTTACAAAGTCTAAGTATTAAAACCAGCCAGTTGTCAAACCAACAGTCTGTACCATGGTCAGTGTTCTGATGATCTCTTCCAATTAGTCCCACCCTCCCCTTTCCTACACAGGACAACACGTGCAGGTCTTAGATGTCACCCGCACACGGTGCAGAACATCCGATCAAGAACCAAGCGGTTCGGTGACTCTTTCCTCTGTCGCACTATTAAGACCTGGAATTCATTACCAGCTCACGTGTTTCCTTCTTCCTACAGTCCCGGGACCTTTAAGCGGGGCGTGAAAAAGCATATGATGAGGCCGTCAAGCTGAGTGTCACCATTGTCACATGGTATGTGTAAGTAATGGTGACCCTCTTTTCTGAGACTTTGCCTTCAGCTTACCATCAGGTAAGGCGAAGTCTAATTGACGTGTTCTATATAATAAAAAAAAAGTTATACATCAGTAGGTACAGCCAAAGACATTTGATTACTAATAATACATTCAAAATACAAACAAAAATACTTTTGCCCCTATCTATTAATATGTACAATGTATAGTTATTTATATGTAATATTTAGTTATAATATTACAGTGGGTATATTTAGTTCGCACAGACCACAAACTACCTATTCTAACCTATTAAAACTGCCCATTGTACATTCACTTTTTGTGTCAGTGTATATATACTCGTACTGTTTGTACAATAACGTGTATTTATCTTATCTTATGTTTAGGTATAGTCAGTGCCTCTAAAAACTTAAGCGAGATCTAATGAAGAAAGTAGTAAGTAGATACCAGTGTCTATGTAGTTTTATACTCACTTGCAAATGTTGCAAATCATCCTCTCGAATATTTGATCGAAGGTTGTAAATTTGCGTAGATGATAGAAGAACAGAAAGCGCGAAGATGCTAGAGTTGTCGCCCATGTCACTTTCCGTGTCGAACGTGCCTTGAGTGTCCATCAGAAGCACAGCTACCTGTTGTCAAATATGCCTTAGATGTTTTGTTTTATTTTCCTTGATTCAGCTAGTGTTATACTTAGTTAGTTGGTCAGCTACTTCCAATGCTTCTGATATAAAGACAATACAGAATTAAAATTCAAATTCAAAATTCATTTAATCCATAGTAATAATCTAGTGAACACATTACAATATGATTTGATGATAGGTTAACAGCATAGTTTGATGAAGTCTGGTACCCAAATTAAGATTAAACTTGTGTTTAATAAATAATAATAAATAAAAACTTTATTTCACAAAAAACTGTTACATCATTTAGCACAAACTAGTTTGCCGTATGAACTGATTACATTATGTTAGAATACTCTGAAATTCCAGACTAGGTATTGACCTGTATTCTAGAATTCAGTGGATTGCTGAGAACTTTTGTGTTTACATTTCGATTTCGATGGTACTTAACATTTGAAATGACAAATATATTACATAAGACAGAAATGAGAAGGCGACAATTTTCTAATCTAATCTAAATTTGCATAATTGATTGGTGGGTAGATGTAAGTTTGGGGCGTATTGGTGTGTGTGTCTGTGTGTCTATGTGCGTGTATTTGTGTGTGTGTGTGTGTGCGCGTGTGTGTGTATGAGTGTGTGAGTCAGTGTGTGTATATGTTGTCGATTATATTGGGATATGTATGACGGAATCAAAATTTTGGGAGAAGTATTTAGAGAAGCACTAACCTAGAAGGTTTTCTGTGTCACCGTAGTCTAAATTCTGAAGCCAGTTCATCAATTTATTCTTTAGTTCATACTTTTTTAAAAACTGTATGGGTAGAAGTTTGTTAACAGTATTATAAACCTTACTACTGGAAATTGGAAGTTGTCGAGTAGCAAAAGTAGTTCTGTGTAGGGGTATAGGGTAGCCTCTATAGGGTCTTCGTTTGGTGATATCTGGTAGGGGTATTCGCGGATGGAGGCGCATAATCGCCCGATGTATAAAAAGTTGCCTAACTGTTAGAACTTTCGCGATAGAAAATAGTTCATGAGTGGAGAATCTATATGGTTTGAAATGTATCACTTTTAGTACCGCTCTCTGCGCTCTCTCTAGTTTTATAAGGTGCGTTTTATCAGCACTACCCCAGATTGGGATGCAGTAGGAGATGATTGATACGCAGAGAGCGGAGTAGACCATGTTAAGTGTTTCGAGATCTGCAGCATGTCTAAGAATTTTGAATATGTGTATAAGGCGTCTAACTCTAGTAGTAAGCTTCTCAATTTGTAAATGCCAGTTTAGGGTATGATCGATGTATACGCCTAAATATTTTGTGTTCTGAGATTTCATTATAGGGCGACATCCGCAGTTATTTACCTGATTACAATGTGAGTGTACGTAAATCTCATAATTAGATGGCGGTTGGGTGCAATTAGTAATGGTGAAAGGGATGAACTGAGTCTTTGAAAGGTTGAGTGATAAGAGATTATGAGATAGCCAATTATTTATTATTATAAGACTTCGTTCTGCAGAGGTTTTAATATCTGCCCAATTTGGGCCGTGTATAACCACAGCAGTGTCATCTGCGTAGGTAAATAATGTGCAGTTGGGAAGATTAATGTCACAGAGCTGGTTAATATAAAGAAGGAACAAAGTGGGGCCTAGGATTGAGCCTTGTGGAATGCCATATTCGATAGGAGTTTCATCACTCTTTATCCCATTTATCGTGATGCACTGAGAACGATTTTTCAGATAGTCTTTAAAAATATCGTGAGCAATACCTCTTATACCAATCTTATCGAGTTTTGTGAGAAGTGTAGGTATATATATTGTGTCGAAGGCTTTTTGTATATCAAGGAAGATTCCTAAGGCTTTTTGTCCCTGGTCCAACTTTCCAGTGATGTGTTCAACCAGATCTGCGACGGCATCTTCTGCTGAGATACGGGGTCTGAAACCGTATTGATGTCGCGAGATAATTTTATTTTTGTTGAGGAATTCTAGTAGTCTTTTATTGAGTAGTTTTTCAAGAATTTTAGACATCGTGGGGAGGACAGAAATAGGTCTGTAATTTGCGATGGAGGTTTTGTCACCACTCTTGTAAATCGGGTGTACCAGGGCTTTTTTTTAAATATTTGGGAAAACACCCGTGCGGAAAGAGACATTACAAATATGTGTGATAATGGGAACAAGAATAGTACGATTTGACTTTATTATGGCTGGGGAGATTCCATCAGAACCAGTTGCTGAATCAGTTCGTAGGCCCATAATAATAGAATCTACCTCTGACTCGTCTGTATCAAGGATCACCATGGAATTTAGGGTACCAGATTGATTACTCTTTAGAAAAGGAGTAATGTCTACTAGAGGGTTTGGTTTTATACCACTTGCTAGAGTTTTACCGATGTCGACAAAATAACTGTTTAGTGAATTGAGCGAGGATTTGGGATCACCATGTTGTAATAGTTCAAGGGGTGCGTTGTGAGCCCTATTAGTATTCGTGATAGTCTTTATAGTTTTCCAGGTAGTTTTGGGGTTATTTTTACACTTTTCAAGTTCACTTTTATCATGTGCTCTTTTCAGTCTACGTAAGAGAAGGTTACAAAAATTACGATATCGGGTATAGGTTGTTTTAATAATTTGGTCATTAGGAGAGCTTGCTGCTTTCTCGTGTAGCCGATCTCTATTTTGAATGCAACGTAGTAAACCTACTGTCATCCAAGGTTTGAGAATTCTTTTATTTCTGGGTATTGTGCTTTGTTTGGAGTGTTTTTTGATTAAATTTGTTTAGGGTACCTGTTTTCCTGAAACCTATCACAATCAACAAATAACATACAATCAATCAAAACACATTAGTTCGGTGTTCATGAGTCTTTGTACATGCCAGCAAGTACCTCGTCAGAGAAGCATTTCAATTAAGTAAACATAATATCATAAATGAAAACAATAGTATATATAATAGAGAAAAATGACTATAAACCAATTACATCCTTCAAATGGCCGACGTAAGTGGATGCAATCTGGCACCTACGTAAAAAACGTATGTATGTAAATAATAGCGTAAAAAAGTAACTACATCAGGTAACCAGATTATGTTAGTTTTTACAGGCGTACATACCTTTTTTCCAATTCGGTCATTTTGAACCACGATAGGTTCTGGCCACAGATAGATTCCTTTTGTGTCACATTCTGCACCACCGCGCCAGTTGAACCCCTCCAAAAGATCATCGTCTTTGCCCAGCCACTGACCGTTTAATTGATGAGCTTTCTGAATATCACATAAAAAGCATATCACATTTAATGATTGTATTCGTAATGATGTGTAATTAAATGTTTGCTTGCCATAAAATGGTAAATGTGCCGCACAAAACTATTGGACCTGACATCTTTGTAACCACATTTAAGCAAATAAACGAATTTTGGATATTTTGAATTTTTTAAATGTTTGAATTTTGAATTTAATAAATATTTAAAAATGATCATAATATGTATATTATCTCTGTTCACTACGTTTTAGGTCCCGTTTTATTGTACTTGTATCGTGATTGAAGGGTCATCCCTTTCTGTACCTACAGTCAAATCAAATCAAATCAAATCAAATGCATTTATTGTTTACAGTGTTGTCTGTTCGTCAATCAAATGCTATTGTATTTTACTCATTTATTCATCATATGTAGTAAGATATTCATAATTGAGATACAAAAAAACTAAAATAACTATTGTATAATAGTTATTTTAGTTTTTTTGTATCTCAATCAATCTCAAACTTAATGCTAAGAAAAAAATGCGTCGTGGAATTCCTCCGCATCGCATACCTCTTGTGGTAGCGTTCCCAGAAGACTGAGCAGCATTGTCACGTTGTATTGTAATGCTTATTCTAGTTTAGTTATTAAGTTTCCCCGTCGTCGGTATATCTGAGAAACGGCCAAACAGACCGTTATCAAATCGAAAATGACCTTCAAGATATTAACAGCTGTATTTGACATAGGTCGTTAATGAGATTACATCTATACTTATGAATATAATTCTGTATGAAGCGAGATATAAAATGAAAGAGACGGCATGATGGTGGATGATAAAAACTTGACCTACCGGCGCCATAAGGTATCTGAGGAAGAAGTCAAGGATGAATGACTTCCCGCCGCGGTAGGCGCCGGCGACGCTGACCACCACGACTGGCAGGTTGCGGATGTCTGGCCGGAGCAGCACGCTCGCCAAAGCCTTCTCATCCAGGTCCCAACGCTGACCTGGCTTCTGCGACACCTTCACTACTTGGAGACCGCCACGCTTCCGGACACTTCTTGCGTTCATGTTGCCTGAAACTTTTTAGTAACTTATAACTAGTGCTCCATAGCGGTAGTGAGATGTCCAGTTCGCTTACCGAATCACGTAAATTTTATTTAATCTTATAACTAGATATTTACATTATTATAAATATTCTAATTACTTAAAACACATTTCAATTAAATAGTTACCTACACTACCTACTTTTTTTTTTATATAGGACACGCCAACTTGACCTCACCTCGCCTGATGGTAAGCTAAAGGCAAAGTCTCAGGAAAGAGGGTCACCATTACGGACACTAAGTGTTACAATGGTGGCACTCAACTTGGCGGCCTCATCAGATGCTTTTTCACGCCCCGCTTAAAGGCCCCGGGACTGTAGGAAGAAGGAAACAAGTGTGCTGGTAATGAATTCCGGGTCTTGGTGGTGCGGCAAAGAAAAGAGTCTCCAAACCTACTTAAAATTATTTCTTGTTTGTTTATTTTCTACTTATACAATAATGAATCAGTTTCCCAATTATTAAATTTAAGAAAATACTCACATAATTCGCCCGTTTATAATTGAAAAAAGTAAAGAGTTGACACAAAGCGATTCTCAGAATTATTTGAAACTGAAAAATGTTTACAGTAAATGAGTATTTTTAACAACACCACCAACCAATGCACACGGCTACTCTCCTCCGCGATTCGCGAACCTCAAAACCTCAAATATTATGATCCTCTGCTATACAATACAACAGACGTCACGTAGAGATATATTGTGCAATATGGTTACTAAATCCCAACCAGTGATTTTTTATAAACAACCATAACGTGATAGTCATAAGATCGATATTACCACATCAATGTATTCGTCTTATTACACTACTGTCATTAGAGACTATAAATAGGCAGGCTAGCTGTGATAGCGGACAAATTTATGATAATGTTGCCAAATTGAAAATATAGTTTAATTTTAGTAATTTTACGAAATTCAACACAAAAATAATATAATGTTCATTTCTGAGTGAGATTGATTAAGCTATATTATTTTTCCTTTTTGTAGTAGAAAATTTCAAATTTTATATAATACGCATTGAACTGTTATCTGTTTATCCTCCTCTTATCTATTTTTATGGACATAAACTCATAACATAACATAAACTCACGCCCGGAGGGGTAGGCAGAGGTGCTAGCACCCGCATTTCGCCAGTTTATGTTTAGGTCCCAATGTAATAGGTGGCGAGCCTATTGCCATTTCCCGGGCACTTATAAACCTGCGATAAATACACACATAACTTCGAAAAGTCATTGGTGTGTGCCATGATAAAACCTGGGATCGAACCCGAGACCTCGTCTCAGCAGTCCATTAGGCTACTACCACTAGGCTACCACGGTATTTTAATGGAGATTTCGGTTATTACTGGACTGGATTCTAAGTGTTAACCGTAATAATATATTCAATTTCTTTCTTTGGATTGGAGTCCCAGACCGTTCATCAAACTTTTCAGCACCGTAGTGATCAAAATTCCTAGTCTTTTCTTGATCGATGCTTGCCTGTAATCTCGTATCCTGTAAAGAATTCTAGTTGGTAGCTGAATGGAAAAGTCTGAGTTAAAGGTGCAAACTCGCGTGCACAAACGAGTCGGTGAATGACTCAATGAGTCGTTATCCTTGATTGATGACATATAGATAGGTATATTCAGGTTTCCAGAATTCTCAAAGGAACTGACATTAACAACTCTAAGGTAATTTAATTATAAATCACAATTTAGTAGATATTTGTTTATTCAGTGGCAACACTTGCCCTCAGTCATACGGTCATTCCCCGAACGTCGCGAAAGATTAGTCACACAAAAATAAATATTCTGTTGTTAAACAGAATACATTTTTGTCTAATATACGTATATACCTACCTACCAATTTTTGCACCATTAGTTTTTATTTCAAAAGTGCTCAACGTATTTAAAGAAGTTTTAAAAATAAAATACAATAATGCCGAGATGTAGTCTACAAGTCTACATTGTGTGTGACAAGGTCCTTTTGTAAACCTTGGTTTTTATGATACCAACCAGCAACCCATTTAAATATTTAATTGCAAAGTTTAAAGATTGGTCGAAGTCAATATATCCTATGACGCCATATTGCGTAATAGGATTTATTTCACATTTATTACACAACATTATGTTAATGTAACATGAGACAACTACATATAACGCAATGCAATGTAATGAATTTAATAATTATTTAGAATAATGCAACTTATTAATATACGGAATATTATTGTAATCTAAATATATATAACTTAAAGGCGACTAACTGACTGACGTAAGTGATCTATCAACGCACAGCTCAAACCACTGGACGGATAGGGCTGAATTTTGGCATGCAGGTAGATGTTATGACGTAGGCATCCGCTAAGAAAGGATTTTGATTAATTCTACCCCCAAGGCGATAAAATAGGGGATGAAAGTTTGTATGAAACTTTTTAATTTTAAACCGATCGGGCTAAGACTTTACATGCATAAAGCTACTATGACGTGGTCATCCCCTAAGAAAGGATTTTGATATGCAGGCTATATAAGATTAGTAACTTCTACATTGAGATATTTTGGAGAGAACTTTGAATTAACCATTTTTGTGCGTTGTGCATTTACAAAACATTACATTCTGGTTTCGTTACCGATCTATGTATTTATAGCTAATAGATTTTCTATTAAATTATCTCTGTTTTGAAGAAAGTTATTTGCGTATTATTCACTCAATTTTTGTCTGTCTGTCTGTTTGTTCCGGCTAATCTCTGAAATGGCTGGACCGATGTTGACGGGACTTTTATTGGCAGGTAGCTGATGTAATAAGGAGTAACGTAAGCTACATTTATTTTAGAAAAATTTTATGCTCAATAGTGTTGGCTCAACACTAAGCGATAACCGACATCCACGCGGGCGGAGCCGCGGGCAATAGCTAGTTAAAAATAATAGGTTTTTGAGTAAAACTGTTGTAGGTATCTGTTCGTACTGAATTTATAGTTTATTTATTAAGGATGTATATTAGAGAGATTTGATCAATCTTATCGCTTTATGCCATAAAAATAAAGGTTGTTTGTCATGTGAACAAAAATATTGTTGTGCAGAAAAAAGAAATTTTGTGTATTAAAAAAAATCCGTTGGTAGTTCACAATTCAGAAGATTTATGTAACTAATTTTAATATTTAAATTATTTTATTTATTTATTTTGGTCACAAAAATCTTTTCAAGTCGTAAATTAATATTAAGTCAAATTATATTTATAATTATACTAGGTATCGGGACTTCTCGCGAATTATATCTTGGAACTTATTATTTCTGCCGACGTTTCGGATGCGTTGCAGCACCCGTGGACACGACTTGACTAGTCTTCGAGCGTCGAGATGTATACGGGGAACATTTTTTGAGCGCCTACCCATCTTTACACTTATTATGAACGGTTAGGCTGGCGACACACCGCACTCACTATGTCAGTTTTTAACGGCACTGTGTTTTTTGGTTTTAGTATCTTAATCACTGGATTCCACGTACCGGATAGCTTGAATCCACCTTCCCTATATATTTTTTGATTTCAATGGCTTCACGCACAATCCGTGAATAGAAGTGGCGATCAGTGGAGAGGACTTTGGGTTGATGAAGCTCATTCCAGTGATTGGTACCCGACTCAAGATGTTCTGCTACTGCCGATTTGTTGAACTGACGGTTTTTCACAGCTGCGATATCGGCAGAAATAGTAAGTTCCAAGATATAACTCGCGAGAAGTCCCGATACCTAGTATAATTATAAATTCACACCGCGAAAGTTTAAAAATTATATTTAATCTATTAACCCACCCCTCGACGCACCCAATGCAAAGGTGCCGATTTCGCTGGCAGCATTGCCCCGCTGCATAGCAATGGCCAACCCTTGCCCCAGATACGAGGTGGAGCGAGCGTCACCACTTTTTTCTCTCAACCTGCGCTCCAATTACCTAACTACTTGGCGTCGGCACCCCAACTACCCATCGTCTCAACCGCAAAGGGAACGAATATATATCGCTCTGTCAAGGCCGCATATTTGCTGCGCTTTTTTTGTCGTATCTTCGACAGCAGCTTCTGGAGACAAGACGCTACGACTCAGGTGGCTAGGAGCGACCGTGCTAACGTAGCATTCCACAAAAGGCATTTGCCATTTATTATGGGATCAGATTAATACCATCCAGCCTTTTGCCGTCGGATCTGCTGAGACCTGATGGTTCCAGTAGGCACGGTATACAAAGGCTCTCTGGAGTAGGTATGTCCATGGAGGCAAGATGGCGTGGAAATCTTCCCGTGCTTCTACGACAACTCAATGCGTACCTACTGACTGTCAAACCCCACCATGGAGCCGCAGGTGCATCTATGGGATTCACAAACCTTATAATACCAGGCTGTGGGCCACCGCCACCCACAAAGATTGTCGGACGCTGTAGTCCGGCCGGTCCAGATGGGACCTTCTATAGCCCTGGTTACGTCACCCCTGGCAACAGATGGCCCAAGACGACGGTGCAGTTTTAGTCGGTTCGAGTCCGACATAACCATCCCACTGGCCTCGGCAGGGGGAAAACGAGTGGATTTCCGATCGTTAAAAAATGTGCTATTAACGTTATCTTTTTGTATTCTGTCAGTGAGGTAAGACTTAAGTAAGCTAAGTGAGCTATTCGAAACACCATAGTAATATAATTTTAGTAACAACGTCTCATGGTCAACACAATCAAAAGTTTTTGGAAAAATCACAAAAAATACCAATGGCATCCTGCTTCTTCTGACATGCATCAAATATATGTTCGACAAGTGCAACTCCTGCTTCTGTCGTGTTCTATCTTTAGTGAAACCAAACTGTTTGTCATGAAGTAATTTGAAGTAACATTGTCATGAAGTAATTTTCTGTAAAATGTGAAAGCAGTAGGACACGGCGGAATATCCGCCCGATTGAGCAGTCCGACTGGGGAAGTACCTCCGCCCTACAGAATACCGCGGTTATAATAACTTCGTGTTGTGTTCCCAGCGGTGAGTAGGGTAGCCAGAGCTCACTGGAGAATTTGTACCGTCAGTGGGAAGACTAAAGGCTTGTCCTGATTTGTCTTCTACTGACGGCACAGAAACTCTGTACTTACAGGGTTAGCAGCGCGACTGTGACTCCTCTGGTGTTACAGACGTCCATAGGCCACGGTAACTACTTTCCAGCAGGTGGGCCGTGTGCTTGTCTGCCAACTAAGTGGTATAAAAAAAAAATTGATTAAATTATTTATAGGAGGTAGGACACGATAGTATTTCCATCCAATTGAGCAGTCCGACTGGGGAAGTACCTCCGCTCTACAGAATATCTCGGCGGTCAATACGAGGTTGTTACGAACCTCGTGTTGTGTTCCTGGCGGTGAGTAGGGTAGCCAGAGTGCACTGGAGAGTTTTTGTGCTGTCAGTGGGAGGATCAAAAGCTTGTCCTACTTTGTCTCTTACACTGACGGCACAGAAACCCTCTGTGCTTGCAGGGTTGACAGTGCTAGTGTGACTCTCTTGGTGTAGCACACGTCCATAGGCCACGGTTATCACTTTCCATTAGGTGGGCCATGTGCTTGTCTGCCACCCAAGAGATATAAAAGAAAAGTATTAATTTTCCAAAATTTTACTGCGAGCTGGGAGAGGTATGGAGATGGGTCGAAAATTTGATGGAACACTTTTGTCCCCGGCTTTGAATAACGGAATGTTTTTACTGTAGGGACTTCATAAGGTTAGAAAATAGTTTTTGTCTATACATTTATTGAATACTAGCTGACCCACCCCAGCTTTGCCCGGGGTATATTTTGAAGCTTCATATCCCTTTGAGCCCGAATGTTTTAGTCTTCAAAATATGTATGAAAAATTGCCGGATTTGTTAACATTTATTATCAATGCTCCGCTCCCTTAAGTAGTAGCGTGATGATATATATCCTAAAACCTTCCTTGATAAATGGGCTACCCAACACTGAAAGAATCATTCAAATCGGACCAGTAGTTTCAGAGATTAGCGCGTTCAAACAAACAAACAAACAAACAAACTCTGCAGCTTTATAATATTGGTACTTATATAGATGAATGCAAGGTAAGGTGTTATAGCAGGCATTATTAATTTCATTATATTGTTTGAAATGCACCAAAGATCCTCAATCTTTATTATACTCAGTTGGTTAATGTGGAAGACGTTCACTTCCGTTTACTACGGCGTGCATTCATTTCGGGAAGCAAGCTATCGGGAGTAATCACATAGTCGTCGGGATTCATATCCTGCAGAAATGTCTTTGATTAACGTTACCGAGTCTGTCAAACCGAAGGTAGTCTCTATAAATAAAACTCACTTGGCTTTAAAGGCATATTTGCCTATTACATTGAGTACACTCAGTTCCTCAATGACACACATTCAAGATCCTTGAGGTCGTCGGTAACATTGCAATTGTCGACGCCCTCTCATACCACAACCTTTTTTGACAAGTCCTTCACAGTCCAGGCTGTGCGATTGTGGAATGCGTTGCCTCTAACTATTAAAAGTGCACAATCCCTGGCCATATTCAAAAAAATGATAAAGGAACACTATATGTGTTCTTTGTGACTTTGTCATGTGGTATTACGCAGGAATATACTCGCTGTGTTGTGTAGCAATATATGTTGAATACTTATATGTTTTTTTTTTTATAAACTCGCGCCTATATCCCCGAAGGGGTAGGCAGAGGTGCTAGCATCCACATTTTGCCAGTTTATGTTTAGGTCCCAATGTAATAGGTGGCGAGCCCATTGCCATTAACCGGGCACTTATAAACGTGCGATAAATACACACATAACTTCGAAAAGCATCGAAAAGTCATTGGTGTGTGCCATGGTAAAATCTGGGATCGAACCCGAGATCTCGTCTCAGCAGTTCATTACCCATACCACTAGGCTACCGCGGTACTATATGTTACAGATATTATTAAATTATATATAATAAATATATTTACGTTATATACAGGGTGTATTTTTGAAACGGGGCAGTAAGGGTAAGTACCTTAACCGTTGCAGTTACAGCAAAACGTTCTTAGAAGACCTTCCCTAACTTTTTGACATATTTTGAACTGCATTCACAGATTTTGTAAAAAACTTACAGTTGGCAAAAAAAATGCAAAAAGTCCAAAAAATTTTTTTTTATGCCAATCGATTCTATTTCATGTGGGAATCAAAAAACTCTATGAGACCATTTTAGCTTTCAGTACTAGGAAAGACAGAAATCGCCAAAAACGTTTCCCATACATTTCGGCAACAGAAACAAATTTCTACGATGGTCTAACTTTTTGTTATGGCCAGGAAGTGGGTAGAATTGACTGTAAAGTAAATAAAAAGAATTTTTACCCTCAAATTTCGAATTTGATTCGAAAATCTGTGTGTTATACTTAGTTTCAGCTGAGAAACTTCGTATGAGTTATTAATTAAGGATTTTCGCTAAAATGTCTTCTAATCGTGAAAAAATTGACTTATTAGAAGCGTATTTTGTCAATAATCGAAATGCGGGAGCTGCATTAGTGTGGTACCGCAATAAGTATCCGTTGTGGCATGTGCCAACAAGAAAGGTTATTACAAATCTTTTGAAAAACCTGGAATTGCAGGGTTCTTTCAAAAGAAAGCGGCAGCCTCGTGTGGACATGGACACGGAGATTGCGGTTCTGACTTATGTCGAAGCATATCCAGAGGTATCGTCCAGGCAAGTCGCCCTTGAAGTAGGTGTATCCCACTCCCTTGTGATAAAGATATGGAAGAAATACGGCTACAAGTGCTATCGATATGGGCGCATAGTTCAAGTGTTACATCCGGGTGATGATGTTCGAAGGCTTACTTTTTGCAGATGGCTAAGAGGAAAAATAAGTAGAGATCATGAATTTTTAAATTACATACTGTGGTCGGACGAATCGAATTTTTCCAATAACGGTATGTACAACAGAAAAAATCACCACTATTGGTCCAAAGAAAATCCACTAAGAGTTACGGCAAGTCATAATCAGGTTCGCTTCTCATTCAACTGTTGGTGTGGTATAATGTCCAATCGAGTCATAATGGTGGAATTTTATGAAAGGAAACTGAATTCTGCCATGCATAATGAAGTCATTTTACACCATCTTGAAAACGAGATGGGCGAATGGCCCCTGTCGGAATTGCGAAAAGTTCATTTTCAACAAGATGGTGCTCCGCCACATAACAGTCACCTTTCACGTTCCAATTTGAGCCGCCTATTCGGTACACAGTGGATAGGTACACATGGTCCAACACAGTGGCCACCTCGTAGCCCCGATCTAACACCACTTGATTTTTTTTTATGGGGCTTCGTGAAAAACGAGGTGTATAAGACGACGTACGCCAGTGTTCAAGAGGTCAAGGATGCATTAATGACCATTTTACGTAATATTCATCCCAGAACATTACTAGCCGCCATTCGTTCAGTGCAAAAAAGGATAGACTTATGTATTCGTGAAAATGGAAATCATTTTGAGCAATTTATTTCATAAACCAATTTCTTAAATGTTTAATTTTTTTTTTCATTTTTTTTTAATTTTTATATAGGACACGTCAATTGGACTTCGCCTTGCCTGATGGTAAGCTGAAGGCAAAGTCCCAGAAAAGAGGGTCACCATTACTTACACTTACCGTGTGACAATGGTGACACTCAGCTTGACGGCCTTATCATATGCTTTTTCACGCCTCGCTTAAAGGACCCGGGACTGTAGGAAGAAGGAAACACGTAAGCTGGTAATGAATTCCAGGCCTTAATGGTGCGACAGAGGAAAGAGTCGCCGAACCGCTTGGTTCTTGATCGGATGTTTTGCACCGTGTGCGGATGACATCTAAGACCTGCACGCGTTGTCCTGTGTAGGAAAGGAGAGGGTGGGACTAATTGGAAGAGCTCATCAGAACACTCCCCATGGTACAGACGGTAAAATACAGCCATGGACGCAACATCTCTACGCAGCTGTAAAGGTTCTAGGGTGTTCGTGATCTCGGGATTCCCAATGATGCGGACCGCACGTCGCTGCAACCTGTCGAGAGCATCTAGTAAGTACTTTGCTGAACCATCCCAGAGATGCGAGCAGTACTCCACACAGGAGCGAATTTGTGTCTTGTATAGAAGACACCGCTGCTCCGGCGTGAAAAATCGTTTCACTCTGTTCAGGACTCCGAGTTTTCGTGAGGCTGTTTTGATGATGCTTTCGATGTAGTTTTTGTTATTCAGGTTGCAGCGAACATCCATACCTAGGATATTGAGATTGTCCTGCAATGGCAGTGGCGTGCTCTGAAGAGTGGGGAGGGGAAGGAAAGAAGATACTTTTGCTGTAAACGCACATGCCTGCGTCTTCTTGGCATTGAACTCAACCAGGTTCTCAGAGCCCCATTGAGAAATGTGATTCAGGATCCCGTCAAGCTCAGTGACAAGAAGCTGCCTTTTCTCTGCGATATCTGACTGTTTGACCGTAGGATGTCCATGATAACTCCCATGTAAAGTACTATCATCTGCATAACAATGAACATTGCCGGTAGACAGCATGTCGTTGATATGCAGAAGAAAGAGAGTGGGTGATAAGACGGACCCCTGGGGCACGCCAGCATTAACCTGCAGAAACTCCGAAGCTCGTCCGTCACAAAGGACGCGAATACGGCGCCCCTGCAGGAAGCTAGCAACCCAGTTGCACAGCCTAGAAGGCAGACCAAAGGCAGGTAGCTTGGAAAGAAGCGATTTGTGCCAGACTCTACCGAAAGCTTTGGCGATGTCAAGACTAATTGCCAGTGACTCGCCGTGCTTGTCCATAGCCTCACCCCAAAGATGGGTAACGTATGCTAGAAGATCACCCGTTGACCGTTTCGGTCTGAAGCCATATTGCCGGTCATTAATTAAGTAGTGATCCTCTAGGTACCGCATGAGCTGTTTGTTAATTATGTGCTCGAACACTTTGCACAGCACTGAGGTGACGGCTATGGGTCGATAGTTGGCTGGCTCCGAGCGATCTCCCTTCTTGGGAATCGGCTGAACATTCGCCTCTTTCCAAGGCAAAGGCACTGTACCCGAACTGTAGGATAGCCGGTACAGGCGCGTAAGCATTGAAGACAACTCCGCTGCACATTTTTTCAAAACTACCGCTGGAATACCATCCGGACCACTGGCTTTCCGGACATCGAGTGATTGCAGCACTGCACGGACATCGCGTTGCCTGATATGGATATCAGGCATCGCGTGGTCACTGTCGGGTAGTGTTGGTGGCTGCGTACCACAATCATCGATTCAGGAGTTGGCCGCAAGGAGATTAGCCAGCAGATTTGCCTTCTCTTGCGGCTCATGGGCCAGGGATCCATCAGGGTTACGCAGCGGAGGCAGCGAAGGCTGACAGAAGTTGTCTTGCACGGCTTTAGCCAGTCGCCAGTAGCCACGGCTTCACTAGCTCTTGACCAAGCCGCGCTATGCGCAGGGCATCCGATCTGACGTAGGCCCTTCTACAGACCTTTGTGGCTCTGTTGTACGCCGCCTTGAAGTGGCCCAGATTGGGATGGCGCGTGGCGCGCGCCCTTACCCAAGCGCGGTACGCAGACTGTTTTTGTTCAACAGCTTCCGCGCACTCGCGCCCGAACCAAGGGCGCACCCCGCGGTCACCGGTGACATCGGTGTATGAGATATAGTATTCCATACCCAGACCGATCTCACCGGCGACAGCAGTAGCACAATCCGATGGGTTCTTACCTTCAAAGCAGCGCTCAACCCACGGGATGGACGCAAAATAGTCACGAAGTCCATCCCAGTCCGCTGACAAGTAGTGCCAGAGACGCCGCTTCCCCTGCACGGGTCGTGGGGGCGCTATAATAGGCACTGTGGAACAGACCAGGCAGTGGTCGGAGTTGCCTAAAGCGGCTCGCACCGATACACTGTACCGGTCCGGATCACTCGTCAGCAGAAGGTCTAGCAGAGAAGGTGCTAGGCCCGACCTTCTTGGTATCCTAGTGACCTCGTGCACCAATTGGGTCAGGCCGTGCGCCAGAGCAAATGCGTGGGCGGCTCTTCCCGCATGGTCTGTTTTGGAGGAGCCCAACCAGATCTCGTGGTGGGCGTTAAAATCCCCCAAAAATACCATTTCGGCATTCGGAAATCGCTCCTGCGCATCATCTGCCGCCTGACTCAGATATTCAAAGAGTCGAGTTGTCTCAGCATCTCCTGTATGGGAACGGTAGAGGCACACATAGATCTGACTCGTAGGGCCATGGTCTACGTGTACCCAAAGGACGGAGAAGGATGGGTCCTCTAGGCAGCGCAAACGGCGACAGCAAACATCCGCCCTAACAAACACGCACACCCCGGCTTTTGCACGAAAACTTTCCTCAAGAACATAGCCAGGGTAGAGCAAGTAGGTCGTGTCGTCAGGGCGGTGTATTTGCGTCTCCGTTAGAAAAAACATGGCAGGTTTCGCCGTCTCTAGGTGTTGGTGGACGGCGTTGAGGTTTGCATGGAGCCCACAGATGTTAGTGGACTCCACCTCAAATAGCAAGCTTTTGGGAGTGTGACGAGCCGCTGTGTTGCCTATTTCTCTTAATTGCGCTGCCATGAGTTTGGGTGGGAGAAGGCGTGAAAAAAGAGGTGATTGCCGCCGCAGCACCGTGTGACAAAGCGCGGGATATTGGTTTTATCTATGAATGTGAGGCATGGCGAGAGCCGACGCGCCGAACGGAAGGGCCCCCGTACCCCCCCGAGTATGGTCGCCGGGCTCCCAAATCCGGTCACCAACCGGCACGACGAACCATATCGGGATTATGCGCGGCCTGGTGAGGCAGCCTCCCAAGGTGGTTAACCCCAGTTGGGCCCCTGTACTATACCGCGGGCGGCCAGCGGCACCACCGTTTCTACAGGTCTCCCTGTTCGGCGCATCGCCCCGCGCCATCCCCACTAGACTACGCCAAGACCCACTGGTCCCACAAGTGCTGCGACAACCACCACCTCTGCCCGGCTATGCACTTGCTGACCCCTGAACACAATCCAACCGAGATTGAATTGCTATGGAGGGTTTTTCGCAATAGTGCACGGTGGTACCTACCCGGTCGAAACTTGAGACAAATTTGTGCCACCAAGTTTCTACCACCAGATTGATTTTTTTTTATTTAAAAAAGTTCAAAATTTTACCTGACCTATGAGTTTCGATTTGATTTATCATATTTCCGTACGAAATGTATGGGAAACGTTTTTGGCGATTTCTGTCTTTTCTAGTACTGAAAGCTAAAATGGTCCCATAGAGTTTTTTGATCCCCACATGAAATAGAATCGATTGGCATAAAAAAAAAATTGAACTTTTTGCATTTTTTTTGCTAACTGTAAGTTTTTTACAAAATCTGTGAATGCAGTTCAAAATGTCCCAAAAAGTTAGGGAAGGTCTTTTAAGAACGTTTTGCTGTAACTGCAACGGTTAAGGTACTTGCCCTTACTGCCCCGTTTCAAAAATACACCCTGTATATGTAGCTTACGACTACACTAATAACTACCCATGGGTACTACATTGTTAAGACAATTAAAAACATTTCCATTCAAAGGTTTCCTGGAAGAGATCGCTTGTAGCGATAAGGCCGCCATTTGTACATTTTTCATAATGTTGTCCGTACTAGGTACATGTACTGTAATCTGTTGGTGTACAATAAAGATTATCTTATCTTATCTTACACTTTGCTCTTTAGCCATACTTAACCTATTTTATTAAACACACTTAACTCTTTCTGCATACTTAGCCTATTACATTAAGCACACTTGTCTCTATAGGTACACTTAGCCTATTACATTAAGCACACTATTGTCTCTATAGGCATGCTTAACCGTACAATATTGGCTCTATAAATATCTACACATAATATAACTCTGGGAAAGGAATAGAGAAAAAGAGGGGGACTGTAATTTTAGGCATCGAAAAATTCCTCCCCATCGATCTCCACTGGTACCGTGCCCAAGAGGCTGGCGGCATTACCACGCTGAATGGCGATGCCAATTCTTTGAGCGAATATGTAGGTATATACTTACCGACCATTATGGAGTCAAAGTACAAAATAAATCAAATAATATCGTTACCTCAGATCAGGGCATAATCAATAACAATCTGTTCATCATAAAACAAACGATAGCATTGTGTTCATCTATTTACTTAGTGCATACCTAATATATGTGTAAAATCAATCAGAGTTTTTTTTATATATATTGAACACGTCAATTAGACTTCGCCTTGCCTGATGGTAAACCTACACATACCGTGTGACAATGGTGACACTCAGCTTGACGGTCTCATCATATGCTTTTTCACGCCCCGCTTAAAGGACCCGGGACTGTAGGAAGAGGGAAACACGTGAGCTGGTAATGAATTCCAGGCCTTAATGGTGCGACAGAGGAAAGAGTCACCGAACCGCTTGATTCTTTGTAAGTTGTTGATATAACTCTTCAAAGGATAATACTAAAGGACAACCCCGCTAACCTAATCAAGCCATCGATTCCTCTCGATCTAAGTATTTTGGGGGGTAACCAGCAATCAATTACCCCACCGCAGTCCACTGCTGGACATAGGCCTCTCCCAATGTACGCCATTTTCTCTGATCCTCCACCTTCCGCATTCAGTCTGTCCCAACCACCTTTTTCAGGTCGTCCGTCCATCTGGCTAGGGGGCGTCCTGTCCTACCTTTCGTTTACCTTTTTGCGGTCTCCAGTCTAGGACTCGTTTGTTCCAACGGCCGTCGGTCCTTCGACAAACGTAACCAGCAGGGCATTTATTTACAATTCCTGTCCACACAATATCTCACAGTTCTAGACTAGCACAATAACAAAACTTGAGGAATTCGACCTGTTTCGTAAATAAAAGCAAGTATGTTGAATAAATTGTACAATTTTAATCAAAGTAAAACGGATTCTATTTAAAGTTATCACCCCAAAAATCATCAGCCAAAAATAGGCCTTTTCACACACTCACCGCTTCTATTGATAATCATCTCGCCCCGCCATCTTAGGAACTACGTCACATACACGACTCACTAAACTTTATTATCAAATAAACATATGGCGTTGTAATTAGTTGATATGTTGAAATACACTCGAGAGCAATGAATCCGGGTCACTTAAAGAATCCTAAAAATCTCGGAAACTAAAAATGCTAGGTTAATGCAATAAATTGTATTTAATAGACAATGTAATACTCCTTAAATGAAAGTAAAAAAAATATGAGTCACCATACATTTTATTAACACAAAATTACATAAAGAAAAAAACTGCTGATCTCTCCTTAAAACAAAAATAGGAAACATGAAATTTTTGAACTTTATTACGATTTTCTTGAATTTTAATACTTCGTATTGCCTCCTCGTGCTTCCATTACTGCGTTTACGCGGTTTGGCATGCTGTACACCAAGTTCCTTATACGATTTTGGGGAATATTCTCCCATTCCTCTGTGAGAGCAATTTTGAGCTCACGAAGCGTGATTGGGGGAGGGTTTCGTTGTTTTACGCATCTGCCTAGCTCGTCCCAAGCATGCTCGATCGGGTTGATATCCGGGCTGCGCGCTGGCCACTCCATACGAGTAATGTTCATCTCTTGAAGGTAGTCATTCACAATCCTACCTGTATGAGGTCTGGCATTGTCATGCATAAATATAGCATCCTCACCTAAATTGACCATAAATGGACCAACGTGATCATTGAGGATTTCTTCCACATATCTTACGCTAGTTAAAGAGCCGTTTTCTATGATCACCAGCTCTGTGCGACTTTCAGAAGAAATTCCGGCCCACACAAGTACAGACCCACCACCGTAGGCTACTTTTTCTTCGATGCATGCTTGCTTGAATCTTTCCCCTGGTCTTCGATACACTCTGTGTCTTCCATCGTGCTTGTAGAGCATAAATTTTGATTCGTCGGAGAACATAACTTTTGACCAATCTTCAATACTCCAATTTACGTGGCTCTGGGCATAACTTAGTCTCGAAATACGATGCCCACGCTCCAGTTTAGGGCCGTTTGCAGGTCTAAGGGGTTTTAAGTTAGATTCAGCAAGCCGACGTCTTACTGTCCATGCACTTGGGTTACTTCCTCCGAGGCGTCGAAACTGATTGGTGAGTTCAGTTCCTGTGAGAAAGCGATTTCGAAGCATGGTGTTCACCAAGTATCGGTCTTCTCGTGCTGTGGTACACCTGGTTCTGCCCGTTCCTGGTCTGCGTAGGTTAGAACCAGTTTCTTCGTAACGTCGGAGAACTCTTTGTACTGTTGACAGCGACACACCGACAGTCCTGGCTGTATCGCGCTGACTCCGGCCGGTTTCCAGCATTGTAAGTATTCTGGTGCATTCTTCAGGCGTAAGCGACATAATTTCAGCTTGATTAATGAATATAGAGCACTATCAACATGGTTTATGTACCCACATAAATGACAGATTACAAACAAAAGCAACACCAAATGCTGTAATTTCGTAGTTCCATCTTCGAAAGTGGCCCTTTTTCAAATTTGATTTTTTTATGATATAACTTTACAATAACTAAGAAGTTTTAATACCTTCATTTAAGGAGTATTACATTGTCTATTAAATACAATTTATTGCATTAACCTAGCATTTTTAGTTTCCGAGATTTTTAGGATTCTTTAAGTGACCCGGATTCATTGCTCTCGAGTGTAGATTCATAATTATTTAACCACAAATTTTATAAACTGCTTGTGTGTTTTATTACAATAGATTTACTGTAGGTTTGTAACATAGATTGTCATTTGCAACACCAGTTCTAAGAAGAAATATAATTTTATGAACGACCTCCGCCCCCCATGAGCGCAGGTTTGGGGGTGACAGGTGGAGCCGCCTGTCACCCTGGCAAAAGCATTGTTTTTCCTTTACTTTACATATTATTACGGTCAATCAACACAAATTTAATTATTATACTTTTTTTATACCACTTAGGTGGCAGATAAGCACACGGCCCACCTGATATAAAGTGGTTATCGTAGCCTGTGGACGTATGCAAAACCAAGGGGGTCACACTCGCGCTGCCAACCCTGTAAGCACAGAGAGTTTCTGTGCCGTCAGTGTAAAAGACGAAGCAGGACAAGCTTTTGGTCTCCCCACTGACAGCACAAAAACTCTGTAGTGAGCTAGAATATAATAGATTTTAATTAGTGATTATGTTGAATTGACACGTACAAAATGCAATCCAAATAGTGAAATAATTATAAACCAAGTCTATAATAATATGTTATGGAAGATACAGAGTAAAATATTAACTTATAATCGTAATCATGCAGACTTGTAATTGTCGTAAATCAATTATCCGAATCAGGCCGACACCACGGACTTACCTTGACAATCATTCTTACATTGTCTATCTACACTACACTCTACACTCTTACATTATCTATGCAGTAAGATATTCAATTACTAACTTTTTATTTATATTTTATATAAAGTTCTCCATTAATTACATTAATATAGAATTCTACTACATGAATTCTAATTTTTGATAATATTTATAAATAATTATAAATTCTCTCAATGTCGTTAACATACTGAAAAAACAAAAGCAGGTGCGGCGGCTGCGTGTTTCTTTATTTGCGTTAAAATAAATTATAAGTATGGTTTACTAAACGATTCTACTACGAGTACTCATGTTCTTACATTATTGTAGCAAAATAAATAAGTATATAATATCAATGTGCAAACCTTGGATCCGAGTACCGAGATATGTGAAGAATCCTCAATCCCAACTAGAAATAGTTACCCCTCGCTTACACCCACCTAAGTATAAAACATGTATTTGACAAGTAGCAATAATATATGTCAATTACCCCTCCTTTACACCTACCTAAATATAAAACATGTATTTGACAAGTTGCAATAATATATGTCACTTACCCCTCCTTTACACCTACCTAAGTATAAAACATATATTTGACAAGTTGCAATAATATATGTCACTTACCCCTCGTTTACACCTACCTAAGTATAAAACACGTATTTGACAAGTTGCAATAATATATGTCACTTACCCCTCCTTTACACCTACCTAAGTATAAAACATGTATTTGACAAGTTGCAATAATATATGTCACTTACCTCTCGTTTACATCAACCTAAGTATAAAACATGTATTTGACAAGTTGCAACAATATATGTCACTTACCCCTCGTTTACACCTACCTAAGTATAAAACATGTATTTGATAAGTTGCAATAATATATGTCACTTACCCCTCCTTTACACCTACCTAAGTATAAAACATGTATTTGACAAGTTGCAATAATATATGTCACTTACCCCTCGTTTACACCTACCTAAGTATAAAACATGTATTTGACAAGTTGCAATAATATATGTCACTTACCCCTCCTTTACACCTACCTAAGTATAAAACACGTATTTGACAAGTTGCAATAATATATGTCACTTACCCCTCCTTTACACCTACCTAAGTATAAATCATGTATTTGACAAGTTGCAATAATATATGTCACTTACCCCTCGTTTACACCTACGTAAGTATAAAACATGTATTTGACAAGTTGCAGTATGTCACAGGCTACAGTGTAAACGAAAATTGTGTTTTATACTTGTTTACAACTTGTTGGTTATACATACTATGAGAACGAAAAAGTATCTGAGATACATGTATAAAACAAGTATTGTGTTTTGATTAGTCTTGTACAAGTCTTCAACAAGTTTTTTATAAACAAGTTTACAACTTTCCCTTATAGGGAGAACTCTCTGATCCGGACAGTAGGTATAGAAGAATTTGGATGGTTTCGGGCGAAGATTCTGTGGCTTAGAGGGCAGAAAGTTCCCCCTGTAAGGGAAAGATCGCGGGTTCGAATCTCGACTGAACCAATTAAATTTTTCTACATATTAATCGATTTGAATAGTTAGCATACTAAATGCTTTAACATTTCATTCAAAACGCCGGTATTTCCGCCCAATTGAGCAGTCAGACTAGGGAAGTACCTCCGCCCCACAGAATACCGCGGCTATAATAACTTCGTGTTGTGTTCCCAGCGGTGAGTAGTGTAGCCAGAGGTCACTGGAGAATTTGTACTGTTAGTGGGATGACTAAAGGCTTGACCTGCTTGGTCGTCTACACTGACGGCACAGAAACTCTGTGCTTACAGGATCGGCAGCGCGAGTGTGGCTTCTCTGGTGTTACACACGTCCATAGGCCACAGTAACCACTTTCCATCAGGTGGGCCGTGCGCTTGTCTGCCACCCAAGTATTATAAATAAAAAAACAACTTGTTTTGTGGTGTAAACGAGGGGTAATAAAACATGTGTGCTCTATCACAACAATAGTGAATTTCTGTTTATATTACAACTAATTACTGATAATAATTATAATTCCTATTACATAATTATCCGACTTTACCTTATCTCTTATTTGTTTACTTACATATACATTAAATTACCTCATTAATTTATTAAATCTTATCTTATGGTACAAAATCCCCTACCCATAAACGAATACTAACTACTTTTTTTAAGTATACTCGCAATAAAAATGAGGTTGATCATAAAAACCTCCTTTTATATACTCGTATTTCCAGTACAAAATATTTACACATCTATGAAGTTTGTCGAAGTTTGTATTATTTTTTACTAAACGGTACTACCCGACAGACGGTCTTCGCCGAGTTGAGCTTAAGTCTTGATCGTATTTCTACAAAATATGCCTCGTTCTCCTAGAAAGAACATTGAATTACTCACAAACAAGACGAAATGTATGATAATACGAGTATTTATGCATTGTTATTTTTTCTTCATTAAATAATAACTCTGATAAAGTTATCCCTAATTAGAACTGGTTTTGCTAGATGTCTACGTCAGAACTAGAATTAACCTAAAATCAAAATTCAATATCAGGTAAAACTTATTATCACTAGACAAAACCGCCTTTCGCCGCGTGGTTCCCGGCAGAGTAGAATTTGGACCACCCCATCTCTTCCCATGTGGTGTCATACAAGGCGACTAAGGGACAGGGCTGTTTAACATCGTTCAGATATATACAGCTCAGACTCAGCCGCAGATGCATGGCTCGAGTCAACAATAGTGCCCGAAATACGGCAATAGGCTCACCCCTTATTACGTGGGACCGAATACAAATATTGGTGAAATGTGGGTGATAATTCACCTCTGCCTAACCCTCCAGGGATAAAGGCGTGATTATATGTATGTATGTACTAGACAAAACCCGTATTTCCTATACAAACTTCTGTCTCTGAGGGAAGGATTGCAAGTCAAGCTGCCCGCGTACGGAGCAACTCGAGTGTCGAAGATCGATGAATGACCTCCACCCCCCATGAGCGCAGTGACGGGTGGAGCCGCCTGTCAGCCTAGCAGATGCAGGCTGCGGTGTGGTCCCGACATCCGAGGAGGGCTACATGGAACCGGGGTGCGAGGGACATGTCTGTCAACCTCACCATTAACAACCAACAATGACCCACAGGCGCTGTGCGTTTTAGTCGGTTCGAGTCCGACGTAACCCCTCTCCGGCGAAGCGAGTCTATTAAATTTTGGGTTAAGTTAGATTAGAAATGTGTCAAATAATATGATGTGAATTTTAGCTTCATAGCTTCACAGCTAGAATTCACATCACTAGGTTTTTCTAGTATTAACCTAGGCATTTAATGAAACTAACGTTAACATTTATAGGCACTTAGAGATCTCTAAAAAACTTGGCCTATGTTACATATAACATAGGCCAAGTTTTTGAGAGATCTCTAAGTGCCTATAAATGTTAAAACATATTTTAACGATTTAGGACACAATTTGTTCAAGCGCCTGATCAATCTGTTACCGCAACATCACACGTCCTATTAACGGAGCTACCCGCTTAATTAATTTAATTGTGAGTAGGTACCAACTATGTATGCACCAAGGATTTATATACCAGTCAACGATTAAAGATTGCACCGTTAACATCAAAAACACACCCAGTTGGTTTTATTCAAGTTCCTGATTCCCGCACACAATTTGTTATTCTTGCATGTTTGTTCACAATGGACGCAAAAACTATTCAAACATATTGTACCTATTTCATTCTGTCAATAGAATGTTACACTTCCAAGTGCTCAATAAATTATTGACGTACCTTTCGTAGTAGGTCCAGGTAGTGGTCTTCAGTCTCCTCTGAGCGTTGGTTGCGTTGCGATAGGAAATGCTCAATCGCAGTTTTCAAAGAGCTTTCATGATCTACTTGTTCCACCTTATCCCTCATACTCGTCAGGTACAGTATACGAGCTTCCAGCATTGCGTTTCTATTGTTCCGCTCATTCATGGTACACAAGCGCTGGTAATATTGCTCTAATTCCTGAATTTAACAAAAATGAAAATAATGAATTGTAATAAAATAAATGACAAACGGCATCAAAGTGATATGTTCTAAAGTCGATACATTGTGCATTATAATGCGTACTATTTTTTTCCGTGCCAGGGCGTGCGTGTTTGTTAGAGCGGATGTCTATTGTCGCCGTTTGCGCTGCCTAGATGATCCATCCTTCTCCATCCTATGGGTACACGTAGATCATGGCTCTATGAGTCAGATCTATGTGTGCCTCTACCGTTCCCATAGAGAAAATGCTGAGACAACTCGACTCTGATTATTCTAGTCAGGCGGCAGATGATGCGCAATAGCGATTTCCGAACGTCGAAATAATATTTTTGGGTGATTTTAATGCCCACCACGTAATCTGGTTGGGTTCCACCAAAACAGACCATGGGGACAGAGCCCCCTTCGCATTTACTCTGGCGCACGGCCTGACCCAATTGGTACACGAGGTCACAGCTTCTCTGCTTGACCTGCTGACGAGTCATCCGGACCAGTACTGTGTGTCGGTGCGAACCGCTTTACTCCGACCACTGTCTAGTCTGTTCCACGGTACCGATTATAGCGCCCCCATGATCCGTGCAGGGGAAGCGGCGTCTCTGGCACTACTCTTCAGCGGACTAGGATGGATTGCGTGACTATTTTGCGTCCATCCCGTGGGTTGAACGCTATTTTGATGGTAAAATCCCATTGGATAGTGATACTGTTGTTGCTGGTGACCGCTGGGTGCGCTCTTGGTTCGGGCGCGCGTGCGCAGAGGATGTTCTACAAAAATAATCTGCGTCCCAAAGTCACTTCAATCCACTAAAATCTGTAAGAGAGCGTCGTCTGAGCGGATGCCCAGTGTATAGCGCGGCTTGGTCAAGGATTAGTGCCCAAAGCCGTGCTAACCAACGTTTGCAAGCTTTCGCTGCCTCCGCTGCACAAGTCTGATGGATTCCTGGTCTTTAAGCTGCAAGAGAGAGCAAATCTGCTGGTTAATGCTCTTTGCAGCTAACTCCCGAATCGATGATTGTAGTACGCAGCCACCGACACAACCCGACAGTGACCACGCAATGCCGGATATCCATACCAGGCCACGCGATGTCCGTGTAGTGTTGCAATCACTCAATTTCCGGAAAGCCAAGTGGTCCGGATGGTATTCCAACGGTGGTTCTACAAAAATGTGCAGCGGAGTTGTCTCTAATGCAACCGCGCAAGGCTGTACAGACTGTCCTACAGCTTGGGTACAGTGCCATCTACTTGGAAAGAGGCCAGCCGATCCCCAAGAAGGGAGATCGCTCAGACCCTAATTAATGACCGGCAGTATAGTTTCAGACCGAAACGGTCAACGGGTGAGTGGGGCTATGAACAAGCACGGCAAGTCACTGGCAATTAGTCTTGACATCGCTAAAGCTTTCGATAAAGTCTGGCACTAATTGCTTCTTTCCAAGCTACCAGACTTTGGTCTGCCTCCTAGGCTCTGCAACTAGGTTGCTAGCTTCCTGCGGGGGTACTGTATTTAATACTTTTGTGACGGACGAGCTTCGGAGTTTCTGCAGGTAAATCCGCAGGGGTCCATCTTTTCACCCACTCTATTTCTTCTGAATATCAACGACATGCTGTCTACTGGCAGTGTCCATTGTTATACAGACGATAGCACCTTACACGGGAGTTATCACGGACATTCTTCGGCCAAGCAGTCAGATATCGCAGAAAAAAAACAGTTTCTAGTCACTGAGCTTGACCGGATCCTGAATCACATTTCCCAATGGGGCTGTGAGAATCGGGTCGTGTTCAACGCCAAGAAGACGCACATGCCTACGTCTTCTTGGCGTTCACAGCAAAGGTATCTACTTTCCTTCAATCAATCTCAAAAA
Organism: Eilema griseolum; assembly: GCA_963662185.1. Classification (NCBI taxonomy): domain Eukaryota; kingdom Metazoa; phylum Arthropoda; class Insecta; order Lepidoptera; family Erebidae; genus Eilema; species Eilema griseolum. The sequence goes on from OY759230.1 coordinate 7,205,314, forward strand.
CAAAAATTACACCGAGAGTATCATCAAAACAGCCTCGTATAAACTGATAATCCTGAACAGAGTGAGATGTTTTTCACGCCGGAGCAATGGTGTCTTCTCTACAAGACACAAATTCGCAACTGCATGGAATACTACTCGTATATCTGCGATGGATATGCATAGTACTTGCTGGATGCTCTCGACAGGTTACAGCGACATGCGATCCGCATTATTGGGTATCCTCAGGTCACGAACACCATAGAGGCTTTGCAGATGCGTAGATATGATGTGTCCATGGCAGAATTTTACCGTCTGTGCCATGGTGAATGTTCTGATGAGCTTAGACCCACCCTCCTCTTGTCTAAACAGAACAACACATGCAAGGCTTAGATGGCACCCGGTGCAGAATATTTGATCAAGAACTAAGAGGTTCGGAGACTCTTTCCTTTATCGCACCATTAAAACCTGGATATCATTACCAGCTCACGTGTTTCCTTCTTCCTACAGTCCCGGGTCCTTTAAGCGGGGCGCAAAAAAAATCACATGATGAGGCCGTCAAGCTTAGTGACATTTGTAACATGGTATATGTATGTAATGGTGACCCTGCTGCCTGAGACTTTGCCTTCCGCTTTGTCCTATATGTATTTAAAAAAAATGCGAAAGTAAGTCTGTCTATCTGTATGTTACGCTTTAACGCCTAATCCGCTGAACCTATTTTATGAAATTTGGCATAGAGGTAAATTAGACCTTGAGAAAGGACATAGGCTACGTTTTATCACGATAACTGACATCCACACGGGTGGAGCCCCGGGTAATAACTAGTAATAGGTACATATTGTTGTTCTTTTCGGTTTGATTCCAATCTAGATTGTAAAAAAAGGCGTAGGTACATTTTACAGAATACCTAGATATGTAAATATAAAGATTTTTTGATCGGTAGTGACTACTGAGTTACAAGTACCTAAAATGTACGTCATACCCGGATTAAATCATGTCTATCTGTATCCTGTTCCTGCCGCACCGTGGTCCTGGTTGGGTCGAAAGATTTAAGTGCCGCGGCCAACGCTCTGTTGTGCAGTGCTTCCAAGTCACGAGCGTGCAGACAGAGAGCCTGATCCTTACATACTGTCTCCACAGTATCTTCGTACGTCTTCTTAGCTACAGACAGTGCTTTGATAATTTTTGCGTCATTCTGCAATTGGCACAGCAACAGCCAATCCTCTGATGTCTGGAAATATATTTCGTATCAGTATTTACTACCTAGTAGGCAGGCACGGGACACTTACCTATTTTGACTCGGGACTTAGCGTTATGGTGTTTGTGTCATTGTCATGCATGCCATATTGCTTACAGACGCCATATTTGCATACCTATTTGTTTTGTATTTTTTGTTGGTGAAAATATTTTTAATACTGACGATTCCTATCGTTAATATCCATTTCTTACATTGAGTCTAGTTGTTACTGTTATTTATTTGTGAGATTCTACTGGGATATTGACTCTTTTGTTGTTGAGATATTGACTTGTATTTCGTTTTGTGAGAGTTTGACCTACGTGTACCTAGCTATATTAGCTCTGATGGGTTTGTATTGCACCTTATTATTATATCATTAGTTATTGTGAACAGGTGCATATTGAGTTATGTGGTAGGTACGACAACTTTTACGATATCATAACCTAACCATCAACCATGTTTAAGAGCAAATAAATTACATTATTAACATTAAACTGCTTGTAACGATAAGTATTATTCCTAAAAAGGAATTATTTACATTAAAAATATGATTTATATTCTCTTAAACATTTTGGGTAAATATGCATTGTTCATAAGCGCTAATAATAATTGAATCAATTTGTTGTAATCGGAATTAGTCGATTATTAAAGAAGAGAAAAAGACGTATAGCTACGTCGGCGTCCAGACATATTAAAAAAAGCACGGTATTCTTGTTTGAATTGCACGCTCTTATCTACTCTTGTATCTTATTCACTAGAAAGTATGACTCGACAGGTGCAAAGTTCATTAGTTTCGTTTTAGATAGAGAGATAGATATATAATTCTTTATTGTTCACAACAGATTTACAGTAGAAGTAGTTTCAAACCTTTTTAAGTGCCGCCAAATTGTCTGCAATTTTTTTCTCAGAGCCGAATTTTTTCTTCCCTTGAAAGTGAGCAATGGCAGCCTCTAGAGCAGTAGTGTGCCAGGTTTGGATCATGCTCGTCAACACGCTCTGGTCTTCAATAATCTTGCTCTTCGTCATACTCTCGTAGCATGCGCGCGCTTCTCGAAGAGCTGACGTTACAGCAGCGTCGGCTGTAGCCTAAATAATAACAAAACTAACAGAGCTGGCATTCTGAACTATTAAGTTTAATCAACTGAAGGAATATTAAATTCAAATAGATTCTATTTTTCCTATCTTAAGCGAGATAAATTCTTCTGTTTTATGATGTAGGTACTAACTATTCGCTTCGGTGTTGTATAGGATGCGACTCGATCCTGCTTAATGAACACTCAACGTACACAATTGCCAAGTCACTCTACAATAGTCACTGTTAAGTGGTAGGTACACTGGTGAATGCATCGTGTGTACTTTTGACACTAGCGATTGAGGGTCCCGTATTTTGGTTAAAAACGCAAAGGAAGAATCAAATTTTCGCACGTGAAAATACCTCCGTTTCTGAAGCGAGTCTATTAAATTTTGGGGTAGGTTAGATTAGAAATGTGTTAATTACTATCCCTGTTCCATTCTATTGTGTATTAACTCAAATTGTTATTGTTTCTATTGTTTGGAATTTAAAAGATACTCTCCTTTGTTATTTAATTTTATTTTTCGTGTTTTATTTTAGCTTGTGTCATTGTGTGTTTGGATAAATTGTAAATTTTAAACCTAATGAATGTGTGGTGTTAACAACAATATAGTATCCTTGTGCACCTGTGCACGCGTGCCGTGTGTCGTTGTAAAGGTGCCATCAGAATATCAGCGCTGCACATCACATTAACATGTGATGTGCAGTATCTATGCTGAGATGGTGACCTATTGAGGGTCGCACTCATTGTTATAAATGTACATGTACAATACTGTAAGTTATGTCAATGTGTGCGAAATCTTAATAAATGTTTTTTCTTTCTTCTAAAAAATAATATGATGTGAATTCTAGTTGTGACTAGGTTTTTCTAGTATTTAGTAAAACTAAAAGAGATTGTAACATTAACATCTATAGGAACTTGGCCTATGTTAGGTATATGTTTAACGATTTTGCAGAACACAATTTTTTATTCTTGTATGTTTGTTCCCAATGGACCATTGATGTACAAAATCCCAAGATACACAGTCAGCGTCTCAAAATCGTCCCCGTTAAAAGAGCGCACATACCAGAATATGTGCGCTCATTTTTTCTCGGAGATATAACTAGGCGTGAGTTTATGTTATGTTAAGTAGCTGTTTACATTAGTTTCATTGATAAGTAGATATTCTACCCAAAAACATATTTATGCTTAGCATACTAACTCATATAGTATAAAAATTAAATAAAAATGTCATCTCCATCTATGTCTTTTCCTACCGCTCACACTGCGTCGTAAAATTTTATTGCTTTTTTTAGACTGCTTTGTAAAAAGAGCTCTAAGGGGCAACGCAAATAGAAGACGGCGAGACGAAGGTACGGTACAGACACGGCGCAGATACGGTGCAGGCGCGATATCTGCGCAAACAGACGCGGGGACGGTACGGCACAGAGTATTATTATACAAGGTGCTATTTAGTGGAAATAACATTTAATACACCTCCTTTCGGTTTTTTTTCGAATACTAATTCCCTCCTTTTGTATCATTATAATTCCTATGTACAGTCGAGAGCACATCAAGTGTAACATTGCGCTACGAAAGCCGCCACTATTACAAGTGCAATAAAGGCGTGCTCAAGGTCAAACTGTATAGCTTGATGTGCTGTCGACTGTACTTATGTTTGCAATATGTAACCGCTATGTTTGCTATTTAACTACTTTAAAATACGAATAACATCGAAATACATAAATCAAATCATAATAAGTTAAATTACATCGGATTTTCATTAAAATCATGGATTAAGGCTGATTTACATTGATACAGTAGCTGGCGCCAGCTACTGTATCAATGTAAATCAGCCTTTAAATATCCATATGGACGAAAATTTGAACAGTTTAAAATATATCGCTACGTATCTTTGTTCATACTGTATATAATGCGAGACGCCGCTTGCGCCTACATCTGCTGGCGACGTGGCGGGGGGCGAGGAGCGGCGTGCCTGCGCCGTCCGCTTGCCGCCTTCAGTCACGAACAAAAGATAACGCAAGACGCACGTCGCTTCGTATACAGGATGCGTGACGATATTGAGTTTAATATTGAGTTTTGCGAGTTAATTGAGCAATACCCGAATATCTATGACTACACTAAGACAGGGTACAGTAACAGAAATGTGCAAGACAAAATATGGCAAGAAATAGCAATAAAAGTCGGTGCAACAGGTATGTATTTTATTTAAATTTTAAACATTATGTCTAGTCTGAAACGGAATCGGAGATCGTTGTGTTAGATATGTTGTAAGATATTCCCTGATATGGTAGGGATTTTCTCCCATTAATCGCATGTTAATGTTTGCTCCTATCAAATTATTTCTAAACCGTGGATTTGATTTTTTACCATCACATGTGCGAATTACGTTATGCAACACACACATTGCTTTTATAATATTATCAACATATTCTGGTTTGCAGCAAATAGGCGTGTAAAGTCCACCAAACTTTGACGCTAACATACCATAGGCACATTCTACTGACTTACGTGCCCTTGACAACCTGTTATTATAAGCTCTTCTCTCATTAGTCAATTGATTTCGACCATATGGTCTCATAATATTTCTTTTTAGTGGAAAAGCTTCATCTGCCACAAAATAAAAGGGCACATTCTGTGTTTCTCCAGGCAAAGGTGTAGGGTTCGGTAAATCGAGATCGCCTAGATCCATAGCTTGTCCAAAAGAGCTAACTTGTAATACTCGCCCATCACTATTTCGGCCGTATTCACCAACATCTATAGTTAAAAAGAAACCATCTGCATCTACAACTGCTAACAATACAATAGAGAAATATCCCTTATAATTTATGAAAGTCGAACCCGAGTTGATGGGCGCTGTAATTCTAATATGCTTTCCATCTAAACTCCCAACACAATTCGGTAAATTCCAGAGAGTGTAAAACCGTTCAGCAACTTCTACCCATTTTTGTCGTGTAGGTACAGGCATATATTCCGGCTGTAGGCATTCCCACAAAACGCTAGAGGTTTCATGCACAATTTGCCGGACGGTACTGCCTCCTCTCAATACATATCCAGAAAGTGATGTAAACGAACAGCCATCTGAGTAGTATCTGTAACAAAAATAAAATAGCAATAAGTATGTAACATTTGTGTGTTTAGATTGAGGTGCCACTTTTCGCATCGTAAAGTGGCTAATGGAGTTATTTAGTAGTAGTTTAGAAAATTTTGTAGAACGGATATTGGATTTTGTATTAGAATACTTCAAAAGTTAAATGAATATAAAGGTGGCACCTCAATCTAACTGTTTGCATTGAGGTGCCACTCAGAACTGGGAAAATTATGGATGAAATTTTATCAAAATTTTGTATTATTTTGTAGTACTCCAGAATTCTGGAGTACTACGAAATTTTGATGAAAACTCATCCATAATATTCCCAGTTCTGAGTGGTACCTCAATCCAAACAGATTGAGGTGCCACCTTTATATTCATTTAACTTTTGAAGTATTCTAATACAAAATCCAATATCCGTTCTACTAAATTTTCTAAACTACTACTAAATAACTCCATTAGCCACTTTACGATGCGAAAAGTGGCACCTCAATCTAAACACACATTGTAACTAATCTCCTTAAATATTTTTCAGCCCAAGAATGTAAAGAACGGTGGAAGAATATTCGATGTAGTTACAGCAAAAACAAGAAAAGGCTAGATTTGCCATCTGGATCAGGTGCAAAGACGATTAAAGAGTACTACCTTTCACCACATCTACATTTTTTAGACAATTACTTGAAGTCCCGACCAACCAAAAGCAATCTAAGCAAATATGATTGCACAGACGGTAATGATAGTGAAGAAGTCGATGAGACACTGTTTACTGGTCAACTATCTTCTGAAAACACAAATTCGGATTCCATCTCCAATCAATCCACGCCAACACCGCCACTGCTACCACTATTAAATAAATCTAGGGCAATCTCTTTAAAAGATGTTAATAAATCAGCACATGAATATTTCAGTCAAAGAGCATTACAAATGAAGACCATACATAGAGCTGAGCCTGAAACAGACAGCGATCTAGCTTTTTTTCAAAGCATGCTTCCAGATTTGAAATCAATGACACCAGCCCAAAAACGAAGATTTAAAATGGGCGTTCTCAATTTATCAGAGCAAATTTTAAATGACCCAGTACCTAGTTATCCTAGGACACAGCCGTATTATCCACGAACACCTTCTCGAGAGACAGATTATGATCCTAATGAAGGTGCAACCCAGCAGACTCTTACATCCAGAGCTAATACAAGTCCAGCACCTTCGTTTACCTCGACTCAGCAGACAGCTAAACATACTGCAGCAGCTAACAAAAATCCGGAAACTCAGCTGACTTTGATATCCGGAGAGTATATAAATCCAGCACCACCGGCGGCAGTGGCTGTAATTGAACAAATAGCTGGGCCTTCAAGACACCGAACTTATGATGAGAAAGCTTATTATCAACTCAGCATTTCAGAATATCAGCAAACGCGGACACCGGGAGCTTATGAAAGAGCACAATCCTTAGCACCTCCGGCAACTCCAACTACATTATGTTTGCCAATATTTTCACCAATAACTCCAGCTACACCTCACCCGAATCCAGAGACATCTATCCAATCTCATGAAGACGAAATAAGTGATTTTAATGAGAACTATCCAATGCCTTGAACTTTATTTATAAATGGCTCTTAGTGCGACAGCTAGCTTGAGTAGTCATGTGCTGTCCCTGTCCGCATGCGCTGATTCTGTATTGTGAGATAAGGACATCACATGATGACAGCTTGACAGATACTCAAATTAGCTGTAACACTGAGAGCAATTTATAAATACTAATTGTAGCAAAGATGCTAAACCAAAAACATTTTCAATGAATATTATCTTTTGATTTGTCAATAAAAGTTTGATCTGTAAAAAATAGTTTCACTTACCTTAAAGTTATCAGTAGTCTTTCTTCAGGGCTGATTGGTTTTCTCCAATTTGTAACTTGCTTCCGAAGTCCTTCTCTTACTTTTGACAATACGATATGGTAACATTCCAGTGACATTTTATAAACTGTGCGAAAACGATCAGGATATTCATATAATGTTTCCATTATTTTATAGTACCTGTGCTCTTCTGCATTTCTCCACACTGGATGTATCCAATACCTTCTTGGTCTTTGCTGTAAATTAATAATCTGTAGCAAAGCCAGTGCATCTTCATCTTCGTCTGAAGAGGAATACATGTCTTATCCCGTCAATATCACGCTCTATAATGACTTAACTTGCCGTATCGTCCCCGCGTCTGTTTGCGCAGATATCGCGCCTGCACCGTATCTGCGCCGTGTCTGTACCGTACCTTCGTCTCGCCGTCTTCTATTTGCGTTGCCCCTAAGTCATGCGCGTAAGTATGAATTAGTCAAAAACTATGTCTATAATCATAAATAATATATTATAATTCTTATTCTTATCTATAACATATACACAATATGTTTCAAATTATAAAAAGTAGTGCATAACCGGCATCGGGTACGGGAACCTGGGTGATTAAGTCTGAGAGAGGAATCTCTGTGTATTATAGCTAAGTATTTTTGTAAAATTGATGACGGTTTCGAGTGTTACATTATTGTTCGTGTCTGTGTGTTTTGGATTTTTTGTACCTACATCAATGCAATGGGCGCAAAAACTATTCAAACATACTGTACCAATTTCATTTTGTCAATAAAATGTTACACTTCCAAGTGCTCAATAAATATATTGACGTACCTTTCGTAGTTGGTCCAGGTAGTGGTCTTCAGTCTCCTCTGAGTGTTGGTTGCGTTGCGATAGGAAATGTTCAATCGCAGTTTTCAAAGAGTGTTCAGGATCTAATTGTTCCACCTTATCGCTCATACTCGTCAGGTACAGTATACGAGCTTCCAGTATTGCGTTTCTATTGTTCCGCTCATTCATGGTACACAAGCGCTGGTAATATTGCTCTAACTCCTGAATTCAACAAAAATGAAATAAATCAATTTAAATTAAAAAAAATACTACAATCGGCGGTCTGATGGTAAATGGCATCAAAGTGATATGTTCTAAAGTCATTTTGCATTATAATCCGTACTATTTCTTTCTGGGCGTGTGTGCTTGTTAGGGCGGATGTATGTTGTCGCCGTTTGTGCTTCCTAGATGATCCATCCTTCTTCATCCTATGGGTACACGTAGACAATGACTCTGAGTCAGACCTATGTGTGCCTGTACCATTCCCATACAGGAGATGCTGAGATAACACATTTCTGAACTCTTTGAATATCTGAGTCAGGCGACAGATGATGCGCAGGAGCGATTTCTGAACGCCGAATTAATGTTTTTGGGGAATTTTAACGCCCACTGCGAGATGAGAGGTGTGACACTTCAACAGCTACCCTCACAGTCATTTTTCTCCTTCCTACAGTCCCGGGTCCCTTAACCTAAAATGTACGTCATACCCGGATTAAATCATGTCTATCTGTATCCTGTTCCTGCGGCACCGTGGTCCTGATTGGGTCGAAAGATTTAAGTGCCGCGGCGAGCGCTCTGTTGTGCAGTGCTTCCAAGTCACGAGCGTGCAGACAGACGAGAGCCTGATCCTTACATACTGTCTCCACAGTAACTTCGTACGTCTTCTTAGCTACAGACAGTGCTTTGATAATTTTTGCGTCATTCTGCAATTGGCACAGCAACAGCCAATCCTCTGATGTCTGGAAATATATTTCGTATCAGTATTTACTACCTAATAGACAGGCACAGGACACTTACCTATTTTGACTCGGGACTTAGCGTCCTGAAATAGCGTCATGGTGTTTGTGTCATTGTCATGCATGCCATATTGCTTACAGACGCCATATTTGCATACCTATTCGTTTTGTATTTTTTTGTTGGTGAAAATATTTTTAATACTGACGATTCCTATCGTTAATATCCATTTCTTACATTGAGTCTATTTGTTATTGTTATTTATTTGTGAGATTCTACTGAGATATTGACTCATTTGTTGTTGAGATATTGACTTGTATTTCATTTTGTGAGAGTTTGACCTACGTGTACCTAGGTATATTCGCTCTGATGGGTTTGTATTGCTAACCAATTAGTGCACTTTATTATTATATCATCAGTTATTGTGAACAGGTGCATATTGAGTTATGTGTTACGACAACTTTTATGATATTATAACCTAACCATCAACAATGTTTAAGCAAATAAATTATAGGTATTTTTAACATTAAACTGCTTGTAACGATAAGTATTATTCCTAAAAAGGAATTATTTAGGTACATTAAAAATATGATTTATATTCTCTTAAACATTTTGGGTACCTAATCATGCATTGTTCATAAGCGGTTATAATAATTGAATCAATTTGTTGTAATCAGAATTAGTCGATTATTAAAATGCAATTATTTTTCTAGCCTATTTAGAGATGTCCAAAAAGACGTATAGCTACGTCGGCGTGCAGAAATATTTAAAAAAAGTTAGTAATTCTTGTTTGAATTGCACGCTCTTACTCTTATATCTTATTCACTAGAAAGTATGACTCGACAGGTGCGAAGTTCATTAGTTTCGTTTTAGATAGATAGATAGTTAAATAATTCTGTATTGTACACAAAAGATTTACAGTAGAAGTAGTTTCAAACCTTTTTAAGTTTCGCCAAATTGTCTGCAATTTTTTTCTCGGAGCCGAATTTTTTCTTCCCTTGAAAGTGAGCAATGGCAGCCTCTAGAGCAGTAGTGTGCCAGGTTTGGATCATGCTCGTCAACACGCTCTGGTCTTCAGTGATCTTGGTCTTCGTCATACTCTCGTAGCATGCGCGCGCTTCTCGAAGGGCTGACGTTACAGTAGCGTTGGCTGTAGCCTACATAATAACAAAATTAACAGAGCTGGCATTCTAAACTATTAAGTTTAATCAACTGAAGGAATATTAAATTCAAACAGATTCAAATTTTCCTATCTTAAGCGAGATAAATTCTTCTGTTTTATGATGTACTAACTATTCGCTTCTGTCTTATATAGGATGCGACTCGATCCTGCTTAATGAACACTCAATGTACACAATTGCCAAGTCACTCTACAATAGTCACTGTTAAGTGGTAGGTACACTGGTGAATGCATCGTGTGTACTTTTGACACTAGCGAGTGAGGGTCCCGTATTTTGGTTAAAAACGCAAAGGAAGAATCAAATATAAGATAAATTTATTTGTAAAACCTGAAAAATTATGCAAGCTGGAGGCAGTTCGTCACTGTTGAAAATTTCCACATACTGCTTAAAGTACTTGTGAAGTCCCTGTGCCTGCACTTGTTCTCCGTTGATGATCTTCGGGATCAGATTGTTCTGATTGAATAACGCTGGGACTAGTTCTAGGAGCGACAATCTGAATTGTTCAACAATATCTGAAAAAAGTGCAGAGTATGACAAAAAAGGCTTTCAGTTTAATGATGACCACAAAACCGCAGTACCTTTTTTTATACCACTTAGGTGGCACCTAAGTGGGATCATTCGAAATGCCGAATAGAAAAACAGTATCGCGCTCTGACATACTCACCACCAAGACGTCCCTTGAATTGTCTGTTAGCGATGCCTAAGCCTGGATGGGGCATCAAAAAGCATTCTAACTTGTCGAAACAAGAATAAATATGCTTGCGCACTTCAACCAATTGCTTCTTTTGATTAGGTTTCAGCTGAAAGCAAGGTACTTAAATGAATATCTTCCAAAATTAGAATACCACCTGGTAGATATTTGAGTATTTCATGTTTTAACACACACACACACACAAGCACGCACGCACGCACGCACTCACGCACGCACGCAAGCACACACGCACGCACGCACGCACGCAGGGCTGTAGGTGCTTTTTCGGCGCTTTATAATGTGCATCAACATATACCATTAAGTTAGGTTACATAATAGGCCCATAGAATAACCAAAACGATTCACAAGAAGTAGTCCTTCTAGGACTGCGTTAAATTGTATCCGTCAAACATAAAATAGTCACTCCTTTTTAATTTCTCTCGATGAGATTTTCGGAAGAATTTTAAATTCGAACAGAGCAGAGGAAAGTAGAGATTCAAACTCCCTAATAATCTAATATTTTACTAGTAATCAAAAAAAGGCCTAACTAGCTGTAAGCCACTGTTCAAAAAACACAATATGTAGGATATTGTGTTTTTTGAACAGTGGCTTACACTGCCGTGCTTGTACATATTCGAAATGTGCATCTTTGTAAGGAAACATTCACATTTATTCCAGAAATTGGGATTTTCTGGTGGTAGAGATTTGACGGCACAAATTTGTCACAAATTTCGACCGGGTTGGTACCACCGTGCAATATTGCGAAAAACCCTTCATAGTAATTCAATTTCGGTTGGATTGCGTTCAGGGATCAGCAAATGCATAGCCGGGTAGGGGTGATGGTGGTCGCAGCACTAGTGGGACCAGTGGGTCTTGGCGTAGTCTAGTGAGGATGGTGCGGGGCGACGCGCCGGTCAGGGAGACCCGTAGAAACGGTGGTGCCGCTGGCCGCCCGCGGTATAGTACAGAGGCCCAACTGGGACTAACCACCCTGGAAGGCTGCCTCACCAGACCGCGCATAATCCCGGTATGGCTCGTCGTGCCGGTTGGTGACCGGAAGTGGGGGCCAGGCGACCATATTCGGGGGGGTACGGGGGCCCTTCCGTACGGCGTGTCGGCTCACGCCATGCCTCATAATCATAGACAAAACCAATATCCCGCACTTTGTCACGCGGTGCTGCGACGACAATCACCTCTTTTTTTCACGCCCTTTTCTCCTTTTCATCATGGCAGCGCATTTAAGAGTATTGGGCAACACAGCGGCTCTACAGACTCCCACAAGCTCGCTATTTGAGGTGGAGTCCACTAACATCTGTGGACTCCATGCGAACCTCAACGCCGTCCACCAACACCTTGAGACGGCGAAACCAGATATGCTCTTTCTCACGGAGACACAAATAGGCCGCCCTGATGACACGACCTACTTGCTTTACCCCGGCTATGTTATCGAGGAAAATTTCCGTGCAAAAGCCGGGGTGTGCGTGTTTGTTAGGGCGGATGTTTGTTGTCGCCGTTTGCGCTGCCTTGAGGACCCATCCTTTTCAACCCTATGGGTACACGTAGACCATGGCTCTACGAGTCAGATCTATGTGTGCCTCTACCGTTCCCATACAGGAGATGCTGAGACAACTCGACTCTTTGAATATCTGAGTCAGGCGGCAGATGATGCGCAGGAACGGTTTCCGAACGCCGAAGTGGTATTTTTGGGGGACTTTAACGCCCACCACGAAACCTGGTTGGGCTCCTCCAAAACAGACCATGCGGGAAGAGCCGCCCATGCATTTGCTCTGGCGCATGGCCTGACCCAATTGGTACACGAGGTCACTAGAATACCAAGAAGGTCGGGCCTAGCACCCTCTCTGCTAGACCTTCTGCTGACGAGTCACCCAGACCTGTACAGTGTTTCGGTACAAGCCGCTTTAGGCAATTCCGACCACTGTCTGGTCTGCTCCAAGGTGCCAATTATAGCGCCTTCACGACCCGTGCAGGGGAAGCGGCGTCTCTGGCACTACTCGTCAGCAGATTGGGATGGGCTGCGCAACTATTTTGCGTCCATCCCGTGGGTTGAACGCTGCTTTGAAGGTAAGAAACCCTCGGATTGTGCTACTGCTGTTGCCGGTGAGATCGGTCTGGGTATGGAATACTATATTCCGTACACTGATGTCACCGGTGCCCGAGGAGTGCGCCCTTGGTTCGGGCGCGAGTGTGAGGGGGCTGTTGATCAAAAGCAGTCCGCGTATCGCGCTTGGGTAAGGGCGCGTGCCACGCACGATCCCAATGTGAGCCACTTCAAGGCGGCGTACAACAGAGCCACAAAGGTCTGCAAGAGGGCTTACGTCAAAGCGGATGCCCTGCGCATTGCGCGGCTTGGTCAAGAGCTAGTGGCACATCCCACGGGCAGCCGTGGATACTGGCGACTGGCCAAAGCCGTGCAGGCCAACTTCTGTCAGCCTTCGCTGCCACCGCTGCGCTACCCTGATGGATCCCTGGCCCATGGACCGCAAGAGAAAGCCAATATGCTAGTAAATCTCTTTGCGGCCAATTCCCGAGTCGATGATTGCGGTATACAGCCGCCGACACTACCCAATGGTGACCACGTAATGCCTGAAATACGTATCAGGCAATGCGATGTTCGTGCGGTGCTTCAATCACTCGATGTCCGGAAAGCCAGTGGCCCGGATGGTATTCCAGCGGTGGTCTTACAAAAATGTGCAGCGGAGTTGTCTCCGATGCTTACGCGGCTGTACCGACTGTCCTACAGCTCGGGTACAGTGCCTTCGGCTTGGAAAGAGGCGAATGTACAGCCGATCCCCAAGAAGGGGGATCGCTCAGAGCCAGCCAACTATCGACCCATAGCCGTCACCTCAGTGCTGTGCAAGGTCTTCGAGCACATCATTAACAAACAGCTCATGCGTCACCTAGAGGATCACTCCTTAATTAATGACCGGCAATATGGCTTCAGGCCGAAACGGTCAACGGGTGATCTTCTAGCATACGTTACCCATCTTTGGGGTGAGGCTATGGACAAGCACGGCGAGTCACTGGCAATTAGTCTTGATATCGCCAAAGCTTTCGATAGAGTCTGGCACAAATCGCTTCTCTCCAAGCTACCAGCCTTTGGTCTGCCTCCTAGACTGTGCAACTGGATTGCTAGTTTCCTGCAGGAGCGCCGTATCCGCGTCCTCTGTGATGGACGGGCTTCGGAGTTCTTGCAAATAAATGCTGGCGTACCGCAGGGGTCTGTATTATCTCCCACTCTCTTTCTTCTGCATATCAACGACATGCTGTCCACCGGCAGCATACATTGCTATGCAGACGATAGCACTGTACACGGGAGTTATCACGGACAACCTGCGGCCAAACAGTCTGATATCGTGGAAAAAAGACAGCTTCTTGTCACTGAACTGGACCGGATCTTGAATCACATTTCTCAATGGGGCTCCGAGAACATGGTCAGGTTCAATGCCAAGAAGACGCAGGCTTGTGCGTTCACAGCAAAGGTATCTTCTTTCCTTCCCCTTCCCACTCTTCAGAGCACGCCACTTCCACTGCAGGACAATCTCTATATCCTAGGCATGGATATTCGCTGCAAACTGAATAACAGAAATTACATCGAGAGCATCATCAAAACAGCCTCGCGGAAACTCGGACTCCTAAACAAAGTGAGACGTTTTTTCACGCCGGAGCAGCGGTGTCTTCTCTATAAGACACAAATTCGCTCCTGCGTGGAATACTGCTCGCATCTCTGGGATGGCTCCGCGAAATACCTACTAGATGCTCTCGACAGGTTGCAGCGACGCGCGGTCCGAATTATTGGGAACCCTGAGGTCACGAACACCCTCGAGCCTTTGCAGATGCGTAGAGATATTGCTTCCTTGGCTGTATTTTACCGTCTCTACCACGGTGAGTGTTCTGACGAGCTCTTCCAACTAATCCCACCATCTCCTTTCCTACATAGGACAACACGTGCAGGCCTTAGATGTCACCCTCACACTGTGCAGAATATACGAGCAAGAACCAAGCGGTTCGGAGACTCTTTTCTTTGCCGCACCACCAAGACCTGGAATTCATTACCAGCACACGTGTTTCCTTCTTCCTACAGTCCCGGGGCCTTTAAGCGGGGCGTGAAAAAGCATCTGATGAGGCCGCCAAGCTGAGTGCCACCATTGTAGCACTTAGTGTCTGTAATGGTGACCCTCTTTCCTGAGACTTTGCCTTTAGCTTACCATCAGGCGAGGTGAGGTCAAGTTGGCGTGTCGTATATAAAAAAAAAAAAAAAAAAAAAAAAAAAGACATGCCAAACAGTCGTACAAGGCACAGGACTAGACTGCAGATACCAAGGGTGACCTTAGAGGTGTCCAAGAAAAATTCAATACACACGGACATTCAATTGTAATATTTATTTTATTCATAATGCCTATCAAATTTATTAATTTTTGACACGTCAATATTTTTGTTTGATAAGGACTGGACAAAGTCCGAATGCATAATTCAATTTTATTTTATTTTACCCCATGTATAAATATTTACGCGCCTCACGGCAGAATGCTCAAAAACAATATTTCAACACCTGTATGTAACCATGTTCTATGGAAATAAAGTTTGAGTTTGAGTTTGAAAAAAAAATCCCTGTCGTTAAATTGTAGGGAATCATATAGAATGGTAATTCCACTGGCATTTAACTAATGGGTAAGAATGTGAAAAATTATAAATTTTAATAAAATCTGCGTAAAAAACTTATTTTTATTTACCAAGAGTTTTTTATCCATTAACGCTTTGCCCCCAGCGTAGCCGAAATCATGGTCGTAAGGATTAAACCAATCTCTGATGAGAAACAGCAGATTCTGGAAAGCCTTCTTTCCTTCTAAGTTGCAAGTCAATTTTCCATACTCCGTGAAAAACTGTTGACAGAAATACAGTTAAGTGGCCATTAGCCTTAATTCCAGTCGCATTCAAAGCTTCCACCTCGAAGTCTGGGGTCCGCTTTTTGGCTGAACCACGGCTGAATACGTCATTTTCCGTGAAAAGACTACCAGATGACCTCAACAATCCAACAATATCTCAAAATTTTCAAGAGTTTGTGACAGGCATAATATAAATACCAGACACAAAAACAATCATGTGGTCTGTGATAATAGACTTAAAAAAAATTGTCATTATTTCCAGGGCAACTGTATATGCTTTTTTAACAAGCTGTGAATACATTTAAAAATGTAATAAAGAGTAAATTGTGCCGGAAAGGCTTATTATAAGCCGCTTTAATAAAGAAAATTTTATTTATTATTTTTATTATAAACTCCAAGAATGGTTATGATGAAACAAGCTTGGAAATGAGCTGTTCGCTCAACTATGCTACTCAAGTAAATTATTGTATTTAGAATAAGTAGATAGTAGATGTATGATCTAAGTAAATGTTTGTAAATAGATATAAAAAAAACACTCGCTGTGTTTCTTGCCGGGGTCTTCCCATGTCGGGGCCGCGTTTCGAACCGGTGGTCCCTTTGCTAAACTAGGTTTTTATATATCTTCTTATATTGACGTTTTGTAAGTGCCGATTTGATGGTATAAATCATATGCAGAATAAATGATTTTTGACTTCGACTTACACCGAATTATAATATGTATATTATGTATCTATGGTCTCAGGATTAATCCCAGTAAGACCTAGGTCACCGTTTTTTTTTTTTTTTACGTGTGCAAAATCCCCACGGATACCTCCCCACCGGAGCCGGTGGAGGAGGTTATGTCGGACTCGAACCGACTAAAACGCACGCCGCCTGTGGGTCGCTTTGGTTGCCGAAGGTGAGGTTGACAGGCATATCCCTCGCACCCCGGCCGACCCAGGGCCATCTCTCACGATCTGGCCCTCTTCTCGGGTGTGGGGACTACAGAGTCCCCAACTCGTCCCCGGAAACGGGGAGGCGCGCCACGCGCGCCACCGCCGCGGCCTGCTTCTGCCGGGGTGACATGCGGCTCCACCTGTCACCCCCAGGCCGGCGCTCATGGGGGGCGGAGGTCGTTCATCGACCTCCGACGCCCGAGTTGCCTTCGTACGCGGGCAGCTTGTCTTGCGATCCTTCGTCGCTCCCGCTGCCGCTCCCGTCCCGCCTCCTCCTTCACGAGCATTACTTGCTCGCAGAAGGAGGCGCCGGCCGCCCACGCATCCGCGCAGCGAACCATCGCCGCGAGCAAGGTGGAGAGCGTGAGAACCCTGACCTAGGTCACCGTATTTGTCAACTCAAGACTTTTACCAAAAGTTGACTGGACGGCAATACCAGCAAATAGGTGACAGCAGAACTCCATGTGGGGCTGGACCTGTGCTTTTTAAAGAAGGAGTCGCTACCCCGCAATAAAATACTGATTCGCCCTGTTGAGCATTCCAAGTTTCTTTGATGCCAACTTATCCTTGTCCTCCAAATTAGTGCGGTACTGAACGTCGGTGGAGATATCGACACCAAGGATCCCGATACTCGAGGAATACCCAGGAATTGCGGCGCTACAATAAATAGAATTCTCCTAAAGCAGAAGTTCGAGTATGGAGCTTCTGTGGGTCTCAATTTATGGTGTTCTAGTGATAGAATGCACCAGTTGAGAGAGTCCATAGGTCAGAGCGAAGTCGTGAGCAGCTCTTCCCGCAAAATCAGACCTAGGAGACCCCAACTACTCTACGTGGTGAGCGTTGAAGTCCCCCAGGAATACTAAATCCGCAGTGGAGTACTGCTCAATTACACTGTCCGCCGACCAGTGCAGGTGCCCAAACAGTTGAGCCGTGCCTAGGTCACCGCTATGAGACCTGTAAAGGCACGTATAGATACGGGTGTGGCCACCGTGATCTATACGTAGGTACCCATAGAGTTGTCAGGTCCCTGTCCTCAAGTCCATAAAGACGGCGGCAGTAAATATCATCCCGGACGTACAAGCATACACCGGCGCGACTCAAAAAGTTGTACTCGAGTTTGTACCCGAGGTACATTAGGTAGGCTGTATCTGTCGGGCATGAAGCACACGGCCTACCTGATGGAAAGTGGTTACCGTGGCCTATGGATTTGTGCAATACCAGGGGCGTCATACTCGCGCTGTCGGCCCCGAAGAAACCTACCTAATGCCCCTTTTGAAGAACCCCATATTGTAGGCGCATGGGAAGACCATTTCATACCGCACAGTACGTACCGTCTCAGGTTGCAATGTGTGGGGATGGATTCCCTGCCTACGGCGAGCGGTGCGATGATAGAATGTTGCTGTGGGCATCATGTCAAACAATTCATCTGAGCATAAACCGTTGTATAGGCGGTAGAACACACACAGCGAAGAAAAGTCCCTCCTTTTTTTTACGTGCGCAAAATCCCCACTGATACCTCCCCACCGGAGCCGGTGGAAGAGGTTATGTCGGAGTCGAACCGACTAAACCGCACGCTGCCTGTGGGTCGTTTTGGTTGCCGAAGGTGAGGTTGACAGGCATATCCCTCGCTCCCCGGCCGACTGAGGGCCATCTCTCACGATCTGGCCCTCTTCTCGGGTGTGTGGGGACTACAAAGTCCCCATACTCGTCCCCAGGAAACGGGGAGGCGCGCTAAGTGCGCTGCCGCCGCGGCCTGCTTCTGCCAGGGTGACAGGCGGCTCCACCAGTCACCCCCAGGCCTGCGGTAAGAGGTTCCACATCACCTGCGAGTATGGGATTGTCAACCAGCCTCAACGCCCGTCTTTGCACCGAGTCGAATGGGTCAAGCTGGTTAGCAGGCCCTCCAGCAAAAAGGTGACAGCAGTACTCCATGTGAGGCCGGACCTGTACCTTATAAAGAAGGAGTCTCTGCCCCGCAGTGAAGTACTGCCTCGCCCTGTTGAGCACACCAAGTTTCTTTGATGCCAACTTAACCTTGTCCTCCAAATGACTGCGGTACTGGACGTCGCTGGAGATATCAACGCCAAGGATCCAGATACTTGTGGCAATGGTAAGCGGTGTGCCCAAGAATTGCGGCGCTAAAATGAATGGAATTTTCTTAGCAGTGAATACACACACTTGTGTCTTAATGGGGTTGAATTGGACTAGGTTTAGCCGTCCTCAATCGGATACTCCAGAGAGAGTAGTCTCGATTTCAGACACAAGTTGTTAACGATATATGTCCATAGTATGGCAAATTCGTAAGAAGACTTCTGTGCCAGACCCGATCGAAGGCCTTCACTATATCGAGGCTGACTGCTAGTGCATCACCTCGACTCTAGATGGCTTGCGCCCACCGCTTTGTGAGATACACAAGAAGGTCACTGGTAGAGCGACGATGCCATACTGTCGGTCACTTAGTAGATCGTTTCCCTCAAGGTATCT
Source organism: Eilema griseolum (assembly GCA_963662185.1). Lineage (NCBI taxonomy): Eukaryota > Metazoa > Arthropoda > Insecta > Lepidoptera > Erebidae > Eilema > Eilema griseolum. The sequence continues at coordinate 7,224,506 of OY759230.1, forward strand.
TAGGAGCTGTGTATTGATAACACGCTCCATCACCTTCGAGAGAAGGGAGGTGATAGCAATAGGCCTTTATTTGGACGGATCTGTCCTGTCACCTTTTTTAGGCTCAGGATGAACAAAAGCCGTCTTCCACGAGGCCGGGACTTATCTCGCGGAGCAAGAGAGTGCAAAAAGGCGTGAAAGTACAGGGCACAGCTCGGGGACACAGTGCTTAAACACCATCGCCGTTATACCATCTGGCCCACTCGACTTCCGAACATCTAAGGACTGAAGTTCCCGCCGGACCTCCCGTAGTGTAGTTTTAACTTCGGTCTTGGAAGCACCACAACTGGGAATAATAGGTGGCTCGGCATTCCCGTCCTTCATTCGAGTTTGACGCAAAGCGATTACCCAAGAGATCGGCTTTCTCCTTAGCGCCATGGTAAAGACTACCGTCGGGTATTTGCAGCGGCGGAAGGCGAGACTGGCAAAAGTTTCCCTCGGTAGCTTTGGCGAGTGACCAAAATAAACAACCGCCAGATGGGAAGCGCGCAAGCCACTCGTCGATTCTGCTGATGAACTCAAACTTATCTCTGACCGTTGCTTTTTTACTGAGCCTCGAAGCAGCATTCAACTTCCGCTTCACTTCAGCAATGTTCGGATCCTTATTGGCAAGAGCCGTAGTCCAAGCCCTGTATGCAGATTGCTTACGATTTGTAGCTTCTCTGCAGGGCTTATTAAACCACGAACGTTTGCTCGCTCCCGTCGTGATCCAGCGGTTGGGAATATTTGAATTTATAATAATTCGCAGTACACTAATATTTATTTTATAATCCAGTAATAAATTCGGATTCAAAAAGCGTGTTGCTGGCTTCTGGAAATATAACATTTCACACATTATTAAGTATTACATTTCTAAGCTAAAAATATTTATTGCACAAAAACAAACGATGGATGACGAAACAAAATTGAACTAATTACAAAATATTGATTATAGAGGCCTAAAAAAAGTTGGACGGGCAGGATCGAAAACATCTGACCTAGTTAATGTAATAATATAAACTATACCTAGATGTGTTATCCGCACTTTAAACTGGCACAAAAAAATTGCGATACGGACCAATACCTAAATCAAAATCGCCTCCCTGATTTGCCTTTATTTAATAAAAAAAGTAACGTTTGTCTTTGTAATCTTTGACACTTTGAATTTTTGTATTTGTTGATTGATATTGCGTTGTTCAAGCCATGATATAGTTAATGTGGGTATCGTGGGATCATCTGCAACATCACCAATGATGAGCGAAGCCGCTTGGATCCAGTAGACTTGACAAACTTATACTTCATAAAACATAGGTAGATATTTAACATTGGAAACTATAAAATATTACCTATTTTCTTAAGGTTTTAACGTAACAAAACATTTAGAAAATAAATGTGTTCCAAAAACAAACCGTTGATTTTATTGATAAGGATCGTTTCTTACGGTATGTTTCTTGTTTTTCATAAAAAGCATTTTATATTGTGAATATGACGTTGAAAATCAAAACGAGTTTTTAGAAATCAATCCTTCAGAAGTCGACTTTGTTATATTTCGATTCATCAGGTTACGATTCGAATCGATTTGAAAATCAATCTTTATCGGAAGGATCCCTAAGTATATTTTTAAACTTACTTGTAAATGTTCCAAATCATCCTCAGAAATATGTGATCGAAGGTTGTAAATTTGCTTGGATGATAGAAACACAGAAAGCGCGAAGATGCTAGAGTTGTCGCCCATGTCACTATCCGTGTCACTACCCGTGTCGAACGTGGCTTGAGTGTCCATCAGAAGCACAGCTACCTGTTGTCAAATATAAGATAAGATAAGATAATATTTATTGATTCAAACATAGTAATTTAAGTCACATATCATTAAATTAATACAGAAAATATGGAAACTGGACATTACAAAACTAGATTTGATATGTCGAATGTTGACAGCTGTACTTGTTAAAACTGTGTGACAGCTGTCAGCATCTTCAAGATTAGAACAATAATTTGGATTTTATCCATAAGTAATTGATATATAGGAATGTAATACTGCAACTTTCCATAGAATACCGTTATACATTCATGTATCTTGAGTCTATTCAAATAATCAAATCACAATATAATTAAAAAAGGATCCATCAACCTGATATAAGTCGAGACATGTGATATGTGTAGAATCCTGTAAGGAAAAGTGAGAAGCTGTTCCCAAGCTCTTTGAGAGTTCTCCCGGACTACTTATGAAATGCAAGAAGCCAGATTTTGTGCCACAGATAGTCGGGCACCGCGGGTAACCAAGAAACAGAATAAGTCATAGCAACAGTACTAGTGCAACGCGGGGGCGCCGCTTCGGTCCCTCGCGTTGCTAGGATGCGAAGATGCAACTGTCAATTTTGTTTTTAGTAAATTTTTCAGTTTTTATAATTTTATCGTGTACATTGTGTAGTTTTTAAGTATTATTGTGTGTATTTAAATGCAAAGAGACTGTAATAGTGGTAACAGCGAAGCGGAAATATGTGCAAGTCAACTTGTACAATGCCCAGATTGTTCTCAAGCCCGTTTTTTTAAAGGTAAGCGAGGTTTAAAAGTGCATTTTGGGAAGTACACAAATCCCAAAATGCACCTTCAATCCAAACAACCCCTACCTTTGTCACCCAAATTCCCTTTTGGCAAACATTATCCAAATTTAAAAATTCGGTTCCAATTTTAAAGAGAGTTCCTCGTGGTGCAAGGCCATCCGTTGCACTGAACCTTACCCGGTGTATAGCCGTGGTAGTCCGGGAGAACTCTCAAAGCGCTTGGGAACAATTACTCACCTTCCCTTATAGAATTCTACATGTTGCGAAAGACCAGGCCACCAAAAAATCGCTAACAACACAAATAAAAGAAAACTGCTCTCTAGCTCATAATTTTGATCCAAAATTCACCACCTTCCATAAAAATTCAATTTACCACTATGTAGAGTCCAAGTTAAGAGAAGGTGACATTAGAGGAGCTGCAAGGCTTTTATTCAGCAGTGATGTGATAGCACCATGCTCGCCAGATACTCTGGCAGATTTGCAAAGCAAGCACCCATCACCTGCTGATACCTTTCCTTCCCTGAGCCTCTGGAGTCAGACGCTGATTGTCTCAGTGTTTCAGCCAAGGACGTGATAGCAGCCGTTGGCTCTTTCCGGAGTGGGTCTGCCGGCGGCCTCGATGGCCTTACTCCTCAGCACCTCAAGGACCTTACCGGCGTAAGCGTCGGAGAAGCTGGCGACGCACTCTTGAAAGAACTAACGGCCTTAATTAACCTTATGTTGTCCGGCAATGTGGACGAGGGCATCATTGATTTACTGTACGGCGCTAATCTCTGCGCCTTGCGTAAAAAAGATGGTGGCATTCGTCCCATTGCCGTAGGCTGTACATACAGGCGAATAGCAGCTAAGTTGTGTTGTAGAGCATATAGAGACTCTCTCACAGATAAATTCCAGCCCCTCCAACTCGGCTTCGGCTCCAAAGGGGGCTGTGAGGCTGCTGTACATGCCTTATCTACGTTCCTTGGCTGCAGTGGAGGTAAGGTTATCCTCAAAGTTGACTTGAGGAATGCCTTTAACTCTGTTAATAGAGACACTCTGTTGACACAGGCCAAATTGGAAACCCCCAAAATTTTTAAATTTCTCTGGCAGTGCTATAGGCATCCTTCTAAATTGCTTTATAAGGAAAATATTTTAAATTCAGCAGTAGGGTGTCAACAAGGTGATCCTCTTGGACCAGTCATTTTCAGCCTGGCTATTCACCCTATAATTCAGCGACTAAATTCCAAATTTAACGTTTGGTATCTAGATGATGGAACTCTCGGAGGCGACGTAGAAACGGTGTTAAAAGATTTGGCGTTTCTAAAAAAAGAATTTAGTTCAATCGGCCTAGAACTAAATCCCACCAAATGTGAAATTTTTCTCAGTGATCAAATTGACAATCTTTCGGTACTCTCAAAATTCAATGCTTTGGCTCCAAATTTAAAAGTTTTACAAAAAAGTTCTCTCCGCCTCCTTGGGTCGCCAATTCTTGAAGATGCTTACGAGTCTTTTGTGGAAGAGAAAATAAATTTCTTTTGTGATGTTTCGGAGCGATTGTACCAAATTAATATACATTCAGCTTTCACCATTATTCGGCATTGTCTTTTCGTACCAAAATTTACACATGCCCTGCGTTCAACTCAACTTTTTAAATTTTTGGAACTTTTAGGTCAAGTGGATAGAGTGCTGCAAGACATTCTATGCAAAATTTTAAATATAAATTTGAACGATCGAGTGTGGCTTCAGGCGTCCCTTCCAGTTCGTCTCGGGGGCCTCGGCGTTCGCAAAATTGCAGATGTAAGTATGCCAGCATTTTTGTCGTCGGTCTATGGCACTGAAGAATTAGTCAGGAAAATTCTAGCTCCTTCACTGATTAATTCGGATGTGCCAGGTAAGGCCGAAGCTGTAAATTCTTGGAAAATGACTTGTCCAACTGCCGCCATGCCCGCCAACCCATCTTCCCAAAGGCAATGGGATGAGCCGCTCACTATTGGTGTTAAAAAACATTTAATCAGTACAGCTACCAGCGCTGCTGAGCGCGCTCGCCTATTGGCTGTGGGTGAATGGGAATCTGGTGTATGGCTCCAGGCACTTCCTTCGCCCAACATTGGAACAATGTTGGACGACACGACCTTCCGCATTGCGACTTGCCTACGTTTGGGTGCACCGTGTGTTTCTCCGCATCGGTGTCTCTGTGAAGAAGCTGTCGATAGCCTTGGACATCACGGATTGTCTTGTAGCAGGAGCGCAGGCCGCATGTCCCGACATGCAAACATTAACAACATTATCCGTCGAGCTCTTGTCACCGCCGGCGTGCCAGCTATACTTGAACCTGTTGGCTTGGCTCGCGACGATGGTAAGAGACCGGACGGTATGTCGTTGTTGCCTTGGAAGATGGGTAGGCCTTTGGTGTGGGATGCAACCTGCGTCGACACCCTGGCGCCTTCCCATCTTCCAAGTACGATGGACTGCGCATGCGCTGCTGCTGCATCAGCGGAGACTCTCAAACGGCGCAAATATACCAATTTAACTGGTAATTATAATTTTGAGCCGTTTGGAGTCGAAACGTTGGGTCCGTGGGGTCCAAGCGCGCGCGCGCTATTCAAAGAAATAGCGAAGCGACTAATCGACGCTTCCCGTGACCATAAGGCTGACCTTTACCTCGCTCAAAGAATTGCCATCGCCATTCAGCGTGGTAATGCCGCCAGCCTCTTGGGCACGGTACCAGTAGAGATCGATGGGGAGGAATTTTTTGATGCCTGAAATTACAGTCTCCCTCTTTTTCTCTATCCCATTTTTGTATATATTGTATAGTTAGCATAGTTTTTAGTTTTTAATTTATAACTTAGGTATTCAAATCATTTCTAGGGAAACGGATTGCTTGCTTAGAAATTTAAATGATGCAAAAACTTAAATAAAGTAAAAAACACACAAACAATCATTAATAACATAATTAAAATAAATTAAATTGGTTTAGTGTGTGTGTGAGTGTATGTATATGTGTGAGTGCACTTGTATGAGTGTGCTGTGTGTGTGCATATTTGTTTATACTTTGGATTATGTTTGTATGTAGGTATATATGTTTGTTTGTTAAAGAGAATATATGGGACAGTTTTTATTTATGCACTAACTGCTTTTGTATCTACATAGTTTAATTGAAGTAGCCATTGTGTGATTTTAGCTTTAGCTTCTGTATACTTAAGTTCTGAGATGTTAAGTTAATTGTTAACTCTGTTATAAATACGTGTACTTATTATGTAATACTGCCGCTTGCCAAAGCTGACCTATGAAACTCAGTGAAACATATAGCCGCATTCCTACGGCTGGCACCAGCAAGGATGCTAGTGGTTTCCGAATGCCTCCTCAATGCAACCTGCAATATAAACAGCGGCCTCACCGTTAGAACACCTCACTCCTGATACTAGGTGTCAGTATTATACCGACGAGGTTTGCAGGACATGACTTATAAAATAGCCCTCTGTGCCCGTTACAGCCTCAACATATAGGTTGGACCTGAACCATCCCACGCTATAATTGCATATGATATTACTGATTGGGCCAAGGCATAATACACCGTCTTAAGTCTTAAGTGTCTTAGTCTCCGAAAAATTGGCATCAGTTTTCTTACGCGACATATAGAGTTATTAATACGTGGGGCGCACTATAAGTTTCCGGAATGAATATGAAAAAATACTATTAAAGGTACAAAATTAATTTATTGTTTTTCAAAATAATCTCCCTTGGCGTCTATGCACTTTTTCATTCGATCAAACCAGTTTTGAAAACTTTTGTGCCACTCTTCTGTGGTGACCTCTGAAACGTGTTTTTCATACTCCTCGACAGCCTCTTCTGGTGATGAAAATCGTTGGCCGCGTAATTGGTTCTTAATTTTAGGGGACAGATAAAAGTCACAAGGTGCCTGGTCGGTACTGTATGCAGGATGACTCATGAGTTCTACATTTTTCGCCTTCAAAAAGTCGTTTGTCTGTCTGGCCGTGTGAGAACTAGCATTGTCGTGGTGCAGGATGATACGGCGTTTACGGTTATTTTTACGGAGTTCGTCAATAACTTCCGGCAAACAAATGGTCGTGTACCAGTCACTATTCACAGTACGACGATTTTCTAAAGCAACAGTAGCCACGTGTCCAGTTTTATTAAAAAAAAGAAGCAATCATCCGCTTAGATGCACTTTTCACGCGCGCCACTTTGGTTGGTTTCGGCTCATCTTGAAAGACCCATACGCTCGATTGCTGCTTTGTTTTGGGATCGTAGCAATAAATCCATGTTTCGTCACCTGTTACTATGTCCCACACCAAATTTGACGCACCTTCGTTGAATCTGGTAAGCATGGCACTGCACCAAGTGACGCGGTCCGTTTTTTGATCCTCGGTCAAGTTATGTGGGATCCACCGCGAGCACAGCTTTCTCACACCCAAATGTTTGTGTAGGATTGATTGTATTTGACTCATGCCTATTTCTAAGGATGCGCGAATTTCATGGTAGGTCACATGCCTGTCTGTTTCAGTCATACGGCGCACAGCATCGATGTTTTTGTTGGTCACAGCGGTGGACGGCCGACCATCGCGAGATTCGTCACTGAGATTGATACGACCACGCTTGAATTCTGCAAACCAGCTATAAACAGTCGTCTTGCATGGGGCTTCATCGCCAAAAGCTGTTTCAAGCCGAGCGATGCTCTGTTAAGCCGTCAAATTACACTTAAAATCGTAGAAAATCATACTACGAAAATTTTCCCGAGTTAAGTCCATGTTGATGCAGACACACAATTTTTTAAATGGCGCCACAAGGTAAAAACAAAAGACAGTCAGATGAAACAAACTGTATTCTACAGCCAAAGAGTTCTATTTTCAAATGTTGTAATAAATTTTTAAATATTGTTTATGTAAGTGGCCAGTTCCGGAAACTTTTAGTGTAACCTATGTATGTGTCTGCCAAGTTAGTGCCCTATCCAAAGTCACCCCAAGATATTTCACTTCAGAGGCCTGTTCAATGCTACCACATAGGCATGCATGGGATTTTGTCACCCACATGTATGGGCCTTAAGGTAGATCGTGTCCAAATTTGAGTTCTGCCTTTGTGAAAAACACACAAACCTTATCGTAGCAACATTGAGTGTTAGTAAGTTGGAACTCAAAAATACCATAACCTCTCTCAAAGCATTCTCAGTGTGCTGACATGTCTGATCCCAGCTCCTCCCACTTACCAACAATGCTGTATTATCTGCATAAGTAACTATTTTGCAGTTAGAGATAGTTTTATTACACAGATCATTGTTATAGATAAGGAAGAGCGTAGGTCCCAGTACACTTCCCTGCGGAACACCGTAGCCACGACTAGCTGAATCACTTATATGATTTCCTATTTTGACACGTTTGGACCGGTGGGAGAGATAACTTCTGCAGATATCGAGCACATCACCCCTGATACCGACAAATTCCATTTTGGGGAGTAAGATGGGGATTGAAACAGTATTAAAGGCCTTTGAGAGGTCCAGAAATATCCCCATAGTCTTAGACCTTCTATTAAGCTGCCTCACTATCTTTCAGTGAGCTCAACTATGGCGTCTTCAGTAGACTTTCCTTGTCTGAAGCCAAACTGTTTTTGCAATAAGATAATTCGATTCCAAGTAATGTAGGAGTCTTTTGTTTAAGATTTTTTCTAATATTTTGCAAAGGGTAGTGAGAACAGATATAGGCCTATAATTTGTGACATTGTCCCTCTCCCCACCCTTAAAAACCGGGGTAATAAGGGCTCTCTTCAATACGTCCGGGAAAATTCCAGTTCGCAAACAAAGGTTCCAAATATGTGTAATATGGGGAACAAGAACGTGCCTTGCAGACTTATCACATAGGCAGGTATGTTGTCAATACCCACTGCAGAGTCACTTCAATGTCATTAGATGTTTTATTTTCCTGTATCTAGAGGTATGCTTAGTTAGTTTGTTAGCTACTGGTACATTAGGTTTTTTTTATGTAAGTTGTAGATAAGCACACGGCCCACCTGATGGAAAGTGGTTACCGTGACCTATGAACGTGTGTAACAACATTGGAGTCACATCGGTTCTGCCGACCCTGTAAGAACAGAGATTTTATGTGTCCTCAGTGTAAAACACAAAATCAGGACAAGCTTTTGGTCTTCCCACTGACAGCACAATAACTCTCCAATGAGGTAACGGGACTTGAGTTAATTTCTACAGGCGTACATACCTTTTCTCCAGTACGTTCATTGTTTACAACGATAGGTTCCGGCCACAGATGGATCCCCATCGTGTCACATTCTGCACCACCGCACCAGTGGAACCCCTCCAAAAGATCATCATCTTTGCCCAGCCACTGACCGTTTAATTGATGATCTTTCTGAATTAAAAAAGGATATCACAATAATTTTATAAAATAATATTTAATAATGATGATAATATATATCTCCATTCACCACGTTTTTAGATCCTATTATTGTACTTGTATCTTGATCGAAGTATTATCCCTTTCTGTACCTACAGTGTTGTCTGTTCGTCAGTCAAATGCTATTGTAGTTGATTAGTTTCTCCCGACGTCGCGTCGGTCTATCTGAGAAACTGCCAGACAAACCGTTATAAAAAAAGATATTAACAGCTGTTCTTGACATAGGTTAATAGCCTAGTGGTATGGATAATAGACTGCTGAGACGAGGTCTCGGGTTCGATCCCAGGTTTTCCATGGCACACATCAATGACTTTTCGAAGTTATGTGTGTATTTATCGCAGGTTACGTTACGTTACGTTACGTTACGATACGTTACGATACGTTACGTTACGTTACGTTACGTTACGTTACGTTACGTTACGTTACGTTACGTTACGTTACGTTACGTTACGTTACGTTACGTTACGTTACGTTACGTTATGTTAGTAATGAGATTCCATCTATACCTATCAATATAATTCTGTATGAAGCAAGATTTAAAATAAAAGAGGCGGCATGAAGGCGGAGGGACTTGCGTTGAAATAAAAAAATATTTTGACCTACCGGCGCCATAAGGTATCTGAGGAAGCAGTTGAGGATGAACGACTTCCCGTTACGGTAGGTGCCGGCGACGCTGACCACCATGACTGGCAGGTTGCGGATATCTGGCCTGAGCAGCACGCTCGCCAGAGCCTTCTCATCCAGGTCCCAACGCCGCCCTGGCTCCTGTGACACCTTCACTACTTGCAGACCCCCCCGCTTCTGGATGCTACTTCCGTCCATGTTGCCTGAAACTTTCTGGTAACGAGTAGCAACTTTTTAGTAACAACAAAGCAACAGTCTAATTCGATTCCTGAATCACGTAAATTTTAGCTAGTCTTATTAGTAAGTATTTACATTATATGTATTATAAAATATTCTAATTACTTATTTAAATGAAATAGATACCTACACTATCTACTTAAAACTGTTTCTTGTTGGTTTGTTATCTATTTATAAACACGTGATTATTGAATCAGTTGCCTAATTATTAAATTTAACAAAATGCTTACATAATTCTTCCGCCGTATAAAAAGAAAATAGTTGACACAAAATACTTTTCCGAATTAATTGAAACTGAAATGTTTACATTAATTGAGAATATTTAACAACATTAACAACACTACCAAACATCTTGGACGGCCTCTCTCGAACTTCATAAAGTATGCTCCATTTGTTTATGGTACAGTCTGCTATACAACAGACGTCATGCAGAGATACCTTATATTGTGCATATGGTCACTAAATCCCAACTAGTGATTTTCTTTAAACAACCATCCGTGATAGCCATAAAATCCATATTACCCATCAATGCATTCAACATATTACACTACTGTCTTTTGATCCAATGGCCTATAAATAAATAGGAAGGCTAGAAAAAAATATGCTAATGTTGCCAGATGGAAAATATAGTATAAATTTAGTAATTTTACGAAATAAAACACAAATAATATGATATTCGTTTCTGTGATGTGTGAATGATTTAGTTATGGGCGAATATTTCATTTCGTGCACATTACACGGCGGACGATAAAGAACACATTAAACGTTAAAGAAATCTTTACCTGATATTGTTTTCATTTAGTTAACATAGCATTGTATTAGGCGCAACTCCGAATACATCTAGTATTTTATTAGAAATACTTCAAATTTAAAAAACCAAATCGAAAATCTAATTACCGTCGGTGTCCCTTTCTCCAGATTTTAGTAAATTGGTACAACGTGGTAAAAAATCTGTTGGAAGAACGATTTATTAAAAACGTTTTCAGTTAATAGATTAACTAATCTTTATTGTTTAGTAGATATTGTTTACGAAAGAACAAATTTAACTAGTTTAATACGACTTTGAAAAATGTCCCTATACTCACCCATAATTACCATTCGATGATATTCTAGATCCGATATTTTCGTATTTACGCGTCACTGTGCACTAGACTGAAAATAAATTACTCGGCGGCAGTCACCGCTATACTACCAAGCCGAATGCATGCGTCAAAGAGCGAGTGTGGCTACGTAATTTAAAGTTCTCCTGTTCGGAAAGTGAAGTGACTCAGAATATTTCTATATACCATTCATATTTTCAAAGGTAATTAAATTATTACTTCTATATAATTATTTGTCAAGTATATCCAATATAGATCTTTAATATGCTGCAAACGTCAACTGGACTTTATCTATTAAAAACCCCTACTATTTAAATAAAAATGCTTGTAAATCTAATTACTGTTCTTCTAATTACCATTATTTACCATTCTTTTAAATTTGAATGGTAATTAGAAATAACGAACGGAAATGATTTTTCCTAGTTCATTGGAGTAAAAACCTATATAGGCTTTGTGTTTTTGTTTTCCGTATAGGTTCTTACAAAATTATTATCATTTTTTTAGATCACAATGCCACGAAAAAAGAAAACTAGAGAAGAAATATTAGAAAAAGCCAAATTAGCTCGCAGAAAAAGATATGCAAATATCAAATCAGATCCCGCTGTTTATGCTTTACAGAAAGAAAAAGAACACCAAAGATATCTAAAGAGAAAAGAACAGAACAAAATTTTGTCTATAAATGATATGACTCCAAGAGGCAAAAGGCAACAAAGAAAAAAGTGGAGAGATAATTTTAATAATTTTTATCAAAGAAAACTGTTAGTTAAACGGGGTATTGATATGATGAGAGACAATACCCCAAGTTGCAGTGATAATGAAGATCCACTTATGGTAGACGGTGCTGTGATATACTGTGAAGAGGACCACAATTCACCACAAAATCAAGTTGAAATTCAAGATCCGCAACCGTCGACTTCTCAAGTTGAAGAGATATCTACTCAAGGTACTGTAGTTGAATTAAAGAAGAAAGTACGAAGATTAAGATATATTATGTTACAAAAGAGCAAGGCGTTTAAAAGAAAGATAGATGATTTGGAGAGAAAAAATGAAAGTTACAAGAAACAAATAACGAGATTAAAAAAACGACTACAGAGCCCTAATTCCAAAATAAATGATTTACTAAATGATAAATCAAAACGGTCAGAAGTAAAGAAAAAGATTTTATTTGGTGAAGCAATAAAAAAGACGTTGGAGTGTAATTACAAACAACAAAGAAACAAATGCAAAAAAAGAGTTTAGCGATGCTGTTATTGGAGATAAAATGATCATAAGAAAACATAAAATTTTAACAGAAGTAAAGAAATTTAGTGTCCGAGATACAATCAAATTAAACGTCGAAACAGATCAGCATTACCAAATTATTAAACACAACATACAGACATTTTATGAACGCGATGATGTGTCGAGGAAGAAAACAAGAAAAGAAGTAATTACACGAGACAAGATTCAAAAACAAAAAAGATATCTATTAGACTCTCTAAAAAATCTCCACAAGATCTTTCAAGAACAATATAGTAAAGTAAGTTATTCTTTTTTCTGTAAACAAAGGCCATTCTGGGTTCTTATTCCCGATGTCAATGAAAGGGATACTTGTGTTTGCAAAATACATGCAAATATGGAGTTTTTGATACATGGATTAAACAAAAGAAGAATTCTATCGGAGAAAACTCCTAATGAAGTAATTAAAACTCTTTGTTGTTCAAAAACGGAATGCTTACTAAAGCGATGTGAATTGTGCCGTAATAAAGTTGTGAATTACTTACAATTTAATAATGAAGAACCAATAACGTATAAAAAATGGGAAACTAAAAAATCTACATATATATCCAAAGGCATAAATAAAGAAAAAAGAATTGTAGAAAAAATAAATATGACTGTGTCTCCGAAAGATGCTATTGCAGCGTTTGAAAAAAATGTGTCCACATTTGTAAAACATGAAGGTACCAGAAGATGGCAATTTTCAGCAATTAATGATCTTAAAAACAATTTAAGGGAAGATGAAGCAATTATTCACATTGACTTTAGCGAAAACTACGCCTTAAAGTACGCCTCTGAAGTGCAATCATTCCATTTTGGTGGAAGCAGAAATGAATTGGCCCTTCACACAGCAGTCATCTATCATGTTGAGTCAGGAAAGTGTACGGCTAAGTCACTTTGTACAGTTAGCGAAAATCTTCGCCATGATGCCGCTGCAGTGTGGGCGCATATAGTACCACTGCTAGAGTATGTTGCAACTTTAAGTGAAAAGATCACTACTATTCATTTCTTGTCTGATTCACCCAGCTCTCAATATAGAAACAAGACAATGTTTTATATAATTACAAAAATATACTGGTATATATCTGGTCTGAAACTGATCACATGGAATTATTCCGAGTCTGGCCATGGTAAGGGTGCAGCTGATAGAGTTGGAGGTACTTTAAAACGCACAGCCGACGCTGCTGTTGCTCAAGGTAAAGATATTGCCACATTAGATTCTTTTATTAGGATCATTACAAATAATACGCAAAATATTAAAGTGATAGTGATTGACGAATATCGAATATACCAAAAAGATTTGTTAATTCCTAAAACAGAGATACTGCCATTGAAAGGGGCTTTAAAAGTACATCAAGTTATATGGCACAAACATAAAGATGAAGTTATATTCAGGGAAGCAAGTTGCTTTATTTGTATTGATGAAAACTGCTTGCATACAAAATTGGTTGGGAAGTTAAAATACGTAACACAGAATGCTGATGATAATAAAGAAAATGATAGTCCTTTTATCGAACATCCAAATGTAATTATCCATTCCAACATTTTGCTGAACCCAAGTTGTAAAGGCGACATTCAAGTTACTAGGCTGTGTAATATAATACCGGATAGTAAACTATACTTACATCCTGAAGTGGATATAACCACAATGGTTAAAGAATATAACATTTCTAATGCTACAGTAAATTTTTCAGGCTACTTTAAAGATGGTCTAGTTAACCACAGTTCTTCAAATATTGACCAAAATGTGTTCCAAGAACTCAAATCAAATATTTTTGAGAGTGATCGTTCACCACCAACGTCCCCAGTGGGAGCTGGTGGTGATTCATTTACGACTCAAGTTGTTATTGAAAAACCTCCTGAAGTTAATTATACACCTGCTGCGTTACCGACCAATCATACACTTAAAGAATTGGACAAGAGAAAGCGACATTTAATCTTAGACAGTTCTGATGATAGTATCGAGTTTAAAAATGATAACGATTTTGTTCATCATAAACCATCTCAAGTTTCAATTAATTTAACAGATGGTAATCGGTTTTTCAGTAACAATGATACAGATAGTGATTGTGATTTAGATATCTTTCCAAAGAAGAAGTATTTTAAGTAGTATTAATAATTGGAAATTATTCCATTTTCTCTAGTAAGTGTGAAAGATTTTAATGGACATAATTTGCCTTTTGAAGTAATTACTATATTTGTTGAATTTCATTTGTCCTCAATGTGCCATCTTAGATGAGTAATCAGATTACGAAGAATTTTTTTTGTTTATTTTAAGTTGATGATTAATGATGATATAGAGATGTTAAGATGCTTTATTGCAATTTCGTTTTATAGCTTTATATATTATGTTGATTTAACAATTTGATCATATTTTGTATATTAGATAAGTATTATTATTTTAATATTTCCAAATTAGTATTCGAATTCTGAAGTCATTTTGATAAAAAAATATTTTTTTTTTTTTTTTTTTTTTTTTTTTTTTATATAGGACACGTCAATTGGACTTCGCCTTGCCTGATGGTAAGCTGAAGGCAAAGTCCCAGAAAAGAGGGTCACCATTACTTACACATACCGTGTGACAATGGTGACACTCAGCTTGACGGCCTCATGTATATATATATATATATATGTTGATTTAGGCAAGCTAGCCTTAGACAGTAGAAGCTGTTCTAATCATGTTATTTTCTTTTAATTTTTAATAATGTTTTTTGATCCTAAGCGAAGTTGTTCGAGTATAATCAGTAAATTTAGTTCCTATGAAAGACTGAATACAAAGTTCTCAATAAAAGGCTGATTTGTCAAACATTTGTTTTATTTCAAATTACCATTTTAAGTTACATCATTACCGTATCCTGAGATCTAATTACCGTAATTGTAAAATCTCATTACCGTTTTCGGAAAAAATAGAAACGTCAAAATCTCAAAGGATAAAAGAGTTATTGCTGTCCCTTCAATATAATTCAGAAGTAACTATTAAATACTTTACAAAAAATATATAAAGAATATGTTTTGGCGCATATTTTTCCTTTTTCTTCAAAACCTCAAATATGCACGAAATGAAATATTCACCCTTATATAATTGTTTCCTTTTGTAATAGGAGATTTCGAATTTTATATAATATTAGCTGTTGCCCGCAGCTCCACCCGCGTGGAATTTTGATCCTGTAAACTTTATTCGTGCGGAAATCCCTTCAGATACCAACCCCATAGGGCCCACAGGGGCTGTTGAGTCGCATTCGGACCCACTAAAACAGCACTTTTTCTCAGGTCCTCAGATGCCATGTATACAATTCCCTAAAGCTTATTCCGTGCTCACCCCGGAAAGGAGGAAAGGCAAACGTCACGCCACTGCCCCACGCCTGAGCTCAACGACCAGCCCGCCCTTTGTCCTTTGGGAGAGAGGTGCTACCGGCCCCGTTGCCCGGGTGTACTGCATGGAGGTTCCGGACCACGCACCCCGATCCTATTCACGCTGCACCTTCTGTTCAGCTGTCGCTCCTCGGTTTCAGTCGTGACACACTTTGAACTCCCGTTGCACTCATGTCGGTAATTTAATCGTTTTCAAATTAAGTACGGGAATCTACCGGATATATTGACATTTATAATTTCATAATATCTTTTGAACGGAACGTCCGATTTCTAGCATTTAAAAAGTAATCAACAGGTTCTGAAACAGTCTAGAATACAAAATAATTAATAAAAAGGTAAAGGTAACATGGTCTGATTTTGATCGGTATTTCTATCAACCACTCTTGAATTTATTTCGTTCACGCGTATTTTCAATCTTCTACCGTTAGGTATAAAAAAATTACAGTGACCAGTTATGGTCACTGTAATTTTATAGTTTGAATGGCAATACCGCTGTAATGCGCTTTCCGTTTTTATTACGTCAGAACTCGAGTGCTCACCTTTGACCTTGACACATGACACCGCCCGCTGAGTGACGACCGAGTTTTTATAAACAAAAGTTAGCGAAACTTAGCGAAGGTGGTTTGGGGGCTGGTTTCTATGATCAAAGTTTAAACTATGAGGCTGGTTTTAAAGTTAACCGTGAGGCATGCATTATGTCGCTGGAGCTGATTGCAATATATCAAGCCTTATCTTACGTAAAGAATCAAAATTTAAACAAAATAGTTATTTTTTCGGACAGTAAGAGTGCTTTGCAGCATATGGCTCGATGCGTCTCTGGATGCAGAGGTGCATCGTTAGCCTATGAGATCTTAAAATCTATTATTTTATTAAATAATAGTGGTAAAGATATTAGATTGCAATGGGTTCCAGCGCATATCGGCCTTACGGGAAACGAACAGGCAGACCGGATAGCTAAGGTAGCATCTGTAAACGGCTCTGATATAAATTATCTACCTGACCATTGGGAATTAATACCAAAAGTTAAAAAAATCTGTTACGAGGGGTGGGTCTCGCATTTCAACCATACATCCATAGGCAAAGGTATCTGGTATAAGTCTATTCAGGCAGTACCTCCTCAGGTGCCTTGGTTTGATGATGCTCGCTTGAGCAGACATTATATTAAGTTGGCCTTTAGAGTTAGATCTGGTCACTATCCATCAGCAAAGTTTGCATATCTTATGAGAAAAGCTGATTCGCCTAACTGCCCTGTATGCCATAAAATTGAAGATGTGCAACATTTGCTGATGGATTGTGACCGGAATAAGAGAGAGCGTGTGGCTCTGCTCCACGAATTAAAAGTAAATACTCTGGATGTGGGTCTAATACAAAGTATTATGAGTTATCCAAGCTCCGAAGCCGCCCAAAAACTATGTCACCTGATTACAATAGTTCAGCAATGATTCCCTATAATAAGTGTACTACCTAGACTGTAACAAATAATGAAAGACTGTCCACTAGGAATTAAGGTACGATGGGGTTGGCATATCCTTACTGGATCAAAACCCCAAAATAAATAAAGATTAAAAAAAAAAAAAAAAAAAAAAAAAAAGTTTGTTATCTTTGTAAGTGGCACAAGACGCCCGAGTGATATTTTTTTCAAAGGTAATGAATCATTCTTTCGAATGGTACTTGACGTTTGTGTATACTTATCGTCTGATTTATTATAAACGGCGGTGAACATTGATGATCGTTGAAAACGTTACTATGTCAACTTTAAGTGTATTTATTTTAAAAACTACATAAACCGATCACCTATTTATTTTATAATTTTAAATAATCTAGGGGTTCTAACTACTTATGAAAAAATTAAAAAATACATATGTGATAGTACAAAAATATTTACTTACAAGCATATAACTAGTACGAAACATTTGCTTACGACGAACAATTTTTCCGCCGAATTAAATAATTTATTAAAACATTATCATCACATTTAACCTACAAATATGATTAGTGCCTGAAAGCTAAGGTCATATTCTAAGGTATAGTGTAAACTTTATGTCGATAGCGGTTTCTATTACAATAAAATATGGGATTCATTGAAGGAATAACCACTTTCGTA
The DNA here is from genome assembly GCA_963662185.1 of Eilema griseolum. Classification (NCBI taxonomy): domain Eukaryota; kingdom Metazoa; phylum Arthropoda; class Insecta; order Lepidoptera; family Erebidae; genus Eilema; species Eilema griseolum. Next base: position 7,242,183 of record OY759230.1, read on the forward strand.
AACACGCACGTTACCTTTCCTGTTATTTTTTGTTCAGAAAAGTTCGAGCAAAAGAGATACATTATATATATCTACTAGCTGACCCAGCAAACGTTGTTATGCCATGTATTTTTATTTCAACAAAAATAATTATTTACTAATGTAAATGTGCGGGGATTTACTAATAATTGAAATATAAAAATCGCGATAGAAAAATAGGGGATGATCGTGAAGGGGTGAAAATTTAGGGTTTTTAATTGTATGTATTTTTGTATGTTGTGTCATAAAAAAATAAAAACAAAAAATTTTGCCTAAAAAATCAAAAATTAAATTAGGGGTGGACTACCCTTAACATTTAGGGGGATGAAAAGTAGATGTTGGCCGATTCTCAGACCTACTCATTATGCTCACAACATTTCATGAGAATCGGTCAAGCCGTTTCGGAGGAGTTCAAGTTCGAACACCGTGACACGAGAATTTTATACTTATATAAGAGATTTTCTACAAGAAATGCCCATTCCAATGATATGTCGCACTTGTTGTACAATAACAAATGTAAAAATAGACAAGTAAATAAATATCGCAATTCCAGTGTAGATATTGAGTAAACTACTGTGAAACACGTGATTTGTAAGGCCATGGACACATTCGGTACAAACCCGGTATGAATAGGTACCTTTAACCGGTTTAACTTTTGTGTGAAGTTCTTCACAACTGTTTGTATTCAAAGTCTGTATAGACCATTAAAACGGAACTTACAAAACGTCAATATTAAAAATCAAAACTAACATATTCAAAGTCCAGTGTGACTAGTTTCTTATGTATACTCTAAGAGTGTGACCATTAAATCGGGACTTACAGAACGTCAAAATTAATAAATCGCAAGAGGTAGCAAATGAATAATCTGGCGAGGTGAAGTCAAATTGGCGTGACCTAGATAAAAAAAACTGGTTTGAAACGCGGCCTCGACCTGAGAAGACAGCATGGCATGTTCTATAGATGAGCTTGGAGTAATGGCTTTTGCTTCAACGTTATAAACTGAGCCGGTGTTGAGATTTGGAGCTCGTCGTTGCATGAATAGCTTGAGCCACACTTCTCCTGTCTGTTCATTCTCCTCCCATGACTTTGGAATTTTTTAAATATATTTTTTGGCTAACTTATATGCAATGACCCTCGTTTCTTTTTTTGTTAAATGATGCTCATGTTAGCAAATAATAACTTAATATTTTCTCCTCCTCTTCTGTAAATGTCGTTGGACGTGCATGGGTTATGTTATTAGATGAGCCTCGCCTATTGGGTTTGCTTGCACTTTCTTCTTAATATATCTCGACAAAGACATATAGTTAAGATTGTAAGACGACGCGGCATCTCTTAAACTTTTGCCTCTCAATTTTACTGCTTCAAAGGTAAGTTCATATATTTTAAGACTAGCAGTGCCTTTATGGGGTTTTCGTTTGTTGTTATTAGGCATTCTGAAACAAAATAGTAGTCATCCAGCTTGCATAATTTGCACCACCACACCACAACCAACGCATTATTTCTTATCGTAAATGACTTTTTGACACATGCTTTTATTGTGGATTATACCTACTTGCAGTATTTTGCCTTAATATTTCAATGTACAAACACACATACAGACATTGCAAATCAATAAAAAAGTGTCGAAATAACCCAGCAGAAAAATGAAGTCAAATAGGAGAGTTGTGACAGGCTGTTACAATTCTCCTAGGTGCTCAAAATTACGCCTTGCATCGAATAATAATTTAAATTTTCTAAACAAGATGCAAACAAAAATAATTATGATACCTTTTGAGACTTAAATAACTACACAACTTAAGAAAAAATTACACAACAGCGCACATGTACTATGATATGGTATAAATTCAATCGAAATTTTGACGAAAAACTTACTTATCGACCTCTTCGCGTGCGCCGCCGGCGGGTACTAAGTCAACTAGTGTGTCATTAAAACGTTAATCGACCGTTGTTGCCAGCTCGCTCACCTTCGTAGGTGAGGAGAAATAGCGTCTGTCACAACTCACCTCTGTCACTAATCTCCTAGGTTTCCCCTACATACCTTCCTACCAATTTTTACACCATTCGTTTTCATTACAAAAGTGCTCAACGCACAAGAAGATTTCATTTCAGAAATTAAATAGAATCTAAAATTAAAATAAATATGCCGAGATGTAGTCTACAAGTCTGCATTGTGTGACAAGGTCCTTTTATAAACCTTGGTCCTTATCCTACCTACCAACATACATGTTTGGTCGCAGAACTTAAAAATTAGTCGTCACGTCGTAGGTACCTACGTTGTGTATTAGGATTTGTTATTATTATAACCGGGGCGCCAGTTCCGTGGGTTATTACCTCGGACTCGAACCGACTAAAGCCGCACGCCGTCTTGGGTAATCAATTGCTGTCCAGTCCAGTATAACGGATTCGCGGCTGATCATCGATCGTTTCCGTGAAGCGACTGCTATCTGAACATATCGGAGTATTACTGTTGGACTTGTAGAGCTCCAACTGCGTAGACAGACGACTGCCGTAGATGTTTGCATGACAAATGGGACGAACGACTTGACGTACCGAACCCGAGCCCCCTGCGTAACATTCGCGAGCACTAGGTACCACTACGCCACAGTGGCATTACTTTTACAAACGGATAGCTATTAGAGTAGGAAACCAAAGCCTAGTCGACATTAGATAGGTTGGTACGAATATAATAGGTATTCATTTTAACCCATCTAGCATTACGGCCTGGCTTTCTTTAATATCCCACAACATTCCACACAAGAATATGCCTGTTAACCTCACTTTCAGCAACCAAACGACCCACTGGCGTCGTGCGTTTTAGTCGGTTCGAGTCCGACATAACCACTCCCACCGGCTCCGGTGGTGGAGGTATTCGTGGGAATTTTCCGCACGTAAAAAAAGGAGATTTGGAACCAACACGAAGTCACAAACCACTGTAATATGACACATTCCTACACTTGTGTACCACGCAGAAATACTTACCTATATTATGTTTTCAGACATTATACATAAAACCTCTAATTCACATTCGTTTCGAAAAATATAATGATACCGCGATGCGCTGTTCGTCGTGTTTCTGAATTTTCGTATCTATTATTCAATATGGCGCTATGAGAACGGTTTATGCCTTGCGCCTCCCCGTCACCACCCACTCGCTAACATCGATCGATACAATTCGAATAATAAGAGTGAGTGAGACGAAAAGAGTGCATCTGTGTCATGCGCTTGCACCAATGACACGACGCAACGCGAGAGTCGAGATTTTCACTCTAAAGAGTAGCAGCAGCTAGGGAGGGAACAACGACCATACAACCAATAGACTGCTATTATCTCATATTTTACTAACAATCAATTTAAGCAACTAGCTGAGGTAGGTGTAGCGAGGAAGTTTAATTGTTGCAACAAACATTATACCGATAACGTGCGATCATGTAGTTTTAGAGATGGAACGGGTTTATTTGCAACGATGTACATTATTGACATTGTTTGTAGGTAGGTAAGTACCTACGTAATGAAACAAGGGTTATATTATAGGTATTAATTATTATTAGTTGTGTGTATCTATGTACTCGGAAACCAATTCTCTCGTTTAGTTCGATCGATCTTCCTTAATGATGTTAATGCGTGGTCAACATAAGTCTCTTGCTTGCTCGCACAAAATAAATTGTAGGTAAACCAAAACAAATTTAAAAAAGAAAAATAATCTAGTTCTAATGCAATGTAGTTCGGTGAGTTTCTTGCTGGTATCTTCTCAGTAGAACGAATCTACCGAACCAGCGAAAGAATCATTTTCCAATGATTTATTTTTACATTATTTAATATTTTTATATTATTTCTTGACATACATAATTGTAGAATTTTGACGTTCATATGTGCTCTTTATGTGCCTAAACTGAATAAATGAAATTGATTCTTTGATCGATATTATTATTTTAGCTAGAGACGTTCGTGTCCGACATGATGTTCGTAGCATTTACTTGATAAACCTCAGACGGCGCATAGGGGTCATCCCCAATAATGTGACTCTTGAATGGGCCCATGCCGCTAGCACTTTATCTTTAAACATTTAACTACTTATAAAAGTGTAGGTATATTAACAAAATGAGGGTAGTCAGACTGTACACAGCAAAAAATTTCAGCTCTGTAAATAAATAACATTTAAAAATATTTTTAATTAATTTTCAATGCTAAATAGTGGCTAAAAGTACTCAATATCCTTTAGTGCACTGAACAACTTACTGTGTCTCCCATAAAGTCTACTGTCGCACAGATAACACAGTAACACAATGGATCTTTACACCAGACTGTCAGATAGTATGGAGGAGCTGTCTTCAATGTTTACCTCACGCATGTTTCAATATGATGAAGACCTAAGGAGTGCAGCGGCTACCGATACAGCCCATAAAACGATTGCTGGCCTCTCACGGGACTTCACAGACTTCAAGGCTCTCATATGGAAAACCATGGGTATGTTGAGGACACAAATGGAGCTGCTATTATCTGGACTTGACCGGCATGAGATGGCTTCCCGAAGGAAGGTATTGTTGCTTCATGGGTTGGCTGAATCGTCGGGGGCCACTGGTGTGAATCAGGTTATTGCTACCATAAAAGAAAAATTGCGGTTGCCTGACATCACAGCCGGAGATCTTGAGAACTGTCATCGCCTGGGTAACAATGTTTCGAAGCCCCGTCCCCTTCTCATCAGGTTCCAGACATATTTGCTGCGCAGTGAGGTTTGGAATTCTAAGACTAGACTTAAGGGTACAGGATTGACACTGTCTGAATTCCTAACCAAACCCCGCCACGACGTCTTCATGGATGCCCGCAAGCACTTTGGGGTAAGGCAGTGTTGGACTTCTGACGGGAAAATAGTGGTACAACTTCCTAACAATGTACGGCGTAGAATTGAGTCATCCTCGGAACTGCGCAAACTATGTATGGAATTCCCGTCCCCCCAGTTGCCGCCGACCGAATCATCTAAGACTTCGCAGCCTGTCGTCCATACAGCATCTGGTGGAGCCGCCGTCAGTGACAAAAGACCCCGAAAACATATCAAGTAGCTATAATATCTATCCTATCTTGACTTTTATTCCACCGGATAATGTATATTTCACTCTATAACCTCTTTTTATTTTATTTTAGAAACTGCAATTTGAGGTCAGTTGTAATTTTGTTATGTTGTCTCTCTCTAACTTCGTAATTTAACATCTACCAAATTTTATGCAGTTGGTGTCGGTTGGTTGTATACTTATTTTGTTTTATTTTCTTACAACCTTTCTTTCACAATTTCACAATAAATACATTCCAAGTAAATTCCTTAGGTCCTTATGACGTTAGTGACGGATTGGTGTCAGGTTGTATTGTGTCGTTTTATGTTCCGTTTAGAAACAATTTCAGTTGTCAGTGCGTTTAGTTGTTACTTACAATATAATTCAAATGTATCTGCTTGACTCGTTAGTGCACTGAGGATAACAAAATGAGAATTTATATTTTAGTATTTTTATATATATATACATATTTTTATTTTATTTTTTTAATTATTTAAATATAGTATTATAATATTTATGTCTGATTATGACGATAGTTACATTTCTTGCTCTTCATCTGAAGTGTCAGACGAGGACTACGCCAGTGCATGTAGCGATAATGAAAAGGACGCAGTTCGCCTACGCAAGGACTTGTTAACTATTTATAGTTCTTTAGACAAGTTCTTGAATGTAGTGCATATTAATGCTCAAAGCGTTCACGCTCACTACCCGGATCTACTTTTGGCTTTCGACTCCAACATCATACATGCTGTACTCATATCGGAAACCTTTCTTAAACCTACACTACCTTCCACACAGTATACATTGCCAGGGTATACGTTAATCCGAAATGATAGGGTGGGCAGGGGGTACGGCGGTGTGGGGATCTACCTACGCAGGGATATTTCGTTCAAAGTGATAGATCAGTCACCTAATGTCTACTCTGGTTTTACTGAACATGTTTTTATCGAAGTTGACTTTTATCACGTTAAATGTCTTCTGGGGGTTTATTACAGTCCTTCCCTGAAAATTGACTATTTCTCCTCTTTCGAGTCTAAGTTAGAAAACCTATCCGCTTTATACCAGCACTCGATTATCTTAGGTGACTTCAACACGTGTCTACTAAAGGATGATGCACGCAGTCGGAGACTCCAGTCTCTGGTTTCTTCGGTAAACATGCACATTCTTCCATTAAATGCGACACATCGCACCCCCCACTGTACTCCTTCTCTTTTAGACCTCATTATTGTTTCGGACCGTGACAAAGTTGTTACTCATGGTCAACTTCCTGCTCCTTTCTCTTATCATGATCTCATTTATCTCTCCTATAAAATTCGCACGCCTAAACCTAAACCTAAATTCTTCCTTCTTCGAAGTTTCAAAAATATCGACCTGGACATTTTGAGGGCCGATGTAAGAGGAGCTGACTTTTCTCTTGTATACAATTCTGGGGATATTGACACTAAAGTAGACAGCCTTAACAATATTCTTATGTGTCTTTATAATAAACATGCCCCACTGAAAAAGATTAGGGTGAAGCATTTACCCGCCCCTTGGCTCTCAGACGATATTAAGCGTGTTATGTCTCAACGGGACAAAGCCAAAAGACGTTACAATCGAAATCCATCTGATGAAAATTGGTCTTCTTATAAAATTATTCGGAATCGCTGCGGTCGTCTGTGTAGAGATGCGAAAAAGCGCCACATCCACGACTCCATTAATAATTCTAACACATCTCAGGTATGGCAATTTCTAAGGTCTCTTGGTATCGGTAAGACTACCAGGGACAACACGCTGAATTGCGACCTCAATACGTTAAATATACATTTCTCCACGCCACCAACTGTGATAGATGATGTGGATAAAGTATCTACTCTAAGTTATCTCTCCAGTCTTCCCCTGCCTGAATGTGCCTCTTTTATATTCAACCCGGTTACGGAGAGCGATGTACGGAAGCAAATTGTAAGAATATCGACCAAAGCAATGGGTAACGATGGTATTCAGCTGCAAATGTTACTGCCTATTCTAAATGAACTCCTTCCAGCCATTACCCACATAGTAAATTTTTCGCTTGAGCATAGCTCTTTTCCTTTGGCCTGGAAGAAAGCACTAGTCATTCCTTTGCCCAAAACCTCTAATCCATCCTTATTATCCCAGTTTAGGCCTATTTCAATCCTTCCGATTCTTTCCAAAGTGCTTGAGAACACGGTGCGTATTCAATTATCTTGTTACCTTTCCTCTAATGGTCTACTGAGTCCATTACAATCTGGTTTTCTTTCTGGCCATAGTACAGTCACGGCACTAGTTAAAATATCCGATGATATAAGACTGGCCATGGAGAATAAACTCCTGACGGTATTGGTTCTACTGGACTTCAGTAGTGCCTTCAATTCTGTTGACTTCGACATTCTCTTGGGCATCCTTTCTTCATTAAATATATCGCCCTCCGTAATCGCTTGGTTTAACTCTTATCTTCGGGGTCGCTCGCAGCGGGTTCGCTCTGATGAGGCGTCCTCTGACTGGCGTAACCTTACTGCGGGTGTACCGCAAGGTGCTGTCCTCTCTCCTCTACTTTTCTCAATTTTTATTAATGCTATCACCAAAGTTATTTCTTCCAGTTATCATCTCTACGCAGACGATTTGCAGTTGTATCGTCATTTTAGGTCTGATGATGTGGGTGGGGCCATTACTGCCATCAATAATGACCTTAAAAACATTAGTGCTTGGGCAAAATCTTTCGGACTGCTTGTCAATCCTGCTAAATCTCAGGCAGTCATTATAGGTGGCAGACACATTTACAGTAATCTTGACCATGCCTCTCTAACTCCTGTTTTTTACAGCAATGCTCTGATACCATTTTCCACGGTCGCCAAAAACCTGGGGGTTCTCTTCGATTGCAATTTGTCATGGACCAGTCATATCAACGAGGTAAGCCGGCGAGTTTTTGGTACTTTCCACTCCCTTAGGCGTCTTCAGAATTTCCTTCCTTTTAAAACCAGAGTCTGTCTCGCTCAATCTCTTCTCCTTCCTCTCCTAGACTATGCTGATGTCACCTTTCTGGATGCAACTGAAGAACTCTGGAACAAGATGGAGCGACTGCAAAATTTATGTATTCGTTTTATTTTCGGCCTACGTAAGTACGACCACGTTTCGGAGTTCAGAAGGCAACTGAAATGGTTACCAATTCGGCGGCGTCGAGATGTTCACATTCTTTCCCTTCTCTTTTCTATTCTTCACAACCCTCATTCTCCTTCATATCTTCGTGAGCGTTTTGAGTTCCTTGTACCCAGGGGTAAGCCCTGTCGCACTTCGTCTTCTCTTTTACTTCGAACTCCCTCGCATAGTTCGACTTGCTTCGACAATTCCTTCACAGTTTCTGCAGTACGACTGTGGAATTCTCTTCCTCACTCCATACGCGATAGTCCTTCTCTGAATATTTTTAAAAGACGTATAAGAGATTACTTTCTCTCTCAACAATAGCAGACATACATTATATGTATTTGTATGTATGTATGTATGTTTATTTATGTATTTATGTATGTATGTAGGTATGTATGTATGTATGTATGTATGTATGTATGTATGTACGTGAGTATGTGTGTGTGTGTATATGTGTATGTGTATATTTGTGCCTATTGTCGGGGGTATACACATTTTATACCTTCTTATATTAATTTTACACCTGTGCACTAGACTTAGCCTCTCGTATTGCAATTCCTCTGTACACTCCCGGGTTTGCTGGAAGAGAACTCAACTTTGAGTTAAGCTCGCCTTTGTACATTACATCTCATCTTGTTATATTAATGTAATATGTGTGTACAATAAAGTATAAATAAATAAATAAAAAATATTTTTGAAAAAGGAAAAGTAATATTTATAAAAATAGAGGTTGGTTTAGTCCCGGCACTCACCAGCCAGGTCTGCAACTCTGCAAACACAGAAAATGATTAGTTTGGGTATAATTCATGTGAAAAGTTTTCAGCCTGCCTCAAATAGGTACCTACCGAAAAATTGGTACCGGCTCTCGGACTACCATATTTCGTCGAAGTTTCAGCAGACTTAGTAGATAGGTATACCTACATAGAAATCATTGATTGGGATCATTAAACTACTAAAATAAACAGTCTAGTTGTAATCAAAACGCATTTAATATTTAGAACATCATGCTAATTTAAAGTTTGTTTTAACGAAACAAAACTTTATCTAGACGGCAATAAAGCGTATTTAAACCACATTGCAATATAAAGTCTAATAAAAATACAAATTCTTGTTTCAATCAGCTTAAGCCAAATCGTTTATGTAAAATAGTGTCCATATACCTTTAACGGCGAATATGGTTAGATACTGTTATTACAGGAATAAATTAATCAAGGCTGGCAATAATTAAACAAGTGGCAATACTTTTGTAGAATAAAATAGAATAGATTGATCAATATAGGGGATTGACATACATACCTACATACATATATATAATCTCGCCTTTATCCCTGGAGGGTTAGGCAGAAGTCAATTAACAATTAAATTACCAATCATTATATTCGGTCCCACGTACCTACCTAAAAGGTGATCCTATTGCCGTATTCCAGGCACGTTAACTCATGCTCATGTCTGGACTGTATATATTTGTCTGATGTTAAACAGCCCTATCCGTCAGTCGCCTTGTACGACACAGCATGGGAAGAGATGGTGGTCCAAATTCTACTCTGTCGATTGTCGTAAATGTCAATTCATCATTCTATTCTACAATACTCTAGATATTTAAGAGTAGGTATTACAAATTAGATCTCTCTCTCTCTCTCTCACTCTCTCCCTAAGTCTTGAGCTTACTGGGCTATTTGGTTATACTGTTTCCTCTGAACGACCAGGTCAAAAAAGTCCATCTACCTGCTACGCCTGAATATGGTTTCTATAGAACTAAAAATACTGAAAAGTTTAACTAGGTACTATTATTTTTTATACAACTTAGGTGGCAGACAAGCACACGGCCCACCTGGTGGAAAGTGGTTACCGTGGCCTATGGACGTGTGTAACACAAGAGTAGCAACACTCGCGCTGCCGACCCCGTAAGCACAGTTTCTGTGCCGTCAGTGTAGAAGACAAAGCAGGATAAGCGTTTAGTCTTCCCACTGACAGCACAAATTCTCCAGTGAGCTCTGGCTACCCTACTCACCGCTCGGTTTCTTGGAAATAATACGCTATAGCTTGACAATATTTGTGTGATATTTCATAATTCAAATGCAAAAGCTATTGTTTGCTATGGCCGCGTGGTCGGCGGGTCATTCATCTTACAAATTTCATATGAAAAAATAAAACTATAATTAACGTCAAAACGGCATACTTTCGATAAAATCAGAGTGGAAAAAAAAAGTAAAATATAAAATTCATTAACCGCATTCTGACAATGGTAAACATTGTTTTTTTTATCACCAATCTTTTTTAAATTTCGATTTTTAAAAATAGGTAAGTAATATTTTTTTAATTCCGAACGATAGGTATGATGCAATTATTTTTAAGTTGTGACAGTATTAGCGGATTTGCCCTTATGATCTACCTACAGCAGTTGCTTATTATAGAAATTATATATTAACAAATTGGTTTTAAAATAAAGACTAATACATACTACCATGAAACATATATCCGCAATTACTGGCTGATGTTTCGAGCGATTAGTACAGTGAAACGAATCTATTCAGCAATCGGACCCGAAGACGACGCGACAGTTTCGAATGTCTATTTCATGGTAGCCCCCTGATCTTGACATCTCTTGATGAAGTCGAATAGATTACACAGAGTTAATTTTGAAGTGGGTGTGGATGGTCAAATTCAAAATTATAAGACTAGGTTAAAGTAGGGATTATAGTGGAAATTAAAAAAGGCAGTTTTAGTTTACAGCAAAATTGGGTAGGTATTTAACAAAAATCTGTAATTCTATTGATTTTTGGAAAATTAACACTGCATTATTACCACACTACAGTTTAACTAATAAGGAACTAGTTCTGAAAAATACCTACATACCTACAGCAAAGTTAAGGCAATACAGCAATTTGTTATATTATGTCTGTTGTAAAAACTTCCACCTGTATAATCAATCACCATATTTAAAAACTTAATCACTATTTTACTTATGTTTTAATGATATAGTATCTAGGTATATGAAGGTGATGAACACCCCGCCGTACATGCGGTATTATACTTACTTCATTTTCAATTCTTGCAATACCTAATAATACAAAACATGAAATTTAATGCATAACAAATAATTATATTTTAAAATAAAATAATAAGATATATAAATGTATGTATTTAAATCATTGTAGGTACCTATGTGATTTTTCGAAATGAGCGGCATTCACCTCCATTTTCAACGTTTTCCTAATAATGTAATAAATATTGGCAGTGAGTTTATTCATATGCAATTAATATTGTTTGTATCAAAACGCGACAAATTGTAAGATAGTGAAAATACCGGATACATATTGCTTATAAAACAAGTACAATAAACTATATACATTGAGAGGTTGATGTTATTTTCACAATATTTGGTTTGAAAACTTTAATGCGGCCATACATAACCTTAATGTAATGTGGCCATACTCCCTAAAACGCAAATGACCAGTAAACTATATTTTAACTGCGCTTGATATGTACACACAGCCAATGAGATTAGTATACACCTTACATGTGACGTTGTACAGTCGACAAAAGAGATACGTTTGCACCTTTAAATAGAACTTATATGAAAATCTGCATCCGTATCCGTACGTAAAGGAGTATTCTTTTTTTTAAAACGTCCTCACGGATTCGGGATACCTCTCCCCGTCGGAGTCGGTAGGAGAGGATGTGTCGGATTCGAATCGAATAAAAAGCACGAAACCCGGGGTTTGTTAGAAGTGAGGTTGGCAGGCATATTCCTCGCAGCTCGGCCAACCCAGGACCGTCTCTCACGATCTGGCCCTCCTCGGGTGTGGGGACCACTGAGTCCCCAACTCGTCCCCGGAAGCGGGGAGGTGCGCAACGCGAGCAGTTAAGGAGTATACCTGTCTTCTTGGCCGTTTGTATTAAGTGCTGTTAAAATAGATTTTACTGGTCCTTTGGGTTTTTGGGCGTATGGCCACTCGTCACATGCGAGCCTGTTCATTCACCAATGTCTACTATCTTTACGACCAAATTTTAAGACCCCTTTATAGATGAGGGCTAAAAATTGAGGTCATAAGGGTACTTAATCGACTAACAGTCAAGACTCTCGCGGAGGTTGCCTCTCGAGGTTAAGGGCAGTCGCACTCGTAATAGACGAAATAAGCCACATCAGCAGAAGTGTAACATGTCTCGGGACCCCGAGAATCTAGGTTGCATCGAAAATTTACACTCCATAAAGTGTAAGTTTTCGATGCAACTTTGATAACCTTTGAGATGATGAAATATTTTTGCTTTCACGAAACATTGCCCAGTGCGATTTCCAAACTGCGAAGATTCTAATTTTAGAGCTTAATAAAATCAGCTGGTTGCTCATAAATAATTGACTTAGGTACCCTAAATTACGCAAACCAATGACTACAAACTATTTAAGTTGACATTTTTATTGTGAAAATAGTATCACGAGCGCTATAAAGGTTATCTCTCACTCGACAAGTTCGCTTTATAACTACCGCTACGACCGCTACCCGCGGCTACGTACGCTCAAAGTTTGGACCTTATTACTATAATAATACAACCGTTATTTAAAATTACGATTGTATTTGTGATAGGGTTAAAACGTTAAGGTCGTACGGGTACTTAGCCCTACTCGCATCTATCACCGGTCCATAACCGTAACGTCATAAATATACGAGCCTCAATAACAACCATAACTGGGCAACTAGTTGTGCGATATTATTGTTATTAATTACGCCATAATGGTTCTTGCACTCTTACAAATAAGTTCAGTTTTGTAATGTACCGGTCGGCAGTTTTACGGAAAAGTATATATACCTATTCAAAACATCAAAGACATGTCATTTACCTACCCATGGGCAATGTTGTCAGGACATAATTCGCTGAACCAGTTATCATTGGCAATGTTTTCGAATCACTCAGCTTACACCCTGCTGTATTCTGTAGTATCCGACCGCGTGTCATCTAACTAAACACATAATCACATGATTTTAATCGATGCCATACCAATTTGATTTTAAACTCATATAATGAACGAACATAAAATAAGGAACTGTACAAACCGCTAACATAATATCATCTCTCAAATTACATCACTAGTGTTTACAATAAATGAGTTCGGAAATCCATCCATATAAATCACTAAATAAGTCGTGATTTGAACCTGTCTTCCAAAAATTTTGGCTAAAGTTGTTTATGTTTGTAATTGCATATTTTTCAGACCGTAAAATATGCAAGCACGAACAACTTTGCCTCTATAAGTGCAATACTTATCAAAGCCAAAAACATTTATAACCGAACCCGAGCAAACTGTTTGCAGTAGGTACTTTTAAGTATCTGTGATATTGCTTATAAATTTTGCATCTGTTATCCACAGAGCGCAGTACCACAAACAGATCTTTACATAAGGAACGCGTTTAAAACAAGGGCAAAGTTACTTTTGTTCATATTATCAATTAATTTTAAACTGATGTTTGTCTTAGATAAGACGATATCTCAATTAACTTCACCTAATCATGTGTGTAACACTTTTAAAAATAAAGTATCAATTAATGCAACCATATAAAGCGTCATATAAAATTTCGCCCAGGTCACGCCACGTCACATTTTCTGCGAGCCCTTTGTATTGCTAAAGTGGCAAACTAGTACAGAGGCTTGCCAGAAGGTAAATGATTACCGATGCTTACCTATACACGTTCGCGACACCACCATGCATTGCCAACGTACCCCCCATCCCCCTCCCTAATACAATACAACGTCACGATACAGCGATTCCCCTGCCCTCGCCGTTTACGAACGTAATTATGTAATTAAAAACTCATTCTACACTTAACATAATCTGTAATTACATCAATAACGAAATAACAGCAAACAATGTTATAAGTTGACTTTACACAAAAAGTGGGCAAATTCTAATTGAATTTACCCACTTTAGCGTTATATAAACAAATTCAAGTTACTTTGTTTGTAGTAAAACAAGAAAAAGTAAGAGTATAATACAGAGCATGTGTAAATTATATGTTAAATACTTTAAAGCTATACAATCTCTTAAACATTATGTAAGGAATGTGTTGTTTGTTTAAGTTTCTGAATTACAACAATGTTCAGTCATCAATATATAAATTCTTTCCATTTGACACATATTAAAAAAGACAAATATTTGCGTAATAAAAATAAATTTTATGCTACATAACAAGCAAGAAAATCAATCTGCAACTAGATTTGAGCGACGTATGCTAATGTAAGCACGCATTTGTAATCTTTGGAGAATATTTTTAGGTAATGGTCGCAAATTAGATTACCAGAAGAGAGATCAGCGTTAGATATTCTTCCAGCAATTTTGAAATATCTCTTCAAAAAATATAAACTAAATTACAATGTTTTTTTTTAATTAAATCAATGTTACAATCAGTTCACTCATTTGAGTTCCATATTCAAAATATTCGATCTTAAAATCAGTACACAGATAAAAATATCGTATCGATAAAAATAATCGAGTCTTTTCCGATGGTGGTATCGTTACAAGTTGTGCGTTGGAAGCGGTGCGGGGGACAGCGGGGGTGTGTGGGGTGAGGGGGAGAAGCTTCGGACTCAACACACGCAGCCGCTCTCGTTGCCCTCCTGCTCCGAGCCCATTGGCGATTGCGTCTGTAGGTCGACCGCTGGTACAAAGAGTTAAGGAGTTTTCGTATACACATGTTGGAGACTGGTTAGCTAAAATTTGTTTAAATAAAGGTAAGTATAACTCGGGTCGTATATCTTGGACCTAAAATGTGCTCTATACGCACAGTACATGTTTCTTGGGTACTTTCTGAGAATAGCAAAGGATGCTACGGTGGAGGACGAGCTCAAATTCACTAAGCATAGATTATTACCAAACGTGCCAGTGCATCGTTTGTTTCGCAACTTAGGTCCAAGACATGCTGAAATGGTTGTGTGAGATATATGTACTTCTATATCTCACACAAACTTATCTACTTGTGTGATTTTAATGAGTAGATATTTTATATCGTTTACAAATCCTTATAATGTATTAGAAAATAAATTATTTGATGCGTCCATTATTAATAAATGTGAAAAAAATTAATTTGACATTTACTTACAAAATTCTTAGGGCAACACCATAAGTGCAAAATATAATAGTCGAATCGACTTGAACCACCTTGAGGGGAAATTAATCGTCATCAGTAGACATAGTCAAAAATCATTTATTCGGCATAGACCATTAAATCGGCACTTACAAAACGTCAATAAAAAAGGAAACATGAAAACCAGTTTAGTAAATGGACCACTGGTTCGAAACTCGACCCCGACCTGAGAAGACTCCGGCAAAATACTCAGCGGGCATTTTTTTTTTCTATTTACAAAGATACACTTGTCTACTTAATCTAAATACAAAAATTTACTTGAGTAGCATAGTTGAGCGAACAGCTCATTTCCAAGCTTTTTTATCATCCAAGTATTATAGGATTTCATAAAAGCCTTTCTGCCACAATTTACTTTTTACTATATTTTTAAATTTATCCACAGGTAAATCCCTGATTTCATTAGGGAGCTTGTTCAAAAAATGTATACAGTTGCCCTGGAATGTATGACAAATTTTTCCAGATCGACTACCACAGATTACAATGAGTAGCAGCTCTCTGAAGCCACCGCTTAGCACTTTTTCTCCTAGTTCCTATCCTAAGTTTAAATGTAAAGTATATTTTCTCGGCTACACTGTGGTTGTGCATGTGTTCCAAAACAAGAATGGGTGGTTAAAAATTACTCTAGTTCAGTTCTAGTCCATTCTATTCGTTCCAGCCTATTGCAAACGATCTGATAAACATATTAACATAATATGTAAGTGGATATCGCGCAAGGGAAATAATACATGTATGTAGTGTTTTAAATATTTTATTCAAAATAAATCAGCGTGATACGGCTATTTACAATTTTAACACAGAACAACACTGTAGCCTACACTCTCGATATTTCGTTTTCTTTGCTACAAATTTTACAAAAAAAGATTATTTCATTTTCTTTATTACAAATTTACAAAACGAGATAACTACCTATATAATTTCCAAAAATTTTAGAAAAGCTTCGTGGTTCGAGTAGAATTTGGAACATCTCTTCTCTTCCCATGCGGTGTCGTACAAGGCGACTAAGGGAAAGGGCTGTTTAACATCAGACAGATATATACAGCCCAGACTCAGCCTCAGATGCATGGCTTGAAGTCAACAAAAGTGCCCGGAAGACGTTTATAATTACGTGGAACCGAATTTAATCATTGGTGAAATGTGGGCGTTAATTTACCTCTGCCTAACAATCAGGGGATAAAGACATGATTGTATGTATATATGTAAAATTAAGATCTTTTTCATATAGCTGTATTTCTAGGATATTTTTTCCAAATTCATAAAAGAAAATCAAATACAGAGAGCATTAGGATTGCAAGTACGGTCTTCATTCAATAAGAAAGTTTTCCATTGTGAATACTTAAATATATTTATCACTTCATTATAATTTTTACCTATCAAATGATGAAAAATTATTTTATAAAACAGGTAAGGCGTTACATCACTATATTTATATAATACACAGTTGAAAAATTTCCTATAGAACAACTCCATTGCACAGTACAAAATGTATTGCACCTAAAATAAATTATAAAAAATAATTTAAGTATAATAATCATAAATAAGCACTTAGTTATTGAATATCCGTCACGAGGCCAAACATCTCCAAAAAGTATTTATATTGATAAAATGGCTACGTCATTATTTCAAAGCATATTGGAATGGTACATTTATATAATAGTGTTATACAAAATTTTGACATTTGAAAGCCAGCTGCGAAATCTCACTATCATTTTATTAGATAAAAGAATTAACTTTTGCACTTAAGCACTAAGTAAATAAATAATACTAATGTACAAGAGGCCGCGGGGTTTCAAATAATTGGACAACGGTAGACATTTGAACGTGATTTAGAATCACAATGAGGGGAGTTGAAATGTAAAACAGAATAATGTACATGCATTTTAAATGTTAGGAACTTTTGTTAATAAATGTGATAATTATTGAAACCGCGCGGCCGCGTGCTATGTACAAAATACAGAGCGGCTCTAATCCTCGTTAAATTAAATTAAACGCAGGTACAATTGTAACATCATATCGGACATTAGTTACACAATCGAGATAAAATTTCTCCCAGTGTCTCGAGATCTAACATTCTTGAGTTAACTCAAGAAGAAATTCATACTTCTCAAGTTACCCCCAACGCATACGTTGGGGGTAAGTCGAGAAGGTTAGATACAGATGGTACTGGTAACCACCTGAAGAGTAGAAACAAGAAGTGTTGGCTTAACATCGTTGAAGGTGACATGTTTGCCACTGGTCTCACTGCTATGGATACCCAAGATAGTGCGAAGTGGAGAAGTAAAAGCCTCGGATGCGACCCGAATTAACGCGAGTATAACGGTGGTGTGCCTTACCCGATATAAATGTTACGATTGCTCAAACTCTTCAATAACCACATTCTCTCTTGTTTACATTATACACGTCATTTCTTCCTCATTCGTATAAGAATTTCTGCTTCCTTTACATATTTCCAAACTTTACGTGTCCATGGCGAAATGAAGGTTCGCAGTTTCAGTCTTACACGAACTTAAATATAAAAACCTGCCTATAATAGTATATATTATTTATTACATATAAATCAAAGTGATAAAATAATGTAGGAATTTGTTTTTCACATCTCCAGCTTAAATTTTAAAATATTATTTGACATATGAAAGCTAGAGGCAATGGACTATTAGAGTAATAGTGAACGAATAAAACTGTAGGGTAAGGGGTAATAGAAAACACACTTATATCTCGACATAGCTTAACTGGCATAGGGCAGAGAGTGACCAAAAAATTCCCACATAAGTACTCATTTTCTTATTGCGGCTAATACATAGTGCTTTTGTGTAAATGCATAGTCAAAATAGCACGTCACTGTTTTAAATAGACCTTATACAAATTTATAAGAGCTCACAACCGCCCAATAAAACTAGAATAAACCGTAGCATAAAATTTTACTTAAAGTACACACATATATGGCATTGTCCGCGAGTTGAAGAATACTACTGAGTACTGAAGGCCTATGTAAAACAGCTTCAGTCATATAAATATTATGCCTTAATTGTTTCAGTTTCAAACTACAGGTAGTACATTATAATCTAATATCACTGTAGACACAAAAGCACGCTAGCACGTATCAGATCGGTGCGTGCACGCTGTCGTCGACACATACTTATATATAATACAGTACAAATCGCAAGTACTCTTGCGAAATTTGTGATACTGGCGAATTTTTTTAATACTATACCTATCATATATTTTTTATTAATTTTGTAAAATAAAACTAAACGTTGTCTTTAAATGTTAGCTTTTTTCGTTGTTATTGAGCAATAAAAACTGAGAAAATTATATTAACACAAATTTCCGGATCTGACCTCATACTGTTAAACTACTTTATGTGAAGCAAGAGTTCTCATTGATACCTAACAAAACTATTGTTTTCTACTATACATAATATATCAAAACACCAAGAAAGTGCAAAAAATAACTAGGCAAAAAATGTCAAATTGATTAAAAAGTTGCTAAATTTAAATGCTATGCACGGAAAAAAATGTAGTGACTACAAATTAATATTACTCAAATAAATTTAGTCAGCGTTACCCCTCTAGATAGTCAGCGTTACCCCTCTAGATAGTAAATGTTACCCCGCAGACTATAACATAGAATACATTACCCCTCCAGATAGTAAATGTTACCCCGCAGACTATAACATAGAATACATTACCCCTCCAGATAGCAAATGTTACCCCGTATCATAGACTGCTAGTACGCAGTCTGATGCGTGGTCGATACAGTATGTGTGACGACAGCGTGCGTGTAGGGTGTGGTGGGCGGCCGGGGCGAGACGCGGCGAAGGCCTAGCACGCGCAGCCGCTGTCGGGCTCCTTGCTGTCCCCGGGCGCCTGTCGCAGGATCACCTCGTGCACTGTACACATATCGCATTAAGGAAAATAAAACTGCTACTGTAATATCGAGTTTTGAAGCAGAGGTGTCGTTAAACGAGAAGATTGGGGTAACTCTATTTGTTACTTGCACTACAAAGGCATTATTTGATTTTGTGACTTCATGGATATCACATTGTTGTGCTCACAAATTGATTCTTTTATCTTGAAATTATACAATGATTCTTTTATAATTGGTTCAGCAATTTGACTGCACCCTGTGTGATAGTAATTCATTCCAGATGCCTTATAACAGACTTTGGGTTGGTTGAAATACAATTAGTTCATTAAAACATTACTAAATTCTCAATTGTTTAACGACACCATCCATAATAAGGACTAGTATACGAATGTTTAGATGGGATTACATCAACAAGAAGAGTATTTTAGGGTAAGTACATATCAGCATACCTTTATAAAAATAAGCAGTGTTATAAGTGCATGAAAGCAAAATAATAAATATATATTTAAGAAGCATATATAAGTACTAGCAGATACTGTACAGTCGGCATAATTAATTATATAAAAACGGTGTTGTATCTTTTTATGGAATAAATCATTTCTGACATTAACTTCAAATAAGTCCAACTTTCTTTTATAATCCATCGACTGCCTATGTCAAAAAGATGTGCAGTCCAAAATACCACAAATATATGACGTCATTATAAACTTACGCTGAATCATAATGGGTATCATATTACACGCAACAATGATTTTTATCGATTAAGATAGACAGATATATGTATAGAAGAATTTGGATGGTTTCAGGCGAAGGTTCTGTGGCTTAGTGGTCAGAGCGTTCTCACTGTAAGGGAAAGATCACCTGAACCGTTTCTATGTTAATTTTGCCGACCGTACCCTACAATAAATAAGCATAAGCGATACGTAGTAGCCTTACAACTTACATACGGTTTCCTTCTAAATAAATCATCATACCTAAATAAATAACAGTATTCAGTAACACGAGGCCTCAGTAGCAATTTGGTAAAGTACTATAGACCGACCATAACCGCTGTCCCGCTTTGGGTATGCCCGCGGCGCTCAAGAGGGCGTTCGATGGCCCTGGGTCAGTCGGAGTGCGAGGGATATGCTACAGGCTACCCCCGGGAGCTAATAGCCCGAGACGGTTCTGCAGTTTTGATCGGTTCGAGTCCGACATAACCACCCTCGCTGGCTCCGACGGGGGGTATCCGAGAGGATTTCCGCATGTTAGAAAAAGGTGGCGGCGAGACGGGGAGAGTATCGACCAATCGACCTTTAGATTTGGTCAGTCCGCCGCCGACGCTCATGGTGGTATCTCGCTCGCTCTCGGCACATGTTCTTTCTTTCTCTTTCTTTACCTCGTCTCCCGCCACGCTGCGGGTACCTAGAGCGCGGTCATATATTTACGTTACTAGAAAGTCAATAAATTTATCTAATTACCGGCAAACAAGATGGCAATGTACTCTGCTGATGGCGGGGGCGACAGTCGAGGCGCTACTGAACCGATCACAGATTATAATAAAATAATCACAGGCTCAAAAAGCATTTTAGTTTGTTCGCATAGTGCATATGCGTGAACTGTTCAACTCTTGTTCAAGATTTTTGGCGGCACTTATTATACTCTCGTAAATTTGTGACCCACTTCACCAGTGGTAGTAATATGTTTACTAGTGGAATATAAATGTCTTGAACCCTTGTTATTCTGTTTTAGATAACGTCTCACCTAGGTAGGGAAGTAGCTAGGTAGGAATTAAACCAATTGAAATCACACGAGAGTTCTGTCATTGCAGTCGGAACATCCAGATACAAATTGGAATCCCCAACAAATTGTTAAGCTGCCACCCCACCTACTATCCGTAAGGATAGCCACAAAAAAAAAGAACAGATATCAAACTGCCAGTCGATGTACGATAAAGAGAACTATTAAAAAACGAAGTGAGTCTATTTTGCTACTGTTCTATCCGATGAGCAGAATCAAAAGCCCAGGATACTGATTACTAGACTAACACAATAAAACTGACACTGCAAAGAAAGCCATTTAATTTTGAACTTTATCATTATGCTGTACAAGTCTAAAATTAAATGGCATCTGGTAGGTGATCTTCTTCATTTAATTTTTGACTCTAAACTTTTATCAATGAAGTCTAAAATTAAATGGCATCTGGTAGGTGATCTTCATTTAATTTTTGACTCTAAACTTTTATCAATGTGTTCACGCGCGAGGCACGTGTGCAACGAGCTACGCGGCAAACGACACGGCGAGGGGCGCAGGGGGCACGGATCGGAGCCTCGTCACTTGATCACCGAGCGGCGCGCACGACACTCGCAGTACATCCATACATCACCCAAAGCCTCAACAAATGAAGTCTAAAATTAAATGGCATCTGGTAGGTGATCTTCTTCATTTAATTTTTGACTCTAAACTTTTATCAACGAAGTCTAAAATTAAATGGCATCTGGTAGGTGATCTTCTTCATTTAATTTTTGACTCTAAACTTTTATCAATGAAGTCTAAAATTAAATGGCATCTGGTAGGTGATCTTCTTCATTTAATTTTTGACTCTAAACTTTTATCAACGAAGTCTAAAATTAAATGGCATCTGGTAAGTGATCTTCTTCATTTAATTTTTGACTCTAAACTTTTATCAATGAAGTCTTAAATTAAATGGCATTTCTTTGATGTGTCAGTGGTATGACAGTGGTTTTGCTATGGCATAAAAGTAACAGAATTGGGGCCCAGTTCTGCACCTCTTACCTACCCAGAACAACACGTACAGGGTTGAGGTGTCACCCATATAAGGTGCAAACAATTCTGTCGGAACGAATTAAACGGTTATCAAGACACATCACACACTCTTGCCACAAAAAGTACTTATCGAGATCATTCGGGGTATAGCTATTGACCACTTGATAGCCCCTTTTTTCACGCCTACTTAGATTTTTTTCAGTATTGAAATCATTTGTCAATCATAATATGTGGAAAGTTTATTTTATTTAGAAGGAAACCAGTGTGAGGCTCTCAACTGACGTTGGGAAACGAAATTTTGATCAGACATAGATTCCTCATTGTTACCTTGCAAATCATTTATGTATTTAGAATATTAGATGTATTTATAAATCATCATTAAAAATATTTTTAACTAAATCTCTTCGGTTATGTCTCAAAGCATGTTATTAGAGTAATGACTAATGTGATAGTGAGCGTACTGACTAATCAGATTAATGTGATAGTGGACAATTACTAAATCTTTATTAGTTAAGTTTGTCTAAGTTCGTGACAGGACAGTACGTATAGTGACATTAGTGGCGCTATGAACACACATGAGTGAGTAAAATGACTAAATCTCATCGCTGATTTTTGTCAACTCGAGTAAGGAAGAAAAAATTACTCCCCGTATAGAGATAGAGAACTATGGACCTACATTTTGCAGCAATTGCCTTGTTATGTGGTTAATAAATATGCCATGTCCCTATCTAAGGACAAATCGGTCCAAAAAGGTGTCTTGATTGCGTTAAAAATGACAGGCATGGTCTTACAATCATGGATGCCGAAGACTGTACGAAAAAAGGTAAGAAAACCCCGGGCTCCACAGTGGAGATTTGGAATTCACTCGGATTAAGATCCACAACGCACAATTCCGTCTGCATGTCTACTGTGGTATGAAAAAGAACCGCACGCGGAAGCCGCGCGGGCAGCCATCTTTTTTTTTTGACAGTTGTAACCGGGTACCCGATCGTCCTAATTGATGAGTATAATGAAAGAATAGGACCTAAATCTAATAGGTTTTGTTGGAATAAGAATAGGCTCACCCCCTATTACGTGGGACCGAATTTAATTATTGGTGAAATGTGGGTGTTAATTCAACCACTGCCTAACCCTCCGAGGATAAGGCGTGATAATGTATGTATGATTATTGGAGCATGCGTTATAGGCGGCATGAAGAATGATTTATGTAAAACATGCTGATGGATAAAAATTGAATCTCATTTCTCTGCTGCGCTGTTTCTGTAAACGCTTTCTTACACGAGTAATAGAAAGAAATACCTCTATCTCAATGATTATGTATGTTATAGATAGAAGGATAAACATATTTAACAGATTATCTATACATACACATGAGAAAGTATGAACATACCTACATAGAACATAGTTTGTACTACACTATTATTTCTATAAATATGTGATTTTATAGCTTTCAATAGTGATATACGTAGGTGCGTTAATTGGAACCACGTATGCAGTATTCCATTTTCAGGCTGTACACCAAAGTAGTAGTGTAGTTAAATGTAAGTATTAATTTGGCTACAGTATTTTTTTCAGGTTTACTTACTCACAACATCTATATATCTGTATATTTATTTATTATACTGATGATAATACTGTTGTTAGATACTTCTCTCAAGGCCTGCGTATATGTTCTGTCAAAATTTCGTATTCTGCTGTTCAATTCTCAAGCATACAGCGCCCTTGATAGAAATTGCCATTGGTCGGACTGGATGACGTCACTAGATATCGACCAATAACAATTTCTATCAAGGTCGCAGCGCTTTACGCTGTATGCTTAGGAATTTCAAAGAGCGGCGCGTCTCGAGTTACAGCACGCGAAGGCGTCACAGTTACAGATAAACATAATATTAGTATCGTTAAGTTTACTTACAACACAGACGTTAGACGTTATTACACCACCACCAACTCCAGGACACTCACTAATAACCATTGAACGATCAACGAATGTGTGAAGTTAGCTACGTCATACACAAGAAACTTATAGCAATACTAGCAATACTAAGGTTGCCTGGAAGAAATCGCTTCAGCGATAAGGCCGCCCATTGTACATTGAACTGTTTAGATGCTACCTACTTGTCCTACTGTAAATCTGTTGGTGTACAATAAAGAATTATCTATCTATCTATCTAGCTGTGTTTAATTTGTTTTTATACCAGTTATGTGGCAGATAAGTACACAGAAAGATGGAAAGTGGTTACCGTGGCCTATGGACGTGTACAACACCAAGAAAGTCACACTCGCGCTACCTACCTTATAATCACAGAGAGTTTCTGTGCCGTCAGTGTAAAAAACAAAGCAGGACAAGCTTTTAGTCTTGCCACTGACAACACAAAAACTCTCCAGTGAGCTATGGCTACCCTACTCACCGCCGGGAACACAAGACGAGGTAATTTGCCGCGGTATTCTGTAGGGCGGAGGTACTTCCCCAGTTGGACTGCTCAATTGGACGGAAATACCGTCGTGTCCTACCTTCTACCTGAATTTTTACCTCGTTTACACCTAAGTATAAAACATGTATTTGACAAGTTGCAATATGTTACAGGCTACAGTGTGAACGCAAATGTGTTTTATACTTGTATACAACTTGTTGACTATACATCCTATGTGAACGAAAAAGTAGAACTTGTCAAATACATGTTTTATACTTAGATGAAAACGAAGGGTAAGTAAACATGTTTGTAAGTAGATCATAAAAGACCACAGAGTTTATTGCAGACTCCTCTCTGCAATGGAATTATCTAAGCTTCGAGGAATACGACCAACTCAATGAGTTAAAATTATTTAAGTTAGCTTATTAAATTAAGAAGGGTAAAAGAGCGGTAATCCGACAGAAACTGGTTATCCGACAGAGAATTAAAGTTACCGACATAGGTCACAGAATAAGCAAGTTGAAGTGGCAGTGGGCTGGACACGTTTGTCGAAGGACCGATGGCCGTTGGAGCAAACGAGTCCTAGAGTGGAGACCGCGAGAAGGTAAACGAAAGGTAGGACGCCCTCTAGCCAGATGGACAGACGACCTGAAAAAGGTGGCTGGGACAGACTGCGGAAGGCGGAGGATCGGAGAAAATGGCGCACATTGGGAGAGGCTTATTTACAGTAGTGGACTGCGCTGGGCTAATTGAAAAAGTCATCCCACTGACAGCACAAATTCTCCAGTAAGCTCTGGCTACCCTACTCACCGCTGGGAACACAACACTAAGTTATTATAACCGCGGTATTCTGTAGGGCGGATGTACTTCCCCAGTCGGACTGCTCAATTGGGCGGAAATACCGCCGTGTCCTACCGCCTATAAAAGTCGGCTCCTATAAAAGCGGAGGTCTGGGCCGCGTTTGGACGCGGTGGTCTAATTACTTAACAAGTATACTATTTATTTTGTAGTTTTGTAAGTACCGTTTTAATGGTATATACATAACAAATAATGTTTTACTTTGGCATAATGTGTACTACAACGTGTACTACAGTACTAGTACTAAACAGATTTTTAGAATAACACATAGGTTTCTAGACTTTTGTTCTTATCCCCACATACGTACAGTATTTGCCTTTCGCGTTTGTTTTGACATCGGAAAACACGAATAAAAAGTAGGGTAACATCAACTTACATCGGTTTTGTAGAGCGTTATCTCTATCGTACATCGGACTGACAGGTTGATACCTTCATAGAGTAGTTAATACCATTAGATTTTTTTAACTTCGGTTTTAATCACAGTAAATTTTCAGTAAACGATTTCTAATTAGCACTTTCTACTTTATATACACTATACAATACGTAGCTAACTCCACACAATACAACAATAAATTTCAATCAAAAAACATTCCGCCAATGTTCAAAACAACCGTGTAAAAACATTAATATATTCTAGCAAATGGTTCGTGTACACACTAAATATAGTACTTAAATATGTCATATATTGTGCATGTATGAACGAGCGTGACGTGTTTATGTCTGTGTGTGTTAAAATAACGTTAGTTTTGTTCAACGGGTTTTCGTTACCTTCGGAGCGGCCCCTCAGAAATTACCCCTACATGCTAGTTCCACCAACTTAAAGATGAATAAAATAATATTCATCTTTATTAAATGTCATTTGGTGAACGCAAAACTTTCTAATAATGACGAAACAATAAACCGATAGTAAACAAAGTATACAACGGTAGCGTATAATATAAACGGTTCTGTCAGGAATATAGAGTACTTTAAATTCGGGCCGTGCGTGCGTGTCCATCTAAAAACGACAAAACAAAACGTAAACTCACAAAAAAAACTAGGTTTAAACCACTCTAAAACAATAAAGAATGATGATTCATGGTGCCGGTCGTATTTCAATTCAAAATACTGAGTAATAGAGCTTAAAATTGCATAAAATCTGTTGTTTATGATAAGACGGAGCTTTTTTTTGTTCGTTTTCATTAGTTTATATTAAATATACAATTAAAATTAAATATCTGCCAACATAACATTTGAAAACAATCCTATATATAATTCTTGAAAAAGAAACAACACTTTTAATTGAAAATATAGAAAACTCTGATGCCAATCAAGTTGCTATCTTGTAATGTACTATGCATTAAAAAAAACAAAATCAACTATTTTGTTACTATACTTCAGAATAACTTTTTGTCTATACACTGGCACCAATAAGGTTATTTTTTATTTATTTATGCCTATATAAGAAAATAAGAATATCTTTTTTTACATAGATAGGTACAGCCTGCCAATTAACCCTTCTGGATTGTGTGAAGTTAAGATTATAACGAGCCAAAATGGTGCTCCGCTTGAATGATTATTTTTAGTTATATTACCATCGTATTTAAAACTTAGCGTGCCTTGTATCTAGTTTTTTTGATAAGTATGCCATTTTGTAATGGACAAAAGTCCCCAAATACTAGTAAATTTTGCGTTCAACGATCAATGAATACACCGTTTCCGTACAAAAAGTTGCCCATTCCATGCAATGTTCCATTCTATGACGTGGTATATGACGTCACAAGCCCTGGTCCGCTCCTAGGCACGCGTCGTCCATATGTGGTACGTGTAAAGGATACTGTCTTCCGGTGGCTTGTTCTCCGCAGAGTCCATACCGGGCAGCGCAGCCGCAACTCGCCGGAACAAC
Organism: Eilema griseolum; assembly: GCA_963662185.1. Classification (NCBI taxonomy): domain Eukaryota; kingdom Metazoa; phylum Arthropoda; class Insecta; order Lepidoptera; family Erebidae; genus Eilema; species Eilema griseolum. The sequence goes on from OY759230.1 coordinate 7,269,307, forward strand.
TGCAATGTCGACAGACAACACACATTAATCATAATCTATACAACTCTATACCAATATTATAATCTATACAAGTGCCAGTGGGCAACTTTTATAATGTGGGCCAGAAAGTTTAAAAAATTGCAGATGTGGGCCAGTAACAAACCCAGTATCACGGTGTGAATTACCCACTCAAGTCGTGACCACGGGTGCTGCAACGCATCCGAAATGTCGGCAGAAATAGTAAGTTCCATGATTGTTGTATAATTATGTCATTATTATTCGAAGGCCCTACCACGGTAGGTAAGTGAGAATTATGAAATTGCTTTTGATTTCCCATTAGGTTATGTATAGTTCGAGCAGTTATGAGACTGACAAGGTAATTTTCTGCTCAGTTTTATATGAATTTAAAATCAGTATTCAATTTATCTTGAAGGACTGTCGTCGGCAGGCTGGATTAAATGCTTTCGCGGACCAGATCTAGCCGTTTAGTCGCATAATGCCTAATTCGCGAAATGGCACCCGAGTCTGGAAAGGACTAATTCGCGAATGGACTAATTCTTAAAAAGACTAATTCGCGAAATGGCTAATTCTGAAAAGGACTAATTCGTCAAACGGCTAATCCTTAAAAAGACTCATTCGCATAATGGCTAACTCTTAACGACGTATGACAGCACAAGTCAGACATACTTAAGTCACGCATGTGAATGTGTGTGTATATGAATATTTGAGCCATGTCGACGGCTCCTATTTCTTCTTGCTTTAACACAAGAAACCTAACACGAAGGGTAAATAGCGGAGGTCTCTGCGAGACCTCCGCCATTACCCTTCTAACCTATATCTATCCGTGTCGGGGTGCGCGGTTTAAGGATAATTGAAAGATTTGATAGGCTGTTGAATGTTGACCATTTCGCGAATAAGTCTTTTTAAGAGTTAGCCCTTCGACGAATTAGTCATTTTCAGAAATAGTCATTTCGCGATTTAGTCTTTTTAAGAATTAGTCCATTCGCGAATTAGTCCTTTTCAGACTCGGGTGCCATTTTGCGAATTAGGCATTATGCGACTAAACCGATCTAGCCCGCGGGCCGTACTACGCCTATCACTTATCTATACTTAACATTATAAAGTTGATGAGTCTTTTTTGTTTGTTTGATTGAACATACTAAACTCAGGAACTACTGGTTCTAATTGAAAAAATCTTTTTGTATTGAATAGTTCATTTATCAGAGGTTGCCAAAGGCGAGACCTTTGACAGTCTGACGTGGCAGTAGTGAACGCGGCCGCTATGCAGCAGGCTAGGGTTCGATCCCCACTCAGTGCAAATATTTGTGTACATGAGTAGTTGCATCGGTCTGGTCCTGCTTAGGAGAGCACGTTAAGCCGTCGGTTCCTATTGCCATACGAAGATCTATGGCAGTCGCTACGGGTAGATGGAGCCCTAATAGTCCAACAACTGATGCTTCGACATCGCCTTTGGGTTGTGGAGGTCAGATTGGTAGTCTAGGCGTCACTAAATGGATAAGGTGTTATTCTTTATGTTCACAGAGCTTCTGCGTGTGGCATTCATTTTTTTTAATGTGAAAATCAGGGTCATGTCTCTCCCACTGGCTACTCGGTGAGACAAAGTAATGTTTATAGGTGCCGCAGCTCCCTTGGACAGCGGAGATAAAGCTTCTCCATTTTTCAATATTTTATGAATATTTTGTCTCCCCGAGCTTGAAAATGCCAGGCTACTGAAAATCACAATGAGTTTCTAGTCTTGCATAACAGAAATAATACATGGGTACATACATATATTCACGCTTATAAATTCCCGAAGGGTTCCGCCGAGTTATATAAACAGATTAGTACCCACATTTCGCCAACGATTATATTTGATCCCACGTAAGAGCGAGCCAAAGGAGACGTGATGCCGTCGCCGATAAAGAGCTTAATTTTTTCTTTATTATACCACTTAGGTGGCAGACAAGCACATGCCCCACCTGATGGGAAGTGGTTACCGTGGCCTATGGACGTTTGCAACACCAGGGGCGTCACGCTTGCGCTGTCGACCCTAAAAATCTTGCGCAAGAACAGTATATTAATTACTAGAAATACGTCATGTTACATCGTGTAATTCACAAATTCTCCAAGCGTCATAATAAGCCAATAACTTTTAGCCACCGCAGTCGAATTGGTTATGAAATAGATGACGTTTAAAAATTGCATGAATATGTTTTTTTTTTCGTAATTAAATGTTCGCTTAAACTAGTGTAAAGCTGAAAGAGAGAGCATGCAATTACATAATCTTTAATTTTGAAGTAATTGTTTCAGTTAAAATATGAAAGATTACTTAAACTTCATTCATTTATATCGATACTAGCTGACCCGCCCCAGCTTCGCTCGTGGCATATTTTAAAACCTCATATCACCTATTTGAGCCCGTATTTCTTCAATTTTGCAAATAATGTATGGGAATCTGCCGGATTTATTAACATTTGTAGTAACTGCTCCGATCTCTTAAGTAGTAGCGAGATGATATATAGCCTAAACCCTTTGTCGATAAACGGACTATTACACAAAAAAAAACAATTTGAGAAAAATCATAATTAAAGGAATTTATTAAAACGGCAGAGTAGAATTAGGGCCACCCAATTTCTTCTCTGCGGTGTCGTACAAGGCGACTAAGGATAGGGCAGTTTAACATCAGACAGATATATACAGCCCAGACTCAGCCTCAGATGCATGGCTCGAGTCAACAATAGTACCCGGAATATGGCAATAGGCTCACCCTCTATTACGTGGGTACCCTCCCACCCTCTATATATACCCGAATACAATTATTGGTGAAAAGTGGGTATTAATTCACCTCTGTCTAAGCCTCCAGGGATAAAGGCGTAATTATATGTATGTTTGTATAGTCCAATCGTGTCGTGCCATTATTATAATTTCTCTTTGTGAGTGTTCTCTCTCATTTCTCTGTGTTCTCCCATTGTCCAATTCCTTAGACCACTATGTTGTATTTGTCAATAATGATATTTTTAGAGAACCTTTCAGGGCAAGGAAATTATGCACTATACTAAGTACAAACCGTTTTGTCTAACTTCGGAACTGTCTTGTAGTTAACGAGTTTATTATCATTAATTACACAGGATGATTGTACAGGCGGGCAGATCCACCGTTTACAGAAAGTACTTAGCGCATGTTCGACGTTCCCAATTCTATATTTTTTTTATTAAAATTGCACATCAATATGACGCTATCCGTCTAGTACCTAGAAGGTGTAAGCGAAGTCTACAGAATGAAGATCACAGATACCTACAGCGTTCAGTGCTAATATTGTGGTTTTTAAATATACTGGCCTTGTTAGGTGATTTTTAACGCACTGCATAAAGGACCTAGAATTGTTGGGAGATAGAAAATAAATCCCTAATAGGGCAAGTTGTCACGATTTTCCTGTCAAAAATTCTCAACGTAGTTTTAGTTTATATATGTGTTATATATGCTCAGTGAGTATATCAACTAGTGAAAACTAGGTGGTGTAACCGACAATAAGAATTCTCAAGAGTAGCTTTTAAGTAAATTATTAATGATGTCTTTTAGGCTCTTTTCCCTGTGAACATTCGATGTCGCTTATTCCTTTTTGCCTATCAAATAACTGATAGTTATTTCAGGTGCTAGTATAAAACACTTGCCTGTTTAACATTATATCCAGCCTTGGCGCTGGTCTCGATGAACATCACGTTAAGCTCCTTGGCCTTGCGGTCGCCGTCTTCAGTCGACACCTGGCGCTTGTCGGACAAGTCCGTCTTGTTGCCTACCAGCATGATAATCACGTCGGACCCACGCTCCGTGCGCACATCGTCGATCCATTTCGACGTTTGATGGAATGAGTTTGCATCTGTAAAGACAAAGAGAATAAGATATGAATACTTTAGAGGTAGTTTGACAGTGGCACTAAAGAATGAAAATTTAAGAAGCGAGCTGTCGTGGTAGAGAATGAAAGTAATGTAACACAGGTTCAAAGTATAAGGAGGTAGGACACGGCGGTATTTCCGCCCAATTGAGCAGTCCGACTGGGGAAGTACTTAAGAATTTGTGCTGTCAGTGGGAAGACTAAAGGCTCGTCCTGCTTCGTCTTCTACACTGACGGCACATAATCTCTGTGCTTACAGGGTTGGCAGCGCGACTGTGACTCCTCTGGTGTTACAAACGTCCATAGGCCACGGTAACCACTTTCCATCAGGTGGGTCGTGTGCTTGTCTGCCACCTAAGTGGTATAAAAAAATTAATGTAGAGAGATTTAAGGAGCTGAGGTAGACCCGAGAAAAGAAGGATGGAGCGCGTGAAAGAGGATATGGCAAAGAAGTAAGTGACTGACGAAATAAAATCTGACAGGAATATATAGAAGATATTGTCATGTTGCGCCGACCACAAATCATTCGGACAAGCACAGGTAGGTGCTGATGACTTAAACGTGGCGGACAGCTTTCAAGTGAGAGGACCATTTTTTTTCCAAACTACTTAGGTGGCAGGACAAGCACACGGCCCACCTGATGGGAAGTGACCGTGTACCGCGGAAATGTACAACACCAGTGACATTACACACGCGTTGCACTTGTCTTTCCATTCTATTCCAGTTGTCTTTAGTAGGTACTCCTAAACAGAAAAATTGACTCCAAATCCTGTGCCAGAAGCTCATCCGTCAATCAGCTGACTTGCAAGTGAGGTTGTATAGGGCTCCAAAGTTGTAAGTGGAGCCCTAATAAGACCCTGCTCTTTGTGCGACAACGACAGGACACGCTACAACCGGTAATGCGCGTTTAAATTAGAGCATAGTAGAATTAAATTTTGTTGCCTAAAGGCACAGCTAGTTTAATATATTCATAAGATATGAGCTTCTATAATGAAGCAGTAATTAAAGGCTGGCAACTTTAATATAATAAGACCTCGGGGAGAAAATGAATTCAAGGTACCTACGTAAAATGTAATGAATTTTCTGTGTAATGAAGCTCCTAAGGCGCGTGAGATTTTAATTTTGTTTAAAAAAATACGTATCTGAGAATTCGACATCTTAGATTTATATTCGGACGCTAACTCTAAGGGTGACCAGGAATAATAACCTCATCTGTAGATTAGAAATATTTAAAAATCTTGGATTGTTAAATGGATGGAGACGAGCGGAGCCGCGGGTATCAGCTAGTAATTGTGTCGTTAGTTGAGTAATTTGAGTGGGCAGCTCGAGTGTGACGCGCCTGGTGTTATACACGTCCATAAGCCACGGTAACAACTTTCCATCATGTGTGCCGTGTGCCTATTTGCCACAAAAGTGGCAATAAAAAGAAGTACTATCGGAGATTGCCGCGTGGTTTCCGGCAGAGTAGAATTAGGGCCACCCCATCTCTTCCCAAGCGGTGTCGTACAAGGCGACTAAGAGATAGGGCTGTTTAAGATCAGACAGCTATATACAGCCCAGACTCAGCCTCAGATGCATAGCTCGAGTCAACAATAGTGCAACGTGGGACCGAATACAATTATTGGTGAAAAGTGGGTGTTACTTCACCTCTGCCTAACTCTCCAAGGATAAAGGTGTGATTATATGTATATACTATCGGGGATAAACCCTGCTTTTGGTTTATGAACATCCTAAAGTATCATTAGTTTGACATAAAAAATGTGTGTAGATAAAGGTACTTATATCAATAATTTTGTTTTAAGAAACCTTATAAGCAACGACTAACATAGTTATTAACACACAACCGAAGTGACGTCATGTGTTAGTGGAAGCACCTTGTGCGTGGGAGGATTGCCGAAATCCGATGGTATGACAATAATGCGATGACCATCTGGGCCTCGGATTTAGCTATTTTGTGTCATAGCAAAGTCACTGACGCTGTAGCAATATTTGACTTTACAGTAAGGAATACAGGTAAGCCACTGACACTGTAGAAATATTTACCTTTACAGTAAGTTGTAATACAGGTAAGCCACAGACACTAAAATTAAATGACATTTTGAAGAGTGAATGAAAAAGTGCAATTTAATTTTAGACTCTAACTGCATTATTGTCAATTCATAAAATAATCCTATAATAACTTTCCCTACATCCGTTTGTCATCTATTTCACCATTTTCTTAGTAGCGAGATTTTACAAAACAGTGATATTGAAATGTATTTATTTCGAACCAGGAGCAGCTATACGAAATAATATCGCTTCTTCAAAAATTATGGATTTGCCATACAAATTACATCGCCTTTTATTTAGTAGTGAAATTTCGCTTCTTACTGGATGCTTATACCATAAAAGGCATCATCTGCGAAAATTTCAGTTTCTTCTTCAGCAGCTTAATCTCTGCATTGAAGTGTTGGTTACTCGCGACTAGTTATTGTACGTAGAATCCGCTTGTTTCCCGGCAGAGTAGAATTTGGACCACCCCATCTCTTCCCATGCGGTGTCGTACAAGGCGACTAAGGGATAGGGCTGTTTAATATCATGCATTGCTCGAGTCAACAATAGTGTCCGGAATATGGTAATAGGCTCACCTCGTATTACGTGGGACCGAATACAATTATTGGTGAAATACGGGTTTTAATTCACCTCTGCCTAACCCGGGAAAAAGTGTGGTTATATGTATGTATGTATGTAATATTTTTATATTATGTAGATACAGATGCCGACAAGTGTTAATTAGTATTACTGTACATTATATTTAACAAATAAGTTCACACACTGCTGCCTACCATTGTGTGACTCCACTATGAACTAAGTTGAAGGTCTTCTCTGGCCACTGACCTCCGTGCCGGTACGTAGATCTAACATCATTTAACGCGCTTGTTTATTCATGCGAAAAAGTGCGTAGACGCAGTTTCCTACAGTTTTATCGTTGACGTCCAGTAACGGCGTCATTTACGAGCAATTAGAAGTTTATCACTTTACTAGACTTTGCTCTCTGTCTGTATTTTAAGACGTGATTGTGTGAGTACTTTATTCCTAAGTTAAGTCGTACTGCAATAATCTATATTGTTTGTCTAAGACTTTACCTTCATCTTGCCATCAGGCTAGGTAAAGTCATATTGACATGTCTAATACTTAAAAGAAAAAACATTTTCTGACAATATATAAAAATGAATCAGTTACTCTTAGTCAGGTCATAACTTGAAAACAACTTGACAGCTTTAGTTCTTCTTTTTTAGTAATTACTGTGTAGAAGTATTTTACTGACAGAGAAAATAAGAAAGATTGGCCGAAAATTTCAGGTAACCACTATTTCAATATTTCTTAAAGACCGAACAACTAGGTAGATAATAAAATATTGACGGAAACGTCAATATATACCACATTTCTATAACATACCGCGGTAGCCTAGTGGTATGGGTAATGGACTGCTGAGACGAAGTCTCGGGTTCGATCCCAGGCACACACCAAAGACTTTACCATGGCACACACCAATGACTTTTCGATGCTTTTCGAAGTTATGTGTGTATTTATCGCAGGTTTATAAGTGGCACCTATTACTTTGGGACCTAAACATAAACTGGCGAAATGTGGGTGCTAGCACCTCTGCCTACCTCTTCAGGGATATAGGCGTGAGTTTATGTTTATGTTATGTTATGTTCTATAACATCCATCACTCATTCACAGACGACGCATTTTTTTTTTTACAAAAACGTAAGACGAATATTTACCGTTCTTTTACAATTCTGCATTTAATGTGCATATAATATAACATTCGGTAACAAGTTTCAATTAAATAAGTGCTCGTTGAATTACGTAATCATAATAATAACAATTAAAATACTATTACTATAGATAAACGAAACTGCTCATAACTATTTATTACTTGATATCTCTTTACTCGATAGCTCTCAACTTTACATAAAACAGTAATATTTTTTATTACCTACGAGTTTTATGGGGCGTATGGGCCTCACCAAGATCTGGGCCGAAGCCAATCTCACAGAAGATCTACCCTTCCAAGACAAGTGGCAATTCGTTAGTGTAAATAGAATGACAAATATATGAGATTTGACGTTCATGACATGCATTGATCACTGTCAAATACGTCAATTTCGTCATTCTAATCTACAATGCCAACGAATTGCCACTTGTCTAAGGGGGTAGATCAGAACATCTGCTGATTAAAGGTATGATTTCAAAGGCGACTGCATACGATAACTGCAGATGCGGAGCGTACCGTGAAATACACTTGAACATAATAATTTTGTTTGTTTAAATTCATTGCTGCTTCTCAATAATGCCATTTATCCGTATCGAAGTTAAACAAAGTTATGTATTAGTGCGGGAAGATTGAAGACATCAGGCCAAATAATTCTGATCATCATACCTAAATGGACAAGGCTATGGCACAAGCTTTACACTTGATAGCAGTCGCAAGAGAGCGTAGGAGAACGCACTTTGGGTTCCAAGTGTAGCTTAAGATGCAACCGGGATTTACATTCGAAGAATGATGAAGTCAAGTTTAGATTTGTTCAGTAGGTAGTCTACAGCGAACATGTCAACGAAAATGTCAACTAAACAATGTAAATATGTTTAAGAGCAAAAGGTAAAAGACACTGGGATTGTAGGAAGGGAAGTGATTTCTACAGAATTCCAAACGGTTTCCAAAAAGAAACCGGAGATATTGTGTTCCGATGAAATGGACGATTTTCATTATAAATTTTTAAGTATAAATATATAGATAGCCTAATCAAAATTAAAAACAACAGCTTTAGATACAGACAAAAATCTTTGATTAAACGACGTGACGTTCCGATCAAAACATATCGATCAAACACATTCATCATCCTGTTTAAAAACAAAATAAAAACGACAAAAATCCTTAAATGCCTACCATAATGTCACCACCATGCTTTCTTTCGCACACACTCGCGTAACCAACTTATTATAGAATAGATAACGGTAACTCAGACATCATAATAGTAGTGCTGTTCGATAAGATTCAAGTCAAGCCTCGCTGAGACAAGTAGACTCGTTTCGGGTATTCGTATTCGAGAGCTTGTAACTAGCGCTTTTAGTCCGGTATAGTCCAATCTGGCCAGCCGAGGCCAGGCCGAACGGAAGTAACCGTGAACAAGAAGCCTACGCCAGCAATAGGGTACCCAAGTCATCGAATTCTTACGAAATCTATATAATGTCGTAGTATTTTATATAAAAATATGCATAGTAAACTAAGATATTGGTTAACTGAAACTATGACTTTTCATTATTTCAAAATCGAACTAAAGCAAAATTTACAACTTAGATTCCTTATTAAATTTAAAATCAATCTTATTAAACACTGTATACGTGTAAACGCAACGTAGACTGAGATAAAAGCGATATTCTCTTGCACTCCATACATTTTCACTACGCGCCAGGGCTTTGTGACGTCACCACGTGTCACAATTTTGTATGGAGCACTTTCGAGCGGCTTGAGAAATTGAATTTTTAAAATGTAATATCTTTAAAACTATTTGTCATAAGGAAGTATCACTATTATAATACATTATATTATTGTAAAATGTACAGTTTACGATAATAGAAGAAAAAATAGAACACAACCCAACTGCCTCGCTATCAAGGTCTGACAAGGTATCTAGAATTGCTCTTGTAGGTTCATTTCTGACAACGCCATCTAAACATTGTCCCTGAATAAATGAGGATAGAGATTGACACATTTTAAAAACCATATTTCTTTAGTCTTCACTATTAGAACCTTGAATAAATTGAAACTTTTTAACTAATATCAACCGGTGGATGTACATAATTGCAATCGATTGAAGACAACGTATGTTGTTCGCTACATACGAATACATATTTATGAGCGATTCGGCTGCTAATACACGTTTCATTGGATTTGTGTTTCTTTGTAGAACGTTACAATTTATTAAAGCACTTACTACTATAAGTGCTTTAATAAATTGTAAGTGTAAATAGGACAGCAAGAGAGCAGGTCGACGAAATGTTAGAAGAGAAATATAGGAGGTAAGACATGACGGTATTTCTATCCAATTGAGCAATCCCGACTGGGGAAGTACAGAATACCGCGGCCATAATATCCTTGTGTTGTGTTCCCGGCGGTGGGTAGGCTAGCCAGAGATCACTGGAGGGTTTTTGTGCTGTGTGGAAAAACCAAAAGCTTGTCATGTTTTGTCTTTTACACTGACGGTACAGAAACTCTCAATGCTTGCATGGTTGTCAGCGCGAGTGTGCCTCGCTTGGTTTTGCACGCGTCCATAGGCCACGGTGACCACTTTCCACCAGGTGGGCCGTGTGCTTGTCTGCCACCTAAGTGGTATAAAAAAAAGCAACTAAGCTATAATTCATATGACGCTCTCCTGAAAATATTCTAATTTTGGCAAAACTTAAACATACGTCAGGAATTCCTACATCACAATACCTATATACTAAATTCTCATTCTATTTTTTTCAATCATGGAACAAATAAAACCTTTACTTCGTCTCTATCTAAAAAACGAAACGTATTACAGTACAGTTGGCTCGTATATCATGTAGACATAAAGAGCCTGGGCCAAGGTCCAGCGCCCACACCGCATACAGTAAATATTTGTCATAGACTGAGGCACCCCTCGTTGTAAATATTGTCCTTCACCCCGCAGCTTAAAGTCTATATTTGCTTGCACACCTTTTAGGGGCGATTGGTTTAATTAAAGATTTGAAGTTTTTTTGTGATCGCAATAGAATTTGACAGTAAATTGAACCGTTTATGTCACATATGATCCAAGGCGCGAATTAAATAGAAAAGATCGATAAAATGTTTCAATTTACGAGTTATGAGTTTATTTTATGACTGGAGCGAAAAATATAAAAATAGTGAGTAATTTAATAACGTGTACAACTAAACATTTTTACAGCGGCCATAATATGGCTTTGAAAAATGAAACGAGGCACGTACAATAACGAAACCAATATTAAATATAATGGATGTGAGATGTGAACCTCCCTAAGCGTATAAGTCCTTTGAAGACCTCAGTACTTAGTATCGTAGTATGGTTCACTCACTGTAGTAAATTTAATATAGTATATACTGGATGGGGACAGTGGAGTACTGGGTGCACTTACAGGCCTTCGATAGTTATAATTATAATATTTTTATGTCATAGCAGAACCACTGTAGTATCACTAACACTGCAAAAAATGACTGTTGATATAGAAAGTTCAAAATTAAATAAAAAAGAGTTCATAACATCTTTTCATTCGCTCTACAAGATGCCATTTAAAATTGGACTCTATCGGCATAACAGTAAAATGAAAAATTAAATGGCATTGGTTGCAGTGTCAGTAGTATGACAATGGTTTTATTATGACAGAAATTAGTAGAACCTGGGCCCAGCGTACATTGGGAGAGGTCTATGCCAAGCAGTGGACTGCAATAGGGTGATTAAAGAAGAACATCACCTTATACTTGTGCTGCTGACCCTAAAATGATGTGACTTCGATGAATTGATTTTATATCATGTAATTTGCGAAGTTACGTAATCTATACTAATATTATAAAGCTGCAGAGTTTGTTTGTTTGTTTGTTTGAACGCGCTAATCTCTGGAACTACTGTCCGATTTGAATGATTCTTTCAGTGTTGGGTAGTCCATTTATCGAGGAAGGTTTTAGGCTATATATCATCACGCTACTACTTAAGGGAGCGGAGCATTGATAATAAATGTTAACAAATTCAGCAATTTTTTATACATATTTTGAAGACTAAAACATACGGGCTCAAAGGGATATGAAGCTTCAAAATATACCCCGGGCGAAGCTGGGGTGGGTCAGCTAGTATTTTATATTATGGCGGTATTGCCATTCAACGTGATAATGCCGCCAGCCTTCTGGTTACCCTCCTGGTTGACATCGATGGCGAAGAATTTTTTGATGTCTGAACCTACAGGATTGTTAAGGTATATTCTGTATTGTTTTTATAATTTAATTTCGATAATTCCCCCCTCATATTAATCGTATAGGTACATATTTTATCAATGCATAACATTTAAAATATTTTAATCTATTCTATTTACGTTTTTAATCTATTATCTTTATCTATTATATTAACCGACATAGGTCACAGAATAAGCAAGCTGAAGTGACAGTGGGCTGGCCACGCAAACGAGTCCTAGAGTGGAGACCGCGAGAAGGTAAACGCAAGGTAGGACGCCCCCTAGTCAGATGGACGGACGACCTAAAAATGTTGGTTGGGACAGACTGGATGCAGAAGGCAGAGGATCGGAAAAAATGGCGCGTACATTGGGAGAGGCCTATGTCCAGCAGTGGACTAATTGATTGATTACTATTTACGTTTATCTCCCACTTTCTAATCCACCACCACCACCGTGTTCATTTGGAGGAAATTCTATTATGTGTCTTTTCCTGTGTATTTGGATGCAAACTGATGATGCGTTCTTTGACAAAATTATGAAACTCTGGAATTTGTAAAGATATCTATCTGCACAACATCTGTGTTAATAATTCTTTATATAAACAAAATCAATATCTGTCTGTTGACGTCTGTTTTCCATTTGCCAAAAATATATCTACTAATATTTTAAACTAATATCAATGTTGCTCTTGAGGCAAAATAGAAGAACAGATGATCGCTTCTAAACAGTCGAAACATGAAGAAAATTGCCGAATATTGTGGAAACACAAAATCAATCTCATGCAGTAACTTCAACGCAGTCGTCGGCCATTGGCACTTGGCACACTTTCAGGCTGAAATGCGCTTTACGTGCACTGCAACCGCTGTACTCACAGTCACGTCTTTCATTTCCCGGTTTCGCAAATGCTTTGTGAAACGCGTTAATTCTACACAATATAAGTCATGTAGGCTGGGTGAAACAACACGAGTGTTATGTAAACTGTTTGTGGTTTGAAACGTGTGTCAATGTCAAGTGCATGTTATAGTATGCGTGTTACGAATGAGTTATCGTGTTCTGTAGAAGATTATTTTTTTATACCACTTGGTTGGCAGGCCAGCACACGACCCACCTGATGGAAAGTGGTTACCGTGACCTATGGATGTGCAAGGGAGTCACAATCGCGCTGCTAACCCTGCAAGGATTGAGAGTTTCTGTACCGTCAGTGTAAAAGACAAAACAGGACAAGCTTTTGGTCTCTCCACTGACAGTACAAAAACTCTCCAGTGAGCTCTGGCTATCCTACTCACCGTCAGGAACACAACACCAGGTTATTATGGCCGCGGCATTCTGTAGGGTGGAGGTACTTCGCCAGTCGGACTGCACAATTGGACGGAAATACCGTCGTGTCCTACCTCCTATTTTTTATGGACTTACTTCTGTTAACTTATAACGTGAGGAGTGTTTGCTTGTGTACTTTGTAATGATTGCAAAAATCTGTGGAACAAAGATGTGGTATTTCTATAGCAAATAGTAAGTTAGGTATATTGTTACGTAAAGTCACAGATGTTTCTGGGAGCACACTATAGGGGCGAAATCTGGGTATTATTTCACCTCTGCTTAACCCCCCGGGGATAGAGGCGTGATTATTTATATGTATGTATGTAATTTTTAGTATTCTGAAGGCTTTTATACACAGTACGTATACCGTATTACGAAACATATCTTTTTCGTTTATATTTCTTATATAAATACACATTATAATCATTAATATTTTACTTTTTTTTATAATTGGACGTATGGAGACTGTCGCTTGAGCTCAATTTAATAAATATGATTATTAGATTCGAATAATTCGAGCTGAATAGAAACTTCACACAAAAATGCAAGTGTTTTGTGAAATTGATTCTTAAATGCTAAAACCGCATTATATTTTGTTAATTATTGTCAATGAAGTTTCAATGTGAGCCCAGTTCTCTTAATTTAGGATCCAAATAGCATCTGAGAGAATACCATCCTAGATCCTAGCGCTACTTTTTTCTATCAATTAGTTAAAAAAAAATTACGCGCAACGCAACACATACAGAAAAGACAACTCTCCTTTTGCTACGACCTAGGCAAGTCAGTCCTCCCTGTCATGTGCACATAGATAGAAGGATAAAATTGTACACTGTACACAGTTGTGTACACAGTGTACACTACATCCCTCTGCCTATGAGTCGCGGACCAAAACAGGGAGTTTTAGAGAGTTTAGATTTTAGCAGCGGACTTTTAGAGACACACTCTTTGATTCAGAATTGACCCTATCAATTCTGGCTCAAAGAGCAATAATATGTCTTTAAAAGGCCGCTGCTACCAAACCCGACCAAACAATTGACTCTAAAAGCTTGTCGAATATGAATTTTACGTCCGCTGTTCCTGGCTTGAGAAGGTATACTGTTCCTGTTATAAGGAGTCAACATACAAAACCTCTTTCGTTACCCTGTATACGATAAATAACGTATAATATTTTTTTTACTAGAGCGAGCGAGACCCTGGGGCCTTAAATATCGTTACCGCGGGATTCAATTTTCGTAATACAGTTGGACGGGTACAATATTTTATGTACTTTAAGTTGCAAGAGAAGAACTTTTGTAAGTAGCATTTTTTGCGGCACCGACTTTTTTAATATAAGGATTAAGTAAAGTTTGTTTGAAATACAACTTATTTATTTATTTTCTTCATGCACGAAGTTCATTGGCGGTCTTAATACCGTAGGCATTCTCTACCAGTCAACCATTGGATGGTGCAGAGTTTTATATATTGTTTAACCCTAGAGTTGGTAAGGATGTATTGTACTTTTAGAGAACGCTGGTGACCGTCTCCAGACTCCGAGGTGAGGTCTCAGATGCAGCCGGGCTTAATGCAATGATAATAATGATTTCATCAAAAGTCCGACTAGTCTAACAGAACTTCGATATCGCCAATTGGTTGTGGAGATCAGATGGCAGTCGCTTCATGGAAAATATCGAAGTTGGAGTGAGAAAAGCATCTTAGTTGGATTAGAAATCTGACCCCGACTGAGTTGGGCCAATGCTCAAAGAACGATGATGATGAATGATGATTTCATCAGTTGTAGTAATAATACGAGACGCACTGAGCTTATTGTCGTTAACCAGGGACCTTGACATTAAATGGAGGTAAAGTCGAGGCAATATATTCTTCTATCGTGATAGAGAAGGATAAGAAATAGAAGTTGGAGAAGATGTCACTTTATACCAAAATGTACACGTCTGTCGTCGCAGACCAACCACCATTCAGGGCAAAAAGCAGTTGCTTCATAGAGTAGTAGTAATAACTAAATAAACTGTCACTTAGAACACAAACACACAACCGGTGTGTGGTCATTATCTAAATCCTTTAGATTATATATTCAAATACCTACCTACATATTCTGTCTTAGTTCAATACAAACAACAAGTTATAATTGCTTTTACTCAACGCAAACAATGCTTTGGCACACAGACTACTTTTATTGTGAGACTGGGGCCCGTATTCTAGAACGAAACTAAGTTCTGAAGACTGGAAAGCGATTGTGATTCGTTACATCTTCGACACAACGTTAGTACTGATTGATGTGAGGCCGGATGACGTCATCACGGCCTCATCATTGATAGCTATTGGGATTGGTTACGTCTTAGACCACAACCTTAATACTGTGATTGGTCAATTTTTGTGGATGTGTTCTCTGATGTGTTCGTCGACGAGCACATCGTTGAAGTAAAGTTAGAGAATTGCACTGCTGATTATATAGTATAGACAATCTATCAAATCTTTCAACCTGTCTATACAACCTGTTCACAGATAAATCGAGATTCACGACTGAGAGTCGTCCTAAAAAACGGACCTTAGTCTCGCAATAGAAGTAGCAAAACACAATATGTCATATGTCTTGCAGAAAGCGATCACACAATCAGTATTCCACTAGGACGATGCTGTAAATTTTCCTTCAACACCATTACGTTGAATTCCCATTATGTTGAATTATCTGAAAGTTGGATTCCCATTATGTTGAATCTCAATATGTTAAATTCTAATATGTTGAATTGGCCATTACTCGGTGGTAGTACTTCCTTGATCGTGGTGCTTGCAACAGTTTCGAATCGGGTTAGCTCAAATAATTCATCCGAATTTTACAAAGTCCTAATTTCACACGAACAGCTCATTTTTATTACCACCCAACACCGTATTTAACGACCGCACTGAAATCCTGAAGAGCTTCCTCCTTGCTTGAAATTCTAGAAATGCCTATCCCGAATCCGTAATTTGTCTGCCCTATATAAAGCTCCAATCCTCCTTCGAATCAACTTGGTAGTAATATTTTTGTTAACTAATGTTGAATCGACTTTATCTACTCATATTTATGTGTGTTGTCTTGTGTTCTTTTATATTCTATCTCCATGGTCTCACAAATATTCACAATCAACCAATACAGGGAGACACGCCCTACCGGTGCTACAAGGCGCCTCATTACTAAGATAATGCAAATAAACAAGTTTTAATGTAGCTAAATAAATAAACTAACACTCTACAACATACTACACAAAGCTTTCTAGAAATAAATAATAAATAAATAAATATTCCACGATATTCTACACAACGTTATCTATACCCATGGTAAGCATAGAATAAAATCTAGTTTTAGAGTAAAATTAATTTAAAAAGAAAAAAAAAAAAAAAAAACAAAGAGTTATTTTATAATAGGATTATAACACACCTATAATGGCAATGCTGTTGCATTGCTATTCTTGACAAGTAAAAGATGATTTTTTAGAATGGGAGGATATATAACATGTCGCCAAAATATTAAGGTTTTTCACCAAATAGTAAATTTGCCACAAATTATTTTGGTGGCCGATTTACTATTTCGTTTTTTTTTTTTTTTTTTTAATTTTTTTTTTTTTTTTTTTATATAGGACACGTCAATTGGACTTCGCCTTGCCTGATGGTAAGCTGAAGGCAAAATCCCAGAAAAGAGGGTCACCATTACTTACACATACCGTGTGACAATGGTGACACTCAGCTTGACGGCCTTATCATATGCTTTTTCACGCCCCGCTTAAAGGACCCGGGACTGTAGGAAGAAGGAAACACGTGAGCTGGTAATGAATTCCAGGCCTTAATGGTGCGACAGAGGAAAGAGTCTCCGAACCGCTTGGTTCTTGATCGGATGTTTTGCACCGTGTGCGGATGACATCTAAGACCTGCACGCGTTGTCCTGTGTAGGAAAGGGGAGGGTGGGACTAACTGGAAGAGCTCATCAGAACACTCCCCATGGTACAGACGGTAAAATACAGCCATGGACGCAACATCTCTACGCAGCTGTAAAGGTTCTAGGGTGTTCGTGATCTCGGGATTCCCAATGATGCGGATCGCACGTCGCTGCAACCTGTCGAGAGCATCTAGTAAGTACTTTGCTGAACCATCCCAGAGATGCGAGCAGTACTCCACACAGGAGCGAATTTGTGTCTTGTATAGAAGACACCGCTGCTCCGGCGTGAAAAATCGTCTCACTCTGTTCAGGACTCCGAGTTTTCGTGAGGCTGTTTTGATGATGCTTTCGATGTAGTTTTTGTTATTCAGGTTGCAGCGAACATCCATACCTAGGATATTGAGATTGTCCTGCAGCGGCAGTGGCGTGCTCTGAAGAGTGGGGAGGGGAAGGAAAGAAGATACTTTTGCTGTAAACGCACATGCCTGCGTCTTCTTGGCATTGAACTCAACCAGGTTCTCAGAGCCCCATTGAGAAATGTGATTCAGGACCCCGTCAAGCTCAGTGACAAGAAGCTGCCTTTTCTCTGCGATATCTGACTGCTTGGCCGCTGGATGTCCATGATAACTCCCATGTAAAGTGCTATCGTCTGCATAACAATGAACATTGCCGGTAGACAGCATGTCGTTGATATGCAGAAGAAAGAGAGTGGGTGATAAGACGGACCCCTGGGGCACGCCAGCATTAACCTGCAGAAACTCCGAAGCTCGTCCGTCACAAAGGACGCGAATACGGCGCCCCTGCAGGAAGCTAGCAACCCAGTTGCACAGCCCAGAAGGCAGACCAAAGGCAGGTAGCTTAGAAAGAAGCGATTTGTGCCAGACTCTATCGAAAGCTTTGGCGATGTCAAGACTAATTGCCAGTGACTCGCCGTGCTTGTCCATAGCCTCACCCCAAAGATGGGTAACGTATGCTAGAAGATCACCCGTTGACCGTTTCGGTCTGAAGCCATATTGCCGGTCATTAATTAAGGAGTGATCCTCTAGGTGCCGCATGAGCTGTTTGTTAATTATGTGCTCGAACACTTTGCACAGCACTGAGGTGACGGCTATGGGTCGATAGTTGGCTGGCTCCGAGCGATCCCCCTTCTTGGGAATCGGCTGAACATTCGCCTCTTTCCAAGGCAAAGGCACTGTACCCGAACTGTAGGATAGCCGGTACAGGCGCGTAAGCATTGGAGACAACTCCGCTGCACATTTTTTCAAAACTACCGCTGGAATACCATCCGGACCACTGGCTTTCCGGACATCGAGTGATTGCAGCACTGCACGGACATCGCGTTGCCTGATATGGATATCAGGCATCGCGTGGTCACTGTCGGGTAGTGTTGGTGGCTGCGTACCACAATCGTCGATTCGGGAGTTGGCCGCAAAGAGATTAGCCAGCAGATTTGCCTTCTCTTGCGGCTCATGGGCCAGGGATCCATCAGGGTTTCGCAGCGGAGGCAGCGAAGGCTGACAGAAGTTGGCTTGCACGGCTTTAGCCAGTCGCCAGTAGCCACGGCTTCCCGTGGGATGCATCACTAGCTCTTGACCAAGCCGCGCTATGCGCAGGGCATCCGCTCTGACATAGGCCCTTCTACAGACCTTTGTGGCTCTGTTGTACGCCGCCTTGAAGTGGCCCAGATTGGGTTGGCGCGTGGCGCGCGCCCTTACCCAAGCGCGGTACGCAGACTGTTTTTGTTCAACAGCTTCCGCGCACTCGCGCCCGAACCAAGGGCGCACCCCGCGGTCACCGGTGACATCGGTGTATGAGATATAGTATTCCATACCCAGACCGATCTCACCGGCGACAGCAGTAGCACAATCCGATGGGTTCTTACCTTCAAAGCAGCGCTCAACCCACGGGATGGACGCAAAATAGTCACGAAGTCCATCCCAGTCCGCTGACGAGTAGTGCCAGAGACGCCGCTTCCCCCGCACTGGTCGTGGAGGCGCCATAATAGGCACCGTGGAACAGACCAGGCAGTGGTCAGAGTTGCCTAACGCGGCTCGCACCGATACACTGTACCGGTCCGGATCACTCGTCAGCAGAAGGTCTAGCAGAGAAGGTGCTTGGCCCGACCTTCTTGGTATCCTAGTGACCTCGTGCACCAATTGGGTCAGGCCGTGCGCCAGAGCAAATGCGTGGGCGGCTCTTCCCGCATGGTCTGTTTTGGAGGAGCCCAACCAGATCTCGTGGTGGGCGTTAAAATCCCCCAAAAATACCATTTCGGCATTCGGAAATCGCTCCTGCGCATCATCTGCCGCCTGACTCAAATATTCAAAGAGTCGAGTTGTCTCAGCATCTCCTGTATGGGAACGGTAGAGGCACACATAGATCTGACTCGTAGGGCCATGGTCTACGTGTACCCAAAGGACGGAGAAGGATGGGTCCTCTAGGCAGCGCAAACGGCGACAGCAAACATCCGCCCTAACAAACACGCACACCCCGGCTTTTGCACGAAAACTTTCCTCAAGAACATAGCCAGGGTAGAGCAAGTAGGTCGTGTCGTCAGGGCGGTGTATTTGCGTCTCCGTTAGAAAAAACAAAACAACCTTGTAGTCTTGAGCGATTTCGATATATTTAGCGTCTGAACTATCTTATTTAGGGGTAGATCTACCATGTTAAATACCGAAATTTGGTGGCATATCTACCATTGTAAGTACCAAATATTTATATATTCCCCTTTTAAAATTAGTAAGGTACATAACCTCTTTGAAGTATTGACTGTTGCGTGTTGCCACCTGACATTATAGGCTCGCCTCGTGTACAGCGTCAGTGCTATAATAAAAACATTACGAGTAATAAACCAGTGGATGACTTCAACGCCCCATTTTCCTTTAGGGAATTTAAAATTACCGTGGAGTATGGAATTTTGAGATAAGAAGCTCAAAGAAAGATGTTCAATATTCAGTCTCGACTCAATCTCACAAATGTAAAAAACGATCACGACTTCAAATAAAAGAGGGTCAATTCTCGTGATAAAATTTTGCCTCGATCTAATGTTACAAAGTGATAAAAACGTCAAAGTTCTTTTTCGAAAATTGTATGACGAGAATACCGTTTTTTTATAATTAATTTGATTTTGACAGATCGAGACTGAATTTTGAATAATAATTCTACTTAATAGAATAAAAGAACAAATATTTTTATTAGAATTGTCTTTTTAAGATCATAAATTGATGGATCAAAAAATCATTTCTTATCTCAATCGATTACTGTCACTATTGATTTGTAGACCGTAAATAGATCTGTCAAATTACACCTTCCAAATGATTGTTCATCTTAATAGCTTATGCAGGAGATTCAACACAATTTGGCCAATAATAATAATAATGTTTATAAAATTAATAATGGCGGGACGCCAATGTCAAGTTTTTCTAAACATTTTAACAGAGGCACGTTGACCACGCCAGTAAATTTATTTCCGTTGCGTCTGCCCTCTTACGAGGTCGATCATGACTTGTGGTTGGATTTTAGAGGACTTTTATCTTAGACTATGGTTGTTGCGATATCATGTCGTTTAAGTTAAACTGTCGGTGTCAAACACCGCAAAACCGAGCACCACAACTGTCGAAAATCAAGTAGTTGGGGCCCGATATTTCAACAAACAACTCAAAGCGAGATTCCCGCCCGAAAAAATAAGATCTATTACGCACTCTCGACTATTTTCAGGCGACTTGGTCGACAGCTACTGTTACTATTCAAATAGGTCTCTACGCACTTAATCGGTGGTCGCTCACCTTTGTTCTAAATCACCGAAAGACTGAGCTGCCGGCGACTAGTCGACATTGAATAATGGCTCTTAGAGAGAGAGATATTTCATAATTACTTACTAGTTATATCATAAACCACTACAGCGACTGTGGAGTCCCTGATGTATGAAGGTATGAGAGACCGGAACCGCTCCTGACCCGCAGTGTCCCACAGCTGTAGTCGAACCGTGCGGTCTTCTAGGTACATTGTCTTCGACAAAAAGTCTATGCCGATTGTCGCCTGCGAAATAGAGAAAAAGGATTTATTATTATTATAATATATTGAAAATACTTTACAAGCACACAAACAACCAGTCATCATGCTCCCAGAGTGGCTTATCTTGGCTTACAAGGGAGTAGCTGCCGTCTAGTGCTCAATCTTCAGAGGAAAGTCTCGTGCACAATAAAATTGGCGAGATGATGGCTTGAAAGACTGAATTATTTTGCAAGCTTTAGAAACATTTAATAATTGTTATGTTATATCTCTATACTAAATTATAAGCTGAAGGGTTTTTTGTTTGGTTGGTTGAACGCGCTAATCACAGGAACTGCTAATTCAAATTGAAATAATCTAATTTTGTTGAATAGGCTGTTAAGTTTATCGAGGTAGGTATATACTATATATCATCACGTTACTCCTTAAGAGAGCGGAGCTGTTATCATAAATGTCAACAAATCCGACAGATTAACATACATACATTATTTGAAAATTAATTCCTGCAGGCATATTTATGTAGCTTATGGTGATTTCGAAGTATGCCATGGGCGAAGCCGGGGCGGATCGTCTAGTAAATTATAATTATTATTAAATTGATTTTATTCTTTTACTAAAAACTGTATCTTCTATGCAAAAACTGATCAATGATATTGCAAGTATTTTTTAACAAAAAAATTAACCAACTCCTAGAACAAAATGCACAGAAAAGTAAAAAATAATTGCAGATATACCTGAAAAGATAAAAAAATTAGCGCAAGCACTTTTGTTGAAGTCATATGCCCATTTTTATGTTATAGGTACAACAGAGACCTGTAGGAAGTATTTTTTTCCCCCTGGTTGACAAATGCTGTCCTCAAATCCACTTCTATTTCTCTGACTTTATCTCCCCAATCTCGGGCAGTCCACGTATCTCAACAGAGTGTACAAATATTGATTTCGGGCAAACAAAATAAATCCAACCTCTCTGAAAACCCCTCGTACTCCAATCATTCGTATTGAAATGGAGTATGCCAAAATGCACCTACAAATATAGTGCACACTATACTACATACCTACATACATACATATAATCATGCCACTATACCCAGAGGGTTAGGCAGAGGTGAATTTACACCCACAATTCAGCAATAATTTGGATTCGGTCCCACGTAATACGAGGTGAGCCTATTGCCGTATGCCGGATACTATCGGTGACTCGAGTCACGCATCTGAGGCTGAATCTGGGCTGTATATATCTGTCTGATATTAAACAGCCCTATGCCTTAGTCGCCTTGTACGACACCGCATGGGAAGAGATGGCTTGGCCCAAATTCTACTTCGCAGGGAACTGATGAGACCGATATTAGCGCCCTTCTTTATATCATGATGCAAAGGTTAATGGGATAGTCGCTGGTGATTGATCTTTAACATTTTGAAAGTGTAGGACGTATGTGGCACACGAGCTGTTGGCCTAGAAAACGTATTCATGGTTTCAGCAGCTAATTAAGTAATTTATACTGTGTCAATGTACAATAGCGATGACTAATTGCTTCGTAGGCCCTCGTCGTCGGGTCGGGAGTTTACTTTACACCGGGATGGAACATAAACACGCGACAGAGTTAGATTTTTCGGGTCACAATCATAGCCTTCGTGGTGGTAGTGAAAGCTTCGACCGCTGCGCAGGAGGCGCGGGTTCTATCCCCGTTCAGTGCAAAATAGTGTATTGGTCTGGTCGTGCCTCGGGGAACATGTTATGTCGGTCCCGGTTGTAATACCATGTTGGTATGACAACCTGGCGTTACTGACGTTTTGTAAGTTCCGATTTAATGGTCTATACAGAATAAATGATTTATGACTCTATGGTTGTCGTTATGAGTAGTTGGAGCCCTAAAAAGTCCAAGTGGTCTAACTGCAATGCTTCGATATTGCATTTGTGTTGTGGAAGTCAAATTGCAGTCGCTTTACGGAAAATTGGACCCCAGACTCCGAGGTAAAAGCTTCGGATGCTACTGGGATTACTCCAGTGAGCTCTGGCCACCCTACTCACCGTCGGGAACACAACACGATGTTATTATAGCCGTAGTATTCTGTAGGGTGGAGGTACTTCCCCAGTTGGACTGCTCAATTCGGACGGGAATACCGTCGTGTCCTACGCCTTATAAATTACGTACCAAATGAAAAAAGATTACAATAATAAGTGAGCATAGTACGCATTTCAAAATTTATTCGTAAGGTACAAACAATCAATTAATCAATTAACCCACCGCAGTTCACTGCTGGACATAGGCCTCTCCCAATGTGCGTCATTTTATCCGATCCTCTGCCTTCCGCATCCAGTCTGTGCCAGCCACATTTTTCAGGTCGTCCGTCCATCTGGCTAGGGGGAGTTCTACCTTCTGTTTACCTTCTCGCGGTCTCCACTCTAGGATTCGTTTGCTCCAACGGCCATCGGTCCTTCGACAAACGTGGCCAGCCCACTGCCACTTCAGCTAAGGTACATTGTGTACGAAGTTGTGAAAGATATCTATGTATTATGTCTGTTACCGTTATTCCGGTGAGCGGAATTATTGTTATTAAACAACCGTAAAACTGACATTGTTTCATAATAATGTACAACTAAAAAAATGTGTCAATACATAATATACTTTAAAACATTGCTAATTTGCCATTTTCTACTTCATTGTTGCGTACCATACGTAGCTAATTACAGTAACACGAAATGAATATATTTCAATTACAAACAATGAATTTTAAATCGTAAACTAAATTAATATACAGGTCCGTTTTAGGAAGAGAAGCATAAGGCCAGATAAATTAGGAAGGTCAGCAAAAAAATATTATATTAGCACAATAAAATAAAATAACTTCAAGGATAATTCAAACTGGTGTCTGCGATCCCGTCTATATTCTGAACGCTACTGCTATAAACTTTGTTCCTTTTGACGGAGTTTGGACAACAGAAATGTAAAGTCTCTTCCTCTCCTTAGTAGTAGGTCCTCCCTTTGGTCAGCAGATGCACAGTGGAGAAGCGGTAAGGGGATGGCGGGTTCACTGTTTCTGTATTTTTACGGAGCCTGTGTCAAGAGAGAGTATTATTGGTTCAATTCAGTTTGGACATTTTTTTGTTTTCCTATTAGGAATTTCTCAGTAAGAGTTCGAGAAGAGTCCGCGTGGACTACGACAGCTGTTGTATTGTGCGTAGCAGTCATTGACTGATTAGTCACCACTTTCTGTTATTTGAACAAAATCACCGGTCGTAAATATCGATCATTGACTACATTACCGATGATAATAATATCATAATCACCGGGTAATGATCAAAGTGAGATCTTATCAAATATACAAGTAATATAACGGCCACCTTGTAGATTATATACCCGCCGCCAAACAGGAGCTTCTCGAATACTTCGATGGTTTAATACATTTTGTTTGCGAGATCGAGATGACTGATCGAGAACAGGATGTGGTGTTAAGTAGGTGCTACAATTGGTTATACATAAGCTGTGCAAACATAATCTCAAAGCAGATAGGTTACACTCGCTGTACATCGCGATTCTAGCGGTCTTCTGCACTTCTGATACATTTTAGCAGGCCGTTTCCGCAGCTTTCTATCATTGGAAAAGTCAAGTAGTCCAGTAACATTACTCAGTTGGCAACCAAATCAAGCTGCGAGAGGTTCTTTGAACATTTCAGTTGAAGGCTGTTCGATGCCGAATGCCTGAGTAGTAGTGCTTGTTTCGTGCATATAATATGGACCGAATTTTGTGTAAATAACGTGCACATATCTAGTTCAAAAAATATAAGCGATTTGCACGACAACGTGGCCGCAAGCGCTTACATGAAATACACCGGACGGCCTACTAACCAAATAGTTTTTTGAAAAGTAGCTCTCCGCTTTCGTACTAAGCTTTTCTGTAAGCAAGAATGCCGTATAGCTGCGTCACATAATACGTCAACGGTGATCGTTATCACCGCTCCGCTAACCATGTTAAATATATCATCACAATCTGCGAAGGCACGTATCACTGTCACGGTCGATGATGATAGATATTGTACAACTTTTGGACAATTACCCCGCAGATTACCAAGAACCGTATGTTAAAATAAATATATTGTCTTTAAGATGGGCTATAACCAAGACCAAGGATTCCGGTACCGGACTGCGGTAGATAAGGCTGCTTAAGAAAACACTTCAGATCAGCAAAGCTTATGTTAATGTTTTCGTTTCAATTAGGTATGTCTATTCAGTATGCTTGGTTGCCAAAATCAGTTGTTACAAGAAACCCGCTTGGTAAATTCTGTGCAGGTTCAAAAAACATCCGTTGCAATCGCTTATTCATTTAATTAAAGCTTAATCATATTTATGATAAGTAGGATAGATACAGTTGATTCTAGGAACGGCACAAGTAATCGAGTACTGTAGATTCGTCTCCGATTACTTGTGCCTTTTCGTAGGATCAATCGCATTATACATAAATGTTCAATTCTATTCTATTATTCATTATTATGTATGGCTACTACAAAAATGTTAAGTTGGTTTATGTACGTTAAAAGGTCTATATAGATTGGGCTCAAATGTTGAAAATTTGAAATAATATACTTACTCAACAACACACTTTATAGATTTTTTGTTTTTTAACGTCGGTAGATGGCGCTACAATCCGGTTATAAAATTTATATACGAATTTATACCCGGCTAAGCTCGAGACCAGCTCCTGTAGACAAAGTTTCGTTGACCAGCGTATTGTAGAATAGAATGACAAATGTATGGGATTTGACGTATATGATAGTCGTCAACATACCTGTCATAAATGTCAAATTTCATAGATTTGTCATTTTATTCTCCAATACGCCGGTCAACTAATTGCCACTTTGTCTACAGGAGCTGGACCGCTAATAATTATTCTAAATTACATTCTAGTACTTTTTCTGCCAAGTTTGTATAATGTAGTATTTTATGACCACTATCAACACATATATTACTATATCGTATAGCAGTAAACCTAATCTTTCTAGGTTATTCAGTTTTTATTACATTCAAATCAATTTCACTTCAAATGAATATTTTAACGAACTTGAGCGGATTACACCAATGATAGGAACTGCGATCAAGGTGTACTAAACTACGTTAAAGTTACCGGCATATATCTTGTCCTCAATTAAGTCATAAAATGATCTCTACATACGCAGTACCTACCGTCCCCCATGAGCGCAAGCCTAGGGGTGACGGGTGGAACCGCCTGTCTCCCTGGCAAAAGCAGGCCGCAGGGGCGTCGCGCGCCTCCCCGAGGAGGGCCAGATCTAGAGAGATGGCCCTGGTTCGGCCGGGGTGTGAGGGATATGCCTGTCAACCTCATCTTCGGCAACCAAAAACGACCCACAAGCGCCGTGCATTTTAGTCGGTTCGACATAACCTCTCCCACCGGCTCCGGCGGGTATCCATGGGGATTTTTCGCACGTAAAAAAACGCAGTACTTACGCGTTTTTTGACGACAGCACAAAGTGCTTCGGCGGCGAAGATACTGAAATCCACCAATTAGATAAATTATATCAAATCAATCCGCACACGCCAAGACCTCGTTTCTCTCGCGAATTTTAGTCAAGATATATATCGTTAAATATAATACATTTTACTGAATAAATCTCATGAGATAAAACATGAAACTCAGTAAGTTTTCTTGTCAGTAAATCACTGGTGAAATTCATCCCTAGAAGTCTCTGCGAACACAATACGATAATATTTAATGGAAATATGAAAATCGAACGAACGAATCGTATCGTTTGATTTATTTCACCGATTGTGATAATGGTCAAAATAAATAACAGCTCTGTATCACATTGTGGTAATAATATCTTTGGATGTTTCTCACTTAAAGTAAATAAAAAATCTATTTGTATCGATTTTTTACTGTGTGTCTTACTGTACACATCATCATTGAAGATATACCTGCAGCCCGGACTTGAACCACGAGTCTTCGCTCGCGTGTATTTGAAAAGACCCTTAACCTTGTAGGAGGATATAGATTTTCACATTACGGTCGTCTCTCTTGTCTCTTTTTGTATTATATTGTGTGTGTGACGCCCATCAAGGCACCAAGTCAACCGATAAATCTACTGATTAGAGACGAAGTTCTGGCATTGCTTTTTTTCTTGAGATTGGCAAGTCAGAAACTAAAGAACTGTAAAAAGGTTGTAAAGAACAGTAAGAAGGTACTGTATAAGCGAAATAAATAAAAGAGAAGTAAGCTAACACAACGCGCTAGAAGCTCAATGCGCAAGCTAACTGAAAGCTTTGGAACCTGATGACGATGAGGTATTAAGATATTTTAGATAATACAAGCCGCGTGGTTCTTGGCAGAGTAGAATTTGGGCCACCCCATCTCTTCCCATGCGGTGTCGTACAAGGCGACTAAGGGATAGGGCTGTTTAACATCAGACAGATATACATAGCTCAGACTCAGCCTCAGATTGAGGTTCGAGTCAACAATAGTGCCCGGAATACGGCAATATGCTCACCCCCTATTGCGTGGGATCGAATACAATGATTGGTGAATGGTGAATGTGGGTGTTAATTTACCACTACCTAGCCCTCCGGGGATAAAAGCGTGATTATATGTATGTATGTATCCTACTATTATTCAAAGTTGGGTTAGTTCTAGGTATGTTATGTGTGCCGTTCCCTTGAGTTTCTGTTTGAGCAGGACTGAGTTTATTTGCCTTAATAAGACTACGGCGATCGCTTGTCCTCAAGGACAATTTTTAACGCATCTGTATGTATATGTAGATAATACATAATTTGGTACTCTACGGTATCCAATATATTAATTGTACTATGTCGCTTTGGACAAACATGAAGGTTTGATAAGCTACACGATACTAATTTGCCTTACGAATGGTATGGAGGCCAGACTTATCGATTCTGATTTAATATTATGGTGTTCGCGTCTATGGGTAACCTTGAGTCGATCGATCTATTCTGAATCGGTCAAAGTAAAATAATATCTCGCAAGTTGGGATAAAGTTCATTTATGATTGAGTGTGGAAATTATAATTATATGAGGGTATGCCATGTGACATAGGTTGCACATAAGTGACATAGGTTGCACACACATAGGTTGGTCAGTGTTCTGATGAGCTCTACCAACTAATCCCACTATCTCCTTTCCTACATAGGACAACACGTGCAGGCCTTAAATGTCACCCTCACACTGTGCAGAATATACAAGCAAGAACCAAGCGGTTCGGACTATTTCTTTGCCGCACCACCAAGATCTGGAATTCATTACCAGCACACGTGTTTCCTTCTTCCTACAGTCCCGGGGCCTTTAAGCAGGGCGTGAAAAAGCATCTGATGAGTCCGCCAAGCTGAGTGCCACCATTGCAACGCTTAGTGACTGTAATGGTGACCCTCTTTCCTGAGACTTTGCCTTTAGCTTACTATCAGGCGAGGTGAGGTAAAGTTGGCGTGTCCTATATAAAAAAAAAACTTAATGCATTTGTGTCGTGGTGCTACGACCTTTGTGGCGGAAGTGCATTTGACTGTTACTTCGATTCCCGCTCCTTGCAAATATTTGTATATGAATATATCTATTCGCTTGGGCGTTTCTTGGTTCATATAATATGTACGTATTTACATACAAAAGGTATCTAAGTATGTTAAATCGTTAATTGAAACGCGTATTACAAATAGACGCGTGGTTCACGGCACAGTAGAATTTGGACCACCCCATCTCTTCCCATGCGGTGTCGTATAAGGCGACTAAGGGATAGGGCTGTTTAACATCAGACAGATTTATACAGCCCAGACTCAGCCTCAGATGCATGGACAATAGGCTCACCTCCTATTACGTGGGACCGAATTCAATGATTGGTGAAATCTGGGTGTTTATTCACCTCTGCCTAACCACCCTCCGGGGATAAAGACCCAATTATATGTATCTACGTATGTATGTATGTATTATAAGCAAGTATAAATTGTGCTGTGTAAAGTGTTGATATAGTTAATTCATTTACCCACACAAAATTTTATCATAATCAGTTCAGTCACTTAGGAAAATCCCAGTAGCAATGACAAACAAATATAACAGAGTATTTTTGCATAAAGATACTTAGTATACCTATCTATATTGGAGCATTTTGAATGCTATTAATTTCGACTGTCAGCAGGCATAACAACATGGAGGCGGTACAGAAGCGAAAGTTTATGTTATGATAATTATAACAACATACATCAAGTGAGGTAATGGTACTTAACCATTTAACGCTGTACGATTACCCTATTATATCTGATGCATATCAAATATAAAAGTTAGATCACGCGCAGAGCAGAACACTAGTAGACCGCATAAAAATTCTGTCCAGTGATTGCATTAAACTTTACGTACGTATACGTATTATTAGGAATACATATTGATAACTCACTTGTACTTTTCCACATTACTTTATTACCGGTTTCGCCTTACGGCATCTTCAAAGGTTTACAATGACATTTTTGAGGATGCCGTAAGGCGAAACCGGTCAGGTGTAATAAGTAATAAAGTAATATGGAAAAGTACAAGTGAGTTATCAATAGGTGTAACAACAAATACCACCAAGTGCCATCAATCAACTGTATAAATAGTCTATTATTAGGAATGTTAGGCTGTCAGATTTGTGCTAATATTAACATTGTAAATCCTGTCGTGGTTTTAGGGAACACATCGATAAAGATAAAATTAAAAAAATAAACTGTCTAAAAAACTAACAAATCCTTAGAGCCTTATAAATATCTTTTATATATCAGACAGATTTATTTATATACTTACAGCCCAGACTCAGCCTCGAGTCAACAATAGTGCTAGGAATACGGCAATAGACTCACCCCCTATTAAGTGGGGCCGAATACAATTATTGGTGAAATGTGGGTGTTAACTCACCTCTGCCTAACCCTGCGTGGATAAAGGCGTGAGTGTATGTTTGTATGTATAATATAGCTAACTATGGACCACAATAAAAAATAAATAAGCTTTGTTTGAAACTGCCCCTTTCATGTTGTCCTGTATGACTCAAAACTTAGTGGTTATATTCTCTATGACTCACTCCATCCCTTGGTTGTCTGGAAGAGATTGCCTTGTGCGATAAGGACGCCAATTGTATGCATACTGCGAAACTGTTCCATATTATGTAATGTGTTCTTTCTTTGTGTGTACCATACAATAAAGAGACATTTGATTTGATTTGATAAACATACATACTATGTACTAGTTTAACTCAAGGCATATTATTAATTGGCACATCTCTAAAGCATCAGTCCATTAATATTTTCAAAGAAGATACGACATTACGAGTTAGTACCTGTGCCACGTTCGGTTTATCCTATATTTCAAGGAAGGATAACGAATTAATATTTAATTGAATAGCTGTCAGAACTAGCTCCGAGCGGCTTCCCCTGAGGATAAACGCTGCCGTAATTTACTGTGCAGGTAAAAGCGAACTCAGGTTATAGAACAAAATGTAATAAGACTAAGCTGGATTTTGTCAGAAATGGCGAAAAGGTAACGCGAATTACTTTGGCCTCTTAATGGGTACATTTTGTTAAGGCAATGGAATTTACACGCCTCTAGACTAGAAGCATGATTCCTTTAAATAATTATACACGTATAGACAGGCATTTTTCCTATACCTTTCTGATAATTTTTAGAGTTCGTACCTCAAAAAGAAAAAAAAAACAGAATCCTTTTAGGATAACTTCGTTGTCCGTCTGACCGACCGTCTGTCTGTCAAGACCTTTTCCTCAGGAATGCGTGTGGAGGTATCAAGTTGAATGGATAGAGCGGAGGTATCATACCACATACTCAGATTTAGATACGGTTTGAAACTGTGCAATAAACAAATTTCTAAGTCAACGCAATCAAAATAGAAAGAAAGAAGAAAGAAATAAAGAAAAAATATTTTATTTGCGACCACACACAATGCATGATGGATACATTATTCAAAGTTACGGTTTATGTAGCTTAAGTTATGGGACCTTCGGTGGGCGAGTCCGACTTGCACTTGACCGGCTTTTTTTTCATACATCTCTAATCTCCACCTGTTTTTTTAGTGGTATAGTAGAAGACGCAGTTGACAGAATAGGGACACTGAAAGAATGGACTGAAGTTCAGAGACGAGTAATATTATACAAACACTCATGCCTTTACCTATTACTGGCATGCGATGCGTGACCTTCTATTTGCTTCTTTCCTTAGCCCTTGTACACAAACTCAAGGGATCTTTCGTAATTAAACTTGAAAGCGTAACTAGCTATAAATTGTAGCCTGAGAAGTAACTATAAGCAGACCTGTAACATCGCAAATAAAGGACCAATATTTGAATGAAAAGCATCGAAAAATCCATAAATCGAGTTTTTTAAGAAAGCAAGAGAGATGGAGAGACTCATTGACTGGATATGGTTACATTATAAAGGCAAGCAAAGCAGAAAACTATATCGATCAGATCTGATCAGATCAGATATCGGAGGCTTTATGTAATTTTAGTCGGTGCGACTCCAACATAACTACCTACCTCCTCGCACTCTGTGTAAATAACTAAATGGTTTCACAGGGTATTTTAATAAGTAGACTAAGAAAATCGCAAATTCTTCGTTTCAATTCGAAGGATCTCTTCAAATGGGTGAATCCAGGATATAAGCTACATCCATTCCTAATTTCACTCTCCGTTGAGCCGTTATAGCACGAAGAGGAAACAATTTATACATAATCACTCACAAACTTTCGTATTTATGATAGCAGGATACACCGGTAGCAAAACAAGTATTAATAGATTTAAAAAAGAAAGGCATCACTAAATAATTACATTACGATTTGGTTATTTGCAGTTTGTCTCCGTCTATTTAGTTAGAAAGAGACAAAGTTAGTTGAAACACTCGTGTGTACAAAAATAATGTAAGTTGTATATTTTATTTCAAATAACGTTACACAATTAATTTTAATCACGATAATAGCAACGATTCAGACATCAATAAAAGCATTTAATTATATTTGTATGTTGAAGATACAAGGGGACGATAAGTGAACCGATATCAAACTTTACGATCGAACCTGCACCGGAACAGATAAAAGACATTGTTTTTCACAAATAGCCATTTAAACTAACATTGTTTCCGTAATTTTTATTATCATATTATCGCGGTGATAGAAAATACAAGGGTACACCTTTTCTCTTTCCGTGGATGTCGTATAAAGCGACTAAGGAAATGGGCTTTGATACTAATTTAACAGCTCATGACATAGTACTCAAAAAAAAAATAACACAAAAGCTCAGAGAATTAACAGAAATTAAGCAATTTGCAATAAGTAAAAAGTTCGAATGTTGTGCAATTGAATTAATCAATTATAAAATTGTAGTTTTATGTCTCTATAGAATACCAGATAAACATAATTTGACAACATTTTTCGAAAAATTGGAACAAATTTTATATATAATATGTAATAAGAACTACGATAATGTAATAATAGCTGGTGATCTAAATATCGACAACTTGAAAAATGATAGCGATGTACTGGAATTGAGATGCCTTTTGGAACGCTTTAACTTAACTCTAGCTATAAAACAAATCACAAGAATGAAAAGCGGAACTTGTATTGATAATTATGCGCACAATTTCAAGCAATCATGTAGAACGGAAGTGATAGAATTTGGAATGTCTGATCACACTGCTCAGCTGCTACAGTGCCCTGTACCCCACAAATGTTTAGTTAAGTATTGGCGCGTATTACAAAGAGATTATTCTGAAGAAAATATGGTAAGATTTCGGGAATGTCTCAAAAACATATCATTCTCTGATGTTTATTACATAGATAACCCTAACGAAGCGTATAATTTATTTATAGAAAAATTCAAAATGTTTTACGATTTATATTTTCCTTTCAGACTTTTAAAAATACCAGTTAATAAGAGACCTAAATGGGTATCACGTGGTATCAAACTATGTAGCCGGAAAAAAAGGCAATTACTCTGGCAGTTCAGATGCAAGCGTACTAATACCAATAAAATAAATTATGTAAACTACGCAAAACGTTACAAAAAAATTATAGGGCTCACAAAAAAGGCACAAAATAATAACCGAATAAAAAATTCTGATAATAAAACTAAAATGACATGGCAGATAATACAAAACTCAAAAATAAACCTACCTAAAAATACAATTAATAAAATTAGAATTGACAATTTAACTATTACTCAACCAGAGGTTATTGCAAATAAATTCAATGATTATTTCATAGATAAAATAGTGCCAATAACAAGGACAGATAATAAATTCATATCTCACTTAAACTGTCCAAATAATTCAATGTTTATGCCTCCGAGTCTACCAATAGATATCATTAATATTATTAAAAATCTTAAAAATACTAACAGCGTAGGCAGTGATGAAATATCGACAAGAGTCATAAAATTTACTGGCGACTTAATATGTGACCATTTAAGTCACATCCTAAACCTATGTATAACTCATGGTGTTTTCCCGGATGGATTAAAGATGTCAGTTGTGACGCCAGTGTTCAAAAAAGAAAATAAAGATTTAATGCAGAATTATAGACCAATAGCTCTTACCTCTGTCGTGTCTAAAATATTTGAAAAATTTATGTATCAGAAGTTGTATTCTTACTTTGAAAGAAGTAATATTTTATGCAACGAACAAATTGGTTTCAGAAAAGGTAAGACTATAAATATGGCCATATATAATTTCTTAAAAGTAATTATTAAAAATATGGACATAAGAAACCCAGTATCAGCTATATATTGCGATATGACTCAGGCATTCGACTATGTGGATCATGGAATCTTACTGGCAAAGCTGGAGGCTTACGGTATCAGGGGAAATATCTTAAGTCTACTGGAATCATATATTTGTAATAGAAAACAAAAAGTAGCAATTAGAAGAATAGATTCCGAAACAAAAATTGAAAAAATGTACTTATCTAAGGAACGTGGCCTATCATATGGGGTGCCCCAAGGCAGTGTATTGGGACCTTTACTCTTTATAATATACATAAACGACTTTCCTAAAACAACAAACCATCATATGACACTTTTTGCCGACGATAGTACATTAGTAATAGAGTGTAAAGAACTTGACCAATATGAATCGGAAATTAATAGCTCTCTGGGTTCAATGATTACGTGGCTTGATAATAATAACTTGAGAATTAATTTTGGTAAAACAAAAATTATGCACTTTAGTCAAAAGAAAGTATTGACATCTAATATAAATATTAATTATCATGATAATATAATTGACGAGTGTGAACAAATAAAATTTCTAGGTGTTGTTGTTGATCGTAAGCTTAACTGGAAAGCTCATATCGAAGCGCTACGTAAAAAAATCAGCAGTGCCTCATATGCTCTATACAAACTTGCCCCGACAGTCAGTACAGAAACACTGCTCACTGCTTACCATGGCCTTGTAGCATCCATATTAAGGTACGGGGTAATATTTTGGGGTCACTCTACTGACAGGGAGATCGTATTTTTGGCGCAAAAGAGATGTATAAGGGTAATGTTTGGAATTAAATTCACCGACAGCTGTAGACCGTTCTTCATCAAACATAGAATACTAACACTACCGTCGTTATATATTTTGGAAATGGCTTTATTTGTTAGACAAAGCACTCATTTGTTTCCGCGACTTTCGGATGGTGTCCAACGTAGCAGACGAGAAAATAACAGGCTTCGCATACGGAGTGCCAAAACAGCACTTATGTGGAAAAGTATGTTTTGTTTAGCTCCTAAAATTTATAATAAAATTCCAAATGTACTGAAGGACTTAAGTTATAATTTATTTAGAAAGGAATTAAAGGACTTATTAATTACAAAATGTTATTATGATATTGAGGATTTCCTAAATGATAGTTTATGATGTTTGACATGATGTAGATTTAACGGTATGAATATAATTTGAATTGTAATTTTTAGTATGAATGTGTATAATTGACAAAATATTTTTAATTTTGATTTTGACATTGTTTCTTGACATTAAATAATAAGGATGATTTTTTTTAAAATAATTGGATAATTTTATATGCATGTAACTGATAGGTAATATGTACTTTAATTTGCACTTGACATTCCATTAAATTTGTACGCCACAAATGGCAGAATATGCTGTGCCTGCACATGAGTACCATGTAATTATAACAACTGTAAAAAACCATATTCACAAATAAAGATTATTATTATTATTATTATTATTATTAAGCTGTCCTCATAATATGGATACTTTAAAGGCAGAGGTACATCACACAGCAATAATATATCGTGAACTTTGTCTCGAAATGTGAGTGTTAATACACTGCTGCCTATCTTTTCGAGGATTAACAGGCGCGAATATATGTATGCATGAGCTATGTCTTTTTGGTCCCACGTTATGTTTCTACTATTATACTCGTGAATGCAAAAGAAAGGATGAATTAGTACCCACTATATAATTTTTTATTTCTTTCGGGGGTTAGAATCAACCGGGATAGTGGAAAGATGATGACGATTTGCCCCACTTCGGGATGACGTTTACAATGAGATTTGTATAAACTCATATTGACCACGGGAACTATTATAATAAATACATACATTTAATCACGCCTTTATCCCCGGAGAGTCAGGCAGAGGTGAATTAACACCAACAATTCACAAATCATTGTATTCGGTCCCACGTAATAGGGGGTGAGTCTATTACCGTATTCCGGGCACTATTGTTGACTCGAGCCATGCATCTAAGGATGAGTCTGGGCTGCATAAATCTATCTGATGTTAAACAGCCCTATCCCTTAGTCAACTTGTACGACACCGCATGGGGTGGTCCAAATTCTACTCTGCCGGGAACCACGCTATGATTTGTTACAGTCGGAAGTTTCCGCGAATATCGCAGAATCGTTTTTTTTTTATTTCAATAGACCTACAATTGCTTATATTACGCAATAAAAACCTTTAAAAAAATGTATTGTTTCTTTTTATCACATTTTAATGTCAGTATCTGAGGTCAAAATCGCACAAATAGCAATAATGGCAGTCTTTATTCATGCAAAAATAACAGGCACATTTTATTTATACAAATTAATTTATGTGTTACCTTTAGTGAATTTTAATAAGGTAATAAGTAAATCACCATAACCTCTAGAGATAATAGTGATGGATGACCTTTTGGGAACAAAACACGATGTTAAAGCATGTGTTAATAACACATACAATCTTAAGGAAAACGAACATACATTGCATATTCTGCACACAAATAATGAGTTCAGAATAGGGTTGTGTCCTTTTTATTATTATCGTAAACTGTACATTTTACAATAATAATGAACGGTAAAAGCGAAACTTTTGTATGAAAAATAGTTTTACTCAAAGATATTTGATTTTAAAAATTCAATTTCTGGAGCCACCCGAAAACGCTACATACAAAATCGTGGCACGTGCTGACGTCACAGTGCGCTGGCGCGTAGTGAAAATGTATGGAGTGCAAGAGAATATCGCATTTATCTCAGTCTACGTTGCGTTTACACGTATACAGTGAATAATAAGATTGATTTGAAATTTAATAACAAATCTAAAATGTTGTAAATTTTGCTTTATTTCGATTGTTTATATTTTGACCTATTTTGAGAATTAAAAATAATGAAAAATCATAGTTTCAATTTAGTTAGGCAATATCTTGGTTTACTATGCATTTTTTTAGATAAAATACTAAGACATTAAGTAGTATTGGTAAGAATCCGATGACTCAGGACACTACCCTATTCTTCTGGCAACATAATGGAATACTTTGTCCGATAAATCGCATGACGAGGAATATTAAGAACACATAGATACCTCAAAGATTTACGTAATGAAGGTATGCATAATGAACTCGAGATCGACTTTTTCCAGAAAGACACCTAAATAGATAATGCTAAAAAGTAAAACTTTATCTAACTACAATTTTCATACAAATCGTTATAGCAGTTTTCGAGATACCAATGCATAAATAAAAACAAAAATTGCTCGTTTAATAAGATAAAATTAGATAAGATTAGTAATAACAAGTTGTATTTAGATTTTGATATAAACAAAACGTTTAAAACTATTTCAAACACAACATTCACACACAAATAGAAATAGTTATACTTAGATCCTTTTATCATTGCAAACACGAATATTATATATAGATGCGTGAAAATATATGCACTGAGCGAGAACCAAAACTGGTACCTTCAGCGTGGCACAAGTAGTGTCTCTACCCCATAAAGATCATCAATATGTCAAAATACTATTTGGTCCAGAAAACTGACCACATAACTTGCTGCATTTTTCAAGCTTCTTCACTATACATAGGTTACACTAAAAGTTTCCGGAACTGGCCACTTACATAAACAATATTTAAAAATTTATTACATCATTTGAAAATAGAACTCTTTGGCTGTAGAATACAGTTTGTTTCATCTGACTGTCTTTTGTTTTTACCTTGTGGCGCCATTTAAAAAATTGTGTGTCTGCATCAACATGGATTTAACTCGGGAAAATTTTCGTAGTATGATTTTCTACGATTTTAAGTGTAATTTGACGGCTCAACAGAGCATCGCTCGGCTTGAAACAGCTTTTGGCGATGAAGCCCCATGCAAGACGACTGTTTATAGCTGGTTTGCAGAATTCAAGCGTGGTCGTATCAATCTCAGTGACGAATCACGCGATGGTCGGCCGTCCACCGCTGTGACCAACAAAAACATCGATGCTGTGCGCCGTATGATTGAAACAGACAGGCATGTGACCTACCATGAAATTCGCGCATCCTTAGAAATAGGCATGAGTCAAATACAATCAATCCTACACAAACATTTGGGTGTGAGAAAGCTGTGCTCGCGGTGGATCCCACATAACTTGACCGAGGATCAAAAAACGGACCGCGTCACTTGGTGCAGTGCCATGCTTACCAGATTCAACGAAGGTGCGTCAAATTTGGTGTGGGACATAGTAACAGGTGACGAAACATGGATTTATTGCTACGATCCCAAAACAAAGCAGCAATCGAGCGTATGGGTCTTTCAAGATGAGCCGAAACCAACCAAAGTGGCGCGCGTGAAAAGTGCATCTAAGCGGATGATTGCTTCTTTTTTTAATAAAACTGGACACGTGGCTACTGTTGCTTTAGAAAATCGTCGTACTGTGAATAGTGACTGGTACACGACCATTTGTTTGCCGGAAGTTATTGACGAACTCCGTAAAAATAACCGTAAACGCCGTATCATCCTGCACCACGACAATGCTAGTTCTCACACGGCCAGACAGACAAACGACTTTTTGAAGGCGAAAAATGTAGAACTCATGAGTCATCCTGCATACAGTCCCGACCTGGCACCTTGTGACTTTTATCTGTTCCCAAAAATTAAGAACCAATTACGCGGCCAACGATTTTCATCACCAGAAGAGGCTGTCGAGGAGTATGAAAAACACGTTTCAGAGGTCACCACAGAGGAGTGGCACAAAAGTTTTCAAAACTGGTTTGATCGAATGAAAAAGTGCATAGACGCCAAGGGAGATTATTTTGAAAAACAATAAATTAATTTTGTACCTTTAATAGTATTTTTTCATATTCATTCCGGAAACTTATAGTGCGCCCCACGTACACTTGCTCATGCCGCTGTTACGTCGCTTTGATGTATAGTTTTGGACTTTTTGTACATTAAAAAAACATACACAACAAATTTTCACCGAATACATTCATAGTCTCCCAGTGGGGTAAGCAGAGATTACAGTTTTCCACTTGCCACGATCCTGGCATACCTCTTTCGCATATTCTACTTTCATAATTGTTTTCATACATGCTCACCGGTTTCGGGTACTCTTTTACTCTTGAAAATACCTTCGATCTGATTGACATACGTATGTCTACGTCGACCCCTATCGGGCTGTCCATTCGTTCTCGCTTCATAAATTTGTTTCGTCAGTCTTCTTTAGTCCATACTCTCCACATTTTCACCGAATAAACTTTCAATCCTTATTGCACAACTTAGGTCTCATTTCCACAAGAAGATTTCTTGCCTGCGATGTTTTTATTTGTGTAGGAACTATTTGATCGAGTACTGGCTTCGCTCCGTTATGGACTTACATACAACTATACAACCGTTCGTCGCCTTTTCACCATCGTGCATTGCAAGGAATATATATATGACAAATGACCAGCCGTTAGAACTCTACGAGTGCGGGGCCAAATCTTAGTCCTTGTCGCATTTACTCTCTTTCCCACTGTGGCCCTCCACCTGTACTATCGAAGACCTGTGCTGGGTAACGGACAATGCCGCAGTAGTGCCCAATTACTGGACCGACAAATCTAAGGATTTTTACCAGCCATTGTCTCGATGAAGAGAAAAGTGACGTCCAATTCAAAGATTATGAGAATTGCATTTCAGTAATGAACTTCATTCTAGTTGAATCGTCATAATTATAAGTAAATTGATAGGTGCATTATTAAATTACGATAGCCTACGATCGGTTGTCACGCGTACGCTGTTGCATCGTATAGTTGCGCTATTATAGCATTCGGTTGTTCAAAAAATAATAAAATATGGCCCAAGTTATCGTTATTTTCACCACCGAAGGATTTTTACGAAAGTATGTATCTAATTAATTGCTTAGTTTAATTTGTGTCTCGTTTCTTTGTTAATTGACTTCATTACGTGCATATTGCGATGTGACGTGACTACAAATAATGTAGCTTTTACAAACGCACTTTATTTACTAATATCATATTATAAACTGATTCTTGTAAATATCTACTTTCAGATTTAATGAAGTCTTGCGTAATGCCAGCTTTTACGTTTCGACAGCAATTGCTGCCGCAAATGACAAAATAAAAGGAAAATAGGAGTAAAGCACTGAAGCGGGGCATCAAAATGCAACCCTTGGTTGCAACTGGGAATGGCGAGAGAGTGAAGACTTTCCTTAACTTTTTTCCTAACGCTATTGAGGGTTTAGTAATACAGCATTACATACCATCATGACCGCCTCAATAGGTTGTAGTGCAGGAATGAAGGTTCAATATATAAAACTATTGTGACATCGTAACTTTTCACTGAATGCAAGTCACCAAAAGACTAACGAGCGGAAGCTACTCGGGCGTGCAGAATGACCCATGAGCGCGGGCCTGGGGGTAACGGGTGGAGCCGTCTGTCACCTTAGCAGATGCAGGCCGTGGCGGCAGCGTCTCTCCATACCCGTGTTCCCCACATCCGAAGAGGGCCAGCTCAAATAAGATGGCTTCGGGACGGCCGGGGTGCGAGCGATATGCCTCCGGCAACCTATAACCCTGAGACGGTGTGCATTTTTGTCGGTTCGAGTCCGACATAACCTCTCCCGGTTCCGGCCAGGGGGGAATTCATGAGGGTGTTTCGCACAATAAAAAAGTGACCTATTTTATTGTGCGAAATATAGGGGGTATTTCGCACAAAGACAAACTAGTGACAGTTTTAACCGCACGCCGAACGAACATGCGTAATTGTCGATTTCACGGTGTAGGTCGGCAGTCTAGAAATATGTTGGGATGCGTCTCGAGGTCTCAACGTTAGGTAACCTTCGATGAGAACGCCGGGGTGCGAGTGATATGCCTGTCAACCTCACCTTCAATAACCAAAAACGACCCGCAGGTGCGTTTTAGTGGGTTCGAGTCCGACATAATCTCTCCCACCGACTCTCACATTCGTGAGAATTTTTTCAGTGTCAGTGAACCAAGAAACTAATCGCACCGTGTCGTTCGCGAGGATGATAAATCCTCTAGTACGATCACTAATTCTTTCGAAGAGCAGGAATAAGTAATCGCTCACGCTTAAATATAAGCTCTAGATATGTCACGATTACTAGGCTACTATTCGGTATTCGGCCTATCCGACCTTTTTTTTTATACCACTTACGTGGCAGACAAGCACACGGCCCACCTGATGGGAAGTGGTTACCGTGGCCTATAGACTTGTGCAACACCAGGGGCGTCATACTTGCGCTGCCAACCCTAAAGAAACCTTCTAATGTCCCTTTTGAAGAACCTCATATTGTAGGCGCATGGGAAAACCGCAGCAGGGACCTTTATATATATTCGGTATTTCGAATATCGAAACATGTAAGTATAGATAGATATTACTCAAAAATATTTGTAGTATTATAATGAATTACATATTTATTTTTAATACAAATCTTATAATATTGCTAAACTAACTAGCTACAAGGTTGAAGTGAAGCTTTTATGTGCATTTGAGCCGTACTAAGTAGATTTGTGCCTGTCATTACAGACTGCCATAAAAAAGACGAAATGCAAAAGTGTGCATTTCTTCTTTTTAATGGTAGTCTGTAATGACGTCTGTAAAGACGAATATTCTGTGCTTTAGCCACTAATGAGGTCGTATATTTGATACTAACTGATATGCCACAGCTTCGCCCGTGGCATATTTCGCGTATTTTTTTCATTTACAAATTTTGTTTGGGAATTTGACTTTGATTAGTTGATATTTATGATCACTACTCGACTCCCTTAAGTAGCAGCATAATGATATTTAGCTTATAGCCTTCCTCGATAAACTATTCAACAAAAAATAATTTTTCTATTTGAACCAGAAGTTCTTGAGATTAGTGCATTCAAACAAACAAACTCTTCAGCTTTATAATAGTATCTATAAATGTATAAATACTGGGCTCCCTTGAGTAGCAGCATAATGATATTTAGCTTATAGCCTTCCTCGATAAACTATTCAACAAAAAATAATTTTTCAATTTGAACCAGTAGTTCTTGAGATTAGCACGTTCAAACAAACAAATAAACAAACTCTTCAGCTTTCGATCTACTTTTAAGTATATATAAAAGTAGATTTGGCATTGGATCATGGCATTTCTAGTTTGCTCGATAGTCCAGGCTATTGGACAACATTGTTCATGGATGTCTTTGTAACTGCAAAACTCTACTCAAGACGGACAAAGAAATTGCCTTAACTGATAAACCCCTCAGGTGGTTAGTCTCTTAATAATAGGAGAGTTAAAGACTTATGCATCAAAGTGAAATATCAAGCCATTAAAAGCAAGCACATGTCAGAAAGGGCGCAAGTTCTGTAGAACTGGAGGTTAAGCCAGGAATAATTCCAATTCAGGAACCTGAACAGCCTGCATCTAGCATCTATGGACCTAGGAAAAATCCAATATGATAACGGCAAAATACCACTACAACAATCATCCTCAAGGAGATCTGGATATCCTAATTACAGTATAGCACACCACTTGCTGTAAGAAGGAACTTTAAAACTATGTAGACTAGAATGGCTCAGTTCGAAAGCTCCAGTATGAAATCTAATATATATTAAAAAGTGTACTAACTATTTGCACCAAAAAGGTTTCAAGGTTTGCAATGCACTCATAACACAATCCTTGTAGGTGACATCTCTCAACGCTCAAATAGACCGGATGTATATTTGTTGCCATGTTAGTCTTTGAAGTAAATTATTAAAAGACAAGACTTGATCATCTTTTATTCACATTTAGACACTTTCACATTTGAGTTTGTGTGTGTTAATTTATTGTTTACTCTATGCTCAGCGCGTTATAATCTATTATTTCCAATCAGGATAATATACACTGCTATTATTGGCATTAGCATTTTATTTACATTATTGAAAAAAGTATCTCTCTTTTTCTAATTGGAATGTAAAAAAAATCCAACTCAAACATGATAGACACAAACTCAACGAGAATAAATTTTTAAAATTTATTATTTATATAAAAAAAAACTTTATAGCCCTATATGTTTTAATATTAAAAGGTGTTTGGCTGGGCATAATATACTTTCAGTTTTGAGCTCAGTCACTTTCATTGCACTTCTCATTCAGAGCAAAAATTATTAATACATTATCATGCTCAGGTGTTATGCTGATACAGTATATTATATATGCATATTCATGAGGTTAAATGACTAACCACTGATGTAATGAATACCTGGACACTAACCAGACATAATTGCTATAAGATTTCAATCAGAATCATTTCAGTCTAGCATCTTAGAAACATGATGACTCACCTGATAAGTGTTGTCAAAACTATCATACATGAACCTAGTGATGAGCGACGTCTTCCCAACTGAAAAAAAAAACAAATCTCATGTCATCCAATCAATTTCTTGAGACTGTATCTGATGAAATAATATTTGATAACGGCAGATACGACGTGAGAATAAAAGCGGCTCAGTTCTAACAATGTACTCGGAGAGTGTAACCTACATCGAGTACATTATGAACAGCAGCCGTAGGCCGTAGATACGGCTGCAGAGTATTGATACACTATACGTGAATAAAATTCACTACTAACGCGACACCGGGCCTATGTAGGTCAGTAATTCGATAAAGTCTAGACGTATCTACACTTACGTATCGTAAATTTAAAACTATATATTAAAAATGTACGACGGAGGGGCGATAATTCGCCCTAGACTCACCACTTTGTTCCCCTAGGAAAACGAGCTTGAACTTGCGTAATGGGTTACCGAATTCACCCGAGGCAGACATCG
Source organism: Eilema griseolum (assembly GCA_963662185.1). Taxonomy (NCBI): domain Eukaryota; kingdom Metazoa; phylum Arthropoda; class Insecta; order Lepidoptera; family Erebidae; genus Eilema; species Eilema griseolum. Next base: position 7,312,912 of record OY759230.1, read on the forward strand.
TGATTGTGTAAATTAGTTCGCTAAACTATAATTTCACAGTAATTCTTATCACAGAAAACTACATGAACAATGACAGTTCAAGCCACTGAGCCACTCCTGCAGCACACACACGAGCGCAGCGCCGCCACGTTACGGCAGACTGACGGCGCGACGCGCAAGCCAACTCAGCAAATTTATTAGGAAATATATGTTAAATATAGCATTTTAAAATGGTAAAACTTTGTATGCTAACAGTATAGTATGAAAAACAATAGCAGTGTGTTTTGATTTCGTCGGCGGAATGATTAATTCTCACTTATCGAAATTAATAAATACATTTGTTTCTGAACGTTCCACCATTATTTATTAATCTGTGGTCCCACTAGTAATGTGATCATTACTTTTTTTATCAGACTGAAATCAACTAAGAGTAAAAATCGATACGACACTTTCGAGTTTCGAATATAGGATCATAATGAGTGGTCCCTATTATAGAACTACTACGAGTACATAGGAATTGAATGATAATTAATTGTGGTTATTGAAAAATATACATACGTGCTCACCCTATTTCCCGCCGGAGTAGGCATGTCAGAAATTATTATCTGCTATATCATAAACTTCATAGTTTGATATTAGAGATTTCTGATCATACAAAGGGCAAGCTTTCACAGTTGGGAAAGGGCAGAGTATTGTATTCTCTTTGAAGGGCAGTATGAATTTACTCTCTATAGTTTAGTCAACGAAAGATGAACAAATTTAAACTTTTATTGTCATTTGCGGAATTATGTCGTCATAGATATTACTTCTCATAAAGAAAAAAAATTAATTAGAATATACATATCATCAGATTTGATAGTTTTCGAAAATGTCTTGATACTCAGACTTATACTATCATATACAATTTTCCGATATTTTTTAGAGTGAATCAATTATTTTTATACTGGCTTGATAATTAATGAAGATGATTATTTTGAATCGGTAATAAATATAGTAATTGGTCTATATGGGGCATTGAGTGCCTGATGTTAACCATAACTTTAAAGGTCCACATACCTGATATTTTGATAGTCTGTCCTGCAGGTCCAAAAACGTCAGTTTATTGGAATCGTATTCACACGAAATTAGGACCTGCTTAGTATATGAATTATCGTGATTCGGCTCAAATTAATGACCATGTAACGAATTTTATAGATATCTATTAGATCTACTGGAAATTCATAAAGTTATTAATTTTTAGCAGAATCGCTCAATGTGGCCTTTTAGACCCGCTGGTCTCTGGTAATTGATATAGGTAATAAAACCGAATATATATAAATACCTATCTAAAAACAAGGAGATATAATTAACCCTGTTTCATAGTAAAAGTTGTTTGTATTTACGTTAATTTTTTCGGTCACACAAATCTACTATCGGTGCACTACATAAACACGTATCTATCATTAGTCCTATGCAGCTAGATTTTTATAAATTAAAAAAAAAGAAAAATCTTAGTATCAACTCCGTTATTTCGGTGTATAGTCAGTGTTGTAACCTGTATATTTTTTCGAATTTGTCGCCGTTTTCTTGAACCATCTTTCGTTGGCCAAATGAATGCAATGATGATACCTACTTTTCCTTCACGTTGCCATAGGAAGGCTTACCATGACGTGTTAAAACTCAGATGTTCAACCTTCGTTCAGTACGCGTGGGGCTTATATTCTCTTTAATAATCTCAGTATCGAGCCTAAATAAGAGAGGGCAAGCTAAATACCCATTATTTAGTACATCGGGAAGGGAAGATATTCTCTATGGGATGAAAATTCAAAACACTCCCATCGTCGCAGCTACAGCGCTGAACCATGAATTTTCTACTGAAAGTAAAGTTCTCAAAACGTAGGCCGATCTCAAACTTTGAAAGTTTACTATTTATGGCGAAATATTGACCCAAGACATGGGCGTACCCAGCTTTCTTTAGGGGGTGGGGCAAAAGTCAAATCGGGTCCGGGCGGTAAATTCTTAACTCCGGGCAGAACACGGTGGGGAACGCACCACTTGCCCCTCCTCCCCCTCCCCGCCAACTGGCTACACCCCTAACCCAAGGTATAACGTGGTAAAGGTAGAAAGTAGTAGTAGTAAGAAGTAAATAGAATAAAAAACACCTTAAACTTTCTGATTATTTTAATATTTACAATATATTACATAAAAATAAATATCACAATTTTGTAACTAAAATTTTTAAATAACTTCAGGAAGTATTATATTACATGTACCATGGAAACATTTTAGTCTCGCGATAGTCCAACCAGAGACTTTTCAATTAGAAAATTAACTTCACAAGTAAGACGCGAGTGGCCGAAGCTGTGAAGCTAATTTAGTCTAGCTTGGTTGAAGGTTTATCTTCTATGGCAAAAACGAGTTAATTTTAGTTCCAAATTATCCACGAACTTCTGTACCCACTGTACGATGTGGACGCGATTACATTTAATAATATAAAAGCTCCTCCTATTTGCTCTCCGCGTATTGCTAAGTATATGCAAGTTCACAATGTCGCAAGTTGCTCGTTTATTTTATTGGTATATACATCAGTGGTGAGAGCTGAAAATTTTCGGAAGGTAAACTGACAAATCTAGATCAGTGTACTAACAAGTATTATGATATACATATAATATGGTCGAAAGGTAAACTAACAAATCTAGATCAGTGTACTAACAGGTATTAGGATATACATATAATATAGTCGGAAGGTAAACTGACAAATCTAGATCAGTGTACTAACAGGTATTATGATATACCTACATATGTAGTCGGAAGGTAAACTGACAAATCTAGATCAGTGTACTAACAGGTATTAGGATATACATATAATATAGTCGGCAGGTAAACTGACAAATCTAGATCAGTGTACGTAGATAATATAGTCGAAGAAATACAAACTAGCGGGAGAAGCCGGTAAAACAGTTTTATATCGGTTTTTCACCACTGATATACATTACACACGAATGATGATACACGAAAATGCCTTATTATCATCAGCAAGAATTTTATTAAAAAAAGTTGTTGAGTACAGTATAACTTGTATAATCACATTATACTTGCGAAACTAGCTAGAACCCCAATTATCTTTGCATATGGTAACCGCGTATAACACGAGTACAATTAAAAATAAATTTAATATCCTTTAAAACACAAATATCACCTATCATTTATAAAACCTAACGCCGTGTAACACTAATATTATACATATTATAGTCAATAACTTCTGTGTATACAGCTAAACTGATTTTTTTAAACTTTTTTTTTAATAATATTATCAACCGAAATTATTAATATTGCCTCTAACCCCTCAAGCTCAGCTAAATGGCTTGTGTTAGGAGTGGGTTCACGTCGGTATTGTGATGGCCAGGATTCGAACCCGGTACCTATCGGTCGTAAAGCCGACTCCTTAACAACTAAGCTATCGATGCTTCATTGGCTTGATTGACATTGACTAACGCGGGAAGAATGATAATCTATGTAAGTTTATAAACATTTTAGAATCCATAATACAAGCTAGTTTAGCAGTGTTTATACCTTGATCACACACACTGAGTGACAGTGCATTTGGCTGAGTGCGATGTGCGTGCAAAGTACTCGGCGCAATGTTCACACGCACCGAGCACCAGTCGAGTGCACTGTCTCGTCACTCCACTCGGTGCGTGTGGAGTGACGAGGCATTACTTTGGGTCTAGACAGCGCTGTATACAATATCCTCGAATATTTTTTTATACTTGTTACAAAGATACTATAAAAAGGTTACACTATGTATAAAAATACGCACTTAATTTTATTAACAGCTTCCGTACACCTCCTCCCTTCCCCCCACTCTACACAGATTGTCTCTTATCTCTTATTACACATAAAAGTCATTGAATATAATATACATTCATTTTATATATCATAGATTATTTCATCTTGTATATGATTATCTACAAGCAATAAAAAAAATATAATCCGATTTTAGTCTATAAAACTCTCAATATTACTAATCTATATTGTACAAATGTATGTAGGGTATAAAGAACCCTATAAAGACGTTTGCTACCTACTTACTTCTGTATTAAGTAAGGGTGTAAGGGACCCTATACCTAAAGACCTTTAGGCACACCTGCTGTTGATCAACAAGGGGCGCATCTCCCAGGTTTAGGGGGTCATTAGACATTATATATGTACAATATAGACTCTAAAATACGGTTCTAAATGAAAACAAAAATAAACTTTTTTTTTACTTATAAAGGAATCAATCAGATTTTTCAATTCCGATATGTACTTTCCTCAGAGTGCCTGGTACGAATTTATATTTTTTTTAATAGCGAGGCGAGGGTAATAGAAAAAAATATTCAAAATACTATGGACAATATGGGCCAAAACATTTTATCCACAAACAAACCTGTTTGTTTTCAGATGAATATTAATGTCATTTTATTTTAAAAAAAATTGTTTTTTTTGTAGATCATACTAGGCACTCACTTGGGTGATAATAAATTTGAATAAAGCACATACTACTGCTGATATGGGCAGGTCCTGAGCAAATTCGTAGTTACTTATAAAATGTATGAAAGTTTTTAAGGGTGGATGTTCCATTGATAACTTCTTCATGCAAGAACAGCTGAAAGGATGTTGATAAAATTTGGCACTGAGATTAAATTATAGTCTGCAATGTACATTCCAATCGGAGTTTAAGAAAATGTTCAGGATTGTCCTCATCAGCAGTAGAGCTCATGGTTTAATAGGAACCCCACTGATTCAGGTCCACTGATCCATGGGATTCTTTTAACTATGTTATCAATAATACCAATAATTCTTTGGTCAGTAATTATCAAAATTTGCTCTACATGCAATGAGCATACTTATAAAACATGCAATAGAAACGTTACAATTATAGTTGCGGTACGCTATGATAGCCGTTTTGACACGGCTGGTTTTGCTCGTTTTCTCTTTTTTGGTGTGTAAACTTTATTTTCTTCTGTGCCTTATTTTCGTCATACTTTTCTTCAGTTATTCCTCTAACAGTTTGTTGTATAATATTAAGCGGACCAAAAAAAAGAAAACGAGCGAAACTAGTCGTATCAAAACGGCCATCATTAGCGTGCCGCAACTATACGTACTTGCGAAAATAGTTTTAATAGCAATTTTGCGATTATAGGATTACGACTTTTTACTGCTTGTCACCATGTGGACGCCCGCATGTGTCCATCATTTTTATTGTCCGGTCTTGTGAAAATTATCTGAACAAAATTAACTCAGTATTATTTGCACGAACCAAGCAACCCCATGTGTGCATTTGTACGACACAGGATCGGTACAACAGGGCAGGCCCTTAGGTATATAATACGATGATCGTTTTTAAAATTGCTATACAGCACACAATAATAATCCCCTATAACGCGGAAGGACGTAACTAACCGGGATTCGATGAAGACATGGAACTGAATACAGAGCCTTGCTCATCAGTGTAGTACTAGAAATAGCGTCTTACAGATAGCTGCGCTATTTTTATCTGTATTGCTATAAAAATATTAACAGGAAAAAAATTAATAACACCGCACGCCACAGCCCAGGACAAATTAAAATTATATATATAACTTCGTAAAGTATTCAGCATCATAAAAACACTGTTGCAATTGAACAACAACTTTCAGAATATTGTGAATGTATTACATCGTTCTCAAGGAGCGTGCCTTCTCGGAGGATACATATTCTCTTCAACAACTATGACACCACACAATAAATCGTAGCCAGTGCGATTGTGCCGGAAAACAAATAAAACCACACAAAGAGGAAATAATAGTGATATAAGAAAGTTCTTCATGAGTGACCTGAACAAAGCAATGTTGAACGAAAGAGGCCTGCCAGGATATAGTAATACAGTTTCTCTCGGACGACCTTCTACTGGAATCACTGCTGAGGCAGTCACAACTCTAAGTCCCAGGAGTGCCTTGCCCGGAGTTGCACCGCCAGTTCGACCAACACTCCCAGATAAGCAGAAAGCCTGTAAAATAAATAAATATAATTGGTAAAAATGGTCACTTGTATGGTACTCCTATCATAATTGTTGCTCTCTGAGGGAATTCACAGATACCATATTATCTATTATATGTTTTAAGTAAAGTTATTATTTTTATACCATTTTGGTATGGTTGGATTGCCTACTGTATTGTATTAGGGTAACCTGTAAAAATAGATATAGATGAAAGAAAGAAATAAATTAAAAAATAAATTGCCTTGCAAAATAAGATGTTACCTAACCCTGAAACTAAGTCAAAATATAAACAAATGCAGTCCCAATTTTTCACATTATAGATTCCTCATTACATTTCAAATTAATTTTATTATGAACTATACACATGTACATGCAACGTGGACGGAGATAAATGTGATATTCTCTTGCACCCCACACATTTGCACCACGCGCAACTGGCGTGTGACGTCACTCACAGGTAGGTACGAACTTGTATGGAGCGTTTTCGGCGTGCTTGAGAAATTGAATTTTCAAGATCAAATGAAGAAAATTTCTCTCTAGTTCATTATATTATAGGTACTAAAGTGATTATTTTCCGACAAAAAAAAATATTGTCAAATGGCCTATATAAGTCTGGCCGCAATGAATTGGGGACACATTGTGTGTAATACCTACTTTTTGTATATGAAAAATGTGTGATAAAAGCGATAATGTTTTGCCTTGCGATCCGGCTAGCCCCCGGCGCTCACGGATACCCGGGTCCGTCAGTGAGAAGTATGTTACCGAAGACCTCACAGAGGTAGAGCCCCAGGCCTCTGTATTGGTAAATGCTACTGGCATAAAACCTAAATCCTACGAGGAGGTGGTACCCCAGGCCTCTTCAGTAGTGAATGCTACTGGACCAAACAGTAAAAAATCATCCAAATCCATGAAAGCTCCCAACAAAATTCTAACTCAGCAAGTATTCCATCCTGGTCTATTCAATAGACCTAGGTCCTCATCGTTATCCGAAATTAGTCTTGTTAATAACAATAGCCAACCCAATGTTATTCCTCAACCCGCCACTTCAGGTACTCCTACCTGTACAGCCCAGCTTACTGAGGCCAATCGACCATCATGGCAAAGAGTGCCTGTTCTTAATCGCCACAAACGCCAAAGAGTTGATGACTCTCCCCCCCAACCAACATTAACTTGTACTTCTAATAGTTTTGAAGCTCTCCCTCTGGATCCTGTCGAGGACAACCCTGGAAGAACGATTCCAATAAGTAAACCACCACCCATAATCCTTTATGGTATTGAAAATGTCCATGAGCTAACAAATCTTCTGACTACAGTGAGTGACAAAAGCAACTTTAATTACAAGATTGTAAACAAAAACTTGCTACGCATCATTGTCAACTGTCCTGAAGAATATAAAAAAATCATAGAGATAATAAGAGCAAAGGGACTAATTGGTCATACCTTCACTCGTAAGGATACCAGGAGCTATAGAATTGTGATCAAAAACCTTCACCACACAACTCCTCATGATATTATAAGAGAAGAAATAGAAGCAACGGGCAATAAAGTTCGGGGTGAGATAATTAATGCTCGCTTTGGTCCAAATAAGATACCAACATCTACATTCTTTATAAACCTTGAGCCAAGTATAAACAACAAAGCAGTAAAGAATATCAGATACATATATCACCAACTGATTAAAATTGAAGACCCTCGTAAATCAAGCTCTATTGTCCAATGCCAACGTTGTCAGCAGTATGGGCACTCAAAAAACAATTGCATGAGGCCGTACAGATGTGTTAAGTGTGGCGAAGGCCACAAAACATCTGAATGCCTAAAAAAGGACAGGAACTCTCCAGCCAAATGTGCTCTTTGCACACTTGACCACCCAGCTAACTACAAAGGATGCCAGGTGTACCAGGAAATCCTAGCCCGAAAAAACAAGCGTCTTCCAGTAAAACTACCTAATTCCACTATAGTACAGCCCTTGGCTGAAGCTAGAAAAGTGTCTCAAATACTCCAGGTCAATCAAGAACACCATACAAGCTTGCCCAAGTCCTATGCAGAAGCTGCTTCAATTCCTCAATCGAGAAACAACATAACCCTCACTCCAATTGCTAGTCACAACCCTCAACCAGAACTTAGACTAATAGAAAATATAATGTCAAAACAAAGTGAGAAAATTGACTTACTACTTCAACAAATAAGCCATCTTCTTGGGCTTATCACAACACTTGTCACAAATATTACGAAATGATTTCCCTACGCATTGCTACGTGGAATATTAACGGATTGTCACCCAACATCCAAGAACTAGAAACGTTTATTAAAAGCAATAAGGTTGATGTCATCCTAATATCAGAGTCTCATGCCACAGCAACAAGTTGTCCTAACCTACCAAATTTCAGCACCTACTTAACTCCACACCCAGATGGAAAAGCTCACGCAGGAACCGCTCTTGTTATAAAGAACAGCATAAAGCACTATCTCCTAAATCCATACGCAACAGACCACCTACAAGCAACCTCAGTAAGGATTGAAGACCAGTCTGGTTCAATTAACCTTTCTGCTGTATACTGCCCTCCCAAGCACAAAGTCACAGAGTTAATGTTCTCCAGCTACCTCAAATCTCTTGGCAACAGATTTATTGCTGGAGGAGATTGGAACGCGAAGCATCAATTTTGGGGCTCTAGAGTTACTGTCACCCGTGGTCGCGAATTGAAGAAATGTGTGGACAAAAACCTCCTAACTGCTATTTCTACTGGCGAACCATCCTATTGGCCTACTGACACACGAAAGTTGCCTGATCTATTAGACTTCTTTATCACCAAAAACATTGGGAAGTTGTATACTTCAATTGAAACAAGTCTAGATGGGTCATCAGACCATTCTCCTGTCATTATGACTGTAAGTTCGACTGTAATAACAACAGATGCGGATCACGAATCTCTCTACAACTACAGAACAGACTGGGAATCCGTCAAGGCATACCTTAACGAAAATGTGAATCTCAAAGTTCCTCTGAAAAACTCCAATGACATTGATGAAGCGTCGGTATTCTTTACGAACCTGGTGCAGTCTGCTATCTGGACTAATACCCCTGAACTAAACTTCCCACAGTCCAATACAGTGTTACCAATAGAGATCAAACGTAAAGTAGCGGAAAAGCGTAGATTGCGAAGGGCTTGGCAACAATCTAGAAATGCTTCTGACAAAACCCGCCTGAATCGTGCCATCAAGGACTTAAAGAGCTTGCTTAGCTACTCTGCTAATGAAACAGTGAAGAGTAAGCTAGAACTTATTTCTCCACATGGCAGAGGGGAGCACAATCTCTGGAAAGCGATTAAGAACATGAACCAGCCACAACAACCTTTCTACCCTATTAGAACTGGTTCAGCTTGGGCTCGCACAGATACTGAAAAAGCAGACGCATTTTCCGCCTACTTAGCATCTGTTTTCCAACCCAATGATCCTATTGGCCATGAAGACAAGGAGATAGATGAAATACTTAACCAGGACTTCCAGTTATGTCTTCCAATATTAACAACTTCTCCTAGTGAAATTGGTAAAGAAATAGCAAATATGGATCCTAAAAAAGCTCCAGGATATGACCTTATTACCCCCCGAATTCTAAAGTCTTTACCAAAGAAATGCCTTGTGTTTCTATCAAACTTATTTAATGCCACTTTTAGACTTCATCATTTTCCTGAGATTTGGAAATTCTCCCAGATCATTATGATCCACAAGCCAGGGAAACCAGCCAATGAATCATCCTCATTTAGACCTATTAGCTTGATGCCTGTTATCTCTAAACTGTGGGAGCGGATATTTCTTGTAAGGGTAAATAAATGTATAAAGGAAGCAGACATCATTCCCCAACATCAATTTGGGTTCCGGAAAAATCACTCAACCATAGAACAGGTCCACAGAGTATATAACACTATACGGCTATCGCTGGAAAATAAAGAATACTGCTCAGCCGCCTTTCTGGATATCCAGCAGGCCTTTGATAAAGTCTGGCACAAGGGCCTGTTGTGCAAGATCAAAAAATTTCTTCCCTATCCAATTTTTTCAATCGTCAAATCTTATCTAAGTGACAGATGTTTTTTAGTGAAGCAGGGCAATGCCAGATCATGTCTCAACAAGTGTCAGGCTGGAGTGCCCCAGGGTTCTGTGCTTGGACCAGTATTGTACAATATTTACACATGTGACCTCCCTCAACTAACCTCAACTGTGTCTATTGCAACGTTCGCTGACGACACAGCCTTTCTCTCCTGCAGCAAACACCCACATGAAGCTAGTCGCCAACTGCAGGAGCAACTTGATGAGACTCACCTATGGCTACAAAAGTGGCGAATGAAAGCAAGTGCATCAAAGTCCCAACATATAACTTTTGCCTTGAGGAAAGGGCCATGCCCAATAGTGAAACTTGGAGAAGATGCCCTTCCACAAGTTGACTGTGTGAAGTATTTGGGATTCCACCTGGACCAACGCCTGACTTGGAAATACCACATTGATAAGAAGAGAGATGAAATCAATTACCGGTTTAGGAACCTGCTGTGGCTTCTGGGCAATCAGTCAGCATTATCTCTGAACAACAAACTATTGGTTTACAGCTCTCTATTAAAACCAATATGGACTTATGGGATACAAATGTGGTCCACTGCTAGTAAATCAAATGTGCAGCGCCTGCAGAGAGTTCAAAATAATATCTTAAGGGTAATATCCGGAGCACCCTGGTATACCCGAAATGCTGAAATCCACAATTATCTTGAAATTCCAACCATCTCTGAGGAAGCAGAGCAGTACAGAAAACGTTACAAAGTTCGCCTCTCACTGCACCCAAATCCTCTTGCAAAAGAGCTACTACAGACCAGCCAAGTAAAAAGGCTTAAAAGGGCACAAGTGTTCCCCTAATCATTGTGGAATTAGGCAGTGGTCTTATTTTACATAAATGTCACATTACATGCAACCCATTTGATTATAGTCTTGCGACTGATGGCAAATCAAAATAACAAAAAAAAAAAAAAAAAAATGGCCTATATTGAACGATTTCTGTTTCTATAAATTCAAATTTTAAAAAACCCCGTCACAAAAAGCAACCCCCAAAAAAGTCGAAACTTTGATATACCTAGTAATACATATTTTGATGCAAGCGTTGTCATGTCGGGGGACTCTAACTGGTAGAGTACTACTTATGTCATATTATCGTAACGATCCAAGGTCCCCCCGACAATGAAAACGTGTGTGTGTGTGTGTTCAATTCAAAAAATTATTGAATTGAAACAAAAATAATTCATATCTTAAATTAAAACGAATTAAATTCTCTGTATCTATTTCTCTCTCAGTGACGAGTAAGTGTATTGGGAGGGAAGTGTTATCTTTGTGACTTATCTTAATCCTGTTAACAAAATACTGTTAACGAAATTGGTATGTATTGCTTATTTTATATTTTACTATATCTACTAGTTTATTTTATATATCTATTTGCGTTGTGGTTGCGCGATTATGTTTATAATACTAAACGTAAAGCTGTATATTTTATATTATTTTCCTTTATCTGTGCTTTTCTCTGTCTTTATTTTTGTTTTAGTTTTTATCTTTTATTTAGTTTTATATGATAACTACACCATATATCTTTTGTCTTGTCACATTACTGTCCATCCCAAGGTTGCCTGGAAGAAATCGCTTCAGCGATAAGGCCGCCCATTCTACATTAAACTAAATATGCATGATACCTACTTGTCTCAGCTACTGTATTGGTGTACAATAAAGTATTATTTATCTATATTTATAACATACCTCAAATATGCAGACAAGGATCCTGTATATAACTTCTAAGAACAGTATTTCGGATGTCAGCTCCATTGCATACTTGTAGTCATCATAGTGTTCACTAAATTTGTAAAAATCAAACTTTTCTAGATCACTGTAAAATGAAAACAAAATACGAAATATAGTTTGATAGATGTATTCGCATTGAATGTACTATGTTACTCTTTATCTAGTTATAAACAAGGAAGGTTTACAAAGTTTAGATATACTTACATTAATTCAAACATATCTACAGCTATAAATGTGACAAGTAGTTTGAGAATGAACAGCAATATGAAGTCAATGAACTCGGCTATGAGTCTCTTATGTAGTGCTGGTATGACATATTCATATCCACCATGGCGTGCAATCACTGCAAATGAAATAAAGAAGAAAAATAAGATTGCTTTAACAAAACCATTACTTTAAAAAAAAAGTTTAGTTACAAATATTACTTATATCCTCTTTAAACCCTCTAGCCAAGCTAAATTGCTTTTGTTAGGAGTGCATTCACATTGGTAGTGTAAAGGCCAGGATTCTCCTGGGATCTGTCGGTTGTAAGATCAACTCCCTAACCACTAAGCTACCAATGCTTAAAATATGATATGACTACATAAAATAATGTCAATGTTTTTAGCAATATTAGCAACCAAAATTAGGTACTAATATTCCCTCTAACCCAGGAAATTTTATATACTGAGATACAAACATTCATTATTTTTAGAATTTGTCGTGAAAGTAGACGATATCATCATCATCTTTGCAGATGTTACAATTATATCAGATTCTTTACCTTAGAGCTTGGAGCAAGATAATAAACCAAGATTATATTAGTTTCAAACTGTTATTTTATGATCTCATTAATTTTAATTCATTTATTATGATAAAAAAACTTAAACAGCTGTTCAATAGACAACCCCCAACTATTTTTCAAAATTTCTTGGTCTTCACCTTTAATGAGGATTAGAAATGCGAACAGCATAATAAGATTATTTATAATATAGCTTACAACCTTTTATTTACAAGAAAGAGTTACTTTATAGAAATTAATTAAAATACTTCAAACAATATTATCAAAATGTGCACCACAACTAAACCTGTAAAGCAATATTCAGTCATTAAAATCTACCTTCAGCAGGCACAATAGGCTCGGCCTGAGGCTGTGTTTCAGGTACATTGCGAGGCACGTTTGGCATTGGAAACGGAAACTGTTGTCCTTGGAATTGGTAATTGTTATTCAACAACGGAACATTTGTCGGTATGTTCTGTAGCCCTTGAAATGTTATCATATAGTAAGGAAAACACGTAGATAGGTTCTGGTACATCTGCGCTTGTTGTATCCATAATCGAAGAGCTTGAAAATATGCTTCTCGTTCTGATACCACAGGGAGGACATCACCTTCGCCTCGAACACCTGCGGCATCCGACGGTAGATCACCGTTTTGTACAAGTCTTTCTGATTCCGACATAATGAAGTTTTTCTTAAATTACAATAGGAATTTGCTCATTTATCTTTCCAATAATTAAGGTAAAGTACACGTCAGTTTGTTGACAGTCGAAATTTGTTTTGACATTTCATTTCGTAAATTTTTCTTACTAAATTGGGTTCGGAAACATGAATTCACAACATACAAATTTAGTCGATTATGTCAAATAGTGTGTATTCATTTATTACAAATTCCTGCTGGACCGCATTCTTGTGGGTTGCCAGCACATAACAAATGCTAAGAATGGATGGAATATTTTCTAATATTGGTCTCTTTGAAAATTTAATTTCTATTGATAATAGTTTGAACGTCTAATAAACAAATAATAAATTTTGCATCAAAACGTTTTACAAACACAATATTATGGACATCATCAGATGTAATGTTCACTAAACCTTCGTATATTAGTATATTCAAAACATTAGGTACTTTTTTGTCTGAGTTTATGAAGTCTACCTACAAATCATTGTAATTAAAAAAAAAAATCCCATATAGTATTTTGCAATATTTATAATAAATGGTAAATTGGTTTATGTTTATAGCAACATTCTTATGTCAGCCGTCGTTGAACCGAATGGCTAATGTGAACATCGAATAACTTGGTACTGCGTGCGCAAATAATGGTGATGTGAATTTGGGTGGTATAGGTCCGTAGAGTTATCGTTTATTCTTATAGTTGGTTTTTGTATGACAGCATTAGTTGCTGTGTCGGCGTGCCATATTATTTTCTAGTGTTGTGTTGTATATATTGTAGAATAATCGCTGATACCACACAGAGTCAGCTGTGGACAAATCGGTAATTTAGACTGTAAAGTTGACGCGATGCTATGTGTTCCATGTTGGACTTGTGGTAAATAGAGATAAACCACCGTGTGATACTACGTGACCGGTTGTATGTAAGTATTTGCACTTTTACGATGTTTCCACGATTACATTTTCCGGTTTATTTTTGTTATTTTATTTACTTCACTTACACTCACACTCACGCAATACTACAGTAGGCTACTTTAGGAATGTTATCTTCACGATTAAAGCATGTTGATCTAGCCTACTGCCATTAGAAAATGCGTCACATATTAATATTATTACTGCCTGGTATGTTATAGTACCGTACTTTAAAATTGACACTTGTAGATGTATAAAATGTTGAAGTATTTATCAAATATTGAAACTCATAAAGATGATCATAGAAGTGTTACTACATCTTTGCCTACCTCTTCAGGGATTTGCGGGCATGAATTTAATATGATGTGTATGGTTGTGTTTTATAACTTGGTAGCATAATCTCACCATAATAGAGTCCTAATTTAATAATTTAGCTTGGTCTAAAGAGTTGGGAAGTGTATCATTTCTTATTAGTTTAGTAACATATAATGGGAATTCTGACTCCTAAAATAAATTATCATATTTTGCATTATAACATGTATGTTCCAGCTAAAATCTCTCAAGTTAGTTTTTTTTAGGTATGTTACATCTCAAATGTGGTCAAAATTATAACTACACAAAATTACCATTATCCTAAACACACATAAGCTACAATAATAGTACAATTTACAAGCTAACATAACCTAAGATTTGGATGAATCATTTCTCAAACTACCCACATTACATGTATGTAGGTAGTTGATTAACTATGAAAAACATTTTTATCAAATCCTCATCAGTCATTCAATAAGCATTTGTATTTTTTTTTAACTTTTGAGATAAACAAACAACCACATGGCCCCACCTGTTACTATTCACCATAGTCTATGAAGGCTTGCAACACCAAAGGTGTCTTCATGCTATTACTGTAAAAAAGGTTGGAGAAAAGGAAAGGAATGGAGGATCTCCTTTCTCTCCCAATAACCTGCAGGTAGCAATGCATATCTATGATGTTGAAAGAGTGACCTATGAGCATGGTACATGCTTACTAACAGGTGGGCTTACCATTTCGGTAGGCCATGTGCTTGCTTGCTACCTTAATACTATAAAAACAAAATACACAGGTTTTAGTATTTTGACTATAATGTTAGTTTTTTAGTAACATGGCTGTTGCCTGGTCCTAATGGGTTGTGCAACAAAATTTTATAACAAAGAGAAAAAAGCTATAACTTATATCTTGTAAGATCTCTCTCTCTCTCTCTCTCTCTCTCTCTCTCTCTCTCTCTCTCTCTCTCTCTCTCTAACTTAACTTAAGAGCTACTCTCTTGTCGGTGGACTCTTATCAGAAGAATCTTTTAAGATTAAATAGTTAAAGAACAAAATATTCATTAACCTTCTCATCAGTATGGGCCACAGATTTCAAAAAGATAGAAAGCAAAATTCTAGCCTTTTAAACTGATGATAAGATTCAGGAAGACACAACAGAATAGGTCTGCAAACTGCATATTAGCTTAACCATTATTTATATCTCTTTATGATAACTTCACAATTGGCTTGCACATGTGCTTATCTTTGTTTTAAATAATAGTGGTTTAAAAAAATTGAGTTGAGTTGAATTAGATACATAAAAGCAATCATTGAAGCAAAGCAATCTATCTACTTTTGAAATATGTACCTCAACTGCAGGAAGATTTCTCTGTCCCGTAAGACTAAGATAAAGTTAAGGATACATTGAATAAATATTCCTCAATATTCTACACAACACTGTCACAAGACTCATGGTAACCATAGCTTTACTAGCTTGTGTTATGGAATCTAGAATGCGGATAAACGTACTTACGTACTTTTTTTTTGTGAATACATAAATATTATACAAAAAACAATATTTGCACTGAGCCGGCGTCGAACCCACGTCTTCCGCGTGGCAGTCGAACGATCCACCGCTACGCCACAGAGCCTGTCAAATGGAGTCTGAGGTCCTATGGTATCGCGTGCTAGTATCCGCAACTCGGTCATGGCGCTGTTTTTTTTTGAGGGTGGGTCTTTCACTCGATCCACCCCAAAACGTCGAAGAACATAAGCAGGCCACAGCTTTTGAAGTACTTAACCCTGTATATGGCGGTTGCAGGACAGTGTAGGAGCACATGTGCCGCTGTTTCGTCCTCTTTCCTCCTTATTGTCCCCATTCTCCACTATGTTCGCTCCTGCAAGGCATAAGTATCAATTCTAACACCTGCACTGCCATCATTGCCACTCCCCTACCTACTGCTATGCTTCAATGTTGCTCTGTAGTGCATTGCGCGAACTAACCTCCCACTTTGCCGAGATTATTTTCGGTTGTTCTATCATAACCAATTTAGACTATTCTTTAGGTATTGTCCTATGTTACTAAAACCCCTCGGTCAAAAATGTTTTTTTTTAAATTGCTTATGTCTATGGACCGGTTTTTATCCACGTGGTTAAACAATGTCGTCGCCACACGGTGTATATTTGTAATTTAATGTGAGAACTTACATATCTTATGATGCAGAGCATATTCGGTGGTCTACAACTCGCGACAACAATTTAAAAGAATGGAAAAGCTGTACAATATTTTTGGTAATAATTTGATTTTGTAAAAATCTCAAAATGACATCTTACCTCTGAAGTTCCCTTTATCTAACAAAGAAAGGCATCATTGAAATCGAACAAAATTGCATAAAATAACACACAATCGCTGCAAATACAAAATCGGACAAACTAAGAACCTTTTGAAATCGGTTAAAAATATATCGGACAAAATATTGAGCAGTGTAGTACCAGCTTTACCCGAGCCGACGACAGTGATTGTGATACTACTTCCGAGTCGTGACGCAGATCATGTTAATGTCTACGTGAAACAATGTTTAAGCCTTTCGTTAGCCTGTCGTGATTTCGTTGGGACGCAACATCGGCTTTCGAGTTTTGTTCGCGCTACGAACTCAACTTCGAACTTCTAGAATACGGACCTTAAAGGCTTACCTTTAAGGTCCGTATTCTAGAATGAAATTCACTTGAATCACGATGTATCTGTGGATAGATTGTACAGACATCTGCCAAATCGGTCATTTCGGCCTATAAAATATGTCCTCAGATAAAGTGAGATTCAAGTGAGTGTCATTCTAGAATACGGGCCGAAGACTGGATTTCGTCGATGCATATAAACGTACTTTATCTTATCAATTGGATGAAATTTGGCACTTCTGGAAACCTGGAATAAAATAGGCTATTTTTATCCCGAAATGACAACAGAAATGAAGGTCCGGATCCCATCTTCATGACAGGACATGAAGACCTTTCGGGCCTCTGCCACTAAAAAGTTCGGCTGCAGCTGTAAACTAGCGCAGATATTTAACGATTGCTGTGGGGCCTGCTGTTGCCCCTGAAGAGGAGTTTCCACAGCAGACTTCACAACATCCGCTCCGCATTTCCGCTTCAATAATCTTCAGTCAATCCTCAACCACGATTTTCAGCCGTAAAAATAGACAGCCGGAATGATAGTACAGTAACAGCTTCTATCAATTGTAAATAAACATAAACCCCAGTAATCGGAACGTGGGTAAAACCGCCGAGCACATTTTACGTATATTTTACTTATTTTCACAGCTTAAAATATTGTAAACACATGTAAAATACTTAATGAATGTACGAGGTCGCGACCTTGCGGTTACAATGTCAATATTGACGTCATATCGATAATTTGATAATAATATTGTGACCAGTACAACACCACTGACTTTCTGAGCACAACCGCATAAGAAAAGTATGACATTTGCGACCGGCACAACACCACCGACATCCCGTGCGCAAAGCATAAAAAATGTAACAATGTGTATAAAAACACAATCGTACAAAAAGAGAAAAACGACAATTACGACCGGCTCAACACCACCAGCTTCCCGTGCGCAAAGCGTAAGGTGTGACTATGTGTATGAAACACAATAGCACAAAAAATTGTAAAGTCCAGTAAGACACAAGTTTCCCAAAAAGATGGTATAACAAGGTGTGTAAAAAATGCATAAAATGCGTCCAATCCGAGAATCTTAATACTAAGAAAATAACCCAGAACTGTACAAAAATAAAGTTCAAGAAACTTAAATTTACCATTCCCTAAGTGAGTGGAAATAAGTCAAGTGAATTTAATGTAGAAAATGAATATTAAATTTCACTCCTATATTAGAGTAGAAACTAAATTCCTAAATTTGTACAAAATATACAATATTAAATATACAAGTGTATAAAAATATATACAGGAAAATAATCCTATACAACAAAGATAAATAAAAATATAAGATCTTTTGATGTGGAACAATTTGTTAATATGGAGTAGAGTTACATAAAAATAAGTCCTAAAATGACCTAAGTTATTTTTGAAGGAAACTAAAATTGAAATTAATAAATTGTTGTGAAGTTCCTAACATACATCTCCTTTCAAAATCCCAAAGCCTATCAATCATCACCTTATATTGGGATTATACTTCAAACAAAGTACCAAAGACAAAGATAGACATTGTCAAAACAAGAATAATTTTAATATTTAATTATGTCTTTAATATGATAACGACCAGTATAGTTTTTGTTAAGATCTTTTAAAACATAAACATTAGAGGAAATTTTATCTATTATTTCACACTTAACAAACTTAGGTGCTAACTTAGCCGAAAAGAATGCAGGAGCATTAGACTGCACAAAACTTCTCCTCCACACTATATCTCCCACCTCAAAAGAAATGACCTTCCTTCCTATATTATAATAACGCGCATTACGCTTATAAGCTTTAAGCAATGAAGCTTGAACTTTTATAAAAATATCACTAAGTGATTTAAGTGAAAAAGCAAATGAAGACCTATCAACAACATCAAGTTGATTGAGGTTATCAAAAGAATTACTAAAACGGTGCAATGAAGCATCAAAAATAAGTTCTCTACCGAACATGAGAAAATTAGGAGTGAAATCTGTAGCTAGATTCACACTACTATTTAAAGCTAATTGAACATGAGGCAAATATTTTGACCAAGTTCTATGATCATCTTTAACAAAACAAGAAATACATGTTTCGACTGTTTTGTTATATCTCTCTACAGGATTATTTTGAGGTGTATATGCACCGTCCTTTCTGTATTTTTGCCGCGTAACTGCCTGCATTTTCTATGAATGATCATTAAACGTATTGACACCGCTTCCAGGACGTGTCTGGAGTCTTACGTCCACTGTGTCGCTAGCGTAAAAGCTGTTTCAATATATATAGTTTTTAATATTATGCAGATTCGTCCAATTCTTGCGCCGTTAATGAGTTGGCAACATACTAATACAACAATGCCATTCAATATATACTCGCGCTTTTCTCCATCTTGGATAGGTATACATAACAACCGCTTTGCAAGTAGTGCCGCGTAGTAATGTCATCAATTACACCTATCAGGAGCTTCCTCTACTGTAATTGTTTATTCAAGCCAACCGGTTGTCTATTTTTGAAAATATTTATTTTGAAAAATAGTCTAACACTCATCGGGATATGTACCATGTGTTACAAGTGCCAGTTCATTCCGCACCAAATCGATCTTGATGATACTCAAAAAGATCTTACTGCTTTGGTTTCTCCCCTACGTGTTGACTGATTGTTCTGAAAACAATAAAACAATTTGATTTGCTGATCGTTCTGACGCTGACTGTACATCTGTGATCATAATCATGGCGCTTGTAACAGCGCCGGAATATCGGATACTCAATAATTACAAAAATATGGTAAATATCCCGGTGAGTGCTATAGGTACTATTAATATAAATTACCATGTCAATCTGAAATCATATTTATTTTGATTTTATTTTATAGCACTTTAAAGTTACAATCGCTTTCAATTGCGCGAATAAGAAGAATCTATCCATAGATATATAATCAACCATCATTTTAACCTTTTAGTAGTTACATGGCGGGAAAGAGATACATTGCCGCAGTGGGATACAAACAAAGGATGATAAACAGAATTATCCAGGCTTTTAGTGATAAGTACTTTGACGCGGTAAAGTAACTTTTAAGAACTAGAGTTTCACTTAGCGTCATGTCATGAATCAGTGCCCTGTCTGGTCCGCGTTGTCAGTAGATAATCTGACCTGACTCACCATTCATGTTTGGTTTTCGTGCGAGATTCCATCGTTTACTTATTTGTTAGTCATGGCCGCGTCCGCGTCGGCTCTTTACGTAGGGCTAGGAATGCGATTAAAATAGATGAAATAACTAACGCTATCATGTAAGTCGACTGGCACAAAATAAATATTTGTATTGGATAGCATCCAGGACGGTAACTCACAAAAGTTCCCCTCTAGGGAAATACTCTTCTGGCTGAGTGACTCTTCAACGCAGATACTAATTTGCTGCGGCTACAAACTTTAAATTATATCAGTTGATTCCTTTTATGAAGTATGCAATTAACTTTTTTTTTTTTTTTATTTATTTATTTAACCAGAAAAAAATACATTGGGTCTAATGCCTTAGTAGTGTAACAAAAACCAGAAAGGTTTGTCCGTACACTACGTTCGTCGTCGAGTCTATATAATATTAATTCTGTACATCAGGTAGGCAAGCACTAAATCTAGGTATAACAATATCAGAATTAAATCTGCACAACAAAAATATGTTACATTGTGGGTACATATATGTTTATTGCAACAATATAATTTTACTTTCGTTCTGTGTTCGTAATATAATATTTTTTAAGTGTATAGTAAAATAATGTGCGGGTAGATTGGTAAATTTACAGCGCACAATGGCTCACAATATGAATAAGTTGCCGCTGCGACTTACCGATCTGCTTACAGGATGTTTCATTACTTTTCGATTTTTTCTTTTCTTTGATTTTTAGTTTTATTTTCTAGCTACTAAATTATTTTAGTGTATTAATAAGGTAGGTTTTTAATGTAGCTTTTAGATTTCTACAATGTATTTTACTTTTTAAATGTTTAGGTAATTTGTTTAATAAGTTAGGGACTATATAGTTCAATGTTCTTTTTCCATGTAGGTTATTGAATCTTGGTATTATCAACTTTTTATTGGTCACGCTTCTGGTTAATTTATTGTGAGAATTAACTATTTGTAGGTCCTCGTTAAAGTATTGTTCTGTTAAGATATTATATTTTATTTTATCCTGAACTGGCATCAAAGAGCAGTATGAGAACAATTCGTGTTGATTATTTTTATACTCTTCCCTTACCTTCCGGGGAACAATGGTTTTCAGAATACGTAACTGTAGTTCATAGATTCTGTCTATTTTTGATTTAAAAGTGCGCCCGTAACTACTTAGTCCGTAAGATATCACTGATTCACCCAATGCTTTATATAATGATAGCAAAATTGGATATGGAATTTTATGCCTTAGTATAGAGAATTTGGCCAGTATTGCGCGCAATTTATCACATACATGTTGAATGTGATTAGACCAAATTAATCTGTCGTCAATAATCACACCTAGGTAAGTCTGTGTATCCACTACTTCTAGGGCCTCACAGTCACAATTTATATTTTTATGTAAACAATTATGACTGTGCGATATTATTGTAATAGGAGATGTTTTCCTATTTTGATTTGTACTTATATACATAACTTTTGTTTTACTACTATTTAGGACGAGTCCGTTATCATGGGACCATTTAGACAGAAGAGTAAAATCGCTTTGTAATTTACCAAGAGCCATGTCAATATCCGAGTCGGCCGAGAGTAAACAAGTATCGTCAGCAAATTGATAGACTTCGCAGTTTTTTATGACGTTTCCTAAATTATTAACGTAAGTTATGTAGTGTAAAGGTCCGAGTACTGAGCCTTGTGCTGTCCCTTCGCTAACGTGTACCTTATCACTGAAAGCGCTATCAACTTTCACCTGGTAAGTGCGGTCCTGTAAATAATTTTTGCACCATTCCAATAACGGACCACGAATTCCACTTTCTTCCAGACTATCTATTATTTTACAGTGGCGGAGTGTATCAAACGCTTTACTATAATCAATGAAAGCTGCAATTACATGTTGTTTGCCATCTAAATGTTTATTGACAGAATCCGTAAAATCCGAAAGTAGCTGTGTAGTGTTCCTACCTGGTTGAAAGCCATACTGTTTTGATGAAATGATGTCATTCTTTTTATAGTATGAATACATTTGATTTCCTATAAATTTTTCGACAACTTTATCAATTGTGGGGAGAATAGTGATAGGTCTATAGTTTTCATAATCTGTATGGCTGCCTTTTTTGTATATTGGCCTAACTATTCCGGTTTTCAGCTGGTCAGGATATCTACCGGTGACTATGCTCGTATTAATTAGATTGACAATAGTTGCTGTTATTTTGTCAATTATGCGCTTTATATCACTTGCCCGTATGCCATCTGAACCTGGTGCTTTTTGATTGTTCAGATTTTTTATAAGGGGTTGCACCAGGTCTGATCGGGCTTTAGTGAAGTACATTGTAACATTTTTAGGCATACTGTATGTTGATTTATCTAGCAATGGATTATCACAATTTGGTGAGATAGACTTCACACTTCTCTCAAATGTCTGTGCAAATTTATTCGCTATATCACTCGGCCCACTTGTGCTTTTTTCAAATGCTGCAACGATAGACTTGTCAATGGATGTTTTAATTCTTCCGGTTAATCTATTCAGTAATTGCCAGAGTCGTCTTATATTATTTTTGCTTTCATATATTTCTTGTTTTATGTGTTTATTTTTTGTTTTCTTTATTAAATTATTAGCAAAGTTTCTAGCCTTATTATATTTCAAACGCAATATGTTATTATTTGAATCATTTTTCCACTCGATAAATAATTTGTCCTTATATTCACATGCTTTATTTATTTTTTTACTAACCCACGTATTGTTTTGCCGAGACGATCTGGTATTACATTTAATATTGATTTCTGCTTGACTATAGCTTTTATTTATACTATCATTTATAAATGTGTATATCTGTGTAGGACACGACATGTTATTAGTTGATTGCCAGTCAATGTGATGTAATAGTTTTGTTAATTTTTTAGAATCTGTTATTGTTTTAAAAGAAGTACATGAAACATCCTGTATCATCGGTCCAATGCAAGCTACCGCTGTCGCCCGGTGATCGGCCAGTACAGTTCCGAGTGCGGCCGTAAACAGTTCCTGTGAGTGAGATCTCACGAAAATATGATCGATACATGTTTTGCTTATCTTACCGTCCTTTCTTTCAATTCGTGTGTAATCGGATATCCCACTCACAAGACCACAGCCATACAAAGAAGTTTTGTATTTATGTTTCACAGGACAGTCAACCTTTAGGTCAATGTTAATGTCTCCCAGCAAGTATAGATCACAATCCGTATCAATACTAGACAGAGTATGCTGCAATTCATTTATAAACAAGTGTTTACTATATTTCGGTGGCCGATACACTGCACACACAGTCGCGGAATAGTGAAGTTGTGTATGTATTTTAAAAGTGAGGCATTCAAAGTGTTCTGTTTTAATTTTAAGTTTTGATATTTTATGTGTGTTATGTATATATACTATTATACCCCCACCCTTTCGAGCATTCCGTAACTCTGTTATCATGTTATAGCCGTCGATATTGTATAAGCAACTAAGATTTTCTGAAATATTAGCCTCAGTTAATATGACAACATCTATTTTTTGTGGGCATGAGCTAATGCATTGTTCTAATGTTGAGAAATTTTTAATTATTGACCGAATATTTATATGAAGACATAGTAACTTCATTAGTCCCTTTGGTATAGATTTTAAGTAATTTTGAATATTTGAGCAATTTTTTAATTCAAACACATTATCTTCTTCGAAAGAAGTCATTTTGGATGTGGAAAAGTTACATAATGATAATATATATCTAAATTAAACGAAACAAAAAACATAAAAAAAAAGCCTGCCAGATACCTACCTATTTTTCACTAGTTGCTATTTTTACGTCACTCAAAGATCTTACTATTATCGGTTTCTCATTTTCAGATTTTCGAGCTAATATTGTTCCTTTTTTGCACCAGATGAATTTGTAGGTATTCTTTAATTCTTGCTTCGCGTTCCATAGTAGTTTTTTGTTATGTGGTGTGAGAGCTTCGTTGACATATATTTTTTGCTCACCGACCCCATTTGCTACATTGGAGATGAAATTCTTTGCATGCAGTGGGATGCTTTTAGCTGCAACTATCCATTTCTCCTGCGTACTGTCGTCCTTCACTATGACTCGAACGGGGCCAGGGTGGTCTTTTCTACCACTCATTCGTTTCACACTTATAATGTCTGCTTTAGGCATCGATAGTTTTTTGGCCAGTGTTTCCGCTATATCTATTACATTTTCTTGGTCTTGTTGTGGCAAGTTATTTATATCGATGTGATTAGACAGTTGTTTTTGTTCCATCTGTTGGATATGTTGTTCGAGAGCGCCTATACGAATTTCTAAATTAGTATTTTTGTTAGTGACTTCCACAAGTTTCCGTTTTACGTCAATAATTGTTTGCTTAAGTGCGTGAACGCTTTCAAGCACTTCATCCATCTTGTCACTATGGAATTGCATGGACTGTCTCAGATCTTTCATCTCCTTGTTTATAGCCTTTTGTACTTCTGAGGTTATATTTTTTAGGAGTTTATTTGCATCAATATTAACTAATGTACTAGGTTCTGTAAACGATTCTTCATTCCCTTCTTCATCTTCATTCGGGATTATAATCGGAATTTTGATTGATTGATTTTGAACCTACGGGTATATAATATTAAGGGTTCATGCCTCATATATATATTATACCTCCGTAGGTTGAAAAGGAAGAATGCGGATCCGTAATTATCCGTAATTTACTTTTTTTTCATGAAAACGTTTATCGAACATAATCATTTTTAACCCCCGATGTGCGTGTGTGCGTGCGTGCAGGTGGATGTGCCTGCATGTGTGCGTGTGTTTTTGTGTGCGTTTGTGTGTGTGTGCGTGCGTGCGCGCGTGCGTGCGTACGTGCGTGTGTGTGTGTGTGTGTGTGTGTTTGTGTTTGTGTGTTTGTTTGATTGGGTCGATCTAATAATATTATGAAGTGCTTTACCATTTCCCCCTTACCAGGTTCCTCCGACAGATCATGGCAGATCTTGAATATAAAAAAAAACTAGGTTTATCAAAGTTTGACAAACAATTTATTTTTTACTTTTATAGTGACGGGGGTTTTAAATTTTAAGTTTAATGTTCTTTTATTTGTTCACATTTTGTAGTGACACAGTAATGTATTTTCTACTATAGATCTATTATAAACTTCTGACGTGGCGTGTTTGATCTTTTCAGTCTTGTCTGGTTCATTTATTAAAGGTCAATATGCCACATATTCAGTCTGGGCGGCTAGATAATATGCTGATATTATAGGATAAAGTAATATGCTGGCTGCGGCACCTTCCTGTGTGAAATAATTTTTTTATACCACTTGGTTGACAGACAAGCACACGGCCCACCTGGTGGAAAGTGGTTAGCGTGACCTATGGACATGTGCAACACCAAGGGAGTCGAACTCGCGCTGCCAACCCTGTAAGCACAGATTTTCTGTGCCGTCAGTGTAAAAGACAAAGCAGGATAAGCTTTTGGTCTTTCCACTGACAGCACAAAAACTCTCCAGTGAGCTCTGGCTACCCTACTCACCACCGGGAATACAACAAATCTACTAGAATTAAAAATGATGTTTTGGCATGTCGTCTTCGTCAGGCTCTGGTACGAGGAGTAAACACAAGAAATACTGTCTTGACATTGTTATAGACTGCTATCGATGCCATGGACCGGATGCCACGTAGAGGAGTTAAAACCGGAAAGCGAACCCCGGCAACAAATACATTTTTACTCTTTCTAACACCACAGATTACGTAGTTTGTAAACTTTGTATGGTAAATTACCTATTATTAATTTTTATTTTTAATTATTATTATTAATTATTTATGTATTACTATAGCTGTTACTGCCAGCCTCCAAGGTACAGTATGAAGTATCCAAGTATTTAAAGTATTCAGGCGTCTGCTGCGTCATCTTGTATCAAAGCCGTCATTTCCCACGGGCGATACAAACTAATTTATCCTCTCATACGAAGGATTAAGGATGTGATTGGTTTGTGATTGGCTTGCGCCGCTCCTTGTAGCCTATTTCGACGTTGGCAGCCACAATTATTTGATCCACTTTATTTTCTAAACGTATCTATATAGATCTATTACTTACAGCGTGAGTAATGTCATACCTTATCAGTTTACCACAAATAGACTCTGATTCTGTTACTCTCTCGTGTCGTTTAACCATATCATAAAATAACAGCATTTTAGTTAGGCAGACATAACGAGCTTTTGGAGGAATATTGACAGATGTATACAGAGTTAATTTCATTAGTAATACACTTCTTGGCAGTCGAGTAAAAATAAACCAAGTTTAACAAAAATTCATTGAAAAATACGTTGTAATACCGTGGTAAAGTCTGCTGTAAGAGTAAAGTATTTGAATGAATAACGATGCATTGACCCCATTGGCCTTAGTTGACCAAAAGTGGGATTGCGTTCTCGCTAACTATGTATTGTGAACAGTAATTCTTCGGTGTGCCAGTCGTACATTACGCTCAGTACACGTGCACTGAAGTACTGTAAGGACAAGCCACGCCAAATATCCCCGTTTTTACTTTTTATTTGCATTCTCACCTGGCGCCATATGTACAGCCAGCATAATTTCGTTCATTACGAAAAATGTCACAATTTTTTTATTTTTTATCATATCTAGAACACGTCAATTAGACTTCACCTTGCCTGATGGTAAGCTGAAGGCAAAGTCTCAGAAAAGAGGGTCATCATTACCTACACATACCGTGTGACAATGGTGACACTCAGCTTGACGGTTTTATCATATGCTTTTTCACGCCCTGCTTAAAGGACCCGGTATTGTAGGAAGAGGGAAACACGTGAGCTGGTAATGAATTCCAGGCCTTAATGGTGCGACAGAGGAAAGAGTCACCGAACCGCTTGGTTCTTGATCGGATGTTCTGCACCGTGTGCGGGTGACATCTAAGACCTGCACGTGTTGTCCTGTGTAGGAAAGGGGAGGGTGGGACTAATTGGAAGAGCTCATTAGAACACTCA
Organism: Eilema griseolum; assembly: GCA_963662185.1. Taxonomy (NCBI): domain Eukaryota; kingdom Metazoa; phylum Arthropoda; class Insecta; order Lepidoptera; family Erebidae; genus Eilema; species Eilema griseolum. The sequence continues at coordinate 7,340,157 of OY759230.1, forward strand.
CCATGATACAGACGGTAAAATACAGCCATGGACGCAACATCTCTGCGCATCTGTAAAGGTTCTAGGGTGTTCGTGATCTCGGGATTCCCAATGATGTGAACTGCACGTCGCTGCAACCTGTCGAGAGCATCTAGTAACTACTTTGCTGAACCATCCCAGAGATGCGAGCAGTATTCCACCCAGGAGCGAATTTGTGTCTTGTATAGAAGACACCGCTGCTCCGGCGTGAAAAATCGTCTCACTCTGTTCAGGATTCCGAGTTTTCGTGAGGCTGTTTTGATGATACTTTCGATGTAATTTTTGTTATTCAGGTTGCAGCGAACATCCATACCTAGGATATTGAGATTGAAGTTGAAAATTTGAAAATGTTCTTAATGCCTTAGTTTTCTACTCTTTCTGTTTATTAATAGTTCTGATATTTGGTTTACACTTACACATTTAGTTTGGACAATAATACAATTTGAATGAATAAAACAGTTTGACTTCATTATGATACCTTGTTATTAAGATCAGTTTGAGACTTGAAGTCAAAATAGATCGGATAATAACTGTAAAACGATGCTGTACCACCTCACTGCGCATTTAAATTTCCTTGTCACTAGCGTTTGTCGGCGTTGGTATTTATTTTCTTTTTTTTAAATTCAGAACACGTCAATATGACTATCTCGCTTGATAGTATGATGTGAAATCTTATGAATAGTGGTCACTATTAAACATAGGAATAAAGCTACAGTAGTGGTCTTTGCCGTGAAGGATGAATCACTAGGATTGTGAGATTTGTAGGCAGAAGAAAGGTCGAATGTCCAACGCGTCCCACTGTTTTTCAACGTAGATACCTCATCATCTTCCATGTTTTGATACACTTAATCTTACTCTACTTAAAATGCTTAACAATATTATCTCGATATAATATCTACCTGCCTTCAATAAATGAGTCCTCATTAAACAATATACTTGAGATTGTAGCTATCACTGTATATATTCCAACATTCATTATAGACTTCTCATTTAATTCGCTCTTTATGTCATTAATTTTTTTGTAGATTCTGTACGTATCTTACGTCGTGTTTACTTCTTATTACCTAGAATTTTTATGGTATAGCGACTTAACGTTATTAACCCAGCACCTTGCTGCGCACTTAAATTTATACCCTTTTAGTAAATGCAACGAAGCGTTTCAAGAACTACCTGCGATACATAGTGTATATTATGAGTTTGAAACAAAGTTATAATGGAATCCGTCAGCGACATGAAGAATTAGTCCTTGCTGGACATTGCTGCACTCGATCTTGGAGAGAAGACTCTGCAGCTTTGTTCACCATTAGTATTACGTGTGGTTTTCTGAAAGTTGGAAGTAACTTCCCAATCAGAAGATTCGAATTTCAATGAGTAATCGTGGTAATGCTCCACTATTTCAAGTTATGAATTTTTATGTCTTACCGTGCGCTTGTCGTAGGTATATTAAAAAAGTTATTTATATCATGTTACGCATTATTGTGATCAGAATTCCCAGTATATTTAATAAAAATATAATTAGATGATCTATTTATGGAGCACTTGAAAAGACTTACTTAAGGTGCCAGACGAACTTTGAGCATGGCAGTCGCTTGAAAAAAGTTAAGAATTTATATAAATTGTCACGTAAGAATTCAGCTCACGTGCCTGTCCCGTCCTGCCATAGCTGACAAACTTTGAGGGCATAAAGATTCGTGAAGGTGTTACCTCAATATATTTAACTTCGAGTCACGTTTAATTTATATTAAAAGACTGGACTTTTACTTTCAATAAAACGTCTAATAAATAACCCTTCGATCCCAATAAACGTTGGCGAAAGGATATGCGCGTATTTGAAACGAGCCGCAATTGGTCCCGGGCGGGAAGCCAAGCCGAAAGTCTGTCTATCGGAGGGGAGTCAGTCATGGCCATCAAGTATTCATGAGCGGCTGCTTCCGTCACGTCACCGCGTCGTCCTCACGCCCGAACTTAAAAAAATACCACCGCGTTTTGTTTGTCACGTCGAGATATTTTGTTTATCGAACATTGTTTCGGTATTTACCTGCAATTGTGGTTTTATGGTTGAATGATATAAGTCACGATGTGATTATGTCAATTGACACATTGTTTGTTTGATGATTTTTGGTGTTAGCCCAGAATAAGTAATGGTAATAAGTAGTTGGCATCAATTTAAATAGATACTTTAGGTAGCGTTGTATCAAAATATAATCCAAATTTAATTTATATTACGCACGTCAACTTTGACTTTCATTGGTCAAATCTTTACTACAGGGGAAATCTCAGTAATGAGGGTCACCATAAGATACCAATAAATAGCACAATGGTGGCCTTCAGCTTAACCGGAGCAGCGGTGTCTTCTCTATAAGACACAAATTCGCTCCTGCGTGGAATACTGCTCGCATCTCTGGGATGGCTCCGCGAAATACCTACTAGATGCTCTCGACAGGTTGCAGCGACGCGCGGTCCGAATTATTGGGAACCCTGAGGTCACGAACACCCTCGAGCCTTTGCAGATGCGTAGAGATATTGCTTCCTTGGCTGTATTTTACCGTCTCTACCACGGTGAGTGTTCTGACGAGCTCTTCCAACTAATCCCACCATCTCCTTTCCTACATAGGACAACACGTGCAGGCCTTAGATGTCACCCTCACACTGTGCAGAATATACGAGCAAGAACCAAGCGGTTCGGAGACTCTTTTCTTTGCCGCACCACCAAGACCTGGAATTCATTACCAGCACACGTGTTTCCTTCTTCCTACAGTCCCGGGGCCTTTAAGCGGGGCGTGAAAAAGCATCTGATGAGGCCGCCAAGCTGAGTGCCACCATTGTAGCACTTAGTGTCTGTAATGGTGACCCTCTTTCCTGAGACTTTGCCTTTAGCTTACCATCAGGCGAGGTGAGGTCAAGTTGGCGTGTCCTATATAAAAAAAAAAAAAAAAAAAAAAAATAACCGCTTCATCGGGTGCTTTTTCACGACCTGCTTAACCTTCATATACCGCTCGTACCACACCGCACTACCAGGCTGCACTACTTACCTTGTCAAACATTAGTCTGTCAGATCGAAAGAAAGATGCTGAAGATAGATATAGATAACCACACCCGAACCACTATCAACCCACAGCTAACACTAGCAAACTAGTTTAGGGGACGACGACAATATTAGTCATTTCTGTGACAGTCCATATCATGACCGCGTCCATCAACCAGTTGGTTGTCGATAAATGTGTGCCATGTATCCGATTCACAACTGCGGACTTTTTATAGTAACCACCAGATTGGGCGGCTTGAAGGTGAGATTGACTTGTCCTCCGAAGATTTTGATGCGATCTCTTATATTCCTGCCCTTAATATCTGTACTGGCCATCCATCTACCATAGCAATCATAACTAGTCTATTCTGGGAATGTACCAACATCATACCATAGAATATAAATACGTAATTGGGATGAGTACTTATGGAGAATGCGCTGCGGAACGAAAACAGATAAGCGGTGCCCGTCAGACACTCCACATGACCACTGACGTCATACTTACCATAACAGTTAGTGTGAACGATGCGTGCGTACAATCTTGCTGTACAAAATTGTCTGTTTCGCTCTCTTTCTCACGGTTTATATATCTATACTGAACATTATGGCACAGTTGGTGGATCACCAGGACCGATGGAAGTTTGAAAACAGTGTGTTTAATGTAAAGAGGCCGTATTAATTCTTAGAAAGGAATAAAAAGTGGTTCATAGTGGAGTGCTTAGACAAGTTTAAGTAAAGATTGTGTCCGTTCCTGCAGTATTGTACGAGTAATTTGTGTACTGAACTGGACAAAACGCAAAAGGTTCGTAAGTGCTTTTCTCTTATTCACTACTGACACAATATAGTGGTATAAGAACTCGCCCTTTTCCAAAGTAATTGGGTAAATGTTGCTTTGTGAGTTGAGGTCTACCTTTCTGTACCCAAAATTCGGATCACGTTATTCGTGTGATAAGGCGTTCTTCGCGGATGAAGGTATATAACCACGGCTGGTGTAATCTGATTGAAACGTCAGCCAAATCAAAGGTATGTATACCTACTATATGTCTAAACTATGATAGTATTAATTCCCTTCAGTTTCAAAATAATCGGAATATTTACCATGTTGCATTGTTTTGAGTTTCAGATATTTCGGCGCAGTTGCAAGCACCATGATCACGGAGGAACTCAAAACAATGCAACATGGTAAATATCCCAATTATTTTGATGCTGATGTGAGTGACCGTGATAGTTTATATACCTATAGTATTAATTCCCGTTAATATTTTGTATATTTTAACAGCTTTTTATCCAACTGCTAAGAAGGGATATTTTTTTCGCGCGAATTTTGTTTATATGTATTGTTACGTGCACGGGGTACAATTAAATGCCGTTTACTCAACGAAGAGATTTATTAGCTCACCACAAACTAGACAATTAGATCACTAGTACACACAGTACTTCTTCAACAGTTCCAGTCGCTCAGTAGTTCACAGTAGTCCACAGTCGTTGCTCAGGTCGCAGGTAGAATCTTCTTCGGTCGCTTAAGTTCGCTGTGTTCGTTATCGATCTCAAAGACTGAATGAATCGTGTCGCTATGCGAGCGTGTTTTTATACCTCTCAATTAGGAGGATCGAATTATCTAGAAAGCTCGCGAGCGACAAATACCTATTCTTTGATCTTGCCGCCGTCGCTGACCTTCGAGTACATTCTCGATATTTACCTATTGTTTATTTTTATTCAACAAAGTCAGTAGGTACTCGTAGGTAGGTTGTGACTTTTTGTTGACGATTCCAGATTTTTCTATGCCATTCGGTAGAGTACCTCGTCACTAACAATGCGTTTTTATTTCTTGAAGATTTGATTATTAGTTTTCGAGATATCGACGGCTGTCGTAACATTACCCCCCTCTTAGTCATGCTCGTCCCGAGCATCATTTGTTCCATGATGACGCGTCAACCTATCCACATGGACTACCTTTGGTTTTCCCCTAACCCCCTTCCTAATGCGGTAGGTAATGTCATTGATTCTCGTGATAACCGTATAGGGCCCTTCCCAGCGAGCTTGGAGTTTCGGAGATTTCCCCTTCTTGCGTAGCGGATTATGAAACCATACCAGTGTTCCTTCTTCGAAACCGTGGGTGTTTGCATTTCTATCGTACCGGGTTTTCATCCTTTCACCTGCCTTCAAATTGTTCTCCCGTACTATTCTGTGCACCTCGTCCAGTCGGTTTCGAAGTTCACTCACGTAATCCGTCACGGGCTTAGGACTATCAGGTGGCGTACCGGTTATTGCATCCACTGGTAGCCTAATCTCTCGGCCAAAGTTCACTTTCGCTGGGGTGTGTCCCATACTTTCATGTACCGCAGATCGATAGGACATCAGGAATAGTGGGATGTACTGGTCCCAATCTCTTTGGTGTTCATCGACAACTTTAGCCAAGTGATTTTCCAACGTCTGGTTAAACCTCTCGACCATTCCGTCTGACTGCGGATGCGCTGGAGTCGTACGGGTCTTGTTCATTCCAAGGAGCTTGCACATCTCTTGAAATAGAGCAGACTCGAAGTTCCGTCCTTGGTCAGAGTGAATCTCCATAGGTGCGCCGTACCGGCAGACCACTTCCTGAACCAGTTTCCTTGCCACAGTGACTGCTTCCTGGTTGGGTGTCGCAAATACTTCCGGCCACTTAGTGAAGTAATCTTGCACTACTATGATGTATTTGTTACCTTCTTCCGTCGTTGGAAAAGGTCCAGCAACATCAATGGCGATACGTTCCCATGGTGCTCCGACGTTATACAGTTTCAATTTTCCTTTGCTTCTTGTCGGCGGTCCTTTAACTGAAGCACATGCAGTGCATTTACGGCACCAATCCTCAACATCTTCCCGACAATGAAGCCAGTAAAACCGCTGTCGTACTTTAACTAGGGTTTTCTTGACCCCGAGATGCCCGCCAGAGACACCATCGTGGCTGTGCCGTAAGAGTGTAGCCACCTTGCTTCGTGGTACCACTACTTGTAGGGTCACCTCTTTGCCGTCGTTGGATTCCCATTTCCTATACAGCACGTCATCTATCAGAGTTAAACTGTCCCACTGGGCCCAATAACTTTTGGTAGTGGAACTGTAAGCAGATATATCACTCCATTGGGGTTTGTTTCCAAGCTGCTTCCAGTGCAGTATAGGTTGTAGATCATCATCATCCTCTTGCGCCTGCTTCATACTGCTTCCGGTCCATTCGTCATCAAGTCCATTCACCTTTATGACTTTAGTCTTTTCGCGGGTTTCCTTCTTCTGACAATGCTTGTAATCTTCGGCACACGGCCTTCGTGACAAAGTATCAGCATTGCCGTGCCCTTTTCTACTTCGGTGTTCCATTCCGTTTCGGTGTTCTTCGGAGTTCGGTGTCCCGGAGACCGTGACCCTCCTCCGTTTTCTCGAAGGACACTCTAATTGAATATGGCCCTTTCCTCTACAGGAATAACACGTTGGGACATATCGTGGCTTCCTCTCCTCTGCAACCACCTCCCTGACCGCCCTGACCTTATTTTGAGCAATAGGGATGGTTGGGGCCTCATATCGTCCAGCCAGTGCCCGCCCCGCGGCCCTGGCGACATTCAGTTGTAATGGAACCTCTAGATCCACTTGGATCCCGGCGTCCGCTACCCTCCTCCTATTTCTGGCAGGACACTCTGATTGGATATGGCACCTTCCTCTGCAGGAATAACACGTTGGGATATACCGTGGCTTCCTCTCTTCTGCAATAACCTCTTTGACCTCCCTAACTTTACTTATTCCGGCATTCTGCCGCACAGTTTCCACCTTGAGAGCATAAGCCAGTGCTTCCTTCAAGGTCTGATGGTGACGCAACTGTACACTAGCTTTCACTTCTGCGTCTCGTATACCATTTAGGAAGGCCTCTAGCAAAATGGTCTCGATCATCATGGGAGTCGATGAGTAGGCCCGACGAACGAGTCTTTCAACCTCCACAGCCCATTCCTGGAGGCTTTGACTAGATTTTTGTTTCTTCTCCCGAAGCTGCGCTCGGTAGGCATTCTCCAGGTGCTTATCACCGTAACGTGTGTCTAAAGCTTCCATCAAAGACCCCAGAGTCCTTCCTTCAGGCGGCAGGTTTTCCAGTATTATTAAGGCATCTCCTCGTAATGCAAGTGTCAAGGCCATAAATGACTCCTCGTTGCTCCAGGCTTTAGTTTTTGCCAATATCTCGAATTGGTACTTAAAGGCTGTCCACGAGGAAGTTCCATCAAAGTGTGGTAGGTCGAACTTTGCAGATGATGGTGAGGTCACGGTAACAGGTCCGCAGGTTTCCAGCCTGACGATCTTCTTTTCGAGAACTTGCAAGCGGTCGTCCACGGTCCCAGACTTCAAAGCCACTTCCTTACTCAGCATTTGCAAGCCATCTTCGAGGTTCCTCACTTTATCACCCAGTGCATGGATGCCTGCATCGATTTTACCCATGACGGCTTCCTGGTTGGCCTGCAGCATCTGCTGCATAGAAGCCTGCGTCTCTTGTCTGGAAGCCTGCATCTCTTGCCTGGAGGCCTGCATCATCTGCTGCATAGAAGCCTGCATCATCTGCTGCATAGAAGCCTGCATTTCTTCCTTGGAGGCCTGCATCTCTTCCTTGGAGGCCTGCATCTCTTGCCTGGAGGCCTGCATCTCTTGCCTGGAGGCCTGCATCTCTTGCCTGGACGCCTGCATCATCTGCTGCATAGAAACCAGTAGCGCCATCATGTTGGTATCTGACGAGGTTCCTTCTGGTGCTGCCGTAGTTCCCGCCGAGAGAGCAGCATCGGCCTGACTCCCTTCCTCTTCGAGGGTTCGTTGACGTGCGTCATCCATTTCCACTTGACGTCTGGTCCGTGGAGTACGCCCTTCGTCTTCACGTGGTAATAACGGCATTCCGCTTCTGACACCAATTGTTACGTGCACGGGGTACAATTAAATGCCGTTTACTCAACGAAGAGATTTATTAGCTCACCACAAACTAGACAATTAGATCACTAGTACACACAGTACTTCTTCAACAGTTCCAGTCGCTCAGTAGTTCACAGTAGTCCACAGTCGTTGCTCAGGTCGCAGGTAGAATCTTCTTCGGTCGCTTAAGTTCGCTGTGTTCGTTATCGATCTCAAAGACTGAATGAATCGTGTCGCTATGCGAGCGTGTTTTTATACCTCTCAATTAGGAGGATCGAATTATCTAGAAAGCTCGCGAGCGACAAATACCTATTCTTTGATCTTGCCGCCGTCGCTGACCTTCGAGTACATTCTCGATATTTACCTATTGTTTATTTTTATTCAACAAAGTCAGTAGGTACTCGTAGGTAGGTTGTGACTTTTTGTTGACGATTCCAGATTTTTCTATGCCATTCGGTAGAGTACCTCGTCACTAACAATGCGTTTTTATTTCTTGAAGATTTGATTAGTAGTTTTCGAGATATCGACGGCTGTCGTAACAGTATGTATGTTTTTAATATTCTTTATTACCTTATATCTTCCAAACTATGGAACGGATTTCTTCAATTAACATATCGTCAGATTCGTCTCGGTAAACCAAGTGTTTTTAGACAGATGACGCAAAAAATGCTATAGTTTAAAGGAAAAGAATAATAATTGTAAAATGGGTATCAAATAAAAGGACTCATCACGATGATTTCAAAATGGTATATCATAATCCCATTATAATTTTTAAAAAAATATTTAAAAAAAGCTCGATACGGCGGTACCTATTAATTTTCATCCAGTTGATAATTTTCAAATGGGTTCCGCCTGCTATCAAACTTGTTTTGATCTTTTCAGCATCAGTCTGGTTTTTATTTTTAATAAAAAAAAATATTACGAGAATTGGCCCTCAGGTTATTCAGTTGGGACAGACTAGCGTATTCAAGTCGTCCTGAGTATTAAGTATCTCCAGATTAATATTTTTTTTCGAAAACTCATCCTGGTAAATGCTACAAAATTTATTAGATATAATCTGAAAAAAATCGTTAACAAAGAGGAAATATCTAGGTTTTATGACTTATTTTTGTGAGGGAGCATTTTATGGACGACCCTTCAACATTCGTGGATGTTATAAGTGGCCCGTGTCTGAACTAAGATGAGTGCTATCGTATATGATGAGTAATTGTGTTTATCTACTTTGACACTTCTCATTTTGGACATAAATGGAACTACACTCTGTTTCGGAACAAATATTTTTGTTATTTATGTGACATAAGTAAAGTTGTACCTCAAGTAGCCTCTAAAGTACCAACAAGAAAGAAAGAAACCATTTATTATACATACATACTTAGACTACACATAAAAAGAAAAAACAAATCCGTTATTGGAACAAGAAAAAAAAACATGTAAAACATAAACCGTAAGATACAAAAAAATCAACTTAAGAATAACACAGCAAGTAACATATAGGTACATTAGGTAGGCATGGTGTGCCCGCACCAACCCGACCGCACCGCGCCACAGCGAAACACCATCACAACAAGACAAGAGTACCCAGGTTTGGAAAACGCTGTGGGACGCTGGTATCTAGTTCACTTCTTTGATTCTATGGCTGAAGGACCACTCTAAATATATCGTATTCGCATTTTATTTTTTTACGTGTGAAAAATCCTCACGTATACCCCATCACTGAAGCCGGTGGAAGAGGTTATGTCGGACTCGAACCGACTAAAACACACGATGCCTATGTGTCGTTTTTGGTTGCCGTAGATGAGGTTAACAGGCATATTCCTCGTCCTCCGGCTGATCCAGGGCCATCTCTCTCGAAGTGGCCCTCTCGGGTGTGGAGACTACAGAGTCCTCAACTCGTCCCCGGAAACGGGGAGGCAACTTTTCACATTTTTTAGTGTTCGTCATATGACTTTAGTTTACAGATACAAATATTTATTAGACTTATTTGATTCGACATACGAGTATCAAGGTATTGAATGAAATGTTAAAGCATTTAGTATGATTAAGATATATAACCTTCGCCGTAAGACGGATATATGTATAGAAGAATTTGCATGGTTTCGGGCGAATGTTCTGTGGCTTAGTGGTCAGAGCATTCCCCTTGTAAGGAAAAGATCGTGGGTTCGGATCCTGCCTGAATCGATTCAATTTTTTCTATATCTTAATCGATATCAAGGTGTGTCGAGAAATGTAAGACATGACTATACATTTTTCATTACGATGAGGCCACCGGCCAGTCAACATATGTAGATTCGCTATGCACTAGGATATTGGCATCTTACAAACAATTAAACTCGAGTTTAAGAATTAAATCAGACTCCGCTATGAGCACTAATTGGCAGATTATTGGCACTAACGCTATGTAAGGTTTGTGAGCTAAGTAATACCACGGCTATAATAACCTCGTGTTGTGTTCCCGGTGGTGAGTAGGGTAGCCAGAGCTCACTGGAGAGTTTGTGTGCTGTCAGTGGGAAGACCAAAGGTTTGTCCTGATTTTGTGTTCTGCACTGAGGGCACACAAAATCTCTGTTCTTACAGGGTCGGCAGCACGGATGTGATTCCACTGGTGTTACACATGTTTATAGGTCAGGGTAACTATTTTCCATCAGGTGGGCCGTGTGCTTGTCTGCCACCTAAGTTGTATAAAAAAAAATTATGTGTTGTACATAATGCACAGTGAGGAGACAATATCTACTTGTCATCCCCCCAAATTACTATAAAACGAGTGTGGGGCTCTGTCAGTTTCTTTGAAGTTGAAACCAGGCCCTAGTGCAAGTCGGCATAGCAGCTTGTTAATGGACAACGCGCAAGTTTTATTCTGAAGGTTGGAGTGGTTAAACGGCAGTCGCTCCCGTAAAAATAAAGTACAGTTATATTTAGTAATATTTCAACATAAAACAGAAAATATCATTCTAAAGATTAACAAGGAACTGCCTGAGTGACCTTTTGCCTCCTTCTCCCCCCACTAGTGACATTTACGAGCAGCATATTTGCACCTGACAAGTTTTACTAGTAACTCCGACGAATACATCTGCGTCATTGTTATAATGAAGAAACCTGTTTCCGAACAATATCTCTTGTATTAAATAATAAATAGTTATCCTCTATTAGTCGTTATAATCCTAAAATCTGCTATTCTACCAATGCCCGACATAAATTCAATTCCTTCATAAGAATTCCTTCTTATATGGGAATCAGTTTCTTATGAAGCTTCAAACTGCGTGTTCCGGCCAGACTTCCGCGCTACTCGATTACACCACTTGTACCGCCACATAGGACTGTTCTAGGTGCCAATACCCCATGTTTGAGAATGTGTAAGGTTATTAACAACAATAGAGATAGAATTGATATTCACTTTGACTCTGTGGCAAAGTTAAAACACACATACACACAAAAACCTATCCTCTTGGGCTTACCCGATTTTGAGTGAATTGTTCAATTGAACTGTATAAATAACATTGTTATTTTTTAATAAGTTTCTTTAATATATATTATATAAGAATATAGCGTAGTGTAATATAATAATACAGTTAAGTTACCATTAACTTAACTGTTTATAGATTTTATAATATTATACATGCGGTGTTTACCTAAGTATAAGTAATTGTAACATTATTATTTGTATTTTTGAATGTATTTGATGTAAGTTTTTTTTTTTATACCACTAAGTTGGCAGACAAGCACACGGCCCACCTGATGGGAAGCGGTTACCGTGGCCTATGGACGTATGCAACACCAGGGGTGTCACAATCGTGCTGCCGACCATGAAGAAACCTTGCTATGTTAACAATTTTTGGTAGACCTAAATAAATAAATAGATAATTCTGCAGCTTATTACAGCTTTAAGAATACGTCTTTTTATTTCACACGTTGGGAAACAGGGGGTTATCATTTTTATTACTCGAATTGGTTCTCTCTGAGCTCGTTCTGTATTCTTTGAAGAATCTTTCATAATAAGGCCTCTTTCTGGTTGCTCTTCCTACGTTAAAATGATTAGATTACTTATTAATAACCATCTCGCATCTTGAGATTAAGTTTTATGTCCGTAAGCATTGGTCTTGATTAGATAACATTTCGATTGCGTGTGCGTCTATCCTCCTGTCTTAGCATTCATAGCGCGTGCGTCACAATATAACATTGGTGTCACTCACGGTTCTTGAAAAATAGAGCAGAATTGATTCCAAGGCTGTATTTGTTATGCAGAATCAGTACGAATATGTTACTTAGTTATCGGAATTGCAAGCCAAATATAAAGCCGACTTTCCACGGTACGGAATTCTGCAGTTTTGTGTGATACTGTATGCATATGCAGCGTCCAGCACAGCGTTGCGAGAGCCTTGATAAAGATTGCCATTGGTCGGACTGGGTGACGTCACTGGAGATTGACCAATGACAATATTTTCTTTTTTTACAGAATATTTGCAATCGCTGTTACTATAATTCCCTCTAACTCCTCCAACTAAGCCAAATTGCTTGTGCTAGGAGTGGGTTCATCTCTATCAAGGTTGTCGAATCGCTATGCACGGTGCTATATGCTTAAAGAATTGCACAGCAGGTGCTATTTCGCTTGGTGCTCTAAGTACACCGTAAATAGACTTGAATAATAACTATTTAATAACCTATTCGATAGTTAGGTAAACACTGAATGCCGTAACTGTAACGGTTCTCTGCGGCCTCAACCATAAATGGTCGTCATTCAATTCAGTTCTTTTTTTATCACGGGGTCTCGTGCGTTCGTGTCTGAGGTTTTCCTTCCTCTAAAGAGGTCGCATTTGGTTACGTATAAAAAATTATTAGTATATGTGACGCACTTTACCAATTACTGTTTACGTAATTTACTTATTATTATAACAATAAATAATTTGACTTTTTGCTGTCTAAGGTAATGTTTTTATTCTATAAGGTAAGGGCATATGCTTAAATAAACAAACAAACATTTATTTTTAGATTAATATGGGCCGTCATGTCATAGGTATTCTCGTAGGCCTCTGTACTTAATTAAATATATTATTATCAATTATCATAAAGCCAAAAAACTAGTTTGTTTGTAGTCTGCAGTAAATCGCCGCAATTTGTCGATGTGAAGATTAGTCTATAAAATTGTTAATGGCGAGACGCAAATGCTCACATATTTTACCGATATATTAAAAATTCTTTATTCCTTAACATATTTTCTTATTAAATATTGAACCAAACATAGGAATCTTTATTAAACATTCCGATCACGTCTTATATTGTAGCATTGCTATCTAACTACAGCCAAAATGAAATTGCCAAAAAAAAAATGATAGTGGTCTTAGTAATTGATATGCCTGTCAACCTCATCTTCGGCAACCAAAACGACCCACAGGCGGCGTACGTTTTAGTCGGTTCGAGTCCGACATAACCTCCTCCACCGGCTCCGGTGGGGAGGTATCCGTGGGGATTTTGCGCACGTAAAAAAAAAGAAAGATATCAGAATATTGATAGCAATAATTCTATTTCTGATATATGGTATATAAATAACATGTATGGTATTGATATATAGATATTAATTTATACGACCGCATCGGAATGCTGTTTTCCATAAATTTATTTTGGATTAGTACCTAGTACATGCCTACCAGTTTTTATTTTTATTGGAGTGTACTCTTCCTCGTTGAATGCTCACTTCTTAACCAGCATCAACTAAAGTACGTACATGGCTCTATCAATGTCCTTGAGGCCCAAGCCAACCTCAGCTGGAACTCCTGAAAGTTGTAAAATGAACTTTGTCGTACATTTTTCTGCTAAACAATAGTAAACCACTTAAGATATTCACTTTTAATCGAGTCATCTCAATTGTAAGTGGTGTGCTGACGCGTCTGGCTTTGCACAAATTCATTACATATTGTAATGTGTTTTTATTAAAATGATATTAGTGAAAAAGCGTTGCTGTCTTGCTGTTCTGAATTATGTGACAGTTGTCTTGATAAATGGTCGTAAGTTATTTATCACCATTGCCTTACTTCCTCTACAGCTAAAAGGACGATGGAAAATGTTTCAAGGCTCAATATTTATAAAGAATATTAGCAACCGTAATTACTAGTATTCCCTTAGAGGAGGGGTTACCTCCAACTAAGCTTAACTTACTTACTTAACCATAAACAAAATTACGATTAGCTGTCATTTGCGTTTTGTTATTCTAAGTCAGATGCGTTTTTGTTATATTTTATAGTGACTTGTATTCTCTTCGAGCTTTTATGTCACGTCATACGGGAACGCGGTCGAACGGGATGCAAAATATCCTATTTCCGCCTCCTGACACTAAGCTACATCCCCACTAATTTTCAGACAAATGGGTACAGCCGTTCTTGAGTTATAAATAGTGTACTGTATGCATTTCAAATACCATTAATTGAGAGTAGTATTGTAATCTTAACATGTTGAATTAAGTTTTTCCTATCAATTTTTATCGTTAGTCATTTTACTAAGCCAACAAATAAGCACCCATAAGATGTTAACTATGATCTGTTATTGTGCTGAAATTTAAGTATTATATCTCCGGAAAGCTAACGCATTTAACACTAGACTCGTATTCTGAAATACGAGTCTAACACTAGGCTCGTATTCTGAAATACGAGCCTAACACTAGACTCGTATTCAGAAATATGAGTCTAACACTATGCTCGTATTCTGAAATACGAGCCTAACACTAGGGCTCGTATACTTAAATAAGAGCCTTAGACTTTTAAATGTAATGAAATTTAAAAGTCGTAAATATCTCGACGGATACTCACAGTGCTGTCACTTTATGATGTTTAACTAGTAGTAGTACATATATTATAGTGTTGTTCAAGTGTCTGCCATATAGTACTAGTACCCCACTTATCTGTATCCTTCCTTCGATAGTAACTAGTAGATAAAGGCAATTGTTTCATACGCTGATTGCGCTATCAACGGTATTTAATAACAATGTTTTAATAGTTTAACGGGTTTGCCGTTAATGATCAATTAAAGTTCTTCTCAGAAGAAGAGAAAAAATAAATCGAAATTTACTCTCTTGTTGTTCATTTTTAGTTCGGACCGAGACTTCTTTGAGCATATTTCTCCCTTTCATATAGTTTCGAAATTGACTGGCCACGCTCTGTTCAAAAAATTATTCTCGATATAGGATGGTTAGAGGAAAAAATATTACGGCGTTTCTGAGAAACCCAACCCCATAAGAGAAATTTATGAATTCAAAGTAATGGTGGGTACAAACTAGCTTATACATAAATTATTTATTGAATGAGTTACATCCCCCTCGCCGGTTAGAAGAACATCAATTGTGGGCTCCCTGTCAAAGCCACCGGTCTCAAACTTAAAGCGCTATGAGACATTTATTATTTTGTGTCGTGGTGTATTATTATTTCGATAACGTCCTTTTAGTCATGAAATATAAAGATCTGTA
The DNA here is from genome assembly GCA_963662185.1 of Eilema griseolum. NCBI lineage: Eukaryota > Metazoa > Arthropoda > Insecta > Lepidoptera > Erebidae > Eilema > Eilema griseolum. The sequence goes on from OY759230.1 coordinate 7,355,555, forward strand.
TTTTTTTTTATTTGTGTAGGTATTTGTGTGGAAAATACCAACAAGTGCTACCTCACCAGGGCTAGCAGTAAAGTAGCTATGTCGGAATCGACTAAAACCATGGTTTTCTGTCTACGTAGGTCTTATGACTACTGCCATGAAGACCGGAGGATCGTTTAGCACTCTTCGGTGTTCTTTGCTTAACTGGTGTGTACTATTTCTCTCCCATTCCCATTCTGTTGCCTCTTTTACACATATTACCTCCTCGTAAAAAACGCGCCTTGCACCAGTCGCAATTATAGTCTCAAACGAGAGTCGTATAGTCAATACGTATTCTGTAATCTCTACAGTTAATGTATGTGCATGCTGACAATATATCCATAAATGTAACTGACCCGAATATGGACAGACATAGGTATTATGTATGTTTATTGAGTAGATAGAAGATGCTATCGTCCCACTTGAACTAGCTAAACACTACTTGCAACTTTAAGTAGGTTGCCACAGTTAACATTTGTTGCCGAGTTGAGATGCATTGGCACGCGTCTTATCTGATACTTTAGCATGAATAAGCATTACCTACTTGTCGCATTTCGATGGCAAAATTGTGAAATCTGAATCGATACGCAATGGAGAATTGATACGTGCGGCAAAATTCGTTCGTAGAAAATAGTATGTAGTCCATATGTCTGATACATTTCAGATTGATTTTAGGACCTATAATTGATAAAGTACTTCATTTATTTCAATTTTGATATCCGTTGTAGCTGTTGGATCTTCTAAATAAAGAAAATAAATAGCCATTGTCTACATAAAATATGGATACATACGGATAGCAATTTAATTTACTCGGTATGACTTCATATGTATGCTATATTCTTCATGATTCGTAGCATCACAGCCAAATGTTATTTAGAATGGATTATTCGATCCCGCTCTTTCCGCCGAGGAAGAAAAGTGACAGCGAATTCTTTATCTTCCTTCCTGTACATAAACCGTTGACATAATGTGTTATGGCACATTCGTTGCCCGTAAATTGTTTATTGCTTCAAGTCAATTTTGTTGCGCATTGCCTCGATACAGTTTGTTAGCGTACGTGATTTATGGACGCACTTTGTTTTGGATTCAAAATTAAAATTATTTTGTTTGAATGGATACGGAATTAAAATTTTGTGCTATTCCAAACTATCCTTTAGCCGTTTTTCCATTTTCCGTTTAGCCGTTTTTATATTAAAGAGTAACAACCATCCACACACACGCACACGAACGTAGGAACGCATTATTTCGTTCGCAAGTCACATTTATGTTCGCGATTGCGTAAAAGATGACCTATTATGCATTCAACGTGCTAAAAGACCGCTACCGGAGATGCCCAAAGACTGGATGAAATAGTCACTTTTACAGAATTTCTGTTTTTGTAAATTCACAATACGTAGGTACTTAAAAACAAAAACCAGATGAAGATTTTCTAGTCCTCAAATATAATTGAATCCGATTTGAACCTCTATTAATAAATTACAAAAACTCAGGAGCGCATGGGGAAATTCTCTCCACAGTTGAATTGACAAATAAATTATTTTTTCTTAATAGGATGTCTCTTTTGTCCGAATAAAGCGGAAATAAGCCATTGGGAACATGCCAGCATCCAATTACCGGGGGATTACCGTTATTGTTCTATGTGTTTTATGGTTCGTAAATGGATGAAAGCACGGTGAAATGAAATAAAATGACAGTAATCTTTGTAGTCTGTAAATCGTTTTGTAAAAAAACATACGGTTTTACTATTTAATATTCTTCAATACTGTGACTCCTGCCACAGACTCTATTTCGTGTTCATTATAGACGTAAGGCGATCTCCGTTTCTGAAAAGGATGAGTGTTTGAACTTTACGGGACGGTAATTCTGAATAATGTTATGGATCCAATTTTTTGTTAAGAAAAGAAAACATTTTCTCAACACTTCTAAGTTCAGGTACCTTTTCATCTCTATACAATATCATGAACGAACAAAACTAAAAAGGAAAATCCTTTTCGGTAACCACAAAAATAGATAGGTACTTTAACAAGATTTTTTGTTGGAGTTTTTCGGTAGGTTAGCATGAGGAAAAGTTAGAATAAACAGACAAATGTTGTAGATCAAATACGCATAAAATATATACATAAAATCTCGCCTTTTATCCCTGGAGGGTTAGGCAGAGCTGAATTAACACCCACATTTCACCGATAATTGTATTCGGTCCCACGTAATAGGAGATGAGCCTATTGCAGTATTCCGGGCACTATTGTTGACTCAAGCCATGCATGCATCTGAGGCTGAGTCTGGGTTGTATATATCTGCTTGATGTTAAACAGTCCTATCCCTTAGTCGCCTTGTACGACACCGCATGGGAAGAGATGGTGTGATCCTAATTATACTCTGCCGGGAACCACGCGGCATAAAATAAATAATAATAATATTAAATAACCAGTTATTTCAGGCAGTTTTAGTCCATTAGATTGTGATCCATCATCAAAAGCATCAGATTGTGAAATAGACAGGTATGAGAGACAGTTTGGAATTCTAGGTCGGGTAGAAAACACTAAAGAATATGGACTACTGTGTGGTACTATTATTTTTTCTGTGCTACTGTTATCTACAAGAACGCGGTTTCGTGTATTTCTGAAATGCGTAAGTTTTACGAGTAACTCCACAAATGAAACGAGATATCTCGATCCCTCAGTATTAGTATGCGTGTTCAGAACACCTCAAAATATATTTTTTTACTCTCGTCACATCCTGTAAATACCAGTTAACTATAGTTGCAGCACGCTATGATGGCCATTTAACACGACTGGTTTTGTTCGTTTTCTCTTTTTTGGTGTGTTTTCTTCTGTGCCAGTCTCGCCTTATTTTTCTTTAGTTATTCATCTAACAGTCCGTTGTCCAATATTAAGCGCACCAAAAAAGAGAAAACAAGCAAAACCAGTCGTGTACAAACGGCCATCATAGCGTGCCGCAACTATAATTAGCATTCTATACGTAAATAATAGCAGAACTAATTGCGAAGTCAGCTTCACTTCCTAAGTATTTGAGGGCGGTCCCTCTTGAACAACGTTAAGCGCTCTCTCAAGTTTCGAGCCTGATATCAAGTTTAACAAAATCTTTAGTTCAGTTTCCAATAATGTTTTTTGTATACTTACACAATTTATATATACCCTGTAATGCACCTAATGGTGCAAGCATAAATGTAGATAAGCACAATACGGTTATTAACATCTACATATTTTGTTCGGTTTTTGAGTACTGTATTATTTATTTCTGTGCTCCTACCTACGAGTATACCTTTTGCGTCTCTTGCTTCCTTATACACGCGTAACAAATCTGATGAGAGCTTTTGAGTTCTATGCTAGGTTTAAACAATATCATGTTATATTCCACAAAAGGCCAACTTCAGAATCCATCAAATCTCATTTTCCTTCCCCAACTAGAAAACTCAGTGAGACAGAAACTGAGGAGCGCCCCGTAGTGAACAAGGAAGGAGAGCAAATTGTCCTCGACCTATTTTACTTGAATGCTTTAACAATTGTAACCTGTAATGGGATAAATGTAAATACCAATATTCACTCGGTAAATGCGTTAGGTGTTCAGGTCATTTAATAAATAGTTCAGGTCATTAAATACTCTTCGCTTCATTTCTTTAGCCTTATGAGGTTCAAGAGTAGGGAGGAAACGATACAGGCGCACTGAAACGCTTCGGCTAATCTGATTCTTATGCAAACACTAAAATTACCACTTCTTTCGATTTGGCTTCGTTTTGACTAATTTAGAATCCAAACCCAACTTATTATCAATGTGTAGGAAAATTTAATGTTTGAATAAAATATATTAGTTGTTTGTAATATCCATATTTTTGTATCTACTCTCTTTTTCCTGAATTCCGATCCAAACATGTTGCCATTATTAACAAGAATTTTGATTTCGTTGGCACACGTTTCTTAACCACCCACTGATATTTTCAGTAATCCAGAATTAAGCTGTCCTCATCCTCGTCATCACGGTGTTGTGTTTTGATTCCCCCGAGGGCTACATTTCGGATCGTAAGGTCCATCTTTCGGCTTTTCCTCCTTCACTTGAGGCGATCTTGGATATTAAACGGTAGGCATCCAGAATTCATTCAATTATGTCGAACCGTTACTACCACAAACATTCGCATATGAAATATCAGTAGGATATATTATCTTCAGTGGAGTGTGGAGTTGCGCGTCATCATTGCTGTTCAGGGCCAATCCGTATCATTATTGCGGGCAGTCGCAAGCGGTTCATATTTACTGATTACCGTCGAGATTTGACCGTCTCTATGTGAATTTGCCTATGAATAGTTTGTTTTAGGGTTTCTTCTCCATCTAAAATTAGTTCATGATTTCATATTTTCATGCCCACACTAAAAATATAAAACACTAAACTATTTTGTTGTTATGTAACTTGTATTACCATTAGTTAAACACGGTACCTCTATTAATTTATTAGCCTAGTTTTAAATGGTTGAGGAAGCAACATGACCATCATTAACAATTAAAATTAGAACACATTACAAGGCACATATTAATTGAGTTGAATTTACGCCCGTATACCGTTCACGGGGACAACCTTGACCATATAAAGATGCGCCTTGACACTGCCGGCGCACGCGCACCTGTCCGCGTAGCGCCATCTGTCTGCTCTATTTATAAGTGTGTTATTTATATTACATTTTATTATTAGACTTTTCAAGCTGTGTGGGCACTCGTAACTGTTTCGCATGAAGTGGTCCAAAGTCATTTAGTTGCAAATAATTATTAACAAAATATAATCCGTTATTTTGATACGCTTTATGGTTTTGCTGCACCAACTGTGCGTTTAATGCACTGTCTCTATTGGTTTATTTTATGATTATGAAATTTTAATCATTTTTGCTATTGGCACTGATGCAGTTATAGAACGTTTCTTTCTAAATGTAGGTCGTTGAGGCTCAGAATGTCGACTTCCCAAAATGTCCCCTGGTTCCAAAATGTCAACTTCCCATAATGTCCCTTTCCTAAAATGTCGCTTTCCCAAAATGTCGCTTTCCCAGAATGTCCCCCATTCTTAGGCTTAAACCAACGAAATAAAAAACCAATTTAGAATCATTTTTTTATTTTAATTAGGTACTTAAGTAGTGGGATTTTTAATTAGAAAAGAAATTTGTAATGAAATATAGTCATGTATTGTCAAAATTTAGGCACCTACTTAAATTTACTTAAGTATATATACCAAATACACACTCGTGTGTATGGTGATTACCGTCCTCGGCTCTCTTAAGACCGACACAATGTCGCCTCAGTGGTAATCACCAACTTTACACACTTGTACCATAATGTACTATTATTCGTAATGTTATTTAACCAAAGTAAATTTCAGTACCACAATTAAAATACATTTGATTTGATATGTCACTGTCTATATTTTATCGTCTTTTATCAATGTTTTATGTTTATAATTTTTAAGAAAATTAATAAAACATATTTTATTTGTAATACTTGAGTTACTATTAGTAATAGCTACTATTATCTTAATTATACCTTTGGATATGTTACTAACAGTAATTCTTTTGATCTTTTTGAATGTGTGTAAAATATTGATACCTATTGATATTGATTTTATTTGGTATACATACCTACTTAAGTAAATTTAAGTAGGTTTTTTTTTTTATACCACTAAGTTGGCAGACAAGCACACGGCCCACCTGATGGGAAGCGGTTACCGTGGCCTATGGACGTATGCAACACCAGGGGTGTCACACTCGCGCTGCCGACCATGAAGAAACCTTCTGATGCACCTCTTAAAGAACCCCATATTGTAGGCGCTTGGGAAAACCGCAGCAGGGAGGTCATTCCACAGCTTGAGTGTGCGTGGGATGAAGTTTCTTTCATACCGCACAGTGCGCACCGTCTCAGGTCGCAATGTGTGGGGATGAATTCCCTGCCTATGGCGAGAGGTGCGATGATAGAATGTAGCTACGGGCATCATGTCAAACAATTCATCTGAGCACAAACCATTGTATAGGCGGTAGAACACACACAGTGAGGCAAAATCCCTCCTAAGGCTAAGAGGTTCCACTCTACCTGTGAGTATGGGATTGTCAACCAGCCTCAATGCCCGTCTTTGCAACGAGTCGAAGGGGTCAAGCTGGTATGCAGGTGCTCCAGCAAAAAGGTGACAGCAGTACTCCATGTGAGGCCGGACCTGTGCCTTATAAAGAAGGAGTTGCCGCCCCGCAGTGAAGTACTGCTTCGCCCTGTTGAGCACTCCGAGTTTTCTTGATGCCAACTTAACCTTGTCCTGCAAATGACTTCGGTTTTGGACGTCACTGGAGATATCGACACCAAGGATCCCGATACTCGAGGAGATGGTAAGCGGTGTGCCCAGGAATTGCGGCGCTACAATGAATGGGGTTTTCTTAGCGGTGAATACACATACTTGTGTCTTAGTGGGATTGAATTGGACTAGGTTTAGTCGTCCCCAATCGGATACTCCAGAGAGAGTAGTCTCGATTTTAGACACAAGTTGTTCGCGACTCTTCTCCACCTCGGACTGAGGGATATTTGCACGGCCCGTGTAACACGTGTCCCCGGTACTGTCGTCCGCATAACAATGAATGGAGCCATCAGACAGCATGTCACTGATATGCAGCAGAAACAGCGTCGGAGACAACACGCAGCCTTGTGGGACACCAGCGTTTATGTTCATGCGGTCCGAGCAGCTGCCGACATGCGGTCCGAGCAGCCTAAATTTTGACAATACATGACTATATTTCATTACAAATTTCTTTTCTAATTAAAAATTCCACTACTTAAGTACCTAATTAATATAAAAAAATGATTCTAAATTGGTTTTTTATTTCGTTGGTTTAAACCTAAGAATGGGGGACATTCTGGGAAAGCGACATTTTGGGAAAGCGACATTTTGGGAAAGCGACATTTTGGGAAAGGGACATTATGGGAAGTTGACATTTTGGAACCAGGGGACATTTTGGGAAGTCGACATTCTGAGCCTCAACGATGTAGGTGTACCCAAATAGATATCGGCTTTTATTAATTTGAAGTAAAAAACAAACAGAGAAAATTTTATAACATTAGTGCCACGTCAATCCGAATACGAACAGGGCACGCCGTAGTAACGGCGGTAAGACCCATCATGGGGGAGTGGCTAGAGAGGCCACACGGCAGCCTCTCGTACCGTCTGACGCAGATGATCACCGAGCACGGATGCTTCGGAAAGTATCTGCGTCGGATGCAGAAAGAGCCAACGTCCGAGTGCCATCACTGCGACGCGAGCGAGGACTCAGGTCCGCACACGCTCACCGAGTGTCCGGCGTGGGAGACGCCGAGGCGGGAGCTTGTAGCGGCCCTGGGAGTGAGGGTTCTCACGCTCTCCACCTTGCTCGCGGCGATGGTTCGCTGCGCGGATGCGTGGGCGGCCGGCGCCTCCTTCTGCGAGCAAGTAATGCTCGTGAAGGAGGAGGCGGGGCGGGAGCGGCAGCGGGAGCGACGAAGGATCGCTAGACAAGCTGCCCGCGCACGCAGGCAACTCGGGCGTCGGAGGTCGATGAACGACCTCCGCCCCCCATGAGCGCCGGCCTGGGGGTGACAGGTGAAGCCGCCTGTCACCCTGGCAGAAGCAGGCCACGGCGGCGGCGCGCGTGGCGCGCCTCCCCGTTTCCGGGGACGAGTTGGGGACTCTGTGGTCCTCACACCCGAGAAGAGGGCCAGATCGTGAGAGATGGCCCTGGGTCGGCCGGGGTGCGAGGGATATGCCTGTCAACCTCACCTTCGGCAACCGAAACGACCCACAGGCGGCGTGCGTTTTAGTCGGTTCGAGTCCGACATAACCTCCTCCACCGGCTCCGGTGGGGAGGTATCCGTGGGGATTTTGCGCACGTAAAAAAAAAAAAAAAAAAAAAAAAAATCCGAATACGAACGGTATAAACGTTAAATTAAAATAAAAACTCGGATGTTTATACTTTATACTGTAAAAAAGGGTTCGCTTAACGATCGTAATAATAATCAAGTATTCATATCATACAGCCGTGTAAAAACAAACATTGGAAAATGACCGTTGGATTATATTTATGTAGTACTCGTACTCGTTTTGGGTATCAATATGTTTTTTTATTATTAAATTGCCTGCCTGTTGTCGTTGTAATAACAATTTCATGAGTATCAAGATTAAAATCATTTAGGGAAAATGGTTATTCACTAATTTCCTCGTGGATAACTCGACCGCGGTCACTGCACGCACGCACACTTACCGTTTACCATGTCGCATTTTGTTGTTAGGTTTTAACACCACCACTGTAGCAACAAAAAATAATGTGCAACGCATAATGTGTAAATACGAAGTAAATAATAAGGCATATTTTTTTTAAAGAATATTAAAAATTACTAATATTGCCTCTAATCCCTCCAACTAAGCTAAATTACTTGTGCTAGGAGTGGGTTCATTCATTGCACATGCGTTATGCATAATTTTTACCTACGTGGTGTTAAAACTTAACGACGATTCGCTATACTTTCAAGTTAATATGAATATTTCAAGCTCATAACTAGGCTTTATAATTATATAAAGGTTCAGGACTTATCGCGATTACATCATGGAATTTACTTTTGCCGACGTTTGGGAGGCAGTGCAGCACCCGCAGTCACGACTTGACTGGCTTGCGAACGTCTAGAGGTGTTCGGGGAACATTTTTTGTGCGCGCCTACCCACCATAACTTTTATTATGAATGGTAAGGCTGACGACACACCACACTCACTATGTCAGTTTTTAACTCACTGTGTTTTTTGGTTTCAGTATCTTAATCACCGGATTCCACGTTCCGAATACTTTGAATCCATCTTCCCTATTGAAATTCAGTAGCTTCACGCGCTATTCTCTGATTTCGGTTACTACCGATTACAAGTGAACATAGGTTACCGTAATCGGATGTTTTAAGCACCAAGGCTGTCCATCAATCACATGAGGCTCAACAGGGTTCGAAAATAATTCACTGAATATCACCAAGGTATAATGAGATATGACATGCATTATTGTTTTTTAGTTACATGCAAATAAAATGAATCGCGTGTATTTTTTGGTACAAGTTATTTAAACTTGTACCACGTTATTAATAGACAGACCCAAAGGGCACTGAGGCGAAATTCCTGGATGCAGCTGGAAACAACGCTAAGAATATGACAGGATCGGGGCAAGTTACTTCTAGGATATGGCTAGAAACATTGTGGAGCAAAAGACAGCTCTGACAAAAGTCTTTTTACTGTGGTGAGAGAACCACAAACCATTATAATGTTACGTGCACGGGGTACGTACAATTAAATGGCGTTTGCTCAGCGAAGAGATTTATTAGCTCACCACAAACTAGACAACTTAATCACTAGTACACACAGTACTCTTCAACAGTGCCAGTCGCTCAGTAGTTCACAGTCGTTGCTCAGGTCGCAGGTAGAATCTTCTTCGGTCACTTAAGTGCGCTGTGTTCGTTATCGATCTCAAAGACATAATGAATCGTGTCGCTATGCGAGCATGTTTTTATACCTCTCAATTAGGAGGATCGAATTATCTAGAAAGTTCGCGAGCGATGAATACCTATTCTTTTGATCTTGCCGCCGTCGCTGACCTTCGAGTACATTCTCGATATTTACCTATTGTTTGTTTTTACTCAAAAGAGTGTGTAGGTACTCGTAGGTAGGTTGTGACTTTGTGTTGACGATTCTAGATTTTTCTATGCCATTCGGTAGAGTACCTCGTCACTAACAATGCGTTTTTATTTCTTGAAGATTCGATTATTAGTTTTCGAGATATCGACGGCCATCGTAACAATAATTAAATACTCACTTCGTACGCTATTGCGTCGATACATCAAAGATATTTGACAAAAATACGTTTTTGCTACCTTCTGCATACATCGATCACAATTAGTTCGTATAAAAATGATATTTCCATGCCAGGCTTTTGACAGACTCTGTTAACGCTGAGTTTCCACAGTGCGAGGTTTTACAGACGCGAACACAGACACGAGTGCATTTACTTTGACAAACATGTCTGCAGTGACGGATGAGCCTCTTTCCACGATGTGTATAGTCCGCGAAATCGCGTACACATCCGTATAATCGTGAATCGTGGAAAGCGGCTCTAAGCAAACCAATCAGTAAAGTTCGTTCTAGTGGAACTAATTGCATTATCAAATCAAATGTTATCTCTATTTGCCTATGAATGCGAACTGTTTCATTGCATGATTATTTACTTCGTAATATAAAGAAACATATTTTTATAAAAGCAAATTCCAAGTTCAACTTCTGATTGAAATGTACTGTCAACGGCAAAGTTTTCTAATACACCACAGTGATTTTCAAAGTCAAACATTTTACTACGTAGAATGACAAAGTCATACTTTTGTCTCGTTCGCACTCACCGATTAGTGAACGCTGTTTCACGCGTAATTACGCGGAGACAGGCGATCTTTTCAAGCTCTAGAGTCTACCTCATTGGTAACAACCGAAATGCTGTGAAACCATCTTGTGCTTATTGTACCTACATCGGCATTCGTCACTATTGTCCTGATATACGTGATGTAATTCGTCGGCATCGGTACCGTCGACCGATTACACCCTGTTATACATAATTCATACATGGGCCCGACCAGAGGCATCACCTCCTGAATACTCATTGGCACAGAATATACATACAATAACGTGAATGTTTCGCGATGCATTGTAATTAAAAACTTCGCTGCATTTTTGGAGAACGAGTTTTTTTTGGTCATGATTGATTTATTTGATCGTCTTTGCAAGTCTTTGAGAATGCGTTAGACCGTTTGAGTTTAAGAGATATACTAACAGCATAACAATTACCTTTGTACAAAAAACATACATGTCGCCCCTTTTAGGCCATGTTCTGCGCCGTTTCCTTTGAGCTCTGAAAACCTTAATTTAAAAAAGGCAGCGAGCTCACTATCACTTTGCAATTTTTTTTTCTCTCTTTTAACTAGTTTAAAAGAACGGGTTTAGGATATTGCAGCTTACTACTAGACAATAAATAAAAAAAGGGCAATAAATTACGTATACATATACAATATACACACGTCTATAAATCCCTGAAGTCGAAATGAAAGTTGCCTAAAATTCTTATTACTGAGTTTTAAGAACTTTTTTATGATTCGTCGGTTGGTTTGAATACATATTTTCTTTATACGCTTAATACAATTTGACGTAAAAGCCAACGCATTTAATAAACATTCGTACAACATTCACAAACAGGGCGCCATAGTACAACAGCGGAGCTTTAATAAAACGTGCAAGAGTAAAGCCGAAGTCGGTCCCTGTAGGGTAAACGCCCGAAATATGTAATAACTGTGTAAGTGAGCACTGGTCTTAATTCGATATGAATAATGAATAGCAGCGAACTGGTGTCGCTAGTCGCTACCTGCCTTTGTTTTGTATACGATAGTGCGCTTGTATTTACCATGCTATTAGTTGTGGAGGCCACTTAATGAGGACAAATTATATTGAAGCTATTTTAGCGTTGAAATGTACGTGTTGTGTACGGTTTGTTTTGTTTTCTGAAGGGGAATTAAGCTTCAAAGCTTTCAAAATGGTATTAGAAGTGAAATTGTATTGTCTTTTTCACAGCTATTCAACACGTGTTGTGGGGCTCAGAGACGGCGTTGAGTCTTATGTCGTTTGATAAACGACGCGTAAATCATTTAAGGAATCCTTCAGCTGCTAAATAACAGGATGCTCTTATCAATATAACATTCCTAATCCATTTAACTTTTTACTAATTATAACTTTAACGTCTCAAATGAGAAACAATCTACAGTATAAACTTCTAGAAGAATTTTATCACAGTTTCTTCAAAGCTTCTCCAGATAGGTTTCTCATCAAGTCTGACGTCAATTACTTGGAAAAGTTTTTTAATCTCTACCGCTTTGCCAAACAAATACCGTATACTCATAAAAATACGAAGTTTTTATTATACCGAAATCAATTACAACGTATTTTTAGTCGAAGCAGTACCATCTGCGAATACGTCATAAAACGGTGGGAAATTTTCCCGATACCCTTGCATTTGTAATTTTCTCTCACTTGAAAAGTAATATTACGGATAAAATGGAATAGACCAGTTTCAATTAATTGTTCAGAGTTTACTTGAAGGTTATGAAGGCACAATGCAGTCGAAGTTATGTTTCAAAATTGTAATTGAAATTATTATAAAATGAACTCCAATAGTTTGCTATCTCTGACTGAACTTTCCACATCAGCGAGTTCGGAAATGGATACCATTGTATTTTGTCGTGCCGTCCCCCATGAGCGCGGGCCTGGTGGTGACGGGTGGAGCCGCCTGTCACCCTAGCAGAAGCAGGTCGCGGCGTCGGTGCGCAATGCGCGCCTTCTCATACCTGGGGATGAGATGGCCACGGTGGTCGGCGGAATCCGTGGGGATATTGCACATTAATAAAAAAAACTGGGTCAAATTAGATGTGGAATGCTAAGAACTGGACGCTTTGCTGCAAATCAAGAGAAGCCTATGTCTAAGAGAGGGCTGTAATTGGCTGACGTGATCTGCTAGTTAACGAATGAGACTCTGGCGTAGGCTTTCCTCTCAGGGTTGGGCAGTCGGAAGGCATAATAAGGAGTTAAAGGAACCCGAGCTTTGAGGTGACCGGATGCAACCGGAATCAACCTTAACATGATGAATAATTGACCTTTACAATGTGGTGTGAGATACAATTGGTAGTGTAATTGTGAAGCGTATTGTGTTGCGTTGGTCTATGTTCTCGACAACGTGATTTTAGTAGTCATGGGAATGACAAGCTACTGAAACGTGTTCACTGTTCGCTATTGATTACTGAAAAGGAAACGTGTTATCGAGCTCGTGACATTCGTGACTGCTGCCGTTATCAGCTTTCGGTTTTATCATTTTATTTTATAACAAGATATTTCTGTTAGCGGTGGCTAAATGCTTGTATTCTAATGCTGGTTACAAATCAACCGAACGGTGGAAAAAGAATGGGATTCGTCGCTTGCTTTCGCCATGATATTATTTATGATTTGTAGGTGTTCGTTTATTGGTTATCGTTCGCCATCGTTCACCATCGTTAGCTATCGTTCGATATTGTTCAACGTCGATCGTTTTCGTTCTCCATCGGTGAAATGATCTTGAATATCTATTACAAATATAAAAGGTATATTAGTGTGCGGTCAAATTCGAATAAATCACGATGATATAATCTATGTTTCGGCTATAAACCCTGTTTTATTTTTTAATTTGTTTCAATAGTATTACAATAGTTCATCTCATAGAAGCACCCACAAAACCCATATAGGTTTATCTTGGGTGTGAGTGTACATTAAATTTAAGTTATATAAACATCAATAATTATAATTACATATCAACAAAAATATAAATAAGTTTCGCCGGTGACAAGAAATAGTAAGTGCAGAGTAGCAAACACCTACTGTTTCGAACGTAAACCGGCTGTTGTTTACGGTAGATGCAACGCTGCTATTTGCACCTATTTGCACGCATTCGCTAATAGACGCACTCTGGATACAGGATGATTGATTTGCAACAATTTATTTATAGTATAGTTCTTTTTTTTACTTTTGGTGGGTAGATATATATGTTTTTGACTATTCGTAGACACGGTACAATCTTCAGAGTAGACTTTGAAGTGCATGCTTTGGATGCAATCGGGATTGACGTTCAAGTGAAGAGAAGAGAGCTGAAAGACAAAATGTGCATTGACAGCAATTTACTCAGAACCTTTACTATTATTTTTTTTTTGCAAAAGATTTATTTATTTATTTAATTCTTTATTGCACACACACAGTACAGAGATCATAAATAAAACATTTCAAAGAAAATGTACAAAAGCGAGCTTAACTCAAAATGAGTTATTTCCCAGCAAACCTTAAATAGCACCAAATTAACTAGCTTTTGCTCTACCTCTAAACTAAACTACTTGTGTTAGGTCCACTGCTATATTCAGTTTGAATATGTTATAGAGGTATGTACTAGAGACTAGACTAGGGTAGGTATCTAATCATTTCCCTGACGGCCAACGCTCATTAATGTAGAGGTCTAATTAATACAAACTGAGTATTATTAGTAATGTCAAAACATTCTGTTAATTTGTTAGTATGATGTAATCGTTGAATTGTTCGCTTTTAGAACACATTGAGAGAGACCTATGTCCAGTAGTGGGCTGCAATAGGCTAATTGATTGTCGTAATCAGTTTTAGTAGCATTTTTTTACATCAAGAACCGTACTGAGTTCAATAATAAGTGCCTTTTTTGTAAATCAACAGCGCCCCACGGTTTCATCGGCCATACTATTTCCGGATTGTATTTTCGTATCGCTCGATTTCTAAAGCACGTAGTGTGATATGAAATGCCTATAAATATTGTCCAATTATTGACTATCAAACGCAATTATATTTTTTTAAAGAGCACAGTACGTTTCAGAGATTTACTCGTTTAAAAAGTAAACATGGTACCTAGTTTTATATACTTTTTTTTTTTACGTGCGCAATATCCCCGCGGATACCTCTGCCGAAGGTGAGGTTGACAGGCATATCCCTCGCACCCCGGCCGACCCTGGGCCATCTCTCACGATCTGGCCCTCTTCTCGGGTGTGGGGACTAGAGTCCCCAACTCGTCCCCGGAAAAGGGGAGGCGCGCCAGGCGCGCCACCGCCGCGGCCTGCTTCTGCCAGGGAGTTGTATATACTTAGTTTATTGTAAGTATACCTAGTCAAACACATAAAGCTTACAGTGTAACACTAATCGCATTAGGGCAAAATTTTAAGTCCAAGGAATAGGAATAACATGTTGATTAAGAATTAGAAAAAATAGAATCGGTTCAGGCGGGAATAGAAGCGATCCTTCCCTTACTAAATGCTTAAGATAAGATAAGATAAGATAAGATAATATTTATTTGCATTTATTATATAGGTCTTAAACTTCGATTGGACACAACATGTTTTACCATTGAGTGGTGTACAAATTATTATTTAAGTTTTAAGTCATCACATATACATTATACATTATATATAGCTTTAAAATTTCATTCAAAAGCTTGAGCGGAGTCATCAAAAATCAATGTTTGCAACATCATTCATTGGTTCCTATAGTTCGTACGAATATCGGTAGGTGGCTCCCACAGTCGCCGTAAGACGGATGTATGTATAGAGGAATTCGAGTTGTTTCGGGCGAAGGTTCCGTGGCTTGGTGATCGGAGAGTTCCCCCTGTAAGGGAAGGATCGCGGATTCGAATCCCGCCTGAATCTATTCAATTTTTCCTATTTCTTAATAGATTTGAATAGTTAGCTTGCCAAATGCTTTAAAATTTAATTCAAATGGCATACCTAACATGAACAAGTGGTAAGGTACAAAACAAGAACCACATTTATGATTGTATATCTAATGGTATTTGAATATTAAATTTAGATTATTTTTCCGAGAACCGTCTATTTCTTGTCTCACCTCGAAGGTTATATATGTCTATTACAAGAACTTATAAAACATGTTTGCTATCCCATAACAGATCAATCATTTCTTTTCGGTAAAAACCATCGAGATCGTAAATTATAAAACGTTACAAAGATCTTTAAAATGTACATAAAACCCTAATGTGTATTCACAAATTCACTCTTTATGGCTAGCTGGTCTCCATCAAATGTCCGGCGCCTCAGCAGTAAACGTATCGTAAAACACTTCATAGATCCCACAAATAGAATATAGCGTATTTATGAAGCGAATTGATTACATAGCTATCTGCGCAGTTTCGGGAATGGGCCTAGTTACAACTTTCGCGCACAGTGTAGGCATTATTCTGATTGGAAACGAGTTTTAATAGCAATCGTAAAGTATTTGGCGAATTTTGATTGGCGGACATAGAAGAAAGAACTGGCGTAAAACTAAACTTACAAACACAAATTTTATTGTCAATCAGAAAATTAGGTAAATGAGCACATCACTTTTAGCTGTGCTCATTTAATTCTCTTCGCTGGGATAAAGCTAATTTTCCCAAATATCTATTTATATCCTACACATCAACGCGCTTATCAAGTACTACACAAATGTGGCATTAAAAGAGCTCACAGGCGTTTTGGCGTGATATTCATGGATCCTGATGGATTTATGGACAAAATAATCGAAAAAAAACTATTTTTGCCATCGATATCGCTTCCAAAAGACAGCAATTAACTTCAGTACAGCTAGACTCGTTATGATTTTATTATACCTAGGTATGTATGAAGGAGATCGCCATCACCATATAATATCTCATGCGGCATCTCTAATATAAAATAATCACAGATATTGGTTATGGTAATAGTAAAAGTTGATGACTTACGAATTCCGCGAAGTGCGGTGTGGAGTGTCTTCTTGTAAACTCACCCATCTTCAATCTTCAAGTCGGTAGGGGCAATATTGCTGGATCATGCTGATAGGTCAGTTCGTGAGCGCTCCTCCATTAGGAGCACCGGTCAGCAAATTCCGATATTATCTCTGTATAGGTGTAATTATGTGTAAGTTAAGAGTCTTATCACTTGTCCGTTAATTCTTAGACAACAATGTTTTCAGTTTACTAAATGGCAAGAAAGAATTTTGTTTTTTATCTATACTTAGGCGGGTTTAGTGATGTGTAGTAGCATACATTTTTAATTTAAGGGGTTTTTTTTATATAGAACACGTCAATTATATATATGTTATAGGCAAGAAACATATCTCTGTGATACTTATGATAGTTCTGAAGAAGTTGTAATGCTTATAATGTTATTCATAATACAATGTGTTATTTAATTAAATTTATTGACATGTAATACAATATTATGTTAGAAATATTATGCTTACTGTAGCTACCTATTTATTTATTTATTTCTATCTTGACATGATCTTACATAATATGATCTATTATAGTTGGGGCTGCTGTCTGAAATACAGATATTAACTTATCTAGTTCAGACACAGATGTTGTCTCTAATATTGTTTAAGATTGTAATCAATTTTTTTCTATATGTGTAAAATGTGTATGTATTTGCTTGAAGTAAATAAATAATAAATAATATACTTCTATATTTTGTCAAATAATAGGGGGCGAACTCTAAATAATTGACGAAATGTGGTATTCATCTAAGTACTACATCTTTGGACACGCATTTGTAAACTATAGGTACGATTAAGTATACTAAATACAATGTACAGTGATTCTATTAAACAAATTAAACGGGCTTCAATCCCTAACACAAGAACGGTAAGGATCCTATCCCCTTAAGAAAATCGATCCACTCGAGCATCATAAAGGCCTTATCCAAGTTTGACAAACCCTTGTCTACAAATTTCGATTTGGAGTGGTTTCCTCAACACTTTCAAAAAATTAATGTCAGCTTGACACATTAAGACTGGAGTTCACCAGTGTGTATATATATATCTGAACTAGGTTCTCACGTTGAACTCAATGAAATTCAATGACTAAAACATGATAACACAGTTTAGTTCGACTCTTAAGATAGAAACCATTCTGAACACTAAAATAAAATTTTACTCACTTCAGTACACTAGAGCTCAGCGATACGTTTAAAACACGCAGTTCAACATGCAGTATCGGCTAATCGCATACCCTAAACTGAATGATAACGATTTATTTTGTCCCACCATTCCACATTAACGTAGTAGCATTCGATTCTAAATGTGCTGTACACAATAGGCACACGTTCAACCTGTTGCGAGTCTAATGAATAAATATTACTCAATACACATGCATACCCTTTCTGCATTCATTCGCAGCTTTGCTCGTGTGCATTGTGCATACAATTTAAACCATTTACAAGATGATTGCGTCATCAGCGTTCGTCCAATGAGGTCATATTCTTATGCATTTGTTGTATATGGCTGAATTATATGACATTCGATGTGGGTGGTTGTTTTTATAGCGTTTTGGACGTGATATCTTAGAGATAAAATCTTAGAGGGGTATTTTTTATGTTAAGCACGTGAATATGACCTCATTTAGTGTAGTGGAAAGCTGTGAATAAAGGCAGTCTTTGTCGATCCAATATGTTTAAAAGATAGTCTTAAATTTTCACTGGAATTAGATGTAAATGATGGTTCAGCTAAGGAAAGATATGATTGCTCGTCACTGGATATGGACAAGAAAGGAGAGGGTATGACAAATTGAACTTGAACTCGGCAAATTACCTATGCTTCAAACATTTAGCAGTTTTCTTGGCTTGTTGAATATCTCCGGGTATTTAAATTTCGTTTTGATAATCTTTTGAAAATATCAAAAGTTGCAAGGTTTATCGATTCAATATTCTATTACTTGTGCAGTTGCTAAATGTAATACAGTTCATCCAAATTTAAAGAACAGGAGCCAGGCTTATGTTGTCTCTGGGGAGAAAAAATAAAATTTTCTGTTATGGGTAAGGGAACATGCTTGAGAATCGAACAGGGTTGCCTTGCGTCCCGGTGGACTATGAACCACTTTGACATATTAACTCCTGCACTTCTTTGAATAGATGAATTTCGTATTAGCTAACTCCCGGCGCCCTCACCACCACCGCCGTCAAATACTGTTTCTATTCCACACACCCTATCTAAAAATACTAATGTGTGTCTGTTTTCCAGATTATAATCCATATAGCTTCGCTAAATTCCGTCCAGAGACATTCTGGCGTGATTCAGTGACAAACATTCATAGACAAGTCTAAAAATCCAATCCGCTATCATCATGTCCATACAGATTTTCGTATTCAGGATAGTAATACAAATTTCTTGACGCATTACCAAATCAATGGAAATTTCGTTAATTATGTTTCAATCCAAAAGCCAATAATCGAAATTATGGGACGACCGACCGGGCCTTTCATTTTGCAAACATTCCACCCCGATTTCGTTATTTGTTATTTTAAATACGAACGGCTTTGACCCAGTTCGCTGAGAGGTTCGGCTCTCTCCTATATTATAAAGAATTTAATTCGTATATTGAGTACTCCCTCGTAATGTTTTATTTAACGCAATACTTAATACGCGAAACAGCCTTCCCTGTAGTTGACGTAAACAGCACTTTAGTGGATGAACAGCGAGTTGCGGCTCTTAACTCATAATAATACGAATATTAATGTTTAGTATGTAGGTATGTACGGGCTCAAAACAGGGCGGTCCACACGGCATTTATGGCAGCCCTAAAGAAAAGGTCGGTTATTGGTTTTCCTCGGTAAAAGCCTCGCTCGGTATTGATGTAAAGGAAATCTAATAACATGAATGAAGGTGACGTAGGCATGTGTGTAATATAAGATAGTTATTATTTATGGAGCCCCGGTTGAAAAGTCCAACATCTGGTCTAACTGCAATACTTCGATATCGCTAATCTGTTGTGGAGGGCAGGTGGCAGTCGCTTCTTGGAATAAATGTGGGAGTTCAGCCAAACACGCAGTTACACTGGAAAAAGCAAATCCCAGACTCCAATGTGAATGCTTAAGATGTGATCGGGATCAATGCAAGGAAGAAGAAGTTATTATGAACAAACCAATTAAAATCGAGCTTGAGGACAATGTTGAAAACATTAAATTAAATAATTGTTGAATGAATTTTCTAAATCGATATACGTCTGTTTTAATTCTGAGATTGCACCGAAGTAATATAACGTTTTTACCCGATTACGGCGAAGCAAAAGGAGGGTTATGATTTTGACAGGCTATGTTATGTATGTATGTATGTATGTACCTAGGTTCGTCTGTTCCGTCATAGCTCCTCAGTCACTAATCAGAACTGGACAAATGAGGTATCGTTAGAAGCATCTAGTCGTCTGCTGGTTATAGGCTATATAACGTATCACTGAATCTAATGTGGCGCTCTCTAGCGGTCCTAAAGTACTATGTTAAAAAATAAATTTGAGATTAATATGTCGTGTTTGGTTTCAACTGAAAGGGCTTAATCTGTATATTTCAAAAGTAATATAAATTATACCTATTGCTCGGCCCAAAATAATGTAAATAAAGAAATAAGTTTAAAACTAAAACCCGACTACTGAAAAAGTATTAAACTTTACATGAAAATATCTAGGATAGCCGTGGTCGTATGCCACTTAGTCTAACAAATTAATACATAGTAGGGAAAAGTTTAAAACTTTTTCAGTACTCTGGTTTTAGTTTTAAACTTATTTTTTTATATCCCTTAAACTATCCGACCGGCTTTGCAAGTGACCTATTTCGAAGCCCCGTTATCACCTTTAATAAGTAATAAATGTGCGTACACCCACATTTCGCCAGTTTATGTTTAGGTCCCAATGTAATAGGTATAGCCTTGTAATTAGCCTATAGCCTTCTTCAATAAACGGACAACACAAAAATAATTTTTCAATTCGTATTAAAGTTATCGGAATATTTACCATGTTGTACTTTTCTCCGCCAAGATTCTCACTTCCTCTGTGATCATGGTGCATGCAACCGCGCCGAAATATCGGCAACTCAGAATAATACAACATGGTAAAAATCCCGATAACTTTAATGTGAGTGATCATGATAGTTTAAATACCTATATCGAACCAGCGGCTCAATTCTCTAAGCACGTTGATCACCGCTGGGAACACAATACGAAGTTATTATGGCCGCGGTAGTCTGTAAGGCGGGAGGTACTTCGTCAGTCGGACTGCTGTTGGGCGGAAATACCGCCGTGTCCTACCTCCTTCGACCAAAGCCTATCTGTAACAAGGCTATCGCAGTTCTGTGCTCGATCCTGTCTGCTTAGAGAATAGCACAGCAGTAGTTCCTGAAAGCGCATTCATTCAAATAAACTCTTCAGCTTATATAATATTAGTATAGATATCTATATGTGAAAATAACGCCACACATTAAAGCCCATAATTCTCGTTTTTTTTTATACAACTTAGGTGGCAGACAAGCACACGGTCGATCTGATGGAAAGTGGTTACCGTGACCTATGAACGTGTGTAACACCAGCGGAGTCACATCCGTGCTGTCGACCCTGTAAGTACAGAGATTTTAAGTGCCTTCAGTGCAAAACACAAAATCAGGACAAGCCTTTGGTCTTCCCACTGACAGCACAAAAACTCTCCAGTGAGCTATGGCTACCATACTCACAGCCGGGATCACAACACAAGGTTATTATAGCCGTGGTATTATGTAGGGGAGGTACTTCCCTAGTCGGACTGCTCAATTCGGACGGGAATACCGTCATGTCCTACCTATGTCGTTAATCATAAATCTAATTCAACTCTAACATATGAGGTTAATGTTCATTAAAAATGTGTTGAGATTATCTGATTGAGGTCTAATGTTACTCTTAAGTGTTAATAGTCTCTGATGTCTGATAAAAACAACTTGTAGTTGAACTAATATTTTAAGTTGCCATATTAAGTGTCTAATAACACTTATTAATGTCAAACCAGTATTCAAGTTTTTCCTTTTAAAGAGGTCTTAAATAACTCTGCGTACTTTAGTGGTTACGTAAACGTATTTTTCTCTTGCTTTTGACGCTTTAATATACTTTGATACTTAGATTATATACAAACTGTGCATAGACGCAGCAAGTGTAATTTCAACGCGGCATAAAATATGACTACTACTTCGGCATAAATTGACATAATATTAGGTCTTTACCTATGAAATGGCTGAAAATTTCTTACAGATTCATGAGTTCGTTATTCCTGTAATTTAATAGCTATTTCGATTATTTATATTTTGTTTGAAAGTTGATTTCAATATTTTACAACTCTGTAATAAATTTTGTTTTTATTGGCCGCTTGATAAATTAAATTCGATCTTCAAAAACAGTACTTCCTAAATGCTATCCAGTTTGATGATAAATTTCGTATTCCTTTTTTACTGTTGTCACTTTTCAAAAATGTAATAAAAGTGTTTGTTAGCTCAATGTTGTCTCATTCATACACAAAAAAAAACAAATATTTTGGATAGGTCATTCCTAAAAAAAATGGTTTCCTCCAATTTATTTAGAAAAACGGCAATTTCATATGACCTATTATACAAACATCCTATGACATGCACGCACTGACAGTTTAAAGAACAATATTGACATTAGTCTACTTACACAAAACGCGTATTTCATGCGGTTTTTGCGGTGAATTTTGTTAGCTGTGCCTATACTGTAAATATGGTCTAAGTTTTGATAGTTTTTAATAACGCGTGTCAAGCTTGTTATCGTCTGTTTTACTTTTAGCCTTATATAAATAGGCTCGGGTTTATATTTTTAGATTCTTATTAAGTCTTGAGGAAAGGTCAGATTCGATGCTAATGTTATTGGTTTCTTTTTTGGTAAACAAAGTCTAATCGAGAAATCCAAAATAGTTTTGTATTACACTAGCTGATGCCCGCGGCTTCGTACGCGCGGAATTTTGATCTCCCTTTAAAGTCATTGGGAACCTATTCCCGGGATAAAAAGTCAATTAAAGTCTATGTGTTGTTCCTGACTACAGTCTATTTCTAGACCAAATTTCATCTAGATCCGTTCAGCCGTTAGAGCGTGATTAGATAACAAAATTCCAAAAATTTAAAAAGGATTAATGCTTGGGACATATATCTTGAACCTACACGTTTTTTGTGTGCGTTTTGATGAAGCACGGGGTTCAAATTCACCAAGGATGGATTATTACAAAATTTTTTTTTTAATTGTACAACATTCTCCTTATGTGACAATGATTTATGAATAATAATATTAATAGTAGAAACTATATATCCAAGGAGTGCTATGGCTCTCGTAATAGGTGAGTGTGTCATGAGTGCACACAATATGCACGTGCTAGGGCGTCATTTGCCTCGCGATTTAGGTCCGAGATTCGTGACCCGAGGTACAGCATTAGTAGGATATCAAATCAAAGCAAAGCCACATGGACGGACGACCTGAAAAAGGTGACTGGAACAGACTGGATGCGGAAGGAGTCGGAGAAAATGGCTCATATTGGGAGAGGCCTAAGTCCAGCCGTGGACTGCGGTGGGCGGTCAGTAGGATATAAGAGGCAAGAAATCAGCGAAAGATATATCAATTAATTTTAACCCTGTAATTTTATTATACCACTTAAGTGGCAGAAAACCACACGGCCCACCTGATGGAAAGTGGTTACCGTGGCCTATGGACGTATGCAACATCAAGGGGGTCACAATCGCGCTGCCTAAGAACCTTTTAATGCCCTTCTAGAAGAACCCCATTATGTAGTAGTTTCGGAATACCATGGATAAATTTTACTGTAACATGTTCGCTTGTTCAAATTAAACAAAATTTCATTATTTGGTCTATTATTTGGTATTTGGACTTGGCTACTGTTATTGACATTAATAGAAATCGATATGAGAAATTTATAATTTGACATGAATAAAAATTGACATGTATAAATCTGACTTTGTGTACAAATTTATAAGTTCATTGATTTTGATTTTGACATTTGTATAGTTCCTTACTGTTAAATTATTATTACTTTTTATAGATTTTAAAAGATTTATGGTAATAATATGTATGTTCTAACACAGTGTGAATTGTTACTGAATAAATAAATAAAAAATAGTTCATATTTCTTATTTATTTATTCAGTTTATGTATTCAATTTCGTGGAGAGTGCCTATGTTTAAAAAACGTACCTAAGTAACACGACCTGCATCAAAAGTTCTTAGTATTCCATTTCGCCAAAATAATTCAATGAAAATTAACTTTTAACGCCCCATATAAGTGAGAGCAAGTCTTTGAAACAAATTAAAATTTATTATCTTGTTTATGAAAGCTATTTCTACTACAGCCAGGTGTCAGTGGGCGGCTGTAGGAGTTACCGCCGTATTTGTAATTTTCTTTTGTAATTACTTTACAATTTGTGTTCTTTAAACTTGTATAGTGCTTAATCTAAATGCAATTTGTTGCATGTTGTAATTTATATTTTCAAGTACTTACAGCCGCTGAAAGAGATATCTATACATACAATTTCATATGAAAATGTGTATACATATCTCCTTTGTCGACTGTACCTATCAAAATGGCTGCCGTTTTTTTTTATACCACTTAGTTGGCAGACAAGCACACGGCCCACCTGATGGGAAGCGGTTACCGTGGCCTATGGAGGTATGCAACACCAGGGGTGTCACTTGCGCTGCCGACCATGAAGAAACCTTCTGATGCCCCTCTTGAAGAACCCCATATTGTAGGCGCTTGGGAAAACCGCAGCAGGGAGGTCATTCCGTTTTGCCAAACTTTAATTAAAAAATATTCAAGAAATGAGAAAACTACAAAGATTCAGTTTTTTTCAGATTTGTTCAAAATTTTCCTTTTTAGACACTTATTCTAGTTGTTTTTGTTACAGGTTAATGCAGGCCTTGCGATAAAGTAGCTTGCGGGGAGACCGCGCCGCCTAACCGCCTTTAATTGTAAGTTCTGATATTCAAATGTGCCTGCATTATAACTTAGGACAGATCTGATGCTGACATCAGATCCATCTTGACTAGCAGAGTGTTCAAAATGATTTTAATACCTAGATTTTTGTTTTTTTTAATTAATTTGATCTTAATACCTTACCATTCAGATCGTTTTGACAATTTGCTACTCAAGATAGACCTAATGCTGACTGTACCACTAGAGGTCATCATAACACTATTTGGACATATTTTATTGTTGTTTAACAACTAGTAAACCTCAAACTTCTCAAGTGGTATAAAAAAAGTTGTACAGTGAGCTACAAAAATGGTTGAACACTGACAGTTAGTTGTACAAAATATCTTCACTCACTGAAATAATATTTTTGCACCTAAGTACATATTTTAAGTCAATATTTTTACAATTCTCAGAATAATGGTGCTCATGTTAAGTAGTATATTTTATGTTTTGTTTTATTATATCATGCCGCGTGGTTCCCGGCAGAGTAGAACTTGGGCCATCCCATCTCTTCCCATGCGGTGTCGTACAAGGCGACTAAGGGATAGGGCTGTTTAACATCAGACAGATATATACAGCCCAGACTCAGCCTCATATGCATGGCTCGAGTCAACAATAATGCCCGAAATACGGCAATAGGCTCACCCAATATTACGTGGAAACGAATACAATTATTGGTGAAATGTGGGTGTTAATTCACCTCAGCTTAACCCTCGGGGATAAAGGCGTGATTATATATATGATTATATGTTATTATATTATGAAAGTTTTTAGAGCTTAAATGGTGATTGAAATATTATGTTAAGCCACTTATATATACTATAAATATTGTATTATGTTGAGCCACATTGATAGCATACACGCTTTAGATACGCAATTCGCAATCCTGATTAATAACGCTATAACAGTTAGACGCAGTACAGTTACATAACAATATTGTATTATTATTTGTTATTATCACGCTGTACACTGTTATTTACACGATGGCGTCTGGTTGCTCTACTCATAAACTGCGACACATTTACACATTACACGTTCGATCTGATACACGCCATATGGCATTACACGTTCTGATCTGTTCACACATTTGTAGTGTAGGTTTATTACTTGATTTTTGCACATATATATACCTATATAAGCCTAGTGGTATGTTTAATGAACTGCTGAGACGAGGTCTCGAGTTCGATTACAGGTTTTTACCATGGCACACACCAATGACTTTTCGATGCTTTTCGAAGTTATGTGTGTATTTATCGCAGGTTTATAAGTGCCCGGTTAATGGCAATAGGCTCGCCACCTATTACATTGGGACCTAAACATAAACAGGCGAAATGTGGGTGCTAGCACCTCTGCCTACCCCTTCGGGGATAAAGGCGTGAGTTTATGTTATGTTTATGTACATATCACACCGTCTCCGAAAAGGGAGATAGAGGTGTACACACGATCAAGGAGTTATCTTCTACCTACACTTTGAAACTAATAATCATGATATACATACATACATACATAAACTCACGCCTATATCCCCGAAGGGGTAGGCAGAGGTGCTAGCAGCACCCACATTTCGCCAGTTTATGTTTAGGTCCCAATGTAATAGGTGGCGAGCCTATTGCCATTAACCGGGCACTTATAAACCTGCGATAAATACACACATAACTTCGAAAAGCATCGAAAAGTCATTGGTGTGTGCCATGATGAAACCTGGGATGATATTATTTATTAATTTGTGTAATTTATCATTATGAACATTATATAAAACAATTACATAAGCATACATACATACAGCCTTTATCCCCAAAGGGTTAGGCAAGGGTGAATTAACACTCACATTTCACCAATCATTATTTTTGGTTCCACGTAATACCACGTAATTATTGACTCGAGTTTTGTATCTGTGCCTGAGGGTGAGCTGTATATATCTGTCTGTTGTTAAACAGCCCTGTCCCTTAGTCGCCTTGTACGACACCGTATGGGAAGAGATGGGTGGCCCAAATTCTACACTCTGACCTTTATATGAAAAACTTATTCGCTAATAAAAAAGCTGTTTTAATTTAATTTAAATAAAACAAACATACACTTAAAATTTTATTAACATAAGTACATTCCATTTGTACATATTTCATATATTGTCCGTAAATGTACTGTAATTTATTGATGTACAATATAAATTTATCTATCTATCTATCTACAGTCCGTCCATGTTATTAACGTTATGTATGCATATAAATCTTTTAATCTTTTCAAATGTACATCGTTTTTTGTCCATTTACGAGTATCACAAAGTCCGATGATAGGTGCTATGAATGTCAGAATATCATTATTGTTTAATTCCACAAAAATATTCTCCAAATAAACAACAACAGCGGCTATTCATTTTGATTTTCTCTCAGTTGACAAAGCTGTGTACGTAATACCTGGCCCACTTTTTAAATTAAGCACGAGCTTTGAACCGTCTAAAGCTGACTTGATGCCGTTAACAGGTAAAGTTGGACTGTATTTTTGTTATGACAATATATTTGATCTGCACCAAACTCGTCGTCATTATCTTAGCTTTGTACAGAAAACTTAACATTTTTCAATTTGTTTCATTACCTATCTTAATACGAGTATGTTGTCTGTTCTCACTTAACTCCTAAACAGCGGAACCAATTTGGATGAATTATATGTATATTTCAATGGTTTCTAGATAGTTTAAAATACAATTAGAATTGGTAGATGGCGCTAGAATCGGTGTGTGCAGTATGTGCACTATAATACGTATGCCGAATTCAATAGTTTTACGTAGTTTTAGAGATTTAAACCTAATAGGAATGGCGACTGTACAAAATTTTGATATTCGCAGGAATAAAATTAACTTTATGATTAGTTTGTTTTCTGTGCTCTTTGCCAGACGCTTTAGAAAGTTCGGGAGTTTCTTCAATCACTGTGTAAGACAAATTACTCAATATTATTAATATTCCATTTTCTCAGAAGATCCTAAACTTCTATACCTCTATTCTCCGCCATTATTGAACTGATGAAGCTTGTTTGAAAAATATTCTTTACTCAAATTCTAATTATGTTTCCTATGTTGTTTTTCTTAAAACATTTCTCCATTTTCGTTCCATTCTCTAATACGATCGTGAAAGCAATTTTATCAAATTACCTTTGAACGATATTTTATTCACTTCTTCATATCCTATTCACTATGCTAATTTTATTATGATAAATGCGTAAATAAGTTTATTTGCTTTATAAGCTTTCAAGAATAAAGAAACCTTTTCTTTCACATTCAGAAAAATGTACTTAAAAAACTCTCTGTCTGATTCGACAACCCAGTAAAGGTCAACCTAGGCGTACCTAACGTATGGTATCAGATTGAGGACGTTTTAGGAAAAGGCCAAAGGGCCAATTCTCGTACTGTTCACTTCCAAATGTCAGAAACGGTGTTCTCGTAACACAATTTCATTGTCATCGTGCTCGTCTTTTAGGAGATTGAGATTTATGCCAAGACTAAATTTTGAACAGAGTTTTATTACGAGAATTGACACTCAGATCAGGGTTACCCCGGAGCCCATTAGCGTGTTTGAATCCATTATGAAAGGAGGTGTATGCCAGACTCTTTCTAAGTGGAAAGATTTTAAGCATATCTGCCTGCTCCAATTGGAGAAAAAGCGCGCCAACTATTATATATGTATATATGTAAGTATGTAAAAGCTAAATAAATGTATTTCATAAAATGTGTTTGGTTCTACATAATTTAGTGTTTGTAGCTATTGAGCGAGTTAATATCTCTTCTCTAGTATTCTATAGGCTTCTTCGGCTAACTTGTATTGTTGAAATAATCCTTATTACATAGTTATCTACCTTATCATATTACATATAGGATATTATGTGTATTGTAACGGTAGACTCGCTAAGTAAGACTTCAGCCTCAGTTAAGTATTGTAGGGTGGACCTCAATGATATTTTCACTTACCTTTTTATTAAAGCTGATTAAGATTTCAGTAAAGAACATACAAGCGGATGAATGTGTGTGTCCCTATGTAGGTCTTCATTTGTCCCCCATGGGGGACGAAATCTCGAAGATGAGTGGAGTCGGATCCGGTATTGTGCATTGTCGTGTTGCGCTTTTGCATTCGCCGGTGTGGTGCGTAGTAACATTACACGATTACGCCTAGCGCCTCACTCGTGCGCAAGTTGGCACGCCGCCATTGAATGCACGGTTTTATTTGATAAAACGCCCTTTCAATCATTCTGAAGAGATGCTTCTGCTGTAAATGAATGAATACATCAGAACGATTGCACGTATCTGAATGAAATAGATATCTAATAGTTCGAAATTGTTTTTTTTTTCTCGAGTATAGTTTTCGCGTTTTTTTTTTTAATTACCCTATACTTACCATATACTCGATATGGTAAGTATAGGGTAAATTTTTTAACTAGAGTAAAGGGTCGCGGCAAAGGGATCAGTATTTCTCACGAACGGACAGAGGGTAAAGCTAGTACTATAATGCTTTTTATAAGACATCTAAGTACCTATCAAAGAATAATCGTGTAGAAAACTAGGGTCTCACAATGTATCGTTTACATGCAATTTACCTAAATGCTTTGCGTAGGCGTTTGAATCACTCTCTAAAGCAAACCTAGAACTAGAATACACAAGGGCCGTGCAATCTTGACTATTATTGCGAAAGCTTAAAAATATTTGCCTAACTTGAAGTGAAGTGAAAGGGTTAAAACAAAGAAAAGTTATAGAGACGTTGTTTGTCTTCCACTGTGAAGAATTAGGTAGAAAATACGTCTATTGTTTGCGGGCTTTTAGTCACTATCCCATCCATACTATCTAAAATAGACTATATTTTTGTATTAAGTAAAGAAAGAAAGAAAGAAAATAATTTATTTGCGACCACACACAATGCACGATGCATACATTTTTCAAAGTTATTTATTTATTTTTTTACTTTACATTGTGCGAGCCCCAAATAGGGCCCCATGTCAGCATAAGATGCTGCGTACACTGCAACGCGAGTATACGCAGCGCTGGTTTTCAGATTTTTATAGTTCGCTAAGAGTATAACAGAAATACATCAGAAATAGACAATACAGATATGAAGAAATACAGAAATAAACATCAAAAAAAAATCCTCATCGAATACTTATAAAAGAAAAAACAAAACGAAGTGTATCACAATAACAATACCGATACAAAGACTACTAAGTAGTATCTATGAAAAAAAATGGAATACATCATCACTTCATGGTAGGTGTCGTAAACGGACACGTGAGGATAAGGCTGTACTCCAGCAGACTGTAGTACACCAGATAGTCTTCAATGACTTCCATCTAGACTACCACCACTTTAGCAGAAGTGGCGGCATGCCAGGCAACTTCTGTTTGCGTGTAGGATTAAGATTAGAAACCAAATCTACTACCAAATAGAAATAGCGACCATGGCTGCTGAAAAGTAACCGAAACGTCGGGCTGAGTGTGAATAATAAAATGATACCAAATAAATCACGATGGAATCAGAGAAAGAGTGGTTTTATTTCAATGAGTGGTCCGTGTGGTGACGGAGAAGGAATTCAACCCATCGAAAACTCGAAATAAAACCCTGTACCAACCCGTCTGGCCAGCGTGGAAACAGTAGGCCAACGCCTCCCAACATTGGGAGAGGCCTATGTAAACTACTAAATTATCCGAAATGAGGGAATTTATTATGCAAAGACTCTATCACATACTTTCGTACCCGTCACATAGGGACTAATGATAGACACCTGTGAACGTATTACTCGTATTCACGTAGAAAACATAATTTCGTCATTCCTATATGGAATTTGCCGTGTACAGATAGAATATGTATAACACGTGTCTCGTATTGTAATGAGATATGAAATGATGAGATATTTTCATAAAGTACGTCTCTTTTACATTGTAAGTAAATACTTTCACTTTGATACATGTGTACATATGTGTAATCTCGTTGAACATTTATACACGAAATTAATACCATTAATGACTTTTCGATGCTTTTCGAAGTTATGTGTGTATTTATCGCAGGTTTATAAGTGCCCGGTTAATGGCAATAGGCTCGCCACCTATTACATTGGGACCTAAACATAAACTGGCGAAATGTGGGTGCTAGCACCTCTGCCAATCCCTTCGGGGATATAGGCGTGAGTTTATGTTATGTTATTAATACCAGCTTTATGACGAGTTAATGTTGTATTCTCTAAATTTTTGTATATCCTTATATACACCCTTTTGATACTGTACATTAATCAACATATAGTACCTCCTAAAACGTAACTGTTTCTTCCACAGAGGATCATAAATAAATATTACCCCTTCCGTAAGTTTTTACCCCATCTAGCTGCTCAGAGAATAACGCGATTGTATTATTATATGGAATAAAGATGTTCTGTTTATTGATTTACTGAATCCGAATCAGGTTATCAAAATGTATGACATAAGCAATATAGATAACATACACAGACATTGATTCATAATACGATATGTTTACGCTTTGAATTAATACCTACTACCTAATGTTGATATGTGCAGCGGCCTTCGAATTGATGAATGATACATTATTCAATACGTTTGTCGAAGGACCGATGGCCGCAAACGAGTCCTAGAGTGGAGACCGCGAGAATATAAACGGATGGTAAACGGATGGTAGGACGCCCCCTAGCCAGATGGACGGACGACCTGAAAAAGGAGACTGGGTGCGGAAAGCAGACGATCGGATATCGAATTGAAATAGCGTACATTGGGAGAGGCATAGGCCTCCAATCTCCATTCTCTCCATTAGCCCACCCAAGTCCACTGCTGGACATAGGTCCAGCAGTGGACTTGGGTGGGCTAATTGTTTGACATTATTCATGCCCAATGATTTTATCAAAGTACTTGAATGTAAAATGTATGTTTATTTTAAATTGGTGCCTTCATTGAACCCTGGGGATGTACGAGGGAATCTACCTCACCTCCGGCAACCAACAACGGATGGCCCGAGAGGACCGTGCGGTTTTGGTCGGTTTGATTCCTACATAAACACCCCCGTTGACTGGAGCCAGGGGTTATCCGTGGGGTATCAATTTGACTGAACTCCACCTGATAAAAATATATAAGGTTAATTAAGTTGCAATCCTAAAAGTAATTAATGATTACCTTTCCAGAAAATACAAGTTCAGAGATCACCATTTTGGTTTCACAGCCTCTACAAATGGATAATTTTTCACATTCTGCTTAAAGAACTCGGGCTTATAAGAAGAATGAAACCAGCATGTGGGTAAATAAAGCGTTTCAGTTTTTATCGTACGTATTGAACTATTTGGTTCAGGACGTCATTTGTTGCGTCGGGGGATAAGAAGAGAGGGATAAGAACGTAAAGGTTATTTTGGCAGTGTTTTACTATATTAACCTTTTTTATTGTGCGAAAAATCCCCACGAATCCCCCCCTCACCGGAGCCAGTGGGGGAGGTTATGTCGGACCTACTAAAACGCACACCGTCTGAGGGTCATAGGTTGTCGGAGGTAAAGTTGCCGTAGGCATATTCCGCGCATCCCGGAAGACCATAAATATAATTATATATTTCACTAGCTGACCCACCCCAGCTTCGCCCGGGGTATATTTTGAAGCTTCATATCCCTTTGAAACATACGGGCTGTTTTAGTCTTCAACATATGTATGAAAAATTGCCGGATTTGTTAACATTTATTATCAATGCTCCGCTCCCTTAAGTAGTAGCGTGATGATATATAGCCTAAAACCTTCCTCGATAAATGGACTACCCAACACTGAAAGAATCATTCAAATCGGACCAGTAGTTCCAGAGATTAGCGCGTTCAAACAAACAAACAAACAAACAAACTGCAGCTTTATAATATTAGTATAGATAACACAATCGTCTTGTTTGCTTTCTGTCACCGCGCAATATCCAAGCCGCACAGTTTTTGTCCTGTCAATTTCAAACTTCGTAATAACGTCATTATATAACTACTCAGGCCAACGTAGACGTACATGTTGCTCATAGGAAAAAGGAAAAATTGCGTTTTATCTACATTAAAGTTGTGTGTATCACAATGTACATTATATATTCTATGCAGCTCGTGTATGTGACAGCTCACGTACGGCGGACGTGAAAGTTTCATACGATATTTTTTCCTTTCACATTGTAGCCAATTATTTTTCAATGTATTGTTCAAACTCCAAACATTCACTGTAACTAATATTTAACTAGGTAATTGCTATCCGCGGCTTCACCCCTCTTTATCACAGTAAGTTGCTTTCTATCTCAATGCCAGATTTTACCAAAATTGGATCAGTCTGGTCTGTGTGGTGACGAAGAAATAATACAATTATCACCACCCCGTCTCATCCGAAGGATATCTTAAGAGGCGAATAATGAAAAAATACGCAAATGACATAACTGTGAGAGAAGGAAAACTCTAATAAACCCTGTACCAATCCGTCTGCCCAGCGCTGATACAGTAGACCAAAGCCTCCCGATATTGAGTGAGGCCTATGTTCAACAGTGGACGATAGGTTTGATTGATTGGATCAGTCTAGATATGAAAATGTAACAGACAGGCAGGTTAATTACGGTTCAGCCCTAGTGAAATATCGAGCCTGCCGCGTCTCACAGGGATCTATTCTCGATAAATAAATAGCCTATGTGATATTTTTGACTACAATATATCTCTGTACCCAATTTTATCCAGATACATTCAACCCCGGTTTTGATTTTAAGAATACACATTTCATCCATTAGTAATAACCCTAGTAATATTGTGGATTGTGTGTGTGAAACTCCAACGACACAAAGTATTCAAAGCAAGCACGTAATTGATTTTAATCCCGCTCCACTCATAACCCATTAGAATTAATGACTGCTCATAAACGGAATTGTTAATGCATGTTTTGAGTGTTTCAATTAAATCACCGTGTGCAGACAGATGTATTGCATGATATTGTGCCAAAATTATCAAACATATGAATATCAGAAGATATTGAACAGTATAACGCCATTTTGAATGAAAAAATAATACTCTAAAAAATTAATACATATATGTGTATTATATATAATATTTGCACTGAGCGTGTATAGAACTGGCAACTCTGAAATAGTAATCGAACTCTCTAAGCGCCTTAAGAGCGTTTTCAGATTATGCGATCGGATTCGGATTCAACGATGTCGGCTCCGATATTTGATATCGGTCCGGACAATATGAAAGACAGATACATATTTCATACATTTTACTTCCTCCGATATCTAATCGGCGTCCGACACTGTTATCGGATAATTTGAAGAAACGCTCTCCGATACAGAGGTATTTTTATAGAAACGTAAATAATAATCATAAATATGTAAATAATAACAATATTCATAGAAATGTTAATAATGTAAAAAATAAATACATGTGAAAAATAAATGTCAAAAATGTAAATAATTATAAACCGCGGTAGCCTAGTAGTATGGGTAATGGACTGCTGAGACGAGGTCTCGGGTTCGATCCCTGGTTTTACCATGGCACACACCAATGACTTGACAATGCTTTTCGAAGTTATGTGTGTATTTATCGCAGGTTTATAACTGCCCGGTTAATGGCAATAGGCTCGCCACCTATTACATTGGAACCTAAACATAAACTGGCGAAGTGTGGGTGCTAGCATCTCTGCGTACCCCTTCGGGGATATAGGCGTGAGTTTATGTTATGTTATGTCATTGTCATCAGTATAGAATAGACTGTAGAATATACAATACACATATACTACACTATTATCTTGTAGTTTACTATGATTGAACACTGGAAACTACAAAACTTAATTTTCTCTCTTTTATATCTATGCTATATATATATTATTTAATATTATAAAGCTGCAGAGTTTGTTTGTTTGAACGCGCTAATCTCTGGAACCACTGGTCCGATGTGAATGATTCTTTCAGTGTTGGGTAGTCCATTTATCGAGGAAGGTTTTAGGATATATATCATCACGCTACTACTTAAGGGAGCGGAGCATTGATAATAAATGTTAACAAATCCGGCAATTTTTCGTACATATTTTGAAGACTAAAACATACGGGCTCAAAGGGATATGAAGCTTCAAAATATACCCCGGGCGAAGCTGGGGTGGGTCAGCTAGTTAATTATATACAGGATGGTTGGTGATTACTCCATTCCGAGCAAAAATATTTGTAATTATAATTCAAAAGCGTAAAGTTAAGTAATTGTTCGACTTGAATTATGACCTCAGGCGGAATAGAAACCTTATTACGCAATTATACACAAACAAGTATTGTTGTGAACTTTGTATATTATTTCCACAATAAACATTTCTCGGCTTTGTTGTATTAATTAACATACAGTCGAATAAGCTCGTAAATCTCTTCGTTTTACAATCTTAGTCAAAGTCAAAGTCAGAAATCATTTATTCTGCGTAGACCATTAAATCGAAACTTGCAAAACGTCAATATAAAAGGAACATGAAAACCAGTTTAGAAAATGGACCACCGGTTCGAAACGCGGCCCCGACCTGAGAAGACACAGAAACTCTGTACTTACGGCATCGCGACTGTGACTCCTCTGGTGTTACAAACGTCCATAGGCCACAGTAACCACTTTCCATCAGGTGGGCCGTGTGCTTGTCTGCCACCTAAGTAGTATAAAAAAAAGACTCTGGCAAGAACTCAGGGGGCATTTTTTTTTACTTTTTACAAATATACACTTAGTCTGCTTAGTAATTATATTTAAGTCTGCTTAGTAATCATATTTATATAATTTCTCTAATATATCATCCAATTTACAAAACAAGGTGTAGAATAGAATAGAATAGAAACGTTTATTTCCAAGAATATGGTCATTACAGGTGTTAAATTTTTCTTGATCTGCATATTCTGCCAAGTGTAAACTATGCTTACCATGGGTCTAGATAGCGTTGTGTAGAATGTTGTAGAATATTTATAAAAAAGTGTGGCGTGCAAATATTTCACTGATAATTAAACATTGTACAATACGGTAATTTAAAATAATAAGATTTAACATAAAAATATCACATTCAATAAGTCACACACTATGCAGTAGCCAATATAACAATGAGTCAATTTAAGGTCTAATAATATTATAACATTCAATAAGTCACACATTACGTAGTAGCCAATATAACCTACTAATATCTACTAATATCTTTGAGGCGCAAGCCAAACTAAAGGCAAAGCCGAAAAGTCAAACCCGGTATAAGAATTGTAGGATCACCCTCTATATATGTGCCCATTGGTCCCGTGGAATTTTTTTAATTTAATTTTTTTTATTGTTCAAATAATTACATAAACACATTAATTTATCTTAAACCACCCGTTTAATTTTAAGCTACCTCATCGTGCCCTGTACTATGAACATTACCGTGCTATCAGATTTTAAAACAACAAACCACGGTACGAGTTAGAGCCTAAAATATTTGAGGTACGAGTGGGCGCAGTGTACAAATTTAAGGGGTCCAATGGGTTCGCTTTCAGTCCATGTGTTTTAACTCCGCCATATCGATGTACTCAGCATGACACGAATTGACTATTGCCGTGTGCTCTAACTCCGCCATATCTATCCAACGTCACAGCACAGCTAATGTATTAGACGTACTACGACCGGTGTCTTTATATGACGGACAATTTGAATTTTATTGGCTTTTTATAGCCGTCTGTTAAGGATCTAAATAGTATCTTATGGCTGCGAAACTGGAACGAGCACTGCCGATATCACTTATTAAGATTGAGATTATTTTTCTTACACATTAAGATAACACTAGTAGTTTGGCTAGTGTCTAAAAAAATAAATTTTAGGTAGTTATTTTTAGTCTTTTTTTATACAACTTAGGTGGCAGACAAGCACACGGCCCACCTGATGGAAAGTGGTTACCATGACCTATGAACGTGTGTAACACCAGTGGAGTCACATCCGTGCTGCCGACCCTGTAAGAACAGAGATTTTGTGCCGTCAGTGTAGAGGACAAAGCAGGACAAGCCTTTGGTCGTCCCACTGACAGCACAAAAACTCTCCAGTGAGCTCTGGCTACCTTACTCACCGCCGGGAACACAACACGAGTCATATAATACTAGTATAAACTTTAAAACGATTCGTCAATTTTTTGTGTTCGTTATTATTGGACAACTTTTATTAGGTTTACTTTGTAACATAAATCACCTCTATCTCCTATCAGGGTAGGCAGAGACCACATGTTTCCTCTCAATACGTTAAGTAACCTGTAATAAACCTTTATTATTACACAATTTAACATAAAACTTCTTAAATATAATATTTCACATTTTAATATCTCTAAAACATTCAACACAGGTACATGCCTTGAGTGATTGATAAGTACATACCATTGTTCTGGTGAAGCACTTTGCAAAATGAAACTCAATAAAGATAATTGAATTTGGTATTTTATTTAATGTTGAACGACGAAAACTTGTGAAGATAAAAACAATGCTAATCCATAAATAAAATTGACCTTTGAAGTTACAAGTACGCCCCCACTCCTCTTACAACTTCTCTACTACTTTTGCCACTTAGTTATATTTTTTCTGTTTGATTATATGTGTACGTTTGTGTGTACATAAATAAATCGTACATACATATAAACATAACATAAACTGAAGCCTATATCCCCGAAGGGGTAGGCAGAGGTGCTAGCACCCACATTTCGCCAGTTTATGTTTAGGTCCCAATGTAGTAGGTGGCGAGCCTATTGCCATGAACCGGGTACTTATAAACCCGCGATAAATACACACATAACTTCGAAAAGCATCGACCATCGATCAAGTCATTGGTGTGTGCCATGGTAAAACCTGGGATCGAACCTAAGACCTCGTCTCAGCAGTCCATTACCCATACCACTAGGCTACCGCGCCGCAGTTCATACATACATATAATTGCGCCTTTATCCCCGGAAATGAAGTGAGTATAGTGCCGGGCACTATTGTTAACTCGAGCCTTGCATCTGAGGCTGAGTCTGGGCTGTATATATCTGTCCGATGTTAAACAGCCCTATCCCTTAGTCGCCTTGTACGACACCACATGGGAAGAGATGGGGT
The DNA here is from genome assembly GCA_963662185.1 of Eilema griseolum. NCBI lineage: Eukaryota > Metazoa > Arthropoda > Insecta > Lepidoptera > Erebidae > Eilema > Eilema griseolum. The sequence goes on from OY759230.1 coordinate 7,393,048, forward strand.
GACCCAAATTCTACTCTGCCGGCAACGTACGTACGTAGTAGTAGTTATTGTTGGTATAGTGTGTAACTCCAATCTTGCTGAAGTAGGAAAAGGATCTACAGTATTGGTAGAAGCAAGCCATGGAGTGTGGTCTCTCAATCTTCCCGATGTGTCTGGTTAAAATCCTGGTAGATACCTGGTAGAATTTATTAAATAACGCATTTATTGAATTTTAAATTGATTGCAAGTAACTACACATACTTATTGAAATACACGTGTACTTTTCCACAGTATTTTTTATTATTACACTAGACCGGTTTCGCCTTACGGCATCCCCAAAACGTAAACCTTTGAGGATGCCGTAAGGCGAAACCGGTACGGTGTAATATAAAAAAATACTGTGGAAAAGAACAAGTGTGTTTCAATATGTGTAAAATTACACCAAGTGCCATCCATCAACAGTATAAATAGTCTATTTGTAAGTAATATTTTCTTGAAGAAAAACCTTTGCAAGCAACTGAAAATATAGGATAAAAATGTATGAGTACGTAGATACGAGTTTTTTCCTGTACGACGTAACACAAAACTGGCTAGAAAAGTGCAGTTTTGCATTAAATAATGTAACTTAATTAAGTAACCTACATTCTCGTTAATTATATTATCTTAATGCGCGGTGCATTAACTAGCTACGTTCTACGTAGCGCTACGAGCGTAGACCCGTAGATAATGAAAGGATTTATGAAGGTATTTTTTCATGTTCAGCTTGCTGTTTTGAAAAATAATGTGCTAAGATAGATTTTTTATAAAAAACATTTTAAAGAATATTAGCTCTTTAATTATCTTTAGAATATTAGTATCATGGTCACATACACTCCCTGTGTATGTGGCCAACGCCTCCCAATATTGGGAGAGGCCTCTCTGTACAGCAGTGGACTGCGATGTGCTAATTGGTTGAATGATTGATGGTATGTGGCTCAAGACAACCTCACCTGCAAGACGGTACACCTGAAAAAACGCGCTAGAATCTCGTTTATCAATTAGTGATAAACGAGATTCTAGCGTGTTTTTCGGTTGTGGGGGGTTAGGTGGTAGTCACTTCTGAAAACTAAAATAGGAAATGGTACATAAAATCGAAAATATTCAATTCATTTAAATTGCATTCCAGTTATTTACATATTATTGTAGGAATTCAGTTTTTGATGTATTGTCTTAGTAAAAGAGCGCTTCAGTTGCTAATTTCCCACGTTGCCTCTAACTATTAAACGTACATAGCGCGTTAAATTGACGTTCATCTTGTTCCTGGAACACGATGGTAAATAACAAAATATTTTTGAATATGGAAGTTCTATATTCAAAAATATTTCTTTACTTAACAACTTCTGTCTTAGTAAAAAATGTTACTAAATTATTGCTGTTCTAATTACTTTCCATGTTTCATTTTATAATAAGAAAAGACTGGTAGAAAGCTACAGACGGCGGCTATGTTTTGAATAGTTTAAAATAATACTTTGCAGGCTTTGAAATGAATAAAATAGTGAACCTGAGTGCTCTACATAGTGAATTAGCAATTAAAATAGACACTTTAAATAAGTAGGTATACATAGACTCAGTTAAAACATAGAAAAAAAATCACAAATACACACACACACACACACAGAGACACACACGCGCGCGCACACGCTCAGACACACATACACATACACACACGCACACACACACGCGCACACATATCACGTACAACCACAAATTATTAATTTATAAGCGTACATTCGTGTGTAGTTTTTGTACTTGTATATCTACATACATACATATAATCACGCCTTTATCCCCGGAGGGTTAGGCAGAGGTGAATTATCACCCACATTTCACCAATAATTGTATTCGGTCCCACGTAATAGGGGGTAAGCCTATTGCCGCATTTTGGGCACCATTGCTGACTCGAGCCATGCATCCGAGGCTGTATATATCTGTCCGATGTTAAACAGCCCTATCCCTTAGTCGCCTTGTACGACACCGCATGAGAAGAGATGGGGATTTGTATATCTGTTACACATTAACATAACTACACGTAGCGGAGTTACCAGTATGGTGATGTCTTTTTCTGATATTATTTTCAAACAATTACTTAAACATGTAGGTTAAGATTTTTCAGTAACATTTTCCCGACTTGAGACATTGTTATATACCGCAAGAAAGTACAATGTTCAAATTGTTTACATAGAAACGACCCTCTTATTATGTACAGCAAACTTAATTATTCTTAACAAGTACAAAGCCGTCCAAATGAAATAAATCCACTTTGTCCCCGCGTTTAAGGCGGTTCATAAAATTTGACCACAAAATACATCAGAGAAAATACTCTTACTGACAAAATAAGTGTTTAGGTACCAAAATTAATTTGGATTCGGAAATTCTCGTCTTGTTCAATGAAATTGTATTTTATAGACTCTTTGATGTTCTGATAAATGAATGATAAAGATGGATAGCACTTTCCTGATATCTTCGTGAGTTCAGTGAACTTGGTTTTATGTATCGTGAACATATCTTTCTTTTCTATTTTTTAAGACATCCTTTATTATGCAATCATGTAAAAATGGTTTTTTTAAATAAAGTGCTTATCAATATACTTCACTCCATCTGATGCATTTGTAAATCTAAAGAATGAACACCATCTTTATAATGCTAACGATGATCAATCAAAGTCAAAAGTCAAAAATCATTTATTCTGTATAGACCATTATATTGGCACTTACAAAACGTCAACAAAAAAGGAACATGAATATCAGTTTAGTAAATGGACTACCGGTTCGAAACGCGGCCCCGACCTGAGAAGACTCGGGCAAGAAACGCAGCGGGCATTTCTTTTTTTTTTGGTCTATTTACAAACATACACTTAGTCTACTTAATCTAAATACAAAAGTGCTGATAATATACCTAATTCGAAAACCGAAATTTCGTATTAGGTATTTAAGTGCGTTTCGTGCGTACTGTTAGAAGCACTTTTCAGTTTCCACATACCAGTGATTATTTATTAAATAGTGTTTGTGATGTGAACACAAGAACATCTTTGTTCTTAAAAACGTAAAACTCCATCAAACAGTATCTGCGACGAAGCCACTGGTCCCCTAAAATTCATCCCACGGATTTAAAGTTGTAGATTCGTCACCTATATTCGTACCCATTGGTCCCCTGGTCGGAGTCTAGTCTATTTGTTAAACTTGTGATCACACTGACACATGTCGTATTTGAAAATCAGAGTTACTCATAAAAAGTAATGAGCTCTTATCCCATCTCGAGCTTGTACAGATTTGTGTTAAAATCATACCTTGTATAATCTGGCAATTTGCACGGAACCTCGGCGTTTAACGTTATTCCCACATCAAAGTGTGATATAAACATAAGATCTAACTTTTCTTTTACATGAAATCTGATCTACATAATAATAGACTATTGGGGAATTTACCTTCAGTAAACCCTTTTCGGTGTATTCCCTTTCAAAAGGTTGAAGAAATATCTGTTTGTTGGTTCATCCAATTACGATTAAACTTTATAAACTTATAGCTGGGACTTGCACTCGCTTTATATTATACAATCGGGTTATAGGATTGTATTATTGTCCTGTATGAGAGCGGGACGGGTCAGTTAATAGTGAATAAAACGTTGAGAGTTAACAACTGAGGATTTTCCATACATTAAATTTGAAAAATACATACATACATGATGAGAAATACATACATAATCACGCGTTAATCCCCGGAGGATTAGGCAGAGGTGAATTAACACCCACGTTTCACCAATAATTATATTCGGTCACACATAATTGGGGGTGAGCCTATTGCCGTTTTCCGGGCACTATTGTTGACTCGAGCCATGCATCTAAGGCTGAGTCTGCGCTGTATATATCTGTCTGGTGTTAAACAGCCCTATAAAAAGCACGGCATTTAAATCCGCAACCAGTTCTTTTTTGGGGGATATTTACCCTCTGACCACACTTTCTGAATCCAATGTTGAATCTCTATCATAAAGCATAGTGTCTATCATAATTTTGTCTATCTGAAATCTCTCAATAACAAACAGGAACTCAGAATCGGTCCCATTTGAGGTCTGAAAAAGAAAACACATTTTTCTGTCGGAGTACTGAGTAGTTCTAAGATGACATAATCGGACGAGCTTGAAAACTTTTATCATTATAAGGAACGACGTACAAGACTTATCTAAGATCAGAATGTCGTTACAATGATGTTTTACATTTAAAAAATACATTAAAAGCTACTTATGTGGCATTTATTGACAAAGTTGATCTTTTGGCGGCTGATAAAATCTATGACGTACATTAAGTGTCGTTTATTTTTTTTTGAAGAATCTAATTTAATGGTCTCCACGATTATCGTATATTTTCGTTGCTATACGATTCTAATACTACACCGTGACGGTGGACCTGCAGTTGTTACTCTGACATAGGACTTTTTCACCTTTTGGCTGTAGATAATGCGTCTGACTTCACGGCATGTAAATACAGGGTGGGCTTTGCTTGTTAGGTTAGCTGTCGGTGCTTACGTGTTTGTCTTGCCAATCCATGATTACTGGTTCTTCTATTCTGAAGTTTCGCTGCAAACCTACAGAAAGGTAACGGTGTACAGTTTTGCAGAAAGGAACTAATTAATTAAGTGTTTTGTTTCACGCTGAATGTTTTATATCGGTATAAATCTCAGAGGCACATCGAAATTTAATACATGTTCGTTGCACGTAACTTACGTGCATGTTATCAGTGTAGTTGCCGCTTTAGTTCCTCGAAGTTTGCATCTTACCTATTATTTTTATTGGTTATTAATGCATACAAGTACCTACGTATTATGACGCCACTGATGCAGACCGCATCGTTTACCCGTTAATGATAATGTGTGATAAGAATGACTCATGAAGTAAAACTGTTAATGATATTGCGTAGGTACGTGCTGTTAAATATGATGCTAATTTTAATCCGGCTTGGGATTTCAATGTATGTAAGCATTTTGTGACTAATATTGACCGCAACTGCACTCGCAAGGGAATGAGGTAAAACTAATTTCCTACTTTGACTTGTTAAACCATGTATGAATATCTATTTGTGTGACCACATATTTTGAGCTGCAATTGTGCGAACAAACTGTGCTTAAACTTCATGTAAAGTTAGCAGACTGTTTTCAGCGTATGCATGTGTAACTTCATAGACTTTATCAAATAATAAATAAGAGTGCTTTTGTTTGTTTATCTGTTCCATAGCAATAAGACCAAGTATTTATTACACATAACGCTATTTATCCGATAATTACAATACGTTGATAAATTCTCGTGCAAAGTTCCTACATAACATAAAAAAACAGCGGTAGTCCCGGAGTGACAACTGAAGTGAAAACTTAACCAATATATTGTGTACATAGATACTTAAATACAAAGGTGTGACTTGTCACAAGAGGTGTCAAGAGAATTAAATTCAATAGATGACGGTATTTTCGTCCAATTGAGTAGCTTTTTTTTTTTCGGACTCGAACCGACTAAAACGCACGCCGCCTGTGGGTCGCTTTGGTTGCCGAAGGTGAGGTTGACAGGCATATCCCTCGCACCCCGACCGACACGGCCATCTCTCACGATCTGGCCCTCTTCTCGGGTGTGGGGACTACAGAGTCCCCAACTCGTCCCCGGAAACGGAGAGGCGCGCCACGCGCGCCACTGCCGCGGCCTGCTTCTGCCAGGGTGACAGGCGGCTCCACCTGTCACCCCCAGGCCGGCGCTCATGGGGGGCGGAGGTCGTTCATCGACCTCCGACGCCCGAGTTGCCTTCGTACGCGGGCAGCTTGTCTTGCGATCCTTCGTCGCCTCCACTGCCGCTCCCGCCCCGCCTCCTCCTTCACGAGCATTACTTGCTCGCAGAAGGAGGCGCCGGCCGCCCACGCATCTGCGCAGCGAACCATCGCCGCGAGCAAGGTGGAGAGCGTGAGAACCCTCACTCCCAGGGCCGCCACAAGCTCCCGCCTCGGCGTCTTCCACGCCGGACACTCGGTGAGCGTGTGCGGACCTGAGTCCTCGCTCGCGTCGTAGTGATGGCACTCGGACGTTGGCTCTTTCTGCATCCGACGCAGATACTTTCCGAAGCATCCGTGCTCGGTGATCATCTGCGTCAGACGGTACGAGAGGCTGCCGTGTGACCTCTCTAGCCACTCCCCCATGATGGGTCTTACCGCCGCTACTACGGCGTGCCCTGCCAATTGAGTAGCTTGACTGGGGAAGTACATAGTCCTACAGAATACCGCGGCCATAATAACCTCGTGTTGTGTTCCTAGCGGCAAGTAGGGTAGCCAGAGCTCACTGGATAGTTTTCATGCTGTCAGAGGGAAGACCAAAGGCTTGTCCTCCTTTGTCTTCAACTCTGACGACGGCATAGAAACTCTGTATTCTTACAGGGTCGGCAGCACGAGTGTGACTCCCCTGGTTTGCACACGCCCATAGGCCACGCTAACCATTTTCCATCAGGTGGACCGTGTGCTTGTCTGCCACCTAAGTTGTATAAAAAATGATGTCTGTGAGTTTTCAGTTAATTGAAAACATTACTAGAATGTAGTAAAATTTTATTAGGTCACACAGAGCAGATACGAAAACAGTCTAACTTCCCGCCGTACGAGCAATGACTAGAGTTTATAGTTGACCGGCCGAGCATAAACGTCTATCGTGAGAACATTCGCATTGAACTACAAACATAACAAACATAGTCTTTTATAAACTGACCTCGTTCCTAATCGTACAGCTTCAAGAACATGTGGCTTGTTGTTAATCTGTGGCACAGGAACGTCATTCGTACGGTTCTTACGCACATTCTATTGATTAAAAAATCTCACATCTGTATCCATATCCTATAATGAATAGGTAAAAAATTTACCGCGTGGTTCCCGGTAGAGTAGAATTTGGAGCACCCCATCTCTTCCCATGCGGTGTCGTACAAGGCGACTAAGGGATAGGGCTGTTTAACATCAGACAAATATATACAGTCCAGACTCAGCCTCAGATGCATGACTTTATAAAGTCTGGAATAACGTATAGAATATGTTATTCCAGATCTTAATCTATCCCTACTAATGTAATCTGTACTGTTTAACCTGGTAATTTCCGCTTGGGTGGCAGGAACAGTATCAAACTTCGAAGCAGGCGGAGCCGCGGGCAACAGGATTATATACAATGACCACGTATTACTAATAGACCATTTAACTATAGACAATTGTGTTCTTCATAATCCACACCCAATTGTTATTCACGAGGAAAGTATCCTTATATAGGAAGTAACCCTTAATAAGTATTAAGGGTTATTGAAACATTTCCAATAACATTTATTTAATGAATTACCACGAGCTTACCTTATTTATTTTATAAGTCTTAGGCATTAGGGAGGGGTTTTGATCTCGCAAACAATATTAAGTCCTCTACTAACAGCGATCTATGTTACATTTAAAAAAAAGACTAAAACAAATTGTTATACTTTCTTATATCCTAAAATATTATTTGTATAAATATTCACCTTATTTCTGAAGATTCCATGTGTATGAAGAAATATCCAAATACTTGGTCGGCGTAGGTATGTAGAAACATCGATACACAGTTCTATAATATAATAGTTTATAGTATAATCTTCCTTTTGATCGTTTTGACCCCCTGTGTAAATGTATTTTTTTTATACCACTAAGGTGGCAGACAAGCACACGGCCCACCTGATTGAAAGTGGTTACTGTGGCCCATGGACGTTTGTAACACCAGAAGAGTCACAGTCGCGCTGCCAGTAAGTACAGAGTTTCTGTGCCGTCAGTGTAGAAGACAAAGCAGGACAAGGCTTTAGTCTTCCCACAGACAGCACAAATTCTCCAGTGAGCTCTGGCTACCCTACTCACTGCTGGGAACACAACACGAAGTTATAGCCGCGGAGGTACTTTCCCAGTCAGGCTGTTGTTGGATGTTACCGGTTTGTGAGATTATATTTCTATGAACATAAATATTTTACCGATAAATTAAGAGTTTACATTTGCGAGTTAAGGAATTTAAATTTGTATACCCCATTGTTATACCTGATTGCATCTAAAGCTAACATTTTGAAGCCTGAGGTGCTGCCCTACGCTTTCACCTCCCAATATTTCTTAGCTTCCCTTTAATGGAAAAGTCAGAACCTTATTCAATGAGCAGGTGTACCATCGTCAGGTTGATTTGGGTCCTGAATATCTTGGTGGAGGTCTATAACGCGTTGCTGTTCGATATATCTAGAAAATCAATAAACTGTTTTGTTAAATAAACGTTTCCCAGTTAACGATTGCGTATTCTCAGTACAGCATTACGGTGTTCGCTGTAGACTGAGTTAAACAGTCGTTTCCGTGTTTTATGACACATTGAAAACATGTAATGATCTAATGCAATTACTCTAAAACCTTTGTTTTATATGAATTTGTTACGCGATCCACCAACGTGTGCTTTAATGGCGGACGCAGTAAATACTCGTATGAACGTATCAGTGCTTGGGTATTTGTCAATTAGAATAAGAGTTGCTTTACGAGGGTCAGATCGCCTGTAATACTGGTCTCGTGTCCAAAACTCATCGGAACTTATTATGAAGATTTTTCTAAACTGGTATTCTATAAAACCGCTAAGGAGTGTCTAAATAATAAATATCCATTCGTCACAATTTTCGCATCGAACATAAAACCAGAAGTGTCACTTGATGCTGACGCGATCCTTTTTGCCAAGGAGTTACGATCACCCTATTTAAAACACGAAGTTCATTCAAGACATTCCTTTCAGACATTCCAAATTCTCTCATCATACCTATCAAATGAAAGGATCTGTAGTTTATTACGATCTAAGTTATTAGTATTCTTGGTAACATCTCCAGGAGCATTGTGGAAACGAGTTTTTAGCATAGTCGTAACGTTGGTAGTCATTGGATTTCAATCGGTTAACATAGAAGAAGAAAAGTCATCTAACTTAAATGTGTCTGTCTTAATATCACGACATCTACGCAGAAGGCGCAGGTTCAATGCCCGCCCAGTGCAAATATTTGTATGCATGGTTTTTTTTATACCACTTAGGTGGCAGAAAAGCACACGGCCCACCTGATGGGAAGTGGTTACCGTGGCCTATGGACTTGTGCAACACCATGGGCGTCACACTCGCGCTGCCGACCCTTAAGAAACCTCCTAATACCCCTTTTGAAGAACCCCATATTGTAGGCGCATGGGAAGACCGCAGCAGAGAGTTCATTCCACAGCTTGAGTGTGCGTGGGATGAAGTTTCTTTCATACCGCACAGTCCGTACCGTCTCAGGTTGCAATGTGTGGGGATGAATTCCCTGCCTACGGCGAGCGGTGCGATATTAGAATGTTGCTGTGGGCATCATGTCAAACAATTCTTCTAGAAGAACACACACAGCGAAGAAAAGTCCCTCCTAAAACGGAGAGGTTCCACATCACCTGTGAGTATGGGACTGTCAACCAGCCTCAACGCCTGTCTTTGCACCGAGTCGAATGGGTCAAGCTGGTAAGAAGGCCCTCCAGCAAAATGGTGAATATGGGTATTTGCATTGCTTTGGGTGTTTCTATATAATATTCTATATAATACGAGTACGTATGTATTTACAAAAAAAGTATTTAAGTATGTTTATCCGTATTTTAGTTTTCATAACACAAGCTAGTTAAGCTAAGCTTACCATGGGTCTAGATAGCGTTGTGTGGAATGTTGTAGAACATTTATTATTATTAATACGAACCGTATAGTCCACTTAGAGCACCCAGCCGAATAGCACCTAGCCTGAGTTACACCACTAATGTCTTTCCTGGTGAATGCTCAGACTGCTCTCTGTAATTGTCATTCAGTCGAAATTCTCGACTACATATTTCAAAAATGATAATACAATATGAAGATTTCAATAGACCGATCACATTAAGGTCAACAATAGTGGAACTAAGATTTTGCTTCACACATCGCCGATATAACGTCACGCCACGCCCCGGAGAGACCTATTGTATCAGTTCCGGTCGCCGTCACGCTTGACTAATTCCCTTGTCCGACATCTAGTAATATCTTTGAAGCGTAATAGACTGGATATTACGACACCGTCGCCCGTGGTGAAAATAATTTGAATAATCTAAGAGTACCTATATAAAAATGTCATATTTGTTTGTTCGCATTTTATGCCTCGCCGTAACGTTCATACGATGACGATAAAATTTATGCTTAACTCAAAGAGAGATTAATTCAAAGCATGTCCTTTCTTGTAAAAGACCCAAAAGAAAAAGAGGAGGAGGAGACCGATTCCTAAGCTCCAAATGGAACTTTCAGATGCAACCGGTATCGGAGTTTTTTTTATACTACTTAGGTGGCAGACATGCACACGGCCCACCTGATGGAAAGTGGTTACCGTGCCTATGGACGTTTGTAACACCAGAGGAGTCACAGTTGCGCTACCAATACTGTAAATACAGAGTTTCTGGGCCGTCAGTGTAGAAGACAAAGTAGGTCAATAGTCTTCCCACTGACAGCACAAATTCTCCAGTGAGCTCCGGCTACCCTACTCACCGCTGGGATCATAACACGAAGTTAGCATTATTTAGTTGTATTCAGGCCTTCGATTCTACGAAAGCAATACCACTGTCATACCACAGACACTTCCGAAAATGGTATTCAATTTTAGCTTTTATTTCCATACAAATAAAATCCAAAATTAAATGAGATGAGTTTCATTCACTCTGCATAAAGTCTTTTAATTTTGAACTTTAACTGTATTGCTTTAAAGTCTAAAATGAAATAGAGTTTTAGCTAGATGTTTTAGTTATATATAAAATTGGCTAAAAACAGAACTGTTTTGCTAGTAGTCGCTAGTGTTATTGAAATTTGCACGTGCTGTGATTGTGACGTACACTATAAATGACGTCAAACTCAGATACCCGGAATATCTGTTCTATAAATCAGACTCGTACGTACCTATTTGTTGTATCGAAATCTACTGACAAATAAACATTAGAAATGGTCGGATTCTTCCAATTGGCCAGCGCGGTAGCCTAGTGGTATGGGTAATGGACTGCTGAGACGAGGTCTCGTGTTCGATCCCAAATTTAACCATGGCACACATCAATGACTTTTCGATGCTTTTCGTAGTTAAGTGTGTATTTATCGCAGGTTTATAAGTGCCCGGTTAATGGCAATAGGCTCACCACCTATTACATTGGGACCTAAACATAAACTGGCGAAATGTGGGTGCTAGCACCTCTGTCTACCCCTTCGGGGATATAGGCGTATGTTTATGTTATGTTATGCCATTCTGGACGAGTGCTTAGAGCCCCGCAGTCCATTAGCGGTAAATATAATTTCAAAAACGGGTATATAAACCAATAGAGAACTTAAGATCTATGTATCAAATCTTGTGTTATACTCGTAATTAGAAGTTTTCAGGACCCCTAAAGCGTTAAAAACTGCCCTTTTTAGGGTTTCGTACCTCAAAAGGAAAAAAATATCGAACCCTTATAGGATCACTTTGTTGTCCGCGTGTCTGTTTGTCTGTCAAGATCTTTTTCTCAGGAACGCATAGATGTATCAAGATATAATTCATACCATATACTCAGGTCTATCACGTCTTGAACCTGTGCAAAAATCAAACTTCTAAGTCATCGTATTCAAAATATATTACGGTTTATGTAGCTTAAGTTACGGAACCCTCGGTGCGCGAGTCCGACTCACACTTGACAGGCTTTTTATTATATGTAATAATCACTATCGGATATTTCAGTCAATATTCATATATGCACAATTCGCACAGCGGCGTGTATTGTATGTCTGGGCCTGTCTGCTAAAGCAAAACCCACTGTCATACCACGAACACAGTTAAGAATCGATTTAATTTTAGAATTTAAAGCAATGCTGTTAAACTCTAAATTAAAAAGCTTTTTGTAGAGTGAATGAAAAAGTTTAAGGAAACCATTTTCATTTAATTTTGGACGTTAAGTGTATTGAAATAAAGTCTAAAATTTAATGCCATTTTTTACAGTACCTGTGGTATGACAGTAGTTTTGCTTTAGTAGAATCGAGGGTCTGGTCGTTTGATAAAAAGGACTTGAAGTTTTTTTTTTTTACGTGCGCAAAATCCCCACTGATACCCCCCCACCGGAGCCGGTGGAAGAGGTTATGTCGGACTCGAACCGACCAAAACGCACGCCGCCTGTGGGTCGCTTTGTTTGCCGAAGGTGAGGTTGACAGGCATATCCCTCGCACCCCGGCCGACCCAGGGCCATCTCTAACGATCTGGCCCTCTCCTCGGGTGTGGGGACTACAGAGTCCCCAACTCGTCCCCGGAAACGGGGAGGCGCGCCGCGCCGCGGCCTGCTTCTGCCAGGGTGACAGGCGGCTCCACCAGTCACCCCAGGGCCTGCGCTCATGGGGGGCGGAGGTCGTTCATCGACCTGATAAAAAAGGCTTGAAATATTTGCAGTTGTGTAATTTCAGCGCACAATCTCTGAAATGTATTTGATAAAACATTTGCATCGATGTTCGAGCATTCCGTCGATTAGTGCGTCGTATATTCGTCCCTATTGCGTACGCACTACGTCATTTCCCTCACTTGTATTAATAAAATAATAATAAATCCATCGCACTATCGTCTGGTCAAACTTGTAGCGATAATTTCAAGCTTTACTAGTATTGAAACTGCCACTTAGCGTAAATTATTTTATGTCTGTTATTAATTACGTACGTGTATAGGAATCTTATTCGGTTCATGCGAGATTCGAACCCGCGTTCTTTCCCTTACTAGGGGAACGCTCAGACCACTAAGCCACATGACCTTCACACGAAACCATCGCTGGTTAGAAACCCACCTGAACCGTTTAAATTTTTTCTATATCTTAATATTATTATTTTTTATACCACTTAGTTGGCAGACAAGCACACGGCCCACCTGATGGGAAGCGGTTACCGTGGCCTATGGACGTATGCAACACCAGGGGTGTCACACTCGCGCTGCCGACCATGAAGAAACCTTCTGATGCACCTCTTGAAGAACCGCATATTGTAGTTTGTTAGTTTGAACGCAGTAATCTCAGAAAGTACTGGTTCGAATAAGTCTTTTTGTATTGAATGTGTTGTTATTGAAGAAGGTTATATAGTCTATAAACCATCACGCTACAAAGGGTTCAAAGGAGTGGTACAGGTTTTCAAAATTTGCCACGGGCGAATCTTAAGCTGTTCTAAATATAATTTCTCCATTATATAATTGATCCAATAATCTATTTACCCTGATTGGCGTATCAACAATCTATTAACAGTTGAAGGTATGTTTCAAATAAATTGAAATATTCAATCTAGTCCCCAATATAACGTTGTTTAAATTTAGTCCAACCCCAATTCTCGCGTCGATTAACGGTTCGAGGTCTTTAGTTCGTCCTAATTCACTCGTCCCACTTCATACCAGATGATCAATAAGTAATTAAAATCCATTTAGCTATGTATGTTATAGATTATAACGTTAATTTGTGCTTATCCGTGTTTTAGTTGCGGTCATAGTCATTATGTAAATGGTTGATACAGTTTGTGGAGAACACTTTAGTGTGACTAAAGTGCCCGTTTATGTTGCTTTCCGCTTAATGATATTTAAAGTTGTCTCTGAAAGACGAGCGCCTTTATAATGATGCAATTATAGCAAAATACTGCTATGCTTTCCGATTTTACACGGTCAATTAGATATGTTCGTTTTAGCATAATGGCACATTATGCGGAGAATCGGGAGCAATAGCGTGCATTAGAAGTGGGTTATGTCCAGCAGTGGACTGCGATCAAGTTTTAAGCCAGATTTAAAATCGTAGAAAATCATCGCACGAAACTGTTCTCGATGCAGATCCACTTTTAAATGAGACACGATAATTCGATTTGGCTCTCAAAAAAATATTGAGGGAAATTCAAAATTGAATAGCGGCCAGTATCTTAATTCAATTCAAAAATAAATGGGCCATATTTATAAAAAAAAAATGACTAGCGGCCAGTATCTTATATAAAAAAAAACTTTTTTTGCAAAACTTTCTGAGTGGCCTGGTACTCTTTCTTCTGCCAAGGTAGGCTGAGGTATAGAGCTTCCTCTACTATTGTGGTATAATAGCGTTTGATCTCCTTCGTATTCTCGGTTCCTTTTACCGATTACTATTTTATAACTTTAATAATACATACTAATATAATTATATTGTAAAAAATAAATTTCTTGACTATGTCTATGAAGGTATATGTACTTATTTGACGCGTTAACTGTGAAAATAAAAAATGAGCTCTGAAAACTCGCTACTTGAATTGAAGAGACATCTGTGACAGCTCCTCAATCTAGAATTCTTCATTACCACTATCATTTGTCAAAGTTATAATCAATAACGTGCTGCACGAGTCTCCTCTCCTATTTTAAAAGAATTTAACCAAGTACTGTTTGTAAAATGGCACCTACATAGTGTGATAATAAATATACATGCTTTTCTTATACAACATCGTCATACCATTAAAGGTATTTATCCTCCTTTTGTCAAAATTCAATTATTGATAGTTTACGCATAACTTAATACGCAAGAGCTGAACGCCCGTAATTGAGTTAAGAATTTTGATGAAATTCCGAGAAAATCTAATAACGATGTACAACTCGATTATAGGTTATTTATAATATAGTTTGGCTGTTGTTATGATCATGTTAGAGCTCTGAGACCTCGTGGCCCGCACGTAATATGTTTTATAATTGAATCACCTTTGCGGCAGGAAATTCTCAGCTCTCGTAGCCGCATACACTCGTAGCTGGTAACTTTATCACGAGATGCTTTCCATCCGCGACAGTATATTGAACATTACAATTACGGTTTGTAATTTTACCTACATTACACTACACTACAGTTACATAGAAATATGGAGTTCATAAGGAGTTTTAAAGTCCCTATTCAGTAAGTGATTAACACAATATCAGTGTTCCTTGCTAGATAGAAACAATTTACAGGTCTAGTTATCTGTGCGTGGTAATCACATGTTGCCGGTATCATCCTCCTTGTTATCATTTAGCAGAAATGAAGACGATTTAGGATAAACGATTGAATAAAACTTCTTTGAAGCAATTTTTGGCAGTGAATAAAATAGGTGGTGGGCAGGTGGTACCGATCGTGTTTTGTTGACCATATTTAGTAGTATATGGAGCGAGCAATACATCCTGCATCCCTCTCCCTCTGGATCGTGGCCCAAAATACAATCACTTATAACACATCATGGTAGGTTCACTGGCATATGATGATGCGCCTGACATGAGTAACATGTTTTTACTCTTGTCACCATGACTGCTTATTTTATTTTTTACTTTACGATATTTCAGCTTTTAGATACACAAATAACTGTTTTAGCAATGACTGAACACGTTGCTTATCTTGTCAATAGCAAATACTTCAGACTGTCTGGCGATTTGGATGTTCAGCAGGCAATATCCGACAATAATATTTATGAACTATACCGTTGCAAAGAGATCATAGGATTTTGTTTACACAAGCAAATTCACGAGTTTACGATCTAGCTGTAAGAAACCATGTTGAGAGTGGTTTTACTGGTCTCTAATTAATAAAATAGCATATAGGAAATCCATTAGGACGCATTGCCGAAAACCCTGTCAATTGTTTGCAACGCACCACTGCCGTACTAAAACAGGGGTAAATATTGTAGGGAACACAATTATAACTTTACGTATGCATGCTATTTTGAATAAATATTGTGTTTTTTATTTATTTATTTATTCTTTGCAAATATGGGTTACATAAGATGTTACATTCATTAGGTATATAATGTAGTTTCGCCTTATTCCACCATAATAGCCATGCAATTTAAAAGCTAAATTAGGTACAAAATACTAAACAATAATCTGATATCTTACTTCTAGAAATTTTCATACTATCAAATTAATTATATTTATACATTCCAGAATACAAATGAAAATGTCATGGTACCTATGGCTACTTAAAAATTAAAATTAACAATGTCATAATGTATTATCTCAATTGTATTATAAATTTATATGAGGCTGTTTATTTACCCAAATAAAAAAAAATGAAACCTGGCAACTCTAGTAGAAAGAGAGGACAGACACGCCTCACACCCGTATCTCTTAAATCTAATAATAACACTGTGAAGGCACATGGCCGATAGAAACTAGAGCCACATAACGTATAAAAGTCACTCTTTTGATATTTTTGCGCGTTTTATATGGCTATAACTTTATTATTGCTCGCGAAGAATGAGATATTAAGTTCTGGGGGTGAAGGTATTGTTAGAATACGAAAAACGACTATAAAACTAGTTTTTCACTCTTGATAGATTTAATATTCTGTTAGGCTGTTAGAAAAAATATTAGTGAAATGAAAAATAGTTAGAATATTATATTTTACTTAAGTTTTATTTCGTTCCTAGCTGATGATTACTAGCTGGCTTCGCCCATGAACCTAATCCCGGGACTGAACTGTACAATGTCCCACATACATACAAACATCTTCACAAATGTTCACATTCATAATTAGTAGGATTTATAATATTAGTTGGATGTAGGGTAGTAGAATATCGAACTGTTACTTAATCAAATCGATCAGGTAATCAAGAGTCGATCGATTTTCTTAAAACTGTAGACTAGTCTAGCTAGAGGCAGACAAGCACACGACCCACCTGATGGAAAGTGGTTACCGTGGCCTATAGACGTTTGTAACACCAAAGGAGTCACAGTCGCGCTGGCAATCCTGTAAGTACAGACTTTCTGTGCCGTCAGTGTAGAAGACAAAGCAGGACAAGCCTTTAGTCTTCCCACTGACAGCACAAATTCTCCAGTGAGCTTTGTCAGCAGTTATGATATGGTATAAAATAGAATGTGTTTATCTATTTATGTGTGATTCTGTAGCTTGCGTGCTAGCTAGAATACACTATATTGCATAGTTTCAAGAATCGCTATTTATTATAATGTCGTCTGAGGGTGACATTCCTTTATCAAATACTATTAGTTATTCTGTGCCAGTAGCTTGCTCGCACGTGAAGGGAACATTGTTGATAATGTCTTCATCTTAATACCACTTCACGCTATGCTGTGTACACACCAACCGAACTTAGGTGAATATTTCCATAGTTTCTCATCCTAGCGCCGTCGATTGCATTCTGTCGTTTCATTCATCATGTTCGTTTCATTAGGACACGCTGTCCTAATGAAACGAACTCAACGTGGCGTCCACACTGGTTTATTCGCATCCGTTTGTCAAGTAGCGTACGCCTTCATTCATTTTGGTTTGTTTATGGTATTAGACCAAAAGGATAACAAGCAACCAGAATACCGCGGCCATAATAACTTTGTGTTGTGTTTTCGGCGGTGAGTACGGTAGCCAGAGCTCACTGGAGAGTTTTTGTGTTGTCAGTGGGAAGACCAAAAGCTTGTCCTGCTTTGTCTTTTACACTGATGGCACAGAAACTCTCTGTGCTTACAGGGTTGGCAGCGTGAGTGACTCCCTTGGTTTTGCACACGTCCATGGACCACGGTAAGCACTTTTCATCAGGTGGGCCATGTGTTTGTCTGCCACCTAAGTGGTATAAAAAAAATCAGTCCCTTATCAGTATTCCTCTGATGAAAAATTTGTAGACAGCGGTTTTCATAGACAGCCCTATAATAAAAACTACACAATAAACAGATTAGTTAATGAATACATAATGCACCAAACTAATCATTGGAAGACGGCCGGGGCATGCGTATCAATGAATATTTTAAAAGTTAGTAAGTTAGACTTACTCAGTTATAATATACTAGCTGACCCGCCCCAGCTTCCCCTGTGGCATATTTTGAAACATCACATCACCTATTTGAGCCATTATTTCTTTAGTTTTCAAATAATGTTTAGAAATATAACGGATTTAACCGACCAAGAACCAAGCTGTTCGGAGACTCTTTCCTTTGTAACACCATTAAGGCCTGGAATTCATTACCAGCACCACTCTCTTTTCTGAGACTTCCTTCAGGTTACCACAAGGCGAGGCAACGTCTAATTGACGTGTCTTATATATAAAATTAAAAAAATACATTGTCGAACCAGTAGTTTCTGAGATTAGGCGTTCAAACAAACTGTTACTTAATCTGATCAGAAACTCTTCAGCTTTATAGTATTATTATAGATTTACACTTGGCCCCGCTAGGCATCAAGCTAAGGACGACGAACGTTGGAGCCGGAAGGCGAATTATTTAAAAAAACTCATTAAAAAATAATAATATTAAAACAGTTAATTTAATATTTTTAATGAGCCTACATACACTTTAGCTACATACATTTAGATGAACTTGGTAGGAATAGCAACGGTGAATTACTTCCACTTCTCCTACTCATGCATTTCAATTATAACGTGGTTTTGGATGGTTTCGGCCGAAGGTGCTGTGGCTTAGTGGTCAGAGCGTTCCCCCTATGAGGGAAAGATCGCGGGTTCGAATCCCGCCTGACCCGATTAAATTTTTTCTATATCTTAATCGATTTACATGGTTCATTTTCGAAGATAATGCACAATCTGTATCGTCATCCAATGCTAAGAGGATGATATGTAATATTAAAAGCTATTTTCATACATATTATATCACAGAGTCTCAAATAAAGTTTTATACGGTAGCGGCATATTGATTTGGCATTTCTTGTTGGCTCGATACTGAATGAAGACCCATCCTACCGACACGCACCGCTGAATAATGAAACGGTTTAACGGTTGAGTATCACATTAGTCCAGATAATTTGGGTCATGAATTTTAATGTTCAATCTGCTAACAACTTTGGCCTTTTAACTAACCATTCGATTACTTAAAAGTCCTTACTGTGTACAAATCAGCGTCAGCATAATATATTTCTTTGCCTTTGATGCCTTCTCGACCTTGGAAGTTTGCAAATAAAAGCAAATGCGATCATCCACACATGGCAACCAAATAAAAAACCCACAAACGCTCGGTAAGCGAATTGTATGGGCATAGTTGTCAAATAGGCAATAAAGCCAATACTTTATGGTACGTACTCGTGGTAATTATTTACCAAATATGTATGTCAAACACGCAAATACAAAAATAGCTATCTGAAGTGCCACCATAACACCAATATTTTGTGTTAGCAAACAATAATTTAAAAATAAATTCTGACGACAGTATTGTGATCAGTATTATTAGCTTTTCTGAGAAATTTTGCGCTCTCTAATTCAAAAAGTACAAGGTAAACTTCTAAGTAATATACCTACTTAAATTAAGTACGTTTTGAAAACAAGATTAATAACAAACGGTTTCTTTCCACGAAAATTTGCGGGGTCTATAAAAGAATATGTTATCAAATTTATCTACGGCCAAAATATCTCGTTGGCATGTCCTTTGATCTTGAACATTTTCTTCGTAAATATTTTAGATGGGAATATAGCGAAACTATGTATGTTTATTAATAGATAAATTAGATACATACATATAATCACGCCTTTATCCCCGGAGGGTTAAGCAGAAGTGAATTAACACCCACATTTCACCAATCATTAAATTCGGTCCCACGTAATAGGGGGTGAGCTGTTGACTTCAGCCATTCATTTGAGACTGAGTCTGGACTATATATATCTGTCTGATATTAAACAGCCCTATCTCTAAGTCGCTTTGTATGAAACTGCATGGGAAGAGGTGGGGTGGTCTAAATTCTACTCTGTCGGGAACCACGTGGTTATATGTTTCTTAATAGTTTGTAGTTAAGCACTTTGTTATTTATAACTATCGCGGTATGAATTCATCAATATACAACGGTTTGGGCCTTTTTTTTTTACGTGCGCAAAATCCCCACGGATTCCTCCCCGCCGGAGCCGGTGGAGGAGGTTATGTCGGACTCGAACCGACTAAAACGCACGCCGCCTGTGGGTCGCTTTGGTTGCCGAAGGTGAGGTTGACAGGCATATTCCTCGCAACACGGCCGACCCAGGGCCATCTCTCACGATCTGGCCCTATTCTCGGGTGTGGGGACTACAGAGTCTCCAACTCGTCCCCGGAAACGGGGAGGCGCGCCAGGCGCACCACGGCCGCGGCCTGCTTCTGCCAGGGTGACAGGCGGCTCCACCTGTTACCCCCAGGCCGGAACAGTGCTGGACTTTACGCGATTAAATCATGGAAAGTCGTCAGAAATAGTAAGTTCCATGATTTATGCGCGAAACGTACCGAACCGCTGTTTAATTATTAAGCACTTTGATCAACAAAATCAACAATATTTACTATAATAGTTGTGATATAGCTATTGTTCATCAAAAGTTTTTATTGTTACCGAATCGCGTTTTGGCAGTTTTATGTTTTCACATTTACAGGATATCGCCCACGAAATATTGCAAGCGTTATTGCGTAACTGAGATTAGCGATTGTACACAAATTAGCAATTTCGTTTATGTGTACCAGACTTTATCAGTATTCTATTAAGTTCTTAGGAGTCAACATTATCTAATATAGTATAAAATTCTTGTGCCACAGTTTTAGTGTTTATACTCCTCCGAAACGGCTTGACTGATTTTGGTGAAATTTTATATGTATATTCAGTAGGTATGAGATTAGGTTTATACATCCCTACGTGTTAAGGGTGGTTCACATTTTTTTTTTTTTACTTTTTGCAGAAATTCTTTTTTTGTTATTTTTATATGGTGTGGAATTGAAAAATACATTTAGTCCTAAATTTTTACCCTCCTACCACCGACCCCTATGTTTTGATAGCATTTTATATTTTTCAACCCCGGTCGATAGTTGATCAAGAAATAATTCATATGGCACAACCACGTTTGCCAGGTCAGCTAGTTAATGAATGAATGAATCTACAAAGTAATTTATAAATTACTTTGTAGATTCATTGGAATTATAAAGAAAGGACATTAAAAGTCAAAGTTGGCAATTATTTGCCATGCCATGTTTATACATGAATAACATAATTTAAACCTTCGCATTAATTCAGTGGGGGACAAACTCTCAACAATTTGTAGCTAATGAATTTCGTCCTCATTCTAAATAATTTATGCATTATGAACAGATGAGCTCACTCGGTCACTGGTGACTGACGGAAAATTACTTCATCCTCATATACTAGGAAAATATTTTTGACTGGATTTAGAGGACGTAGGACACGACGGTATTTCTATCCAATTGAGCAGTGCGACTGGGGAAGTACCTCCGCCCTACAGAATACCGCGGCCATAGTAACCTCGTGTTGTGTTTCCGGCGGTGAGTAGGGTAGCCAGAGCTCACTTGAGAGATTTTGTACTGTCAGTGGGAAGACCATAAGCTTGTGCTGCTTTGTCTTTTACACTGACGGCACAGAAACTCTTGTGTTTACAGGGTTGGCAGCGCGAGTGTGACTCCCTTGGCGTTGCACACGTCCATCGGCCACGGTAACCACTTTCCATCAGATAGGCCGTGTGCTTGTCTGCCAACCAAGTGGTAAAAAAAAAGTTACAAAGCTCAGTGCAAATATTTGTATGCATATGTATATTTGCACTGGTCTGGGTGTTTTTATGTACAATATGTATGTATGTTATCTTACATAAAGGGTTCAATCGCATTCTCGATTCCATAACACAAGCGAGTCAAGCTATGCTTGCCATGAGTACCATGAGTAGCTATGGTTACCAGACGGCGCGGGTTCGATTCCCGCTTATCGCAAATATATATATGTTATATGCGTGCAAGCTAGTTCAGCTAAATGGGTCTCGATAGCGTTGTGTAGAATATTGTAGAAAAATATTAAAACAAAATGTAATTATAAAGGATGTGTGCGTGTTTATTTTTTTTGTTTAGTAATCGCTCAACAGATTAGAACCGATACATATCTATCTATATATATTATTATTATGCTACTTTTTATCCTGGAAGTAGGGTCCCGTGGGAAGTTGCTGCAATACCTAGGCAGGCTAGTTTAACATATTATAAGTATTTTTATAGGTTACTTTTTTCTCTACTCGTTTTGTAGATGACTGTAGCGTAAAACGTTGTATATATCCTGTGGTTACATATAAATATATATAAAAAATATCGGAGGTAATAAAAATATTTAAATAAGGGTTCAAGTCTTTTGAACCGTCATATCCTTAAACACATGACGAGAATATTTTCTGACGCAGAATAATTAAGCCCGCAGAACGAGGATACAGGTCATTTCAGAGTTCTTTTATAGCTAAGTTAACGGTGACATGTTTGAAGTGGGGTGTCTGGGATTTCAACAGGAGCGACTGCCATCAGACGCCCAACCCCGAGAGGAAAGTATGCACCAAAACGTCGTCTGTCAATCAGCAGATATTGTGGCTAACAGGTGACTGGTTGGCTTTTGGCCAGTACCCCGAAGAACTGAGTGAGGCCCCATAACTCTCAACAGTGTCATCATCTTCCTGCCCTTTTTTTTTTTATTTACGTGCGCAAAATCCCCACGGATACCTCCCTACCGGAGCCGGTGGAGGAGGTTATGTCGGACTCGAACCGACTAAAACGCACGCCGCCTGTGGGTCGCTTTGGTTGCCGAAGGTGAGGTTGACAGGCATATCCCTCGCACCCCGGCCGACCCAGGGCCATCTCTCACGATCTGGCCCTCTCCTCGGGTGTGTGGGGATCACAGAGTCCCCAACTTGTTCCCGGAAAACGGGGAGGCGCGCCAGGCGCGCCGCCGCCGCGGCCTGCTTCTGCCAGGGTGACAGGCGGCTTCACCTGTCACCCCCAGGCCGGCGCTCATGGGGGGCGAAGGTCGTTCATCGATCTCTGACGCCCGAGTTGCCTTCGTACGCGGGCAGCTTGGCTTGCGATCCTTCGTCGCTCCCGCTGCCGCTCCCGCCCCGCCTCCTCCTTCACGAGCATTACTTGCTCGCAGAAGGAGGCATCTTCCTGCCCTTATCCCAAGATTATTTGTGGCCGGCGCAACATCTGTTCTTTTTCCATTTATCTCTATTTGCAGTCATTTCAACATTCACTCCCTTCTTTACCATACCATCATTCACACAGTCTATCCACCTCATTTTAGGTCTCCCTCTTCCCTTGTAGCCACTTCCATAGTTAGTGCCTTCCTTACGACATTACTGAAAGTCCTTCGTACTGAATGTAATGTCGTAAGCACATGTGCCCTACGCACATGCCCGAACCAGGACAACTCTCAAGAGTCAGTATCAATATGATCTGGATATTTACCATGTTGCATTGTTTTGAGTTTCCGATACTTCGGCGCTGTTGCAAGCACCATGATCACGGAGGAACTGGAGTAGTGGCGGTGAACAGAGAAAAATGTTTTTCTAGGAGTAATTATATCGATCTACCCTCTTTCCAGTTCTTTTACTACGCGTATCTGCTCTACCACTGGTTTCACTCTCACTACAAACTCGAACCCGATCTGGATCACATTCACGACACACGATGCTTACTGTATCCACTCGCGATTTTGTTTTGGCTTGTTCCCGATTGTTTTTGCAAATACTGTTACTGATGTGAGTGACCATGATAGTTTAAATAACTCCCAACAGTGTAACTGTAAATAATGAAATTGATAGTAGGTACTACATATTATTTATTCTGTGCTATAGGCGATTTTTTTTATATATAGAGCACGTCAAATAGACTTCGCCTTGCCTGATGGTAAGCTGAAGGCAAAGTCTCAGAACAGAGGGTCACCATTACTTACACATATCATGTGACAATGGTGACACTCAGCTTGACGGCCTCATCATATGCTTTTTCACGCCCCGCTTGAAGGACCCGGGACTGTAGGAAGAATTGCTGTAATGAATTCAAGGCCTTAATGGTGCGACAGAGGAAAGAGTCACCGAACCGAATGCAAAAAATGGGCTATAAAAAGGCTCAGAAGATGAATGTGAATAACAAAATAAATCGAAACAAAACGTTATTTCTTTGATTACTAATATTAGACTTCGACATTATCAGTTATTTTCGTACCTCTTTTACCTCCTTTTGTAATCGGAATTAATGAGAGGATCGTAGGCGTTTCCGCTCTATTTTTACCAAATATCGACTTAATTACTAACCGATAAAGCTTTGTTTGCATTCGTGAAACAAAAGGAAGTGTTGTTTATTCAAACGCCCTGAGGCTTCACCCCTCAGCCTACCCCCACACCGCACCGGTTCTATTCTCTGGTAATCTGAAAGCACTGAGAGAAAACCGATTACGTATAAGGCGTGATTTTACTTCGTTTTATAAAATGTATTGGTAAAGTTTAAAATTGACAAAGTTTTGTTGTTTTGGGAAGACGGAGGAATCATATGATATACATACAAAATATTTCTATATCTACATAATTAAAAAAAAATCTTTTCTCTATATATCTGTAAATAGAAAGAATTTGCAAATTTTATTTTCATTATGTAACCTGCATTAATTCGCAATTTTATACAATTGCAAATTAAAAACTGTGTCGAATTCTGCGCCACTACATTTGAAATTTATCTCGTTGTCTAGACACTGCTTCAATTGACGTTCAATAGTTATATGTATGAAATTGTAGCACAATCATATTTAAAAAAAAAAATTTTTTTTCATAAACGTGTTTTTTTTTTCATTTGAAGTCGAACTGCGCCTTTATATGAATAAAATACAAAGCGCAACCAACAAAGTGAAATAGGTGTTCCGTCACACATTGCTTTTTCCTGCCAATCTATTGGAGTAATTGCCACACGTTCACCGTTGCCGGAATTCGACACAATACTCTCGCAAGCGGCTGTAATGTAATAGTGTAAATATTATTGTTTAATGTGTTCAAAGAGTATATTCGCTATGATTCTTGGAATATATTTTTCGCGGCCAGGTGTATTTGTCACGATCTATTTTGTTAGTTTAGTGGTGAATAAATATTTGAGTGCTTTGATGGTGGAGCGACAGTGAATGCGATTTTCTATGAGGATACGATTCCTGGACAGTGCCATTAGATATTTCTAGAAAATGTTTCTATTAGTTACCTTGAAGCTGAATGAAGGGACCTAAAATAATAATATATAGGTAATCTCATTCGCTCCAGCTAAGCAAGCAAACGCTAAGCTTGCAATAGAAAGAAGGATTCCAACAGGGAATAAATTGTATAAACCTGAAACCTACGAGTTCCTAGATATGAAACAGTTTTGTAAAGGTATGATTCCGAAGGCGACTGCATACGACAACTGAAAACCCGGAGCGTACCGTGAAATACACTTGAATATATTAATTTTGTTCCTGGTTTTAATTCATTGCGTCTTCTCAATAGTGCCGTTTATCCATAAACAAATTTATGTGTATTATATGAAGTTTATTTCATGGAACATTCCGCGTCTGCAGTTGTCGTATGCAGTTACCTTCGGAATCACACCTTAACGGGTACTACTACCTGAAAATACTTATGGTATATCACTGATACAAATAATATCAAGATTCAAATATTGTTTGAATAACACGTGTACATACACTCGAGAGCAATGAATCCGGGTCACTTAAAGAATCCTAAAAATCTCGGAAACTAAAAATGCTAGGTTAATGCAATAAATTGTATTTAATAGACAATGTAATACTCCTTAAATGAAGGTATTAAAACTTCTTAGTTATTGTAAAGTTATATCATAAAAAAATCAAATTTGAAAAAGGGCCACTTTCGAAGATGGAACTACGAAATTACAGCATTTGGTGTTGCTTTTGTTTGTAATCTGTCATTTATGTGGGTACATAAACCATGTTGATAGTGCTCTATATTCATTAATCAAGCTGAAATTATGTCGCTTACGCCTGAAGAATGCACCAGAATACTTACAATGCTGGAAACCGGCCGGAGTCAGCGCGATACAGCCAGGACTGTCGGTGTGTCGCTGTCAACAGTACAAAGAGTTCTCCGACGTTACGAAGAAACTGGTTCTAACCTACGCAGACCAGGAACGGGCAGAACCAGGTGTACCACAGCACGAGAAGACCGATACTTGGTGAACACCATGCTTCGAAATCGCTTTCTCACAGGAACTGAACTCACCAATCAGTTTCGACGCCTCGGAGGAAGTAACCCAAGTGCATGGACAGTAAGACGTCGGCTTGCTGAATCTAACTTAAAACCCCTTAGACCTGCAAACGGCCCTAAACTGGAGCGTGGGCATCGTATTTCGAGACTAAGTTATGCCCAGAGCCACGTAAATTGGAGTATTGAAGATTGGTCAAAAGTTATGTTCTCCGACGAATCAAAATTTATGCTCTACAAGCACGATGGAAGACACAGAGTGTATCGAAGACCAGGGGAAAGATTCAAGCAAGCATGCATCGAAGAAAAAGTAGCCTACGGTGGTGGGTCTGTACTTGTGTGGGCCGGAATTTCTTCTGAAAGTCGCACAGAGCTGGTGATCATAGAAAACGGCTCTTTAACTAGCGTAAGATATGTGGAAGAAATCCTCAATGATCACGTTGGTCCATTTATGGTCAATTTAGGTGAGGATGCTATATTTATGCATGACAATGCCAGACCTCATACAGGTAGGATTGTGAATGACTACCTTCAAGAGATGAACATTACTCGTATGGAGTGGCCAGCGCGCAGCCCGGATATCAACCCGATCGAGCATGCTTGGGACGAGCTAGGCAGATGCGTAAAACAACGAAACCCTCCCCCAATCACGCTTCGTGAGCTCAAAATTGCTCTCACAGAGGAATGGGAGAATATTCCCCAAAATCGTATAAGGAACTTGGTGTACAGCATGCCAAACCGCGTAAACGCAGTAATGGAAGCACGAGGAGGCAATACGAAGTATTAAAATTCAAGAAAATCGTAATAAAGTTCAAAAATTTCATGTTTCCTATTTTTGTTTTAAGGAGAGATCAGCAGTTTTTTTCTTTATGTAATTTTGTGTTAATAAAATGTATGGTGACTCATATTTTTTTTACTTTCATTTAAGGAGTATTACATTGTCTATTAAATACAATTTATTGCATTAACCTATCATTTTTAGTTTCCGAGATTTTTAACATTCTTTAAGTGACCCGGATTCATTGCTCTCGAGTGTATTTTAGAAAATCCTCAAGGCAAAGATTCGCCAGCTGAAGGTCTACCTTTTAATATTTATTGCCTCATGACTCTTAATCTACTGAATTGCCTAAAGAAACAGATCATTTTAATATATGAATAAAACACACTGTTGGTTGTTATTATGGCATTCATGAAATTATTGGAATAAGTAGCTACCTATCATAAAAATTACTCCTGTACTCAACATCATCATCTTAACGTTGTTTGCGCTTGCATCTGACCTCCGAGTCCGAAATCCACTTTTTTATATCTAGGACACGCCTATTTGACTTTACCTCACCTGATGGTAAGCTAAAGGCTAAATCACAAGAAAGAGGGTCACCATTACAGACACTAAGTAATGTTACAATGGTGGCACTTAGCTTGGCGGCCTCATCAGATGCTTTTTCACGCCCCGCTTCAAGGATCCACGTGAGAAGAAGGAAACACGTGAGCTGGTAATGAATTCTACTTACTCCGGTTTTTGTCTATACAGACAGCCAAATCCAGAAAGGAAATACCTATACCAGAACCTCGTTCAGTAACAGTAGTAAATATTGATAATGCTATACAGTGTCGGTGACATACAATACCAGGGAAACCCATCTCCCGTAGAGTGGTTGTAGTAGTGATTTTCATCCGACACTAAACATACAGCCTATGCAAACAAATAAAGCGTATGTATATAAAATGAACCCACTAGAAATGTTATCAATTTTCTCTAGTAGCAGAAAAATCTAGAGGACCGACGATGGGGTGGTCGAATAAATCGAAAAAACTTGTATCAAACCAGAGGCCTGATTTAGTAATGTCACGTTTTCGAAGTTTTCGAAACGCGTGTTTTCAATTCGATTATCGAACTTTGATAATCCGATGATCTTTCAAAACTAACCCTACTTACTTATCCGCCACAGGATCGACATACCTTCTCAATGTCATGTGCAACTTTATTATCAGATATATGACGTCTTTCTTAACGATAAGTGGCCAGTTATGTAGAAGTAGGTATAAATAAATCCTTTATGGAAACCAGTTACGTAGAAGTATGAAAACATACTTCAAGGAAACCAGTTAACGAAACTCCGGTTTCTTAGATGGCCAAAGCAGAATCACTCATAGAAATATTATTTTATAAGTTTTCGTAAGTTTTGAAAACCGCGGTAGCCTAGTGGTATAGGTAATGGACTGCTGAGAGGAGGTCTCGGGTTCGATCCCAGGTTTTACATGGCACACACCAATGACTTTTCGAAGTTATGTGTGTATTTATCGCAGGTTTATAAGTGCCCGGTTAATGGTAATAGGCTCGCCACCTATTACATTGGGACATAAACATAAACTGACGAAATGTGGATGCTAGCACCTCTGCCTACCCCTTCGGAGATATAGGTGTAAATTTATGTTACGTAAGTTTTGAAAAACCAAGTTTCAAAAAACGTAATTTAACTGAATCGAACCCCAGTAGCGGAAAAAATCGACACGATAGGTGGCCGAATAAATTGAGAATGCTTCACTCAAATCAGGACGAGTAGGGTGACGTGCAATCCGATGGAATGAGATTTAAACGGACAAGTAAACAGTACTGTCTGTTGACTCTCGACCCGCCTACGGTGACCATAATCATATCGGGAATGTCCCTCTTTCAACGTTCGCTCTCCCATAACGGTTATAGCTGAATGAACTACCATGTAACTGACATTAACGAATACAAAACATCAACAATTTGTCATGTTGATGCTTTTATTTTTATTTCTTCCGCTCAACACTGTATTTCAAATATACGGACTATATTATTTATCTTAATCAAGCGCTCGATTCATATTTTTTTTTATTTATTCCACTTAGTTGGCAGACAAGCACACGGCCCACCTGATGGGAAGCGGTTACCGTGGCCTATGGACGTATGCAACACCAGGGGTGTCACACTCGCGCTGCCGACCATGAAGAAACCTTCTGATTGCCCCTCTTCAAGAACCCCATATTGTAGGCGCTTGAGAAAACCGCAGCAGGGAGGTCATTCCACAGCTTGAGTGTGCGTGGGATGAAGTTTTTTTCATATGAAAGAATTATGAAAGAAACTTCATCCCACGCACACTCAAGCTGTGGAATGACCTCCCTGCTGCGGTCTTCCCATGCGCCTACATTATGGGATTCTTCAAAAGGGGCATTTTTTTTATTTGGGAGGTTTCTTCAGGGTCGGCGGCGCGAGTGTGACGCCCCTGGTGTTGCACAAGTCCATAGGCCACGGTAACCACTTCCCATCAGGTGGGCCGTGTGCTCGTCTGCCACCTAAGTGGTATAAAAAAAATGTACGTGTTTTTGACAGTATCAGTGGTATGATAGTGGTTTGAGGCCGTTAAGTATTACGTACCTAAGCAGATTTATTACAATTATTTAACCCCCTCCCCCTTGTCAACAAAAGTAAGTAAAACTCTTAACCCCCCATGCTTACATAAACATTGGTACCTACATGCATATTTATGTATGTGTAAATGTAAGTAAATATAATCGTAAATATAAATATAAATGTAATAAATAAAAGTAAATTTAAATGTAATCGAATAGGAAAGTTAAGAAATGAAGTCTCGTGTTCATCGGGTCGGGTGGCGACCTCGAGCCGCTACGACGGATGGTTGACAATCCGATTATAGGATCCCCCGTCACCAAACCGGGCCGATTGAGCCGGATCTCTGTAATCACGCCAGTGTCAATCCCTATCAAATACTTATTACCTCCGCCGCCATATACTGACGTCACGTAATACGAGGTGTTCTGCGAAACAATTGCTAATTTGGACCCTTCAATAGATACGGGCTCCTGTTAAGGCGCGGTACGACTTCAAATCAATTTAATTTGAAACAACATCGTGACATAGGAATATTTATATCAGTGTATAGATACATAGTTTATAGTCAATCTTAAATGTAGCACCACAGAATCCGATACTTATTTATAAATAAAAAATGCAAATTAGGTACATGATAATTCCCGGTAGACTAGAATTTGGACAACTCCATCTCTTCCCATGTGGTGTCGTATAAGGCGACTAAGGGATAGGGCTGTTAAACATCCGACAGATATATACAAACCAAACTTAGCCTCAAATGAATGGCTTGAGTCAACAATAGTGCCCGGAAGTCGACAATAGGCTTATTACGTGGAACCGAATTCAATGATTGGTGAAATGTGGGTTTTAATTCACCTCTGCCTAACCTTGATTGGCGTGATTATATGTAATGTAAAAATAAAACTTTGTGATAAGTGCTGTTTTTTTTTAAATATGTATATATTATAGAACTGTATAAAAACTTATTGCTGTCAAAAAATCATTTCAATAGTATATTCCGCATAAGCTATCTAAAACCATTCATTCGTCTCATATAAATATCAAAAGTTATACAATTTGGAACTCAATGACACGAATTGTTGAATTGTAGTACGACCGCACCTTAAAAAGATTGTTCCCGTAGTGAAGGGGATATTGTTATCGTACCATTTGGGACGTACATTGTTCGTATCATGAATACGATTTAGATTATTGTACTTATTGTTTACGAAACAATTCACGGCTCGTTAAGTTAGATATAATATCATCTTAGATTCAGTTCAACACGTCTTGATAATGACTTGTTAAATTGTTCTGCTGAAAGCGGGCTAATATAGCCACAAAACAAATCTCCAACATACGGCAATAAAAGAAAAGCAGTAAAATAAAAGAATACAACTTCTGAAACTTGGCAAATGTTTTGCGGATTCTTCTAACGAGTGTTCTTGTACAAATAAGCTCTAGAAAAGTGTATTTTATTATTTACTGAGATAAATTAGGTTGCTCGACGACGTGTGGAAATGTTAAGGAATATTGTATTCGTTTCAAATTACGATTATTGTGTGTTGAATCGAATAACTAGTTTAAAGGGAAGTTATTGAGCTGAATAGACACGACTGCACTCAAAATTTTACAAGATGTTCAATAAATTAATGACTAATAATAACTAAAAATAATAGTTATGGAGCTGAATAGACACGACTGCACTCAAAATTTCACAAAATTTTCAATTAATTAATGACTAATAATAACTAAATATAATAAAAGGTGAATAAATTAACCCAACATCTGATTTCGGGATACTTTCTTACAGAGTCAAATTAACTTTTACACTTTCGCGTTCCATTGTGTACAATAATGTTTACGGGAATTAATGAAATCATGGTATAGGTTTACCTTTGATTTACCTGAAGTCAACCGGCCGTGGTCATAGGCTGACTGCTGGTGTAACTTGGTCAAAACGTCGGGCAAATCAAAGGTATGTATGTACTTACAGACCAATTACCGATTACTGGTTTACACCCCAGGACCAAAGTCTAGCGAAGAAGAAAATGTTAGGTGCTTAATCAATTTGATTGAAATGAGTTAAACAATTTCATGGGCAGTAACTCGAAGCTAGTTATAAAGAATTTAACGTTTCCCTACCCTCGTCGAATTTATAATTAAGTTCCATGGTTCGATGGAAATTGTTTGACATTCGATCTTAAAGGGTTCATAGATTTTCGAAGGCTCAGCTTATTGGGGACCGCAGCTCGGTTATTTATCAACAAGGCATTTAATTAATAGCCTTTCTGGCCACAATATATCACACTCATGTTATACATGTGAATAAGAGTCCAGATTAAATATGATATAAATAATAAATATAAGAAAATGCAGAATGTTGTAGAATATTTATTCTACAAGATTCTGCACAACGCTATCTAGACCCATTTTAGTTTAACTAGCTTGAAAGAAAGAAAGAAGGAAATCTTGGTTTTACAATGGTAGTACAAATATTTGCAATGAGCGGGAATCTACCGCTAATGATACTTGTGAACATCATAAATTAAAATTCAGGACCAATCTTTTTGTAAGGCAAACATCTGGGGCAACTCATCCGATAATGAAGACGCATTCGTGGCACAAAAGAGGTGTATAAGGTCTATATGCCACTTAAAACCTACAGACAGCTGTAAGCCTTACTTCTCAAAATTAAAGGTATTAACACTACCATGTATATACATTCTGGAGGTGCTGCTATTTGTAAGGAAAAACATGCATCTGTTTACTAAATTAAATAGTAAAAGGAAAAAAATACTCTAAGTATTCCATCAAACAAATCCACATTGATGAATAGTAGTTTTCTGTGTATGGCTCCTAGAATTTATAATAAATTACCAAGAAAAATTCAAGAAATATCAGAACTGAATATTTTTAAAAAAGAAATTAAGATTATTTTGTTAAATAGGTGCTATTACACAGTAAATGATTATTTAAATGACAGCACACTGGAGGTTAAATGAATATCAAAGACATATGATTTTGACATTGTTATTTTATATTGTGTTTTAATTTTATTAATGTATGACATTGTTACTTTATATTATGTTTTAATTTTATTAATGAATGACATTGTTATTAGATAAGACTTTTGTTAATTGTAATTGACTATTTTAATGTATCTTGCATGAAAATGATTAGGTACTATTGTTCCGAAACACGGACATCTATAATTTTGACAACATATATTATAATGATCTATTCTTTTCCCTAATTCTGATAAGTATGTAATTAATTATTAAATTCCCAAAATTTTGCTGTCAATTCTATAATATGAGATTATTGCATGTCAATTTGGCTGAAATATGGTGAAACTATGTAATGCATAAATTGTAGCAACTGTGTACCTACCCATATATCGCAATAAAATGAATTTGATTTGATTTGATTTGATGTTTTGACCAATTTTCACCATACTTGGCACATATGTTCTTTGAGTTAAGTTTCTTAAGTTAGGTTTTAAACTTTTATCTAGAGCTTTTTTGATAGGAGGGAAAATGGGGGAGATAAGGGGGAAGTTTGGTATCGCGTTATTTATGAGCGTATCTTGATGATTTTAGGCTGAAACATCAAGGACATGATTCCTCACAGGTTGTTGTGAAAAAAATCTGAAGAATTTGACAAAGGGTACTCGTGAGGTCTATCTATTGTGTCTGCAAAGAACCACCAGTACTAATATTATAATCACGTATTAAATATTTTTTATCTTTCACACATAAACTGCTTCTTCTTGAGCCAATTTAGTTACAAATTGGCTCAAGAAGAATAAACATTTGCTGCGATTTTCTGAAACTATCCATGTCCTATAAATGGTAATAAATTGGTTCTCCCTCTGTTACGTGGGGCCAACTATTATACAAATACAATAATTTTTAGTGTACAGTCTGGAAATGGCACACTGCTCACGTGGTTCCAATTAAGCCCGACACTAAGAGACTACACTGTTAGTATATTCAGTCTAATGTCCAGCAGGCTGCAATAGGCTAATTGATTGATATTCAATGATGGGACCAAAATAATAACGTATAATACACCTGCCTACTCCTTTGATTACATATAAGTGTGAATATATTAAGTATGCTGTACATTATTCAAATAGAAAGAAGATGTGGAGTGAGGATTTTAAAATAAGGTCTAACGCTGTGATGTGACCTCATTTCTTTTGAGGGTGTCATTAGACGCAACTTGGGACTGAGACAAGAGTACCTCCGCTTCTGCATGAATATTAAAAAGATGGCGCGGTAATTATGTGTCACTAATTATGAAGATAAAGATAAAGATAAATTTATTTGTAGAAACATATGAATAGCTTGCTAAAATATTTTTAGAAAGAATTTTGTGCTATTGGAGCCCGTTAGTACGTACGTACTCATGCGTACCGTACGCTGAGATTGTGCGTACGTACGTATAATCTCGGTTTAGCATAAAGCATATGGTAAGCAGAGTGAGGGTCCAGCTAAGATCGGCTTGCTACGGTTTTGTAGAGCTATTGCTCAAACTCATGAGATGTCTATCTTGATGCGTCAAAATGTACTCAAAATGTACCTAATATAAGTTCTCTCTGCCTTTTCCGAAGGAAGATAATCGTGTGTATGGGGCCACCAAGTATAATTAGTTTTTTTTTTGCGTTTCCGTAACATCTATTCACGAAGCCAGAAACATTAGACAACTTAATTACAACGTACATCAGACCTATCTAGTAAATACAGTGTAAATAGCTACAATTACTTACCGAGTTTGATTACCCGGAAGCATCTCTGTAATAAGCTTTCCTTCCCCTCAGTAAGCAATACGAAAACTAATACGATCGTGAAATGAACTCCCCAGCCAACCGCACACCCGCACACACATTCGCTCGAATTTCTACAACTGTCTGAACTGTCATTGTATGTAAAATGTGTAACTTGATATCTCGTTATCCACACGAATCCCTTAGGAACACCCGTGTGGAATTAATGTGGCCGTACCTGTATTTAGTAATTGCTTTTAATAAACGGAATTAGCACGATTATGATAACGTAAAATTTTGAAATTATTAGACCTATTAGGGTCAGGATTGACTTGCTGATTTTCATCATCATTATCATTGCGTTAATCCCGGTCACATCCGAGGCCCTCGCCTTGGAGTACGGGGTCCGCTTTCCTCCTTTTACTTCGCCACTTTGCACAGCCTTGGGCGTTCATGATAGTAAGACGGGTTTGAATATTTGTGGCTCTTTAAAGTAAATTGCGAAAACGCATCACAAATTTCGAAGATTCTTTCCAGTGCTGCATATACTGAGAGTAACAGTTGCTCTAAACGACAGGTGACAAGGAGCGTCATAAACCTAAATGCGAAAAACAATTTCCACTGTATAATAAAATTTTAATGGCTTTACCAGAGAGGTGCTGGAAATGAAAACCTTGACACATTTGCACTGAAATCTTACCCTGCCCTGAGGGCCAATTTTTTTTACAAAAAATCTTTCAAATTTAGTCTCGGTCCAATCTCAATCTGCCAATCGCCAAAAACGAGCACGATGTCAACGTTCAATCTTTTGACGAGAATTGGTCCTCTGATCAAATATTAGCAGTAACAGTAGCAGGTGCTCCGTTCAAATGAAAGTTTGTTTCGGCATGTCTCAGAGATATTCATATTACAGGCAAAAGCTAAAACTATACAAGGTATCAGGACTTCTCGCGAATTAAATGATGGAACTTACTATTATATATAATAGTAAGTTCCATGATTATTGAATAAGTGAAGTGATTGATGAATAAGTGTAATGGTGGGTAGGCGCTCAAAAAACGTTCCCCGCATACCTCTCGACAAGTCGTGAAACGGCGGCAGAAATAGTAAGTTCCATGATTTAATTCGCGAGAAGTCCCGATACCTTGTATAATTATGAATTCACACCGCGATAGTTTAAAAATAACAAAAGCTAAAACAACGAAAGATCGTATAAAATTGAAGATCAACGATCCGAAAACAATGTCTACTTTAAGTTTGTTCTCATTACAGCAAGGTGGTGAAATATGACTCGACAATGTCTTATTATTTATTTAGTGAAGACAAGCGGAGCTGTCAAGTCTGTTGCGCACTCGTAATAATGTTTGTTTGTCATCTCTTGTTCCTTAATATTACTTACTTTGATTTTCTAAACGTGCTATTCAAAGTCGTACTGTCGGGTTCATGCGAAGGGTGAGCTCTTGTTTTGTTGACGATCAATCTTCAGTTGTATAGGGATAAAGCTGTATTTAGAATCTTCAGAGGCGGTGGTTAGTAATGGTTGAATTCATAATTCTATGTGCCAATCATGAAGGCATGCCATTTTCTTTACATTACGCTTACCAGACATTTTATCTCTACTGACTTAATTTTTTTGACATTATTAATGAGCGAAGATTCAAGAAATAAAAGTAAACGAATTTTAACGAATTGTCGGTTCTGATAACCGATAACTTGATAAAAGTTGTTTACTAAAAATATTAATATGAATTATTTATAGTATAATTTATTAGACTCTGAATAATTCATAGTAAGCCGCGTGTTACTCTGCCGGGAACGCCCAATATAAAAAAAAAAAATTACGTTTATTGCAAAAATATTACACAGCTGACAATAAAAATAACACACAACATACATTTTATAAGCAACAAGATACATTGAAGCCATGTTCAGGACATGTGAAACTCAGCCTCTTAAACTAGGGACAACCTTGTATTTTAACAGACAGTTCTCATCACGACAATTATACGCGCCTGTGTATGTGTATGTGTGTTATTCATAGGTAGTTGATAGCCAATTACTTAGGCATACGATAAAATAGTAACTTAAACAATTTGGTTGAATAATTCACAAGGTGCTTAATATCATACGCAAAATGCTAATATTGTTTACAAATGATATTCCTGATATCCGATGTAAAATACGATTTTTTTTTTGCTGATATGATGATAAGATGAATGAATGTTTATTTATCAATAAAAGGGAGTGGTGAGTTTGTACGTCATGGAGCTTACAGAGATATGTTTAGTTGATAACTTTAAATTGATAAAAATATAGGTACCTATTGGAGTACTTGTACCTGAATTGGTAGGTTTTGGAAATGAGGGTTATTGGGATACAACATTGACAATACGATAGGAATAAAGATTAATGTATACGAGGCAGGATGTGATATCAATTGCTCGGTCTGATAGATTGGAACGTATACTTCACTGCCTCCGTTAGTGGAACCATCCAGAATTTTAAAATGAACAGTTTGATATATTGAGAATTTATCGAATTCCAACACATGAACAATGTAATGCTCTGACCCTAAGCAGGGTGTATAACTACATACATACATATAAGACTCCACGAAAATCTTCGGGGTCCAGACAAACTTCACTTGTAAGCCGGTACATCTACTAATTGACAGACGGGTCTCAACCCGTATAAGTCAAGTAAAATAAATTATGGAGAGAAGCTTCAGAGTTCAAGCTTGGTGTACAATCGAATGAGGGCTGTAGGTCTGAAGAAAGGTTAACTGAAACGTAATATTTATGCTATTTCTTATATCGTAACATAATCTAACTTAAATACGATGAATATTCCACTCCTGACGAGATCTCCTGACATTCTACGAACCTCTGGGTCGAGGATTTATGTCGTACGGTATACCGAGAGTCTGGAGGTACCTTGTAAACTGACACGAAACGAATTGAGATAAAGCGCGATAAAACGTGAAGTAGGTTATAGGTACATTTTGATACACTATTATCTCTATTTTTGATTGTTTTTTTTTCTTTTCTATCTATACATATAAAATTACTTGTCCCTGTCACCGATTCATTAATGCAGAGCCTAAAACGTTTAGTTTGTAGGTCCAACTTACAAACTAAACATTCTGTCAGGTAATGAAGCAATAAGCAAAAGCATTTTTGTAAATTTCACGACTATAGGGGTAAAATAACCGAGGAACTGTTGTATGGAACAGCCATCTTTTAAGCAAGAAGCATGAAATTTCATATCAGAAATAAATGTATACCTGCTTGCTTCTTTCTTTCTTTCTATATAGATAAACTGTTGTATGGAAAGTTTGTATAGGGTCCTTTTATACGTGTCCGGGCACACAACTGATTTACTGTTTTAAAGAGAGCACCGCTATTCCCTAACTCTTATTGTATATCATTTATTTATTTAATCTGTTCGTTGGTTGCAGAGCGGTGTGGCTGCGCAGTGTTAGCGTGTAGCGGGAACGCGCACCCTGGAGCCGCACCGGGGTTCATGTAAGTATTCTAATTAATTTAGCTTTTCTATACAGCCTGTGCCAATTCCCCTATCGACTGTATTTGCAGGCCTAAAATCACTTAACCGAAGGCTTATTATCAGCGCCTCGAATGGAGTTATTATACAATAAATAACTTGAGTAGATACCTAAAAATGTACCTACTACATTTTGACACAGTTGATACTGCTAATTTAATGAAGCTAAATAAGATACATCTACCCTCTTTCCGTCGTTGCTTCGTTTGTGGGAATTCGACGTATAGAAGGCTATAAGCCTTCCACATAGCGCAATAATATTATAAGGCCTGCAGGGCACTGAATACATCGAAAGATTTTCTAAGAACTTTGTAATACCTATGTGTAGGCGTATTCAATGTTCAGTATTGACAATTGAGGCCTTAAGGTATATTGTGTACCTACGCTTTCGGATAGGTATAAGTATAACGTACATACATAATATGCTCATTCATGCTTGCTTCATCTATCCTTAAACACTTCAGGAGCTCGTGTTTGGAATTCATTACTTCACGTGTGTTATAAATTCTTTTCGACTTAACTGGGACCATCTTAGAGTCTGCTCTTTACTGGTGTGTATGTATACATCGACGGGTTCCATGTTACTGGCGCTCACAGAGAATGGGCTATTTCTGTACCAAAGGGATAAAACCATATGGTAGTGTTCTGTCATGGTAGCCATGATCCCAGGGAACCAAATATCACCACAAGCAACAATTGAGCCTGCCGCAGTTCTACTCTGCTACGTCTTCTGTGAATTAATGTCAGGCTAGTGTTCTCCTGATCTTTTTTCACAGCTTCTTTGCATCATCTGGCCTGGAATTCATTACCAGCTCACGTGTTTCCTTCTTCCTACAGTCCCGGGTCCTTTAAGCGGGGCGTGAAAAAGCATATGACGAGGCCGTCAAGCTGAGTGTCACCATTGTCACACGGTATGTGTAAGTAATGGTGATCCTCTTTTCTGGGACTTTGCCTTCAGCTTACCATCAGGCAAGGCGAAGTCTAATTGACGTGTCCTATATATATAAAAAAAAAAAAAACTCGCATGACGAAGTTAAGTAATCTCATGCGCTCTCGCTGCGTACCATAGACAAGAGCTGGAAATGGTGGAGCCGTTTAGACTACCTTTGCAGTCAATAAATGAACTTGTTGCTGGAGCATCCTTCAAGTGATTTCCTTGTCGGTCTTGGAGTCATGGTCCGAAGCTAGAATTTTTTTGCGTATCTACGAATAACATGGCATTTCAACACTCACATTTTTACTTCAATAAATCTAAGAACCGAAGTTCATTTGAACCACAAAAATCTAGGGTTTTTATAAGAAAGCTTAATTGTTTTGTTCATTTAGATTTAAAAAAATAGATTTTCTTTTAATATGTGAGTGAATAGTTGTTAGTTTTTTATTTCGACTTATCTATATATTTCGGACCATCTTTACTTATCAGTTCTATTGCTAGTAGATTGATGGCTTACAGTTCTTAGTGGTGGAAAGATCTGTACAAGAAGTTATTAATACTATAAACATACATACATATAATCACGCCTTTACCTTACTATATCAATCAATTAATTAGCCTATTGCAGTCCGCTGCTGGACATAGACCTCTCTCAATGATCGCCAATTCCTGCGGTCTTCCGCCTTCCGCATTCAGTTTGTGCCAGCCACCTTTTTCAGGGCTAATTGATTGACTACTATCACATCTCATAGGTTACTTCCAACTGTAAAGTAACAAGGATCTTGTGTGTATTTATCGCAGATTTATAAGTGCCCGGTTAATGGCAATGGGCTCACCACCTATTACATTGGGACCTAAACCGAAATTGGCGAAATGTGGGTGCCACCTCTGCCTACCCCTTCTGGGATATAGGCGTGAGCTTATATCCCCGAAGTAGTTTTTTTTGTTTTTTTTTTTACGTGCGCAAAATCCCCACGGATACCTCCCCACCGGAGCCGGTGGAGGAGGTTATGTCGGACTCGAACCGACTAAAACGCACGCCGCCTGTGGGTTGTTTTGGTTGCCGAAGGTGAGGTTGACAGGCATATCCCTCGCACCCCGGCCGACCCAGGGCCATCTCTCACGATCTGGCCCTCTTCTCGGGTGTGGGGACTACAGAGTCCCCAACTCGTCCCCGGAAACGGGGAGGCGCGCCACCGCCGCGGCCTGCTTCTGCCAGGGTGACAGGCGGCTTCACCTGTCACCCCCAGGCCGGCGCTCATGGGGGGCGGAGGTCGTTCATCGACCTCCGACGCCCGAGTTGCCTTCGTACGCGGGCAGCTTGTCTTGCGATCCTTCGTCGCTCCCGCTGCCGCCCCCGAAGTAGTATAGTTATTTTGTATTCGAT
This sequence comes from Eilema griseolum, assembly GCA_963662185.1. Lineage (NCBI taxonomy): Eukaryota > Metazoa > Arthropoda > Insecta > Lepidoptera > Erebidae > Eilema > Eilema griseolum. The sequence continues at coordinate 7,433,051 of OY759230.1, forward strand.
GTTTTAGAAGCCTTTTGCTCATTTCATTCAATTACCTCGTATATTTAACAGATACATATTAGTACATATTAGTACCCTCGTAAAGTTATTAATTCATATATCCATCTTGTAATTAACTCGTGCCTAATTATATATTAATATATTCTGCTTCACGCAACTTGAATTACGATAGAATTTCAACAATGTTAATTCAAAATAAATATAATATATCTAACGTGGGTAGGTATAACACATTCAATATAAGCAAAGTTTATGTTCAGTGAGTTTATTTTAGATAACAAACATTAATCTGTTGTAAGTAACTAGTAGTTCTGTGAACAGTAGACTTCGCGAGCACCCTTTGCCATATTTACCTAATAGTTGAGTTTTAAATCAAAGAACATTTGCGCCAAGTTTGACGAAAATCAGTTTAGAAATGTACCCTCTAGACCGGAACTGACAAACAGGCAGATACGGACAAAAGCAAAATCGACCACCTTGTTGAAATGGAGAATTTTGTGTTTTGACTTTTTAACAATTAAGTAGACCAAGTGTATGTTTTTTAAATAGACCAAAAAAAATGTCCGCTGAGTTTCTTACCGGAGTCTTCTCAAGTCGGGGCCGCGTTTCGAACCGGTGGTCCATTTGCTAAACTAGTTTTCATATTTCCTTTTGTATTGACGTTTTTTAAGTGCCGAATTAATGGTCTATGCAAAATAAATGGTTTTTAACTTTGACTTGGCTTTGACTTTGACTTTGATTTTGACTTTGACTTTGACTTTGACTTTGACTTTGACTTTGACTTTGACTTTGACTTTGACTTTGACTTTGACTTTGACTTTGACTTTGACTTTGGCTTTGACTTTGACTTTGACTTTGACTTAACTCTTGCTCGCTTCGCCCGCTCGGTCAATTATTAAGTAGTTCCCTCGATAATGGATGAAAACTTTTAAGACAGTATGTAGTTCAGTCCCACAGGAGACCAAACAGACACTGGAGATTGCAAAATCTCCAGATTCCATGAGCGCGGGTCTGCAAGAATATATTAGCTCGTTGTTCCATGATGGTATTCCATGCGGTTGTGCCTATAGAGAAAATGTATAGGTTGAACTAAATTAACGTGTTGACTATGCTTATTTACTCCAAACAAACACACACACATAAACGTACTTGTCGTGGTATAGTCTAACTCCTCGTTTACACCTAAGTATAAAACATGTATTTGACAAGTTGCAATATGTTACAGGCTACAGTGTGAACGCAAATGTGTTTTATACTTGCTTATAACTTGCTGTATATACATACTATGTGAACGAAAAAGTATCTGAGATACATGTGAGTGAGACTCTTTCCTCTGTCGCACCATTAAGGCCTGGAATTCATTACCAGCTCACGTGTTTCCTTCTTCCTACAGTCCCGGGTCCTTTAAGCGGGGCGTGAAAAAGCATATGATGAGGCCGTCAAGCTGAGTGTCACCATTGTCACACGGTATGTGTAAGTAATGGTGACCCTCTTTTCTGGGACTTTGCCTTCAGCTTACCATCAGGCAAGGCGAAGTCCAATTGACGTGTCCTATATAAAAAAAAAAAAAACATGTATAAAACAAGTATTGTGTTTTGATTAGGCTTCTACAAGTCTTCAACAAGTTTTTTATAAACAAGTTTACAACTAGTCTTACAACTTGTTTCGTGGTGTAAACAAGGGGTTATACAGACACAAAGTTTGACAGACTGACACAAATTTGACAAACTGTATTATGTCCCGAAGACGGTGAAATAGATTTTACTGTTTTCCTATAAAATACTTTTACCCCTTACAGAGTATAGGATCGACACGATGAACCTTCGTGATAATCCGTCCATTAGAGAGGGGGACTATGGACTTATCAGTCGTTAAGAGCAATCACTGTTCGCACGGCATAATCACTTGTGAGGCTTTTGGTATTATGGGATCGTACAAAAATAAATCTAAGACAAATATCTTAGCAATCAATTATGTTAATTTTCAGAAGATATTCGTATTAATCTATACTAATATTATAAAGCTGCAGAGTTTGTTTGTTTGAACGCGCTAATCTCTGGAACTACTGGTCCGATTTGAATGATTCAGTGTTGGGTAGTCCATTTATCGAGGAAGGTTTTAGGCTATATATCATCACGCTACTACTTAAGGGAGCGGAGCATTGATAATAAATGTTAACAAATTCGGCAATTTTTCATACATATTTTGAAGACTAAAACATACGGGCTCAAAGGGATATGAAGCTTCAAAATATACCCCGGGCGAAGCTGGGGTGGGTCAGCTAGTAAAGATGATAAAATAAGTAATGTTTAGATTAAAAGGTCATAGAGGTCTACGTATAATATGTATGTATTTACAAAAATAAAGTATTTAAGTATGTTTATCCGTATTCTAGATTCCATAACACAAGCTAGTTATAAATATCGTTAGATGGCTCCCAACGTTGTCGTAAGACGGATATTATGTATAGAAGAATTTGTATGGCATAGGCGAAGGTTCGGTGGCTTAGTGGTCAGAGCGTTCCCCTGTAAGGGAAAGATCGCGGGTTCAATTCCCGCCTGGACCGTTTCAATTTTTTCTATCTTAATCGATTTTGAATAGTTCACATACTTAAATGCTTAAAATTTCATTCAACAAGCTAGTTAAGCTATGCTTACCATGGGTCTAGATAGCGTTGTGTAGAATGTTGTAGAATAGATTAGTGTTTTGAAGGTTCTTTGATAGTTCTCAGCGTTGAGTTCAGTGCCCGAACTCCGCTTACCTACCTAGGTCATTGTTATAAATACCTTTACGACTGACCTTAAGTCAATATTCCTTGGGTGTTCCCCCCCTCATTTGGCCCAGTGGAAGTAACGGAATACGAGATATATAATTCCTTAAACGATAGATCTAAAAATAGTATATTGCCATAAAATAGCCAATGCATGATAGATATGAAATTCAACACCTAGATATCTTTTACTCCTATTGCGGTTTTGCGGTAAAATGTAATTTCGCTGGCTCTAAAATAAGCGATACACACGCGGCTGCAGATGAAACTATCGAACACGGAAACGGAACACGGAGTTCCGTCTCTGGCAGGAAAAGCTCAATATTCGTTATCTACTACTGATACTTTGACCCTTCAAAGAGTTTAGATAGGTAAATGTTGTTAATTGTACACACATTGCTTAAGACTATGTGTCAAAATCATTATGTCCTTTTTAACTTTTTAGATTGGAAAAGGCAACAATTCAATATCCAAGACAGGATTAAAACCCGCGACTGGTCATTACTGAGGCGATTAATCTGATCAACTGAGCTACTTGATCGCATCCGTGTATACGAAATTCTCCTGGATACTCTCCCTGACTTTACTCGGTCCTTGATAGACAGACGAACAACTAACAAATGTAGACCATAATGGTTTCATGTTTCTAGATTTATTTAGGTCAAGTATAATATTACACGGCCTCTTATTATTACAAGTACAAAGCTAATTTCTGATAACAATTATAACTTTATTAAAATATTAAAGAAACTTTGTTGAAAAGCTTTCTCGCTCTATTAAATATTTAGATAATGTAATCATAATTCATAACCTTATTTTCATTCCATTATATTGCGTTCACGGCTTGAGAAAATATGCGCAAGATATTATTTAATACGTCAACAGAGCTTTTCGGGCCAGTGCCCCGAAAGCTCTCGCTGTCATTTCAAATATTACTGGAAAATGTTAAGCTACGTTGGATAATTGAAGTAAATTTGTCAAATAGGTTTTATATTTACGTCCAGGAATAAAGATTCGTTTTGAATGTTATAAGTGAATATTTAATGATACAATTTGATCCAAATAATGAAAGGGCGAATAGCTTTGAGAACTTATTGAAGTAGGTGTTTCAGTTTTGGTACGTTCGAACGAATTAACAATATTGAACAGGTGTGTAGTAGTTACTACACGCCTGTTCAATATTGTTAATTCGTTAAGTTAGTTCATTAGTAACTATTAGTAACTTACTACATTTTATGGTGTTCATCATGATCTTTGGAGTTCAAACGAACCTCATTGGGAAGTTGGTCTATCTGATGATTTAAAAGAGAATGTAATAATAACTCCGAGCTTTGTTGAAATTGAACAGTAAATTTAATTCTAACAACATAACTTACGTTTCACAAAATTGAATCGCAAAAGGTCAGACCGCAGACACTTTGTGTAAATAATTGGTAGTTAGTTTCAGGTTCAGTGAGACAACCACAGAGTTAACCACTCCGAGTTCTTGGAATGTCGAGGGTCATGTTAGGCCACACCCGAGGAGGGCCAGATCGAGAGAGATGGCCTTGACTCAGCCGGGGTGCGAGAAATATGCCTGTCAACCTCACCTTCAGCAACCAAAAACTTAGCCCTAACTTGAGCCTACCAAGAACTTAGCCTTAACTTGAGCGACGACAATTACATAGTTTACTGCCACAGAATAATAATAATGAATATTCTTCAACATTCCACACAACGCTATCTAAACCCATGGTAAGCATAGTTTAACTAGCTTGTGTTATGGAATCTAGAATATGGAAACACCCAGACCAATGCTAATACCCATATTCATGTACGCAAATATTTGCACCGAGCGGGGATCGAACCCGCGCCTCCTGCGTAGCGGTCGCGTTCACTACCGCCACGCCACAGAGGCTGTCAGTAGGTAATATTTTCCTCGATTAGGACATATTATATTCTCCGCACCGAAACTTATATAACAATATAAACTTCTTGTCTCTCATTACCTGCGAAAACTTTCTTGACAGTATTACAATGAATTGTCCTTTATTTTTTTACAACAGCCATATGATCTCTGGGCCTTCGAAATTTACATACTATACAAACATATCATATTCTTAGGCTTACCTCCCTCAGAGACAACAGCAAGTGTGTAAGGTACGTGTAGAAGACAGTCTAGCCGGGGCCGACCCCGCTGATCATACTGTGATCAAAAAGGATTCTAGGAGGAGGTAGGACACGACGGTATTTCCGTCCAATTGAGCAGTCCGACTGGAGAAGTACCTCTGCCCTACAGAATACCACGGCCATAATAACCTCGTGTTGTGTTCCCGGCGGTGAGTAGGGTACCCAGAGCTCACTTTGTGCTGTCAGTGGGTAGACCAAAAGCTGCGAAACACTATAGGTGTAACTTGTGAAATGTATAAGGCCAGAAGTAAATAAGCGTTTACAATCGATGTATTTCATTCAAGTCTATCATACATTCATAAGTAAATTATTATTAGACATAACAAGACGCATATTTCCTCAATGTGATTCTGTATTTTGTTTTCCTTTTATGAATTACCCGCAGCCTCAGCATAGCGAGGAAGATTAGTCTCTCGAATCTATTCTACCAATGACATCGCAGAAAACTCTATGACGTGATTAAAACTACTCATTTCATTGGTCAAGGAGACTCTAAAGATAAGTGTACAGCGCTAGCTGATGGCTATTGACTTACCTACTAACTGTTCGTAATTATTATCTGTTTAGTGTTGAGGAGGGCGCGGCGGCAGAATGGACGACGCCGGCAGCAACAAACAAAGGCAAGCCACGCGGGTCTTCAAGAAGAGCTCGCCAAATGGCAAGGTACCGTCTTCTGCTATTATATATAACCTAGTTACTGATACACTCTGATCTAGCTAGTGGATCTAAGTAAAGATCCATGAAGAATGCCGTGAACGCCGTATTGTGATCAATTTCAACGTTTGTATATATAACAATCATGGTCCTAAAAATATAAGAGTCCTCCTTTAGAATGTATAAAAAAACAGTATTCGGGGACAATTATTCAAAGGATTTGTAGCCGCACTCAGGCTACGGATATAAACCCGGTTAATAAAGCAAAAATTAACAGGATTATAGGAAAAGGTTTTTACGACTACGGAATGCTAATGACAGTGTGGCAGCCATTTGTGATAATGCACGCCGTAATTGACATAAATCGTGATTTTGTGGAGAGATTTGAAGCTATAACAGCTTCAAATTGAGTGTACATATAAAAGTTGTAGGTACACATTTAGGCCATCCGCGGATTTATGACTACTTTACGGCGTGTATGGAGTTCAGGCGAGGTCTTCGGGGCCTTTGGCAACATCACCTGCAGGAACGGATGACGCTCTAGCGCTGTTAGGTTAGGTTAGGTTAGCTACCATAGAAACCGAAATAAACCAAACGATGGAGTTGTAAGAGAGGTGACCCCGGGCTCTATGGGAATGACACTGAATTAAAGGTAAAACAATAATGAACTCATGCTTGAGTATGACTATTACCTACCAACCGTATACCGTTCACTCACAGTGCATTTTTTGTTTCATAAGAAAAAACATAATCATAATCATAATCATATTTATTCTGTGGATCATAGGTTAGTTATAAAGGTCTTATAAGTTATATTACGTACGCTATGTCCTACCACATGTGGTTTACAGATTATTATACTAAATGAAAATTTAAATTAATACCCAACCTGCAAGTATTATATCAACTGCATTATCCAAAAAAATAAAAGAATAAAAATCAATCAAGCACTAAATATTATGTCAGTATATGTATAATAGATGTCAGTTAATATTACTAATGTCAATAAATTATCAAAAGCATTACATATTAAACATCAGATACAAATTGGATCATTAAGCAGCTACAGAATATATCCAATAAGTCAATATTCAACTTCAAATACATGATTAATAGAGATAATATAATTCAAATAAATGTCAATTAATATTCAATGTCAATTATACATGTGGTATATCAATGAATGCTAGTCATTTAATAGTGTTATCATTTAAAAAAGTTACAATCGAGTAGTATGTCTTATTCACCAAGAATACTAATAATTATTTTTTAAATATATTTATATTTGTCTCTAGCCTTATTGATTTTGGCAGTTTGTTATACATTTTTGGTGCCATAGCAAAGATGCTGTTATGGTAAAGTGCCGTTTTGCAGGTAACTAGATGCAATTTATCTGCTCGACGTGCACTACTAACTACCTCAAACTTTTCCATATTTTGCCTAACAAACATAACAGTCTCATAGATGTAAAGGCATGGCATAGTCAATATTTTATGTTTCTTAAAATATGGTACACAACTGTCAGTTCTTCGTAGATGGTACATTGCTCGTATGCATCGTTTTTGTGCTATGAAAACCCTCTCCTTACCAGTGGCCCCCCAAAATATAATTCCGTACCTTAAAATTGAAGAGACGAGACCATGATAGGCTGTAATTAATGTACTTTCATTTACAGTTTTCCTAAGCATGTATAGATTGTAGGAGTATTGATGTAATTTAGTGCACACATTTTGAATCTGTTCGTTCCAATTCAAAGAATTATCTATATAGAGACCAAGAAACTTTGTGATCTCTGTTTTATTGATTGATTTACCATTGTAATGTATATTTATGTCAAGTGATTTATTTTTTCTTTGTCCAAATTGCATTAATGTCGTTTTGTCTAAATTAATTTTCAGATTATTCGTGGCAAGCCAGTCAATTACAGTAATAATATTCTCATTAATGTCATTTTCTAAGTCATTAGCATCATTATTATTAAAAACCAGAGTACTGTCATCAGCAAACATTATCATTGGATAGGAAGCAGAGTGTGGAAAATCATTAATATATATAATGAAAAGCAGGGGACCTAAGACACTGCCCTGTGGAACTCCGTAGGTAACTGTTCTTTGTGAAGAACTAAACGTTACTTCAGATCCCTTGACTATTCTGCTTATGACAGTTATTTGCTGACGGTTGTGAAGATATGATTCGATTAGCTTCGATATATTTCCTCTAACGCCATAGCAACTAAGTTTGTCTATTAGAGTTTTATGGTCGACATAGTCAAAAGCTTTTGACATGTCCATAAATAGCCCCAATACTGGCAATTTTTGGTCTACTTTATTGATAATCAAACTCAAGAAGTCATATATTGCCATGTTAATCGACTTATTCTGCCTAAACCCTTTCTGTCCATCGTTAAACAAGTTGTTGGTTTCGAAATAGGTATTCAAGTTGATATATATTACTTTCTCAATAATCTTCGAGAAAATTGGAATTAAAGCAATGGGCCTGTAGCAGGATAAGTTTTCCCTGTCTTGTTTCTTAAAAAGTGGTTTGATCACAGTTAACTTTAGCTGCTCAGGAAAAACACCTTCAAAAATGCAGTTATCAATAATGTGACTGAGTACGGGGGAAATAATTTTTGATACTAATTTAACCGCTTTTGTGTTGATATCGTCATATCCAGTGCTGTTGGTATTATTAAGTGACATTATAATTTGGTGTATATCTTGTGGAATAGTCGAAGGCATGAACATAGAAGATGATTTATTGTTTGATATATTTGTATTCCAATGACCAGAACCTCTTAAAGGTTGTATTTGGTCAATGAAATGATTATTGAAAGCTTCTGCTATATCTTGGGGTTGAGATATTATCTTGTCTTCAAGTTTTATACTATTTATGCTTTCATTTGGATAACTTACTTTAGATGTACGTATCACTTTCCACGTCGCTCTTGCTTTGTTTTTGGAGTTTCTAATAAAATATTCATTTTGTGATTTTTTCGTTAGCTGGATTACCGTTTTTAACCGTTTTGAAATGATTTTAAAATTTTCTTTATTGCGTTCAGTTGGTTTTGACCTGAACTTCCAAAGTAATTGGCGTTTCCTTTTGCTGCACGTTCGAATACCTCGACTTAACCACTTTGGTTTTAATTTTGTGCGATTCTTTACTTTAATTTTTGGAAAACAAATATCGTAATTTTTTTGGAATATGTCGTAAAATATGTTAAAACTTCTAGATGCATCTTTTTCAAGGTACACCTCATTGAAATTAACATCCTGGAGAAGTTCTTTAAATCGCACCATATTATCCTGAGAATAATGCCTTTTTATAGAGAACCAGTAATCATAGCGACAGGTTTTTTTTACAGGACACGTTAGCATCTGCGCTGTATGATCCGATAATGAAAGCTCCAATATTATGCCTTTACTCCCATGTACATTATGAATTAGATTGTCTATGCAAGTACCACTACACAAGCGCGTAGGTGTATCTATTTCATATCTTAAATTAAAATCTTGTAAGATTTGTTTAAAACGTTCAGAGTTATTGGTTTGTTTTAAAAGATCGATATTAAAATCACCACAGATAACAATTTTCTTTTTTATGTTGTAGCAGAATTTTTCTAGAATGTCAATGAAATTATTAAAAAATATGTCAAATTTTCTGCTTACGTCTTTATTCTGTGGATTCCTATACATGCACATTACTATTATATTATGGTCAATCAATTCAACGGCACTGTTTTCAAAAACATTTGGTACACAATATTTCCCTAAGTCCACTTCCTTGATTTTGAAACCATCTTTGACCATAATACATGTACCGCCGTCTCTAGTTAGCCTTGAAGAGTACGTAGTGAGACTATAGTTAGGAATAGAAAGCAAACTAGCATCCGTTGCAATCATATTATGTTCAGTGACACATATAACGTCGATTGTTTTGTATTTATCATTCAAACAATTTATCGCAACAGTAAAAGCATCTAATTTACTAAGTAAACCGTTAATATTTTGATGTAGTATATTTATACTATTGTACACGAAAAAAATCTTTTCCTGTTACATTACAACTCGTATTAATTGCAATGTCGTTCACATTTGGTAATTCCTCCGACATCAGCTCATTGTCAGTTTGCGTACTTTTATTTATTGATTGCGACTTTATCCCAGTATTATATTTTCTAAGGTAGTTTCTAAAATTTTTGTGGTACTCAATTTTCAAAATTTCTTTTAATAAATAGCGACATGTAATTTGTGCTCTATTAAATATATGTGGCGAATACATAGAATAGTTCATTTCGACAAATGTTACATTAGAATATTTACTACATATAAACCTGAATTCATAGTTAAGTTTTCTCTCATTCAGAGATTTATTATAGGGTATTTCGCCTACCAAGATATTTGGACCAGTTACAGACTGAAAAAAGTTATGAACATGCCTTTGAAAAACGTAAGGATTGGTATCATTAGTACCACCTAGGATGATAACAAAATCATCTTTAGTTAAAGAATAAACTTCTTTGGAGTTTAATACTTCTGAAATGCTAGCAGATGGTTTCCAGAAAGAACTAACAGCATATTTATAACCGACGAGAGCCTGCAATATTCCTCGAATATTTTTACCTAGATGATCAGCAACTATGACAATCTTCGATTTTTTGGAGATCTGAGTCTGTATTTGACTTGGAGTGGCAGCAGACGAAGGCTTGCTCATGGTTACAGCTTGAGCCTGGGAAATCAGCTGCACACAATTTAGCATCTTCGGTTTTTCAAGGACCTGAGTCTGTTTTTGACCTGTAGTAGCAGCAGATGATTGCTTGTTGGATATTTGTTCATTACTTATGGAAACGTTTTGAACTTGAGATATAAGCCGCATCTGATTTGAACTACTTTTTTCGAGATTCTGTCTTTTTATAGTTTTGTTTGGGATCCTTTGGGATATGGGTTCAAAAACTATAGATTTCTTTATTGGAGTAGAAGTAAGACTATGAATTCTATGGGTATTTTTGAGATTACGTTTGGATACAGGTGTAATACATGTTAAATCTCTAGTACAAATCTTTTTATATATTTCTAATTCTTTATTACATTTGTCGAGGGCCGCTTTCAGTATACTGTTTGCACTATGCATATTATCAATCTCTTGATTAGCACTCATTAATTCACTCGACAACTTGGCAATTCGTTCCCTCATATTAGAGACTTCTTCATCTTCATAAGCAGAGGCCTCTGGTACACTCATTGTAGTAGCATCAAACATTGAAGTTTCGGAGAGAGAAAGGGATATTTGTTTTTTTCTAATTGTTATGTTATCATCCCCCATAATAGAATAATAATAATCTTTCTTCTAAGCGCAAATATTTTTTTAAGTATGGTATCCCTTTTATAGGCGCTTTTATATTTATGATGTCCTCGATAAATTTAGTGTCAGTGAAATGTAGATAGTATTGTTTGTGGTTTTGACGAGAATGTCAGTATACTAATTGTTCGTTATCTGTTTGCACATCGAGCATTTCAGTTACTAAACAGGTTGTTGATGTTGGTAGAACTGTTTTGTGTTTCAAGTTTCAAGTTCAAAGGTGTCAAAATCAGTTGGTCTTGATTCTTGTTTACTTTTCAGATTTCACGTGTGTGTATCGGATAATATATATGTAACAGCTGGAGAACAGCTGGTTGTCGATGTGTGAGTGTAGTTCAAATATGCTAACTGTTATATGATATTGAAATTGTGGTTTTACTCACGGAATGTCCAGGTTTGACACTATTCTGTTCACACAAGAATTATAGGTTAGGTCTTCTAAAGTTATAGCGTTATTTGCACTGAATTATTGTACTTTTTTCTTCTTTTACAAATATTTAACAGCGTAATATCTTTAGGACGTGTTTACCTAGCCGGTGTTGCCAGCTGACTTTAACATACAAAGTTAACATTTTTATTACCTGTATAAATTACGAAATATAACTATTTAGTTACGGTAAACCAATTCTTTAATTTTTAGGGTTCCGTACCTAAAAAGGAAGAAACGGTACCCTTATAGGATCACTTCGTTGTCTGTCTGTCTGTCTTTCAGACCTTTTTCTAAAGAATGCCGAGGTATCAAGATGAAATTCATACTACATACTTATGTCTATAACGTCTTGAAACTGTGCAAAATTCAAACTTCTACGTCAACGCAATCAAAATACATTGTGGTTTATGTAGCTTCAGTTTGTCCCTGAATCTGATTTTGTACGGAACCCTCGGTGCGCAAGTCCGACTCGCACTTGGCAGATTTTTTGTCCATCCGTATTTGAAGTTCATCTAAAACTTAACAATTGAGCACTGTGCAGCACTTGGCGATAAATTTTGAAGTAAAAATTGCTTCGAGCTTCTTGGGCACTTTTGACATTGACATGACATTTTCATTTTGAGATGGGAACGTTCTCAACGGAAAAGAAATTTTGTTTATTTTGTTTATTGACACTTCACACGTTATTTTGATCAGTATATAAAAGCTGAGTTGTTGGGGGAATCGTTTCGATCGTCATAGAAGAAAAAAAAACGTTCTCAACTCTGTTACCTTACCGATGCCTTGTCTATACTTATATGTATAATATTGATTCAAGTCTGCATTTCTGTCGGCACTCCCGAAGTGCTACTACTTTTTTCATTGCAAAATGTAATATTATTCATTCCAATTTTCACAACAGACCCTTCGTGCAGTAATCTGACGTAAGACATAAGTATTTACTTTTAAAGATAAACTGTGAAATCGTCATAACATCAGTTTGTTCAAAGTTCAAGGTAACGACTAAATTGTGTGTTGTTAGCTGCTACAGGTATAGGTACTATTACATCGTATTTTTAACCGACTTCCAAAAAGGAGGGGGTACTCAATTCATTGGTATCTTTTTTATGATTATTTTTTGTGTATGTACACAGATTACTCTGAGATTTATGATCCGATTTACGTGATTTTTAGTTCGATGCAAAATAGTTGCCATTTGGTCCCATAAAAATTTGATATACTTAGTTTGGACTAGTAGTTTTATTTTATAAACATTTGTGTGTTTTGATATGTATATTTTAACTGAATTCTCTGTTTTTCAATATTAGCGTAGTTTATGAACCGATTAAAAAAAACTATTTTGACTGTTGTGCCTGAACTATTGATGCAATCAATTGAAATAATATGGCCTCTCGGGCTAGGCACCGGCTTCTAAAAGATCAATAAAAAGTTTTTAGTTTTTAAGTCGTAGTTTTGGGTTAAAGGAAAATTAATATCACGCCACTTGATGGTAGCCTTATATGAAGTAAAAACTCACTATTTTAGTTTCTAGCAATTCTAAAATGATGGTCGCAGCCCCCGCTTAAAGAAGACAATATTCTGGAAGTGTGAACTTCCACTGCTGGAAACACGCTTTCAAGACAATCCCCCGTTACTAAATATATGTTCGATAAAATCTTTTCTCTTAGAATGTCTTATTTAAATAACTCATTGTGAATCCTTTCGACAGATTCCTTTTGTACTGACCTTAGGGAGACAACTTTTTTATATTACTTGAACTACACACTAATAGTTTTTATTTTATTCTTTATGAAAACGTGTCTCCTGTATCATAATAAGTACGCCCATATAAAATTTTCAGGGCCTCCATAACTTTTAATAACGTTCTAAACATGAATACATAGAAATCCCATTATTTTAGTCATAATAATCTGTTATTTTATTATCTATCGTGCTCTCAACCTTGGTGTTTATGGTTATTTCCTCTCCCAACAACAGTTAATGACTTATGAACAGTTATGTTGTATGTGATCTACATATTTAATACACCGTGATGATACCATATATGTATATTTTGTTTACAGATCACAGTATACTTAGGGAAAAGAGACTTCGTAGACCATATCACACACGTAGACCCGATTGGTAAGTACCGAGATTTATTTTTAATATATATTATTCTATAATTTGACCATTAAGTTCGCATTAAAGTTACCAGGATATTTACCATGTTGTATTGTTCTAAGTTTACGATATTTCGGCGCTGTTGCAAGCACCATGATCACGGAGGAACTGGAGTATTGACGGTGAACAGTGAAAACAGTTTTTTAGGAGTAATTATATCTATCTACTCTCTTGCTGAACGTCTGGCATCCAGTGGTCCTTTGCAAAAACAACCGGTGACAAGCGAAAACCAAATCGCGAGTGGATACTGTAAGCATTGTGTCGTGAACGTAATCGAGATCGGGTTCGAGTTTGTAGTGAGTGAAACCAATGGTAGTGCAGATACGTTTAGTAAAATAACTCGAAAGAGGGTAGATCGATATATTTACTTCCGAAAAAAGTTCACTGTTCTCTGCTAATACTCCAGTTCCTTCGTGATCATGGTGCTTGTAGCAACGCCGAGATATCGGAAACTCGAAAATGCTAAATATCCCGATAACTTTAATACTCATAATGTGAGTGACCATGATAGTTTAAATACCATTAGGTTCACAAACAATCCCAACAAACCCTGGCGATAACGAAATATTTGAAACTAAATAGTATTTCAGTGAGGTGAAGTGAGTGCGCCTCCCCTTATCCGATCTCGAAAATGGACCATCGTCTTGGGTCAGCCGAAATGCGAGAGATCTATCAGTGGCAATCTCACTTTCGGCATCTAAGACTCAAGAAGGCGTGCGGTTTTAATCGGTTTGAGTCCTATATTTCTGCATTTCAGTGTTCATCATCATTTCATTATTACATCTTTGAATGCGTTCATAAATCCAACTCAAAAGTACCTTCGTAGAATAACAAACTTCATTATTTTTGGAATAATTAGAGCCTAGTTGAAGTCTACGCTTTGTGTTAAAGTACTACCAAAGTAAATAATAATTTCTATCAATCCATCAATTAGTCCACCGCAGTTCACTGCTGGACATAGGCCTCTCCCAATGTGCGACATTTTTTCCGATCCTCTGCCTTCCTCATCCAGTCTGTCCCAGCCACCCTTTTCAGGTCATCCATCCATCTGGCTAGGCGACGTTCTTCCTTTCGTTTACCTTCTCGCGGTATAATAATAATTTCTATAAGGTTGTAAAATTGTGAACGCGCTAGAAATACTAACCTCATCTCAGACGTTTACTTACCTCTTATTTTTTGCCTCAAGCGATGTGCTACGTCACTTTTCGTTTACCTTCCGCACGTACCTTATTTATCGAGAATAACGTGATATCATTCCACGTTACGATAAACCCGTCCTGACATACAATATCTGTGATTCACAATGACGCATGGGTAGTTTACTGAATGGAAAGCATCGAGATATAACAAAAGTGCTCTAATGAATGAGTGTTATTACATCAGTTCCGGGCCAATGTGCCTATTAGAGGAAATGTAATCAGTCTAATGGAAAGTGATGGTAGGTAGGTGCCTACTGATTAAATTATACATTCTTGTGAGGCTGTGAATAAACATGTCTCGTTAAGCGTAATGGTACGATCTTTATAATATATTCGATCTAGAAGAGTACCTACCTTTTTTGTTTCGAGCGAAAAATCTCCATATTCCAACGCCGGAGCCGGTAAGGGAGGTTACCTCGGACTAAAACGCACGGCGCCTGTGGGTCGTTGTTGGTTGGCGAAGGCGAAGGTGAGGTTGACAGGTATATCCCTCGCACTCCAGCGGCAGACCCAGGGACATCCATCCATCTCGAAGAGTACCTACCTAGTTAGCATAAATAAGTACTAACGTTTACCTTACTTTTACGGTGATTAATAACATTACCTAGTGTATGTGTGTGGGTAGTTTTTGGGGATTTATGACTTAGAAAGATAATGAAACAGATCTTTGAGGCGAAGGTGTGTGGGCAACCTTGTAAAGATCGACCTAGGCGTACCTACGTATGTCAATCAGGGCCTTAATTCTACTAAAGCAAAATCACTGTCATACCACAGCCACTTTAAACAAATGGCATTAAATTTTAGACTTTATTCCTATCCGCTTAAAGTCCAAAATTAAAATGCTTTTTGCAGAGTGGATGAAAAAGTGTAATGAAACGTTAAATGAAAACGTTTCATTACATATTATATTGGACTTTAAGCTTATAGGCAAAAAGTCTAAAATTTAATGCCATTTTTTGCAGTGTCTGGGGTATGATTGTGGTTTTGCTTTAGTAGAATCAAGTGCCAGATTGAGGATATTTTAAAGAAAGGTTTGATCAAGGAAGGACCCCGCATGCATTAATGTATGGTAACTTACGAACAGAGATGACTTTCTTTCCTCTTTCACTAAAACAGCTATCGTCATCGGTGTTACTTTTCAATATACTCAATGCGCCGAGTATGCTCAATACTATATACTATATGTACATATCGTGGTCAATTCTGTAAGTAAATGTGATATATTTCGCATCGTTACAGACGGCGTAGTGCTAATCGATCCGGAATATGTGAAGGACAGAAAGGTGTTCGGCCATGTTCTGGCCGCGTTCAGGTACGGGCGCGAGGACCTCGACGTGCTGGGGCTCACCTTCAGGAAGGACCTCTACCTGGCCGCTGAACAGGTAATCAAGATCACGGTAATGACTGACCAGTTTGTGTTGTCACTTTGAGAATAAGAATGTCTCCCCTGATATTCCCCCCAAAGGGAGACATCAGACTTTCTTCAGTCCTGTTCTCTCCCTTAAGATGGGGAGCAGTGTTGGGCAAATTTTAATTGCAGTTAAACTTTCAATTAACTGATATATGATTGGCAATTAAGTATAGCCAGCCTGTTTCGATCTTTTAGACAGCAGTCAGGTTTCAAAGTCAAAGTCAAAGTTCTTTATTTGTTGAATATGGTACAAAAGTGATGTTTACATTAGAATACGCGAGGTTTACTTGTGTCGATCTCTTACAGAGCAAGTTGGAATTTTTATTCTTTAATATTTTTAATTGCAATTAGTATTCACCCAACACTAATGGGGAGACAACAGACAACAAAATTATATTTTGAGTACTCGTATGTTCAATGTTACAGTTCTGTCGTGTTTGTACATACTTGGGCTACTTGGGTTTTGCGTAAAACTTGACATTTATTTTTTTATTGTTTTAATGTAACGCTGTAATAATACGTGTACACATAATATAGTTTTAAAAGTAAGTTTTGATTGAAAACAACAAGACAGCAGAAATCCCTATATCTCCTCTAGGGGGGGTATCAAGGGCGACACGGGACCGTAACCGGAAATACCGTTGCGGAAATGTTTTTGGTATTGCAATTTAATCCTTTACTAGACGAAAATTCCATCAGTAAGTGATAGTAGTAGCAAACATGTAGGTAAAGTTGCGAGATTATACTTGGGTTTTGCGTTGATAAATGCTGTTAGCACGGCGAATTGGGTATTTGACTGACTAGTCAAATTAGTTACTTTTTATTAAACGTCTAAAACGGAAAGTTATAAGGAGACTTGCATTAAATAGATTATTGTGACGTCATAATATTCAATAGTCAAATCATTTACTATAATAGGTAGATGATTGAAAATAAATAAAATACGATAAAATAAGTACCGACGCAACTTTTGCCGCTCTTTTATCATTCTTAATTTAATAACCTAACTTAAATAATATCTATATATATAATAAATAAATATATATAATATAATATATATATAATATATATATTACATAAATATAAAATATATATAATATATATAATAAATAAAAATAAATAAATAATGTATAATTAAAAAATATATAAAATAAGGGTATTTTGTTTATCCAATCTGGTGGCGCGATTCTCATGCCACCTGAGCTAGTGGACTGTATTTTGCGGGGGGTGAAGTTAACATGTTTCATATGACACTTTACACAACAAACAAGATAGGTGATCGGGTTGCCGCGGAGGTGGTTTAGGCATTGAATGCAACCCGAGAAATTAGGAGAGGATGCACTAACCTTTACTACGCCACGTGCTGGCTGGGCCGATGCACCGGTCTTCTCTTCCTGGCTCAGGAGCTGCTGCCCACATCACTAAATCACTTGAGGGACACACGAGAGGCACAATCCGATCGGTAAAGGTCTATGAAAGCGGTTAAAATCCAACAAACATTATTAATTTCTGAGAGTCGCGCGCGCCGCCGGCCATTGTTTCTTGCTAGTTCACAGCGGAAGTGAAGATGCGGCTATTTTGACAATTGAGCGGTGCGAAAACTATTGCTATCTCACTTTAAAGGTAGTGCGGGAGGGAGATGGGTATAGGGAGCGTGTGTTCAGTGTCATCAATTTGAATTACTACTATTGAGCGAAAAAAATACAAATTCTACTATCGGCGCAACCATTCCCCCCGGCTTGAAGGGTTACCTTCAAAACGAAAAATGCGGAACAAATCTAAAGTCTAATCTAAATCTAGGTTTGGGAAATAACAACTAAAATATAAACCTAGATTTGAACTCGTGCCTACTGCTGGCTAGGCAGAGGGCAGAGGCGAACAACCGGGCGCAGATAAAATTCTCAAAAATCGGCCTACATAAACAACACAACGCAACAGTCTCGACCAAGACGAGACGCGATTAGCCAACAACAAAATAAGGGACTCTTCACGCGGGACCGATACAACAAGCGAGCGCTTCTTCTCCTCGGGTGGTTCGGAAACCGTAGTGGGATTGAATTGACTAACTGACCACTCATCCAACGCGGCATGAATCCAGGACGGTCCACTAAACCATAACGGGTGATCTAAAATTTGCGAAGGAAGCAATCCACGAGAGAGACAATCGGCTGAGTTGTCGGTGCCAGCAACGTGAAAGAGATTTTGTGGCGCTAATTCAGATTGAATTTTTGCCACTCTATTAGCGACGAATGTGTCCCAACGATGGGGCGAAGAGTGGGCTCAACACAAAGCGACTGTTGAGTCCGAAAAAGCTAAAATTCTACTAATATTAATGCGAAAATTTACAATTATGTCAAATAAATTACCTTAAAGATTTTGACCACAATACAAAATGTCATTAAGCGACACGGAAGTGCTAGTCTTAGCACTGCCATCCAAAACTACGCGGAGTTTAGTAGTAAGCTTATCTTCTCTAATAACTCCGTGGTGCGGGATAATGTACGAAGGCTGGGTCCCGCCAGTGTCCGCAGGCGCATTTGAGATGCAACCTTTATCTAAATATTCGTTAACAACCTCATCACAGGCCCGCTTCAACTTTGGAGACGCCTGCATCTTTCGTTCTAAACAAAGAAAGCGTTTTTCAGCGGATACACGGGAGTCACCGAGCGAAAAAATATCTCCCTTGAAAGGGAGCGCGACAACACAACGACCCTGCTCATCACGAGTAGTCGTGCGACAACAAATCTCCTCAGCCATCTTGTCATCAGGGCTTAGGATAGGTGGGACATTGACCTCTTCAATTTCCCAAAACTTGCGGATGGTAGACTCCAGTGGCGGCTCGACGGTGCAACAGAACGAAGCAGTCGAGTGACTAAAACTATCTATAGAAGCGGGTGCGGAACCAATTATAACAAAACCAAGAACTGTTTCCAGTGCGTGCGGAGCGGGGTACGTCGGTCCCCCTTGAACCTTACGTGATAACTGGAGGTGCGGGAGAATCGAAGCGCCGATCAATATATCGACGACTCCAGGAACAGCGTAAGTCTCATCTGCTAAAGGCAAGTCTTTAAATTTCGTTAATAAAGACGTGTCAACCGGGACGGTAGGCAACTGTTCAGTTATTTTATCTATAACGAGCGAATCCAGGTCAAACCAAATATTATTATTAAAACGAGATCCAAACCTTGTTTTAACGGTGCCATGAACAGCTGACCGTAAACCTCCAAAACCACTGAGCGGGTTGAACGCTTATTAACATTGAAACCAAGACGTTGACAACAATCTTGAGTAATAAAATTACTTTGCGAAGCGCCATCTAATAGCGCTCGAACAATGTGCGGTTTACCTAACGCATCAACCATAATGACGCGAGCAGTCGCGAGGACCACAGTAGTGAGCGCAGCAGTAGCGGACAACGAACACAAGGTGACGTCATTCGCAGCGGTCCCCGCGCGGGCAGGAGCGCGCGCGAGCGCGGGCTGCGGCTGTGGCGCAGGCGCCACCGACACGGGCGACTTATGCGACGGTGTGCCACCGCTCGACGAACCAACTGTGCTCACATTGGATGCGGCGTTACTATTTTCAAAATGGAGCAAAGTGTGGTGTCTCGCTGAACATTTGCGACAACTATTGCTACTATTACATAAAACAACGCGGTGTTTAGTACCGAGACAATTAAAACAAAAATTATTAGCGCGAACAAATTTATAACGATCATTAGGCGACAATTTTAGGAAACCCGGACACTTGTACAATTGCGAATGATGAGTATTACACAAAGAGCAAACAGGTGATTGTACATGTGCTGGTGCGGTATTAACATAAGTATGAGTTGACCTCAGTGACTTCGATGACGCATCTATTTTGCGTTCAGAACTAACAACTTTCTTCGCGCCTTCATGTTTCGATGAAGAGCGTTGCAATAATTTTATATGCTCGCGAACAAAACTTTCTAAGTCTTCGAACTTAGGAATTTTATTGCCGCGATGATCCGACTCAAATAAACGAATGGTTTCGGAATCTAATTTCTTTAAACCCATATACAAAAATAAGAAGTCGCAGAGGTCATCGATCTTTAGGTTCTTTACGGCGCGAACAGATGATGCGAAAGTATCTAGAAACTTCTCTAAGTTTTGATCGTTATATGCCGTAATGGGTTTCAAGTCAAACATCTGATCCAAATATGCGTTAGCTACCGATCTTTTATCCTCATACTTAGCTTTCAAAGTATTTAAAATTAAATTATAATTTTCGGCACTAAACGTAATTCCAGCGCAAACGGTTATAGCTTTACCAGTTAATTTTTCAACGAGATAATGCAATTTTTCGTGATTTGGCAACGAATCGTTCTTATCTATTGTATTCTCAAAACTATCTATAAATAAACACCAATTGCGAATGTTACCATCAAATTCGGGTATTTGAATTGGTGGCAACTTAGGTCGGTCGCGAGTGGGATTGGGTCGGTCAGACGGTTTCTCCAAACTCCTAGCGACGCGTTTGATACGACAATACAAATCGTCAAACGACGACAAGGCCTGATAACTCACTGAGTAATCGGGATTTAAATTTCACTCTAAAACGTTGATGTCATGTACTAAAGATTCGAAATCCGCGCGTAAACTATCCAAGTTTTCTATAGAACACAAGAACGAATCTCTAATAGCCAAATCAGAGGTTTTAAGTGCAGTATCACAAATCGATTGTACACGAGAGTAAATCATTTCTCTTTTAGCGTATAAAAGTTTCAATTGAACTTTACTATCGGTACTACCAACCTTTGGGGGCATTTTTACAACTAATATCAAACTAAAGTGCGGTAAACAACAAATGAAATGACTTAATCTTAGCGGTACCTACAGCACAGCGACGCGGCGCGAACGATATCCGTAGGTAGGTAGGTACTTATAACTGCGAGTGCCAGCTTGAACAAAACGCGCATAGCAACAAGATCGTACCTACGCGAGCTAGATCGCTGTCTAGGTTCAACTATTATTTCAGGGATTAAGTATTGCGTAATATCTATTCAAATTAAAATACTTTCGTATGAATTTGAATGAAATGCGAGCGAGGTATAACCACGTATCTACCCACGTAGGTATTAGGTAAATACGATACGAGCTAGCGGCGAACGGACAACTTAATTGAAACAAATAAAACAAAAGCCAAATGCGTTAGGTATTACACTGTGCCTATGCACTAGGGTGTCAGGATACCTAAGATCTAAACCTAAATGCCTAGATGCGGGGTTTTCTACTAAAATAACTAGGTATTTAGGTGCGGTGCGTTTATTCCCTGTGGAATAAATAACAAAAGCGAGCTACGACTAAGGATCGATACGATAAGAGAAATGCGAGCGAGGTATAACCACGTACCTAACCTATGTAGGTATCAGGTAAACACGATGCGAGCCAGCGGCGAACGGACAACCCAGAAATTGAAATAGCCAAATGCGTTAGGTATTACGCTGTGCCTATGCACTAGGGTGTCTAGTATACCTAAGATCTAAACCTAAATGCCTAGATGCGGGGTTTTCTACTAAAATAACTAGGTATTTAGGTGCGGTGCGTTTATTCCCAATAGAATAATAACAAAATGCGAAACTACGACTAAGTATCCGGCTCGACCAGGACCAAAAAGAATGGTGGCGCGATTCTCATGCCACCTGAGCTAGTGGACTGTATTTTGCGGGGGGTGAAGTTAACATGTTTCATATGACACTTTACACAACAAACAAGATAGGTGATCGGGTTGCCGCGGAGGTGGTTTAGGCATTGAATGCAACCCGAGAAATTAGGAGAGGATGCACTAACCTTTACTACGCCACGTGCTGGCTGGGCCGATGCACCGGTCTTCTCTTCCTGGCTCAGGAGCTGCTGCCCACATCACTAAATCACTTGAGGGACACACGAGAGGCACAATCCGATCGGTAAAGGTCTATGAAAGCGGTTAAAATCCAACAAACATTATTAATTTCTGAGAGTCGCGCGCGCCGCCGGCCATTGTTTCTTGCTAGTTCACAGCGGAAGTGAAGATGCGGCTATTTTGACAATTGAGCGGTGCGAAAACTATTGCTATCTCACTTTAAAGGTAGTGCGGGAGGGAGATGGGTATAGGGAGCGTGTGTTCAGTGTCATCAATTTGAATTACTACTATTGAGCGAAAAAAATACAAATTCTACTATCGGCGCAACCACAATCTAACCTCCACAACCCAGGGATATTGAAGTTCTATAGCTATCAAATTCGACGATATTTTTTTGAATACTAATAATTATAAGCATCCATATATGCCAATCCATATATGCTCGATTCTTTTTTGTTATGATTACTGCTCCGCTCGCTTGAGTAGTAGCGTGATGATATACATCCTGTAAGTTACCTCGATAAACGGACTATTCAACAAAAAAATAACTTTTTCAATTCGCTCCAGTAGTTCAATCAAACAAACAAACTCTTCAGTTTTATAAAATTTGTCATGTTATTTCTTAATAGATTTACCCACCGACGAACTCAAACTCAACAAAACGGCCACTGACGCGGCTGCAGGAGCGTTTGGTCCGCAAGCTGGGCGCGGCGGCGCACCCGTTCTACTTCGAGTTGCCGCCGCACTGCCCCGCCTCCGTCACGCTGCAGCCTGCCCCCGGCGAGACCGGCAAGCCTTGTGGCGTTGACTACGAGCTGAAGGCGTTCGTAGCTGACGCGCAAGATGACAAGCCACATAAGAGGTGATTATATACAATGTACTCACGCTTTTCTCACTAGATAGAGAGAGATGACTATCCTGCATTTGCTTCGGTTTTAAATACTCCTTTCTACACAAGACAACACTTAGATGTCACCCGCATACAGTGTACAATATTCGATAAAGAATCAAGCGGTTTGGTGACTCTTTCCTCTGTCGCAACATTAAGGCCTGGAATTCATTACCAGCTCACGTGTTTCCTTCTTCCTACAGTCCCGGGTACTTTAAGCGGGGCGTAAAAAGCATATAATGAGACCGTCAAGCTGAGTATCACTGTTGTAAAATGGTATATGTAAGTAATAGTGACCCTTTAAATAATCTAGCTTCTCAAGGACTCCCTGTGTCGTAGCTTTCGTTCACTCGGTTTTTGGGTTCCATACCTCGAAAGGAAAATACGGAACCCTTATAGAATCACTTTGTTGTCCGTCTGTCTGTTTGTCTGTCACGACCTTTTTCTCAGGAATGCGTGGAGGCATTAAGTTTAAATTTATACCTTACCTAAACTTCTTAGTCAACATAATCGAAATATATTGCGGTTTATATAGTACTAGCTGACCCACCCCAGCTTCGCCCGGGGTATATTTTGAAGCTTCATATCCCTTTGAGCCAGTATGTTTTAGTCTTCAAAATATGTATGAAAAATTGCCGGATTTGTTAACATTTATTATCAATGCTCCGCTCTTTTAAGTAGTAGCGTGATGATATATAGCCTAAAACCTTCCTCGATAAATGGACTACCCAACACTGAAAGAATCATTCAAATCGGACCAGTAGTTCCAGAGATTATCACGTTCAAACAAACAAACAAACTCTCCAGCTTTATAATATTAGTATAGATAAGTTTGTCCCTGAATCCAATTTTGTATGGAACCTATGATCCGCGAGTTTGACTCGCACTTGTCCGGCTTTTTTTGGTATTGGGTGTGGATCCCATAGTCTGCATGTGGGCAGCATGGTGGATGCTATTTGGGGCACAAGCAAACCTCACACGCAAGCTATACTTGCTGATTCGACGAGACTCTTGTGTAAGTTTTCCTATGCAGTTGCTACCCTAAAAGCAGACACATAGACAAAAATGATCACGATATCAACATTCGATCCGGAAAATTTGACTGAATAAGAATACCATTATTGACAAGGAATGAATGAGTGAATTAGCCCATTAGTAGTCTACTGTTAGGCATAGGCCTCTCTCAATGTTGAGAGGCTTTGGCCTACTGTTTTCACACTGGCCAGACGTGTTGGTACAGGATGTTATTTCGAGTTTTCCTTATCTCGCAATGATATCATCTGCATATTTTTCTGTTAGTCGCTTACGACACCCGTCGGATGAGATGGGGTGGTGATACTTGTATTCTTTCTGCGTCACCACACAGATTTTATTTTAAATCCAAAAATTGACTTTCTGTGCCACAAAGATTGAGATTAAGTTTAATAAAAATGTGTTTATTTCATGTAGCATAGTGGTATGGGTAATGGACTGCTGAGACGAGGTCTCGGATTCGATCCCAGGTTTTACCATGGCACACACCAATGACTTTTCGATACTTTTCGAAGTTATGTGTGTATTTATCGCAGGTTTGTAAGTGCCCGGTTAATGGCATTAGGCTTGCCACCTATTACTTTGGGATCTAAACATAAACTGGTGAAATGTGGATGCTAGCACCTCTACCTACCCCTACATAACATAATATAAACTCACGCCTATATCCCAGGCGTGAGTTTATATTATGTTATGTTTCACTTAACAAAATGTCAACAATAGAGTAGTATTCTGAGTCATCGAATTCTTACCAATACTACTTAACGTCTTAGTATTTTATCTAAAAATATGCATAGTAAACTAAGATATTGCCTAACTACACTGAAACTATGACTTTTCATTGTTTTTAATTCTCTAAATAGGTCAAAATCTAAACAATCGAAATAAAGCAAAATTTACATCTTTTAAGATTTCTTAATAAATTTCAAATCAATCTTATTACACTCTGTATACGTGTAAACACAACATAGACTGAGATAAATGCGATATTCTGTTGCACTCCATCTATTTTCACTACGCACCAGTGCGCTGTGACGTCACCACGTGCCACGATTTTGTATGGATCGTTTTCGGGCGGCTGAGAAATAGAATTTTAAAATCAATAATATCTTTAAAACTATTTGTCAGAAAGTTTCACTTTTACAGTTCATTATATTATTGCAAAATGTACAGTACAATAAAAAAAATAGGACACAACCCTAATCATATTTAATCTTTCTTTCACTGTAATGAAAGCTTTGCGTGAAGTTTCCAGGAATGCTGCCACAAAAAAGATAAACTCTGGTTGCTTTATGTCGTAATCTCAATCATAATCGGATTGCCATTTTTTTTCGATGCTAAAAATAGTATCTTTGTACAAAATACTGAATGGCGAAATCGGATTAACAATTCTTCAAATATAAAATATGGTTTTATCTGAACATTCTGAAAAAAGATTTCCAGTGAATTCATGTCAGACAAGAAAATTATTTTCTAAAAAATGGAATAACTTAACCGTCTACCTGGAAGGTTACCAGAATTATCTACTTAGGTATTTTTATGTAAATCAAATGAAACTTCTAAGAACATTGAATAATGTGATTCATTATCCTCTCAGCGTGAATCCCGATTTCATCCCGGCTAATCTTGACTTTTATGTGAGCCTTCAGAGGAAATCCTTTACCAGCACCTTATTCGGTAATTAGCAAGTGTACCATGGTGAAAACTGTAGACTGTAGTTGATGGCACCCATGCATACTAACAATATATTGATAACTGCCTACCTTTTTTTGTCTCACACTTGTATATATCCTTACTTGTATATGGGTAGACAGAGGTCTAGGTCGCGCTTCACTATATTTCCACCACTGCCCACCGCTTACGCAGACCTAAGCTCTCTCAGCCACTGAATAATTAAAAAAAAAAAATTAGGTATGTATTTGAAATGTGATGAGGTTTTAGTAAATTATGTTATCTAAAACTGACTTTATGTTATATTTGCAGGAACTCAGTGCGCCTTGCGATCAGAAAGATTATGTACGCGCCGAGCAAACAGGGCGAGCAGCCTTCAGTGGAGGTGTCTAAGGAGTTCATGATGAGTCCCAACAAACTGTACCTCGAGGCATCCCTAGATAAGGTAATTACAGATTACCTTTATTATCTACTTTATGACTTAAGAGCTCATCAGAACATTTACCATGTAATATTCTGATGAGCTCTTCCAATTAGTCCCACACTCTCCCTTCCTACACAGGACAACACGTGCAGGGTGTACATGTCAACCGCGCACGGTGCAGAATATTCGATCAAGAACCAAGCCGTTCAGACTTATTTCTTTGTCGCACCATTAAGGCCTGGAATTCATTACTAGCTCACGTATTTCCTTCTTCCTTCAGTCCCGGGTTCTTTAAGCGCGACGTGAAAAAGCAAATAATGAGACCGTCAAGTTGAGTATCACCATTGTTACATGGTATATGTAAGTAATGGTAACCCTCTTTTCCGAGACTGCCCTCAACTTACCACCAGGCGAGGCGAAGATTTTAATTCACTGCGACTGTACATAGGTACTCAGTGGTTAATGTTATCTTTGTATTTATAAAAATAATAATTAAAAAATGGACGAGGTAAAATGTATTTTCTCGAGATGTTAATTTCAAACTGAAATTTAATTATTTATTAATTAAATAATCCTATACTCCTTTATCAAATTATTTTCAACTTCTCGTTTCACGTCTTTTGATCTCGGACGTGTATTTCATTGAGTGTACTTTCACTATTAAGTTGATTGTCTGTCTATGACGTCACTAAAAGCGTCCTCATAGATGGTAAGCGTCTGTATTTTGAAAAAAACATTATTTAACATAAAGAACTCTATTTTTTTCAGGAATTATACCACCACGGCGAGAACATAGCAGTGAATGTACACATAGCGAACAACTCGAACCGATCTGTGAAGCGCATCAAGGTATCTGTGCGTCAGTTCGCGGACATCTGTCTGTTCTCCACCGCGCAGTACAAGTGCACTGTCGCCGAGACCGAGAGCGAGTGAGTTTATATCTTATTTCTGGAATTTGTACAATTCTATAATTGAATAACAGCTAGTGTATTGCAACATATTGAAAAAGGTAGGAAAATTTAAATTTTAGAGGTGGTAGGACACGACGTCCAATTGAGCAGTCCGACTGGGGAAGTCCCTACACCCTACAGAAAACTATACCATATTACTATTGTACAAGTCACTATATGGATCATGCTATACTAGTTTTAAAATTATATTTAATTCGAGACTAACAAACTCCTGGAGGTAAAATAAATAGTATCACAATAGTGGCGAAGGGAAGCCGGTGGAACCAAAATCATACGTAGTTTTGGGATTAGGTACCTGCCCATTGGGAAGTTTGTAGGAACCAGGTTATAGGGGAACCCCTCCCCCCCCCCCCCCCTTATAATCACAAATGTTTGTCTAAACTTAGTTCAATTGTTTAGGAAACCAAAGTCGTTGACGGAGAAGCTATTTAAATCCTCTTACATTGGTTTACTGAATAAGAAATACTGTATGCAGCCCGTGTAAGTACAGCGTGTGTTCAAACGAGTACACGTGCATGCAGCATGCTTGACGTGACTGATTTTGGCCCTGGTTTCATATTAAAATAGTAATAACAAAATTTGGTGGTGTGTTTTATTGTTTGGTTTGGTGTTCAAATTATCATTTAAAAAAAAAGGAATGATGTCAATCAATGTAAGACTTTTTCCATAAATGGTTAGCTTTTGCAGGATCTTTCTGAATTCTCACCCCTCAACCTCAGCAAAATGCCGTTTTCCGGACACTATTGTTGCCTCGATGTCTGGGCTGTATATATAGGGTGATATTTTGAAAAGGGGTTGGTTGGCCAAATCCGAAACTATAAGGAATAGCGAAAAATGCTCAAAGGAGTCACAAGCCCGATTTTGATGAAACTTAAAACCTCATCATTAGATTTTTGAAAAATCAATACGAGGGCTGCTACTTATGTATGCAGAATAGAAAAAATAAACAAATGTATATGGATCAATATGCTTTTATTGTTTTTCAAAGTAGTGTCCACTATGATCGATGCACTTTTGCATTCGATAAAACCAATTTTTAAAACACTTTTTCCACTCTGAGGTATCTCCAAAACGTGCTGTTTGAACGCGTCTACGGCATCTTCACGGGTCGAAAATCGTTGACCACGTAATTTATTCTTTACATTTGGGAATAAATAGAAATCATTGGGAGCCAAATCAGGGCTGTACGGTGGATGACCCATTAATTCTATTTTTTGACCATCCAAAAATGTAGTTGTTTCCTGAGATGTATGACAGCTGGCATTGTCATGGTGAAGTATGATTCTGCGTCGCTGGTTGTTTTTGCGTATTTCTTCAAATACTTCTGGCAAACAAATGGTCGTGTACCACTCCGAATTAACCGTTCTGCGATTCTCCAGTGGTATTGTAGCCACATGGCCATTAATACCAAAAAAAGCAGGCCACCATTTGCTTTACAGTGCTTTTTGCACGAGCCACTTTCGTAGGGTTTGGCTCATTTTGAAACACCCAAACTGTTGATTGTTGTTTAGTTTCGGGATCGTACGCGTAGATCCAGGATTTGTCACCTGTGTAGATATTATAAACAGATTTTGAGTCGCCTCCGTTGAATTTTTTCAAGGTTTTCTTGCACCATTCGACGCGAGCATCTTTTTGATCCTTAGTTAAGTTGTGCGGGATCCAACGCGAACAAATTTTTTTTACAGACAAATGTTCATGTAATATCCTATGAACGCTCGTCATACATATGCCCAGAATGACCTCTATCTCGCGATACGTAACATGGCGGTCTTGCATTATTAGTTTTCGCACAGCTTCAATATTTTGTGGCACAACCACCGATTTCGGGCGACCTTCTTTAACTTCGTCCGTGAGCTTACTCCGCCCGCGATTAAACTCACTAAACCAGTGATACACAGTCGTTTTTGATGGAGCTTCACCACCAAAAGTCGAAGTTAATTGATCTACGCACTGTTGTTGCGTTAAACCACGTCGAAAATCGTAATAAATCATAGCACGAATATTTTCACGAGTGAATTCCATTTTTTCAGCGATATGACATTTTAAACCCAACAAAAACAAAACACTAACGTATATAAGAAAAAAAATATTAGCGGCCAGTATTTAAAAAAATAACGAATATGTGCATGGAGGTCAGACATTGCGTTTAAAATTATTGGAATCCCAGATTCCGCATACATAAGTAGCAGCCTATGTAATCGTAGCTGGGAACCGACCCGTTGATTTTGAAAAAAAGAACACCCTATATTATTGCACCACACGATGGTGTTGCTATCAAGGATCTAATGTTAAACAGCCCTATCTCTTAGTCGCCTCGTACGACACCGTATGGGAAGAGATGGAGTTGTGCAAATTCTACTTTGCCGCTGCTCTGCCTCTTCGCGGCTCTTCCAATTTCGAAAGTGTATCGTTTCTTCCAAGCACTCGTAGAACTGACACGTTCCATCCACACATTTCTTAATCATGAATAAGTTTAGTAACAAGAGACATTATAGCAACTTCAAAAACTAATTACGAATGTGGAATTTATTTTTAATCGAATGCGGTGATTGGTCATTACTAATTACTTCAATATCGAGTGATTTGCCATACTATCGGAAATGGTTTAATTTTGTTTTAGTCTTCATGGTATTTTCTTAAATTAATTTTCCAAGCTACAGCAGAAATTTCTGCGCTTTGCCATGCTGTAGGAAGTTAAGGAGTCTGTGTTCACATATAAATTTGCTCGAGATCTGATACTGACCAACTACCCATGAAAGCATAATCATACTCTTTATTGGTAAAGGCTGACATTATAATGTATCTGGTCATATCCATTCATTCATTCATAATTGAGGCTTTCTTTTAAAAGAAAAATTGGGAAGGAAAGTATCACCACAAGAATTAAAATTGGTAATAAAATTAAATTATGTACTTTTTTGTTTTTGTTATTCTTTTAAAATACATACAGTTGTCTTTAAAGGCGGTTGACGGAAAAATGCGCAGACGATATCACTGCGAGAGAAGGAAAACTCGAAATGAAACCCTGTACCAACCTGTCTTGCCAACATGCAAACATTGGGAGAGGCCTAAGAATTATTGTCAGACCAGCCTGCTCTACCCACAAAAATATTAACCCTAACTTTCAACCACTAGGTAGCCGCTGAATGAAAATAACGATGATTTCAAATATTTGCAGGGAGGGATGTCCCGTCGGGCCAGGGTTCACGCTGAGCAAAGTGTTCACGGTGACTCCTCTGCTCGCGAACAACAAGGACAAGTGGGGGCTCGCGCTCGACGGACAGCTCAAACACGAAGACACCAACCTGGCGTCTAGCACGCTGTAAGTACATAGTTATTTAATGCTATCATCACTGTTTGTTCACGTTTCTTTGTCCAGTTACTAGATAGAGGATTATACAGAAAAAGGCTGTGACCATAATCGTTACCGAGAAGTAAGAATACTGTAAAAACAGATCAAAACAGTCCATATTTCGGGTAAACGATTCGGAATTTTTCGCGATTAAATTATAGAACTTACTATTTTTGCCACCTGTGTCCTTGCTCTGTTAATTTTAATCAGTTTAACTTTTTTTTTGTGGTTTGAACATCGAATGCACTTTATTATCAGTTAACTGGTCGGTTTTATTACCGAGTTTAGTACCTACTCAGTTAATCTTGTTCATTTACATCTGCATCATCAATTCTGTGCAGCTATAACCTATTTTTTTACTATTTACAGGATCGCCGATCCGTCGCAACGAGAGAATTTAGGTATCATAGTGCAATACAAGGTCAAAGTGAAGCTGTGTTTGGGACCACTTGGCGGGTGAGTTATAAACGTACTTCGTAATTCGTTATAACTGTTGAATTGTGCCTACACTCTATTCGGTTAGGTACTGAACTAAAGGCAAACAATCTTGTAGCGACTTTTTATAATAACACACATTAAACAAATAAACTAGACCAAGTAACTAACTATTTTTTTTGCTTTACCTCGTCCGCGCCATACCGTGCTTTCATAGGACGCGATCATACTATATCAATGTTTGTCGCAAGTTCTACGAATGTTTTATACTCCGTCTTACTCCTCGTTTTCACCTAAGTATAAAACATGTATTTTACAAGTTGCAATATGTCACAGGCTTCAGTGTGAGCGCAAATGTGTTTTATACTTGTTTACAACTTGTTTTCTATACATCCTATGTGAACAAAAAAGTATCTGAGATACTTTTTTGTTATAAAGGGACTTGGGATACTGTGAAAGAATTGTGTAATATTAAGAAAAATCACTCCAGAGCATCTAATCTACTTGAACTAGTGCCGGATTCACCCTGTGAATCACTTAATATGGTTAATCGATACTTTACCTCGATTGGTAGAGAACTAGCTACAGACATCTTAATAAGAAATGGTACTACTGAACTGCGCTTAGCAGAAAAAAATACTTCGTCAAGCAATGTTAGTTCTATGTTTCTAGACCCAACAGATCACATTGAAATTAATAAAATTATCATGAGCCTAAAGAATAGCAGTGCTCCAGGTATGGATAACATTCAAAATATTGTACTAAAAAACTCTCGGACGATTTTATGCACCATGATTGCTCATCTGTGTAATCTTAGCCTTACCACTGGGATTTTCCCAGCAATTTTCAAAGAAGCAGCTGTGGTGCCTGTGTTTAAGAGTGGTGACGCAGAGACAATTGCTAACTACAGGCCCATATCGCTACTGAGTGCAATTAGTAAAATAATGGAAAAAGTAGTTAACACTCGTCTAATTAAATTCCTCGAAAGCAAAAACATTCTAGCAAGTACCCAATACGGTTTCCGCTCGGGTAGAAATACTGAGGATGCGGTAGCTAGGCTCTCGGATATCGTTACAAAGGCAGTAGACAAGGGTGAAAAATGTGTTGCCATATTTTTGGACCTCCAGAAGGCATTCGATACCGTTTCAATACCAATTTTATTGCGCACTCTGGAATACATGGGCATAAGAGGTACGGTTCTGGAGTGGCTCCGAGACTATTTGGATGGAAGAAGTCAGGTGGTTAAAGTAGAAAACACTTATAGCACGAGCTTTCCGGTTACGTACGGAATTCCGCAGGGTAGTACCCTCGGTCCAACGCTATTTTTAGCTTACGTTAATAGCCTCTGTAAACTTCAAATAGATAACGCGGAATTACTGGCTTTTGCAGATGATACCGTATTGATTTGCCGTGGGAAAACATGGCCACAGGTCCAAGTGTCTGCTGAAATGGGCCTCAAACGAGTTAGCCTTTGGCTTGATGAGCATTTACTAACTATTAACGTAACTAAAACAAAATATATTTGTTTTAGAATAACGGAAGCAACAAGTTCAATGTCAAATTTTTCTATTACAGCTCATACTTCCCAATGCAAACTCGAAAATAGTGGCTACTGTGACTGCATTCCCATTGCCCAGACCGATACCCATAAATACCTGGGAATTATCATAGATTGCCATTTAAATTGGAAACCGCATATATCGTCACTTAGCAAAAGAGTACGTAAATTACTTCCAATTTTTAAAAACCTACGCGAAGCTGCGGACTGCAATCTCATAACCAGCATATACTATGCCCTTTGCCAATGCGTTCTGTCTTACTGCTGCCCTATTTGGGGTGGAGCTGCTCCAACTCATCTGCTTGAGCTGGAAAGAGCCCAACGCGCAGTCATCAAAGTCATGTTCCATAAGACCAGGAAATATCCCACTCAAAAACTTTATGAAGAATCGCGTTTCCTCACAGTTCGCCAATTATACATCTACTGTACAGTCCTACGTCACCATAAATCTATCGATCCATCTAAGATCTCACTGAGTAAAAGAAGAATTCGAACACCTGTTCCCTCCTTCAACACAATGTTCGCTCGACGTCAACTGTATTACATGGGCCCTTTCATTTATCGGTTCGTTAATGATTCGAACCAAATCTACAAAATGCCTAAGTTTAGGCTAAAATCTATACTTAAAAAATATCTAATGGCCCATGATTACCTTAGCACAGAAAAAATTCTACGAGTATAAAGCAAAAACCACTAGGAACTTGAATCCTTACATATCCAGATGCACATTCGCATACTTACACATACGGTATACATGCAGCCGTAAACGCCTAACCCTCACTCAGACGCAACACACACTCACACATAGGTACTCAATGCACACCCAAAGACAAACAAAACATATACGTACACATCCACGAACATATGTATACATAAAACACACACACACACACATACACACACACACACACACACACACACGCACACACGCACACACACACACACACACACACGCACAGTTCAGGTGCCAGCCCGCCATAATTCTGATTGATCCTTGTACTAATTTATTAATTACGTTCTACTGTATTTTATTTGAGATTTGTTATGTAAACGTTTTGGTGAGAAATAAACATTATTATTATTATTATTATTATTATTATTACATGTATAAGACAAGTATGGAGTTTTGATTAGTCTTCTACAAGTCTTCAACAAGTTTTTTATAAACAAGTTAAGAACTTGTTTTACAACTTTTTTTGTGGTGTAAACGAGGGGTTAGTGGTAACTAGTCTGTACTGATGTGTATGTTTGTTCAGTGACCTGAGCGCGGAGTTGCCGTTCATCCTGATGCACCCCAAGCCGGAAGAGGAGCCCCGAGCGCCGCCCGATGCCACGCCGCGAGCCTCCGACCACGACCTCATACAGCTGGACCCGCACCCGTACGTATACGAGTATAGCAACGGAGTTGATGGGTACAGTTATCTCTCCCCTTCCGTTCACTCACCCCGTCCCCGCCGCTAACCCCATCATTACCTGCGGCGCCGATACAGAGGGGGGTTAATGGGTACAATCCAAATAATCTATGAGGAGGTAGGACACGGCGGTATTTCCGCCCAATTGAGCAGTCCGACTGGAGAAGTACACCCTATAGAATACCGTGGTTATAATAACTTCGTGTTGTGTGTGTGTTCCCGGCGGTGAGTAGGGTAGCCAGAGCTCACTGGAGAGTTTTTGTGCTGTCAGTGAGATGATCAAAGGCTTGTCCTGCTTTGTCCTCTACACTGACGGCACAAAATCTCTGTTCTTACAGGGTCGTCAGCACGGATGTGACTCCACTGGTGTTACACACGTACATAGGTCATGGTAACCACTTTCCATCAGGTGGGCCGTGTGCTTATCTGCCACAAAGTTGTATAAAAAAAAATTAAAAAAAAAAATTTGATGTATTTTGTGTACATTTGTTACCTTCTGAAATCCAGTATAATTTATTCCTTTCTCCTGAAAGTGTTGGGGCAAATATACAAGATATTTGCCCCAACACCCCAATTAAATTCCTTGTAATAATCTCCTCCTCTGCGTCCTACGCAGTCTTCCCAGTCGGACCGTAACTATATATTTACCAGTACCGTACCCCTTCAATCTGAACATAACCCTGTAATATTTTTTTTATTGATATGCTATGTATGTTTTCCCCTTTCTCTGAAAGAAATATATAAGATACTAGCTATAGCCTGCCACGCTTCGCTGTGGCACATTGTGATTGAATGGTTGCGAAATAAGAAACAAAACAAAGAATACATTTTTTCGCGATCGTGGATATGTGACTGATGCAAAAATTAGATAAAAACAATCCTTGATGCGGATTATATATATGCTAAAATTTCAGCTCGATCGGTGCAGATCTTTGTGAGTTTTTGAAGCGTACACAAACCAACATAACATTTTATATATATATATATAGATTTGCCCTCTCTACCTGAAAGAAATCCTATATATCTGTCGCTAACCACGAGCCACGACCTGTATGTGCTCTCTATAAAGAACATTTGTTATCACAGAGATGAAAACGGCCAAGAGCAAGACGACGACATAATCTTCGAAGACTTCGCGCGACTGCGGCTCAAGGGCGCCGACGCAGACGCCTGAGGCGACTCGCGCGCTCTGCACTGAACCCCGGCCCGACCGACTCGGAGCAACGGCTCAGTACCACCGGCTCAGCCTTCCAACCAACGAGTACAAGAAATGGAATTACAAAGGTCGCTTTACCTACTTTCATATTGAAAGAGTGTTAGATTGAGAATGAATGTTCACTGCGGTACCTGTTTGGATTGTTACATCGAACACACAGCCATCTTCGTTTACCAATTTCAGCAGGAACCTCGATGGAATATGACTGAGTTTGTTAAACGCCGATACGTCTATATTCCTATATCGGCGCGTTTAAATACAGTTTCTACGTAAGTCGTCTCTGAATTAGTATCCACGGTATCACTTCGTACGATATCGTATGACGGGGAAATAATTAACTGTCTGCTACAGAAGTTATGGTTTCTAAAATAGAAATTTTTTTGTAACTCGTAAAAATGTCATAGGGTGTCGTATGAAAACGGAAACGAATGCAAATGTTAAACAATCTGTCCATGAACATTCACAATCCCTGTACAGTGTACCTATAAGTGTTGAGAGGATTTGACTATTCACAATATATTGCGAGCGTCTGCCGGAAGACCCGATGAGACGGTCTCCGGTCTTACTGAAAGACCAACGATACGATTCATGGTCTACAAAAAAGACCAACGAGATGATCAGCGGTCTACAAAAAGACCGATGAGACGGTCTCCGGTCTACAGATAGACCGACAGGCGTCTGGCAAACGAGCGCTAACTACTAGCGTATTATAATAAAGAATTTTATATTATATTCGATGTATATTGTATGTGAAAATTTATTTTAATAGTTGTCTATTGATCAAATAAGCGAGTACAAGATTATTTTCTTTTTTTTATATGTAATCATTGGCCATTGATTTTTAGGGAGAGTAGTAGTACAATGTTCGATAAAATGCATTTATTATTATACAGGAGTGGTGTCTACCTCTGTAAGGGTTACTTTCTCATGGTGGCGTCGTTGTATGTGTTATTGTTGATGATGGAGATAAAAGTACTATGTCAAAAACTGCTATTGTGATGATTGTCAGATGAAAATAGTCATTATGTTGCTTCAATTTAAGATTGTACTTTGAGTAACTCTAATAAATTGGATAAAATCTGATGAAAATTTTATTGAACCGACACCATACTTGCCATTTATGGTCCTTCGAGCAGGTACTATTAAACTATTAACAACTTTCTAATATCAAATTACTAAAGTTGCATACTGCAAGCGAGTATTTCACTGTTACTTTTATCGATACTAGTACTAGCAGATAGATCAGATATACCGTCTACAAATCTGACAGTCGTCACAGTGACAGTACAAGCGGTAAAGGCGCGGCCGCTCAACTCCGCCTTCACTTACTCCGCACGTGGCCTTCGTAACAGAATTTAACAACATTTATATAAATTGTACTATCTGTATCATTCAGTGTATAACTTTACAGTGAAACTAACAATTCCGTGAACTGAAGGAGCTATCCTTCATTTCAGTATGTCAAATAGTGCTTAGATTTGCAATAAAATAGTATATATTTGACAGTGACAACCGTAGCTCCGATTTTAGCCACTTCACGGAATTGTTGGTTTCTCTTTACTATGTGTTTACTCAATTGTATTGTACATACTTGTGACCCCAAAACTTGTTATTATCATCCAATCATTTAATGTTATTTTAAAATGTTTTTTCTAATTATTTCCTTTACATATAAACGTTGAAAAGTTTGAATATCGAGTAACGTCACTGATACGGTGATACCAGTATTATTTAATAGGTACCGTATTGGCGTACAGAGTATCGATTAAAATATACTAGGTACATTTGCTTTATTATCAATATCGATATGACTCGATATTCTTTAATACAGTTATTATTAATAAAAAACTTAAAACTTACAAAGATTATGTGTAAAGAGAAAATATATTACAGTTTATGAGTTAATCATAAGGTTACATTATGTTTATTACCTTTATATTTACACAGATAAAAAATAATGTAACCACATCATAGTAAATGGAATATTTTTATAGATAACGCACTTTACCATAAACTATAAGCGAACATGTGAGTGATACAAACCACAAAATGTTGCCAACTGAAAAATTGCATTTTTTTTTGCTATTCTTTTTGGTTTTTAGATTTAGCGAGTAATGAAAATGCAGCTCGAAATACCACCAATATACATATGAACACGGTACCAAAACAAATAATATAAGAGTACGTTTTAGTATCGTATATTTTGATCCGTCTGTGTACTGCGGCGGCTCTGTCGAGCTCCTAACGCGAGTACACATAACGTCTTATGATATCATTCTGTCACTGTACATTTTCGCTGTGTACAGTATAATAGTTGTGTATATTACGTGGCATGTTTTATTGTATAGTAAGCTTTATGATGCACAAAAGTATTCTATTCTTTGGCGCTCGGCCGTCCTATCTTTTAACTGCTGAACGACATGTTTTACAGTTAAACATTTTTACATACCACCATGAAATGTACACCTGAATTTACTTATGTTGATTTCGGTGGGGTGAAGCTACCAATTGTCCGAAACTTCGGTCCGTAAATTCAAATGTATGTTTCATGATAGGCCTTAGGTTTGTGTTCACGTAACTTAGCCATAGCTATGACTATGGTTAACTTGCAGTTATGGTTCTGCATAGTCACGTCTCATGCTTGCTTAAGAATTTAATTTTATAAAAATGAAGAATCAATGCATAAATTTTTTAAATGTTTTTTTTTTGTTAATCGATTTGTATTATTTATGTATTTTAAATGTAAGTATTAAATTGAAATAACGATTTGTAAAACATATTTATAATAGGAACAAATAAAAAGAGGAAACAGTTGACTTTACAGCCAATAGGTAGTTAGTTCGCGGTCTATCTTAGGCACATATGTCTATATATTACTATCCTAAATATATGAATAGCCTAAATAGCCGATTCCGATACCTAATTTTTATATAGATGTTTTTCTTTGCATATCTTTTCATGCTGTAACTTTTTGTACATGAATAAATACCACTTGGCTGTAAAAGAGACTCCGTATAATAAGCCCTTAGTTAGTACTTTTCAATCTCCGAAATGATGTCCACCAGCTGAGTTAAAATGTCTTCACAAAAGAAAAATGGGTAATAGGCAGTTTCAGCCTCAGCTGGCAGACTTTTTAGACCTGAGCTAACTTCGTTGATACATCGCACACGTTTTACTTTTATTTTACATCGAAACATTTTTGATGTATACTTTTTTCAATAAATAATATGTAACCATGTTTGTATTTTATTTTGTACCTATTTGATTATTGTCAACTTGCTTGCTTGAGGCAACAATAGTCCCCGGAAGACGGCAATAGGATCACTCCCTAATACGTGGGACCGAATTCAATGATTAGTGAAATGTGGGTGTTAATTCACACCGCTGTAGCCTATTGGCATGGGTAATGGACTGCTGAGACGAGGTCTCGAGTTCGATCCCAAGTTTTACCATGTCACACATCAATGATTTATCAATGCTTTTCGAAGTTATGTATTTATCGCAGGTTTATACGTGCCCGGTTAATAGCAATAGGCTCGCCACCTATTACATTGGGACCTGAACATAAACTGGCGAAATGTGGGTGCTAGCACCTCTGCCTACCCCTTCGGGGATATAGGTGTGAGTTTATGTTATGTTATGTAATTCACCTCTGCCTAACCCTTCAGCGATAAAGGCGTGATTATATGTAGGTATGTATGTTAATTATTTTGCTGTCACGATAACTTTGGTCCAGGTTTTTGAGTTGGCAGCACGAGTGTGACTGTATAGCACACGTCCATAGACTACGGTAACTACTTTTAATTAGGCGGGCCAAAGCTTGTCTGCAACCTGTGGTGTAGAAAGCTATTTTATTCACCAACGAGATTCACCCGCTAGCTGGTGCCACTTCGACCGATGGATGAGACTTTAACGACGGTGACAAACTCAGATGATGAAGAGATGGTAGATTCACAAAATAATGGAGGGTAGAGAGATAATACTTTAACTGAGAAAAAGGCTATAAAAAATCTCGAAATAAATAAGGCACCAGCAGTATAATGGAATTTGAACTGAAATTAGTTATAATACTTATAATCGTCTGTTAAGTCTCTACGCAAGACCTATGAAACCCATTTTAATGACCTGATGCAATGTAGGCTCAGCATTATATTAAGCGGTTCTCATTCAATAAACGCATAGATTACTTAGGGATGCTTGATGTTTGCAGGTAAATTATACATGTCATTTACGCTATTTACTTCAATTTCCATGGATAAATGGGTCTTGCACAATCTTGTTTCGAACCATTGGGGCTTAAAAAGTTGCCATGCTACTAATTTGTCACAGACAAATAGAATTGCTTTTTTTTGACATATTGACAAGTCGAATTACAATATTATCTGTGGTCTTTGTTTAGCGTAAAGTTGGCGTATAGGTTATGTTGTGGTTTCATTGAATATTCAATATTATTTGTATTCTAAGTTGTATTTAAATATGTGATGAGTTATTCAATAAATATTTTACGCAATTTATTTATTTTACGCAATAGATCGTTTTCCTACTATTAATTCTGGACGTTTCGATGTCATCACTTGATGAATTCCCTTCATAGTGGTAATACTCTCATAAATCAAGGGTTAAAATGAGTACCAGAGGTCTCACTAAGAAAGAACTCGAGGAGTTGAAGAAAAAGGAAGAGGAAGAAGCAGCTGCTCATGTAAATATAATATTAATTTTGACTGTTTGTCAAAGTGAACATCATTCAATTTCTTTACTATACAGTCTGCTCTGTACATCTGTTAAACTAAAGTTATTGTATCCTAATTGAACATAACAAAAAGACCAAATACCCCTTAACTCATACGATCTGTGTACTTATCAAAACAAGATCTGCAGAGATTTATAAAATTTTTATACTTAGTACTCTTAGTTACAGCATGTTGTATTGTTAATGTTAAGTGCATATTCATAAAGAATCATTCAAATTCCAGGTATTCAAAGAGTTTGTTGAGACTTTTCAAGAGGTTCCCAGTTCTACGACCAAGGTTTGGGTGAAAGCTGGCACTTACGATGCAGGAGCGAGAAGTTAGTTTGTTTGACTTTAGTACTATAATGATATTTCTTAATGGTCATACTATAACATAATAAGTGCTGCATGTACTGTAGTAAAAACGCTGTTATTTTCAGTTCTGCTTGTAAGGTTAGGCAATACTACGTAAGTTATGTAGTATGGATGCTCAATCTTAACACCATAAATCCATACTTTCCTAAGATAGCATGTCAAACCTTCCATTCCAATCCATTAGAACATCTATGGCATTTATAGAGAGTTGGTGCCCTATAAAGTGACAACCATATTGAGTTCTCATGAGATGGCAGTTCTTTCACGGAAAATATCAAAGTACAGACGTAGAATATATATATATGTGATGTATATTCATAAATGTAAAGTATACTATTCATATTAAGTAGTTATGAATACTAAATGCAATCAATGACTTTGAAAATTATGAATGTTCGATAATAACTATAGCAGGAATATTTTCATCTTATTGCCAGCAACTATAGTTAGAATTTGGTGTTCACTGTCCTGACAACAAGTGAAATCTAGCTTAGCAGCAGTAGCAAATTACTCCAATATAAGTTCTAAAATGCCTTCATAAAAAAACTTCTGATTTTACTATTTCAGAGGAAGATACCTCAGAGAGAGGTAAATTATACAAGCCTGTCTCCCGATTGGATGAGAAACGGAGTTCCTCAGAAGCAGAGGTTGTCCGCAACCTAGTTCAAAGATCGGAGCCACCAGGTAGACCTAATCCAAAGAAGAAAGGACAGGATAAGAAAAAAAGTAACTTGGAACTTTTTAAGGAGGAACTTAGACAGTAAGTTCATTAAATATGTGTGTTAGCAGCTATAACCTCGTTCTTCATCCTAGAGTTAATTTTAGATGCATCCATATCTTTCACCTCAGAGTGAGGAGTATGTTCCTTCAAGTCTTATTGCAGGTTTAGCTGATATTCTATATTTTCGTTATTTAAGAACAGTATGCATTTGCTAACTTTTTTTTGAAAGACATTATTTGAGATCTCATCACCATCGCATCGTAAACACACACGTCAAAGTGCTCCGCAAACTTAAATCATTTACAGTGCAAAAAGTGAGAAATAAAGAGTGCTACGTCGAAAATACAATAGTGTGAACATTGAAGAACGAAGTGGAAAACTATCACAGTGCAACTAACACTCATTTGTATTAAAAAGTGCAAATAACGCAACCAATAATTAGAGACTATATACAGTGCTGTCAAAAATAGCTTCAATCTACCCTACATAATACACAACATCGCAGTGACAACTACTGACATTTTCCATTGACATAACAGGGTTACCAGTCATATAATTTTATTCTACCTATAATTCAGTATCGCAAGTAAAATAAAAATAAAAAAAAAAGAAACATAATGGATAAAAGTATGGAACTGCTATTATCGAAATTAGAAGAAAAGCTAAATAAACAAGCCATAATCATAACAAATGCAGTGACACAAAGTGTTATGGAAGCGTTAAATGAAAAAATGAAGATACTAACAGAAGAAAATACATTCCTAAAGACAAAAGTTGCTACACTCGAACAGAAAATATTCAACTTTGAAAAAGAGAAACGTAAATATAACTTGGTCTTTTTCGGAATTGAGGAGAGAGGAAAACCCGAAGCCGAACTAGTTGATTACCTCAAGGATACCATTCTAGACACAGGAACACACTTAGATAGCCAAGAAATCTGCAACTTGTATAGAATAGGTCAGAGCACCGAGACAAAAGACCGCCCTGTGGTTATCACAATTTCATCTATGTGGAAAAAACACTTAATATTGAAAAATAGGTCTAAACTACCCCCAGGTGTAAATGTCAAAGAAGACTATCCTAGAGATGTCCTGGAAAAGAGGAAGCAGATACAGGGAAAGGTTGAAGAGGAAAGGAAGAAAGGAAATTTCGTCTACATAAAGTACGACAGATTGATAGTGAAAATGCCGACAGATGTAACTCGAGACAAAAGGAGAAGGGAGGAGTCAGGCTCACCCAACCTATCTACGCAGAAGAGAGCCAACACAAAAAACAACCCATCGTCATCATCTGCCAAACATACGGTCAAAGAAAACATAAGACCTATTCTGAAATTTGTTGAGCGCGGCAGGCCAGCTTCTATGTCTGAAACACCAAAAAACTAAATAACATAGCCAGCCGGGATCGAATAAACAATACAAAAAATACAACGAAAACTATACCAACTTACATAGAATGCACCCCAAGCCGGCTGGACACCGTGGGGGAAGATGACCATTACCCTCCAATCAACATACCCCAACAACAATACCACACACCCCAGAGAGTAACAAACTACCAGAGCAATAATTTAACAAACATAGACCACTCCGAAACCACAAGCTCGCATAAAATTCTGCCAACAAACCAAGCTCTGAATTGCAACAACTTGCAGGACAATGTTATCTACATTGCGACGTACAATACACTGACGTTAAGAACTAATGACAGTCTGCTTGAACTTGTAGAGGCACTCGAAAATATAAACTGGACAATCGTTGGCTTGAGTGAAGTACGGCGCCAGGGCGAAAAAATTGAAGACCATGGTAAATTTATTTTCTACTACAAAGGTGAAACGCCTGGCAGCTATGGCGTTGGCTTCCTCGTAAAAAAAGAAAAAAGATACGACATTCAGGAATTCATTGGTATCTCGGAACGCATTGCAGTACTGAATCTGGTAATACCACCTAAAAACGAAACATGGTCCATAGTTCAAGTTTATTCACCAACTGAAAAATCAAGTGAAATGGAAATAAACTCGTTTTACCAAAGTCTAAACGCGACAATAAAAAGCCACTGTCACAAAAACATCATAGTAATGGGAGACTACAATGCACAACTCGGAAAAAGAAGACCAGGAGAAAACATTATACTAGGACCATACTACAGTGGTATAAAAAGGACACGGAATGGAAGGAAACTATTAGAGCTAGCGTACGAAAACAACCTGAGGATATTAAATACGGATTTTAATAATCGTCCCAAAAACAGATGGACCTGGACATCACCTAATGGATTAGTTAAGAACGAGATCGACTATATCCTTACAAACAAACGGAGTCTTTTTAACGACTGTAGGGTCATTAATACTATTAACTTCAATAGCAATCACAGGATGGTTAGAGCGAAACTAAACTTAGGTAAAAAAAGGCAAAGACACTTCAAGGCAAACAGCCACCCAGATGAAGCCCCATCACACATAACTACCGATTTCGCCAACTTATTACAAAATTTTAATGAATTCACAAAAGGAAGAGATACACAGGAGAAATTCAACCACTTTTATCAACTGATTGACAACCATAACGTACCTACAAAGTCAGAAAGGAAAGACCAGCTATCAGATACATCCAAAAACCTATTACACCAAAGAGCCACATTATTAGCTACAACTAACAAAACAAAGGAGGATAGGCAGGCAATAGCGAAATTGAGTAAAGAAATTAAAGCCAATATGAGGAAAGACAGAAAATATCTAAGACTTAAAACCTTCGAAGAACACATTGTAAGAACAGGAGGGATTAAGAAGGCCATAAAAGAATTAACATATGTGAGAGAATGGATTCCTAAAATATTGAATAAAACAGGGAAAAGTACAAAAAAAGACCTGAAATCATCACTATTGCTACAGAATTCTATAGTCAACTCTACTCGAATCAGATAATAATGGAACCAACTGACCTAACAGGCGACTCCGACGTGGTTGATATATTACCCAGAGAAATCGAGGTCGCTATTGAAAGCCAGAAGAAAGACAAAGCTCCAGGACCTGACAAGATTAGTAAAGAGTTCTGACTACAATATAAGCACTATATTGTTCCAGTACTTACCCCAATGTTTAACGATATTCTAAAGAATGAAGTGGTTCCAACGCAGTGGACGAAATCAACCATAATATTGATACATAAAAAAGGGGATATTAATGATATCAACAACTACCGACCCATCAGCCTTCTATCGAATGTGTATAAGGTGTTTGCCAAAGTACTACTGAACCGTCTAACAACACAACTAGACGAAAACCAACCGAGAGAACAAGCGGGATTCAGACATGGCTACTCAACCCTTGACCACATACATACTGTAAAACAGATCGTCGAAAAAAGCAAAGAGTATAACACTCCTTTTTACTTTGGATTTGTAGACTATTGCAAGGCATTTGACTCACTGGAGCACGGAAAGATCTGGAGTGCATTGAAGAACCAAGGAGTGGATAACAAGTACATAAGAATCATA
Organism: Eilema griseolum; assembly: GCA_963662185.1. Lineage (NCBI taxonomy): Eukaryota > Metazoa > Arthropoda > Insecta > Lepidoptera > Erebidae > Eilema > Eilema griseolum. Next base: position 7,477,347 of record OY759230.1, read on the forward strand.
AAAAACCTTTATGAAAGCTCTACAGCAAAAGTGAAATTGGAAAGAGAAGGGCAAGAAATAAAAATAAAAAGAGGAGTACGACAAGGAGACCCACTATCGCCCAAGCTGTTCTCGGCGGTGCTCGAAGAGGTCTTCCGGAAACTGAATTGGGATAATAATGGCCTCAACATAAATGGAAGAAAACTTACACATCTCAGATTTGCAGATGACCTAATCATATTTGCTAACACCAGAGAGGAACTCCAAGGCATGCTCACAAATTTAGACACAGAAAGTCAAAAGGTGGGGTTAGGCATGAACTTTCAAAAAACAAAAGCCATGACCAACAGTATAAAAGAGTCTTTAACAATTAATAATCATCAGATATTGTTTGTGGAGGAATACAATTACTTAGGTCAGACCATTTCATTCAATGATCTCACAACCAAAGAACTCGACACAAGAATTGGAAACGCTTGGAAGAGATTCTGGTCATTGAAGGAGATTATGAAGAACAGAGAAATTAGCATACAGATGAAGTCCAAACTGTTCAACACCTGTGTAATGCCCATACTAACCTATGGTTGCCAAACCTGGGCCACCACAAAAGCACAATGCTCTAAGCTGAAATCATGTCAGAAGGCAATGGAGAGAAGCATGTTAAGTTTGAGACTATCAGACAGAGTATAACACACACAAATAAGAGCAAAAACTAAATTAGAATGTGTATCATTTAAAACTAAAAAATTGAAGTGGAGATGGACAGGTCACACAATTCGAGGAATAGATAAATGGAGCAAAGAGATTATGTACTGGTACCCAAGGGATGGAAAAAGGAATAGAGGCCACCAGTTCAAGAGGTGGGAGGATGAGGTGAAAGCCACGGCAGGACCCACCTGGACCAGGCTGGCAAGAGATAGAGAGGGGTGGAAGGCGTTGGAGGAGGCCTTTGCCAACAGGCAAACAGATATTAACAACTAAATTATATAAGACTTAGTTTGTAACAGTACATGTAGACACATCTGAGAATAAAGGCTTATTATTATTATTATTATTATTATTTGAGATCTAATGTACCTGCTACTTTCTCTGTTCAGTCTCAGTGTCATCAAGAAATTGTTATAATATTTCAAAACAGCAAATGTCAAAAGTTGCTTTGTCATTGTTCTGTAAGGGAGGCCACAAACCAAACCGGTATTTACTGCGCTCATAGCAAATTGCCAAGAAAAATGTCCAGTCAAGAAGTATTTGCTGCTTTGGTGTACTGCTTCCTTTAGATGACAAAGTCATTTCCATGTCTTACATGCCAAGCCTTATACATGTCTGTAGGCTAGTATGTCTCTGGAGCATAGATATGTAAGTTTGCAGTAATATCATTGTTGCTCAACATTATTTCATATTCAACAGGATCCAAGAAGAAAGGTCCGAGCGTCACAAATACAAAAATGTTCTAAGAGAACGGGGAGTTCCGGGTGCTGAGCTAGCGTTAGACGCAATACCCGATGTTGGATCATATGACACAGGGGACCCTAACACTACCAATTTGTACCTAGGCAATCTAAATCCTAAGGTAAGTACCCTTATAAAATAACATTTATTACAAAACACAAACTAACTTCAACAATCAAATCAAATACATATATTAGATAGGACACGGCGGTATTTCCGCAAATTGAGCAGTCCGACTGGGGAAGTACCTCCGCCCTACAGAATACCGTGGTTATAATAACTTCGTGTTGTGTTCCCAGTGGTGAGTAGGGTAGCCAGAGCTCACTGGAAATTTGTGCTGTCAGTGGGATGACTAAAGGTGGCTTCTCTGGTGTTACCACACGTCCATAGGCCACGGTAACCACTTTTCATTAGGTGAGCCGTGCGCATGTCTGCCACCTAAGTGGTATAAAAAGAAAACCATAAATAAAGGTTTCTGATTATTATGGAAAAGTGCCAGTGACCATTCGTAAGGTTGTTTATTCAGTGCAGTAGTTCTATGTCACTGCTCGGCTTACTCGGTTTAGTAAGTAGAATGGGGGCTGACCTACTGTCTCACCGTTTTACTTGGTCAAGTACATGTTCACATGTACCAAGCACTCGGCTGTGTGCCTGGTCTCGTCACTCCGCTCAGTGCATGTGATCAAGGCTTTAGTTTTTTAAAGTGAATGCTTGATTTGTTACAAAAATATTAAATGGTTTTTTCAACAATTTTGATACTTTTTATAGTTACAATAATGACTATTAAGTGGTACCTAATTTAAATATCACTATTTATTAAGTGTTTCAAGCTGTAATGAGTTCTTGATATGTCATAAATATGTTTGTCAAATTATATTCCCTTATTTAGATCACAGAACAGCAATTGATGGAGATATTTGGTCGCTATGGCCCCCTGGCAAGCATCAAGATCATGTGGCCGCGCTCCGACGAAGAGAAGGCGCGTGGCCGTAATTGTGGATTCGTCGCTTTTATGTCTAGGAAGGATGGGGAAAGAGCACTCAGGTCCATAAATGGTAATACAAACAATAAATATTTTTGTTGCCTTACATAGGGCGGTCCTACCAAGACGTGCTATCCAGAGAAAGAGGGATAGAGTTGTACACACTTGTCCATTGTGACAGCCTCTCAGTCCATAAAATTATGACCGATTTATATGCAATCAGAGTGACCAGACTAGACCTCCCTGTTCCAATACCTCTAGCAATAACTTTGCAGTTGGTGTTACAGTGTGTCTAACGAGGTCAGTGGTCCCGCCCAGGCAGCTACGTGTTTTAAATTTTGATTTTATTGCCAGAAATATACCCAACCTGAAATAGTAAACAATCTTGTAGCGACTTTTTATAAAAAAACACATTAAAAATAAACTGGGCTAAACTAATTGACCAACTAGTCGATCAATATCGGTTTCTAGTCTCTAATATGAGTTTCTAAAATTTTCAGGTAAAGAAATAATGAGCTACGAGATGAAGTTGGGGTGGGGCAAGGCGGTGGTGATACCGCCAGTGCCCATCTACATCCCTCCCGCGCTGCAGACCCCCAGCAAGCCGCCACCGCCCTCCGGCTTGCCCTTCAACGCACAACCGCCCAAACATCTCGCTAACAAGGTATTGTCACTTGTTCTAAAAACATGATTAGTTGCTATTTTTGCTATTCCTTTATAAAATGTATATAATTTATTCTGCATCCGGCAGTAAACATAGATCTCACACATCATCCAAGTATTCTTGGATTTTATATTAGGTAGTGAGTCTGCACTGTAACGACGCGCTCTGCAAACGTCGTCACACCGGTTTTAATTCTATTTTTGAACGAAAAGTTTCGGAACGCGGAGTGAATGACATTTTGACGTATAGCTGTCAAAGGACCTTTCTTCCTAGCGTTGAGGCTGGATGGTCGATATTCATGGCTTCGTAACTTAATTTCAATAAATCTCATAAAAATGAGAGTATTTTGGCCTAAAGGATAATAGTTTGTGTCTTCACAACTATCCTCTTGTGGAATTATAGTTTATTTCTGGTGAGTTGTCATTTTTTAATAAGATTCACTTTGTTGGAATTGCCACGTTCCTAATTTGAAAAATAATTGTTAAAATTCTATTGTTTCAGCTCTTAATCTGAGAATATTATGATTTCTTTTGCTATTGGCATTGTTCCAGCAAATTAAGGCGGTAAGTCGCACAAATTTATAAAAAAATTAGGACCTCGTGTTCATATTGGAGTTTGTTCTAATGACATGCAATTTTGTTACAGGTTTCCAAATTGGAACCGCCTTTGCCCTTTTTCTCATTTTCTTTTTGCCTTTGGATCTTTTCTTTGGACCTTTGTCTTCGGTCATCTGCATTTCCTTATGGAGGGTTTGGACTTTTCGCCTCAAACCTGGATGTACCGCATGGGCTTACACTGAAAACTTCGCCTGCTACGAGCTTTCTCGCTGCTGTGTTTACATATACTCGCCGAGGGATGCCGTGAGCTTACTTTAATTATATTTTAAATCTAAACTTCAAAATAACCTAAAAATGCATTGGTGACATAAGATCATATTGACATAGGAACCGATTGACCTAGCTTATAAAACTCTAATTTTAAATTTAAGGTTAGTTATACATTAGGATTGTATCCTTGCAACTATTTCTAAATGCACACTGGAGTGGACAATAAAACCTTAAACCTCACCGTTTGGTTTCATTTAGCTCACCTCCGGCAGATTAAAAGTTTCCAATCTCCGCTGATTATCCTAGGCATGTGTATCTCCAAGGCGCCCGAACTTTTATGGTAATGTACTTACAAACCAATTTTATTTCTATTTCTTTTAAATAGGAGACACAGAAGAAAAATCAAATTTTTTTATTATTACATCTGGCACTCGCGAACAGGGACATGACAGTGTGCATATATCTTTATTCCTTGTCACCTTTGCATTATTTTTTACCTTATCATGTTAAGAACAGTGTTTTCTTCATGTATTTTACTGTTACATAACTGTGTATTACAGTAAATCTTTGTTATTGTTTACTTTGCAAAACTAATCATACTACAAGTTAGTACTATTGTTTGTATCTCTCAATTACAGGTGAATGTTTAAATTTGTATAACATGGTTACTGTTATAATTGTTTTATCTTATATAGCTTTTGTTTATTACAGGTAAGATTTTCCACTTAGTAATATTATATAATTACTAGTTCTTAACCTTTATTCACATGAGTGAAAACATAGTAATATTTGAATATTTGCTGTTTACCTTAAGTAGACATAAATAATTTATTTTGTGAATCACTAATGCATTTTTATCTTTATAGGCATTTGACCTAAATAATTTTTGCAACAATAACATTCCATTCTATGAGTTTGTTTGACTTTTGAGTTTAGCGTTTTGCTATCAATGCAATTAACTTCATTCATAATTTAATTAACTTTAATTAGAAACTTTAATTGATACTTTAATTAGAAACTTATAGTGTATTTAATACAACTTTTTATTAGATTTTCACATCCTTTTATAAATCAAACATGGATAAGGAAATACAGGTCCCGCCTTTGTTTGAGAATATTGTTAATGATGTTCCAGTTGGTACTTCTACTCATGAGATGCCTCATGTCATGGCTGATTTATCTGAAGTTGTTGATCCATTTTCGAATAGTCGAGGAGCTGGTGATCATAGTCTGAGAGCCGCATCTTCATTTAATATGATGAATGTTTTATTGAATGATAATTTGAGGAAAAACTTGCCTTCTGTTACTAAGTTGCCTGATTTAAAACGAAGTAAGCTTTTGTATGATGGTAAATCGTGCGTTAGGGAATTTATTACTCAAGTGGAAGAATATTTCTTGTTTAAAAATTTTAATGAATATTTTTTGGTTAGTTCATTCTCTGATCTTTTGTCAGGCACTGCGCTTAAATGGTTTCGTAGTGTTCGTATTCGTATTGCTTCTTGGCAGGATTTGAAGGCTGCGTTGTTGAAACGTTTTGATAGAATTGAATTTGATTATCATTTGGAACATGAACTCCGTACTCGTAAACAAAAGATAACTGAGTCATTACCAGATTTTATTACAGACATAATGGATATGGCTAGCCGTTTGTCTATGCCTGTTTTTGATGCTACCCTCATAACTATTATTAAACATAACATGTTGAATATTTACACACCTTTTGTGTTTGGTAGAACTATTTCTTCTATCGACGAATTTATTAACCTCAGCAGAGAATTAGAGAATTTTGTGTCAAGAAAGAACTTGAGTGAGAATAAAAGTATTAAAAAGGAAAAATATTCTGCTCAAATTAGTGCTGTTAAATCAGATGATTTAACTTGTTTAAAATGTAAGTCCTCTGGACATTCTTATAAAAATTGCCCTACATTTCCAGGTGTAATTTGTTTTAAATGTCACAAGCTTGGCGTCACTACGAAGAATTGCGAAGTTTGTAATTCAAATACTGTTCAGTCAAAAAACGTATCAGGTCCCATCGAGCCCTAGTTTTTGATAAAACCTCTGGTGACTCGATGTTGAAAAAATTTAGCAATGCTCCGAATGAAGCCACTTGTAAGAAAGAATTTAATGAATGGTTGGATTATTTGAAAGTTTTCTTTAATAATATCAGGGCTGCTCCTGTTTTGTTTGTTAAACATAAAGACACTAGACCTTATTTAAATTTTAATATTAATAATAAATTTTATTCAGGTTTGTTAGATAGTGGAGCTTGTAGTTGTGTACTCGGTTCTAATATTCATCAAACATTTTTGCAATTAGGTTATAAATTTAAACCTTATAAAGGTAACGCTGTTACTGCTGATGGTTCTGCACACAATGTTATTGGAACTATGGTTTTACCTATCACTTGTGATAACTTAACTAAAAATGTAGATTTTTTGATAATACCTTCTTTTAAACCTTCAATTATTTTGGGATTTGACTTTTGGTTGAAATTTAATCTTGCTAAAGACTTATGGAATAATATTACTTTTGAATATGAATCCACTACTTGTGTAAATGCAGTTACTTCTGTTTCTGAACTTTCTCCTTCTGAGAAACACGAGTTAAATTAAATTATTTCACTTTTTGAAAATATTTCTTATGAAAAGAGAGGCTTAGGTCTTACTCATTTAGTTAAACATAAAATTAATGTTACTGGTGAACCTTTTAAACAACGTTATTGGCCCCTTAGTCCTGCTAAACAAAAAGAACTTTATGATGAAGTGGAAGTTTTATTAAAGGAAAATATTATTGAACCTTCTAAATCTCCTTGGTGTTCTCCAGTGTTAGCCGTTGAAAAACGCGATGGTGGAACAAGATTATGTTTGGACTCTAGACGTTTAAATTCAGTTACTGTTAAAGATTCTTATCCTTTACCTTACCCTTCTAGAATTTTAGATAACCTTCGGGGTGCTAATTATATAACTACTATTGATTTGTCTAAAGCATTTTTGCAAATCGCTTTAGAAGAATCTTCTCGAGAGAAGACTGCTTTTGTTGTTCCTGGGAAAGGTTTATTTCATTTTACCCGGATGGTGTACGGTTTGACTAATGCACCTGCAGAGTTACAGAGACTCGTAGACAAGCTGTTTGGACCAGAATTTGATAATGTAGCATTCTGTTACTTAGATGATCTCATATTGATAAATTCTACATTCTCTGATCATTTAGATTATTTAAATAAAATTTATAAAATCCTTAAAGATGCTGGGTTAACTATTAATTTAAAAAAGTGTAATTTTTGTAAAGATAAACTGCGTTATCTTGGTTATATTGTTGATAGTAATGGTTTACATACAGACCCTGCTAAATTAGAGTCCATTAAAAGTTTCCCACGCCCAGAAAGCGTTAGACAATTAAGAAGTTTTCTTGGGTTATGTTCTTATTACCGTAGATTCATTGATAAGTTTGCTGATATTGCTTCGCCCTTAACCAAATTAACGGCCGGAAGCAAGAATTCTAAAAAATCTCTTTTCTGGAATGAAGAAGCTGAAGTTGCTTTTCATAATTTAAAGCTTGCATTAATTTCTGCACCAGTTTTACATTGTCCGAATTTTGAAAGACCATTCTCTTTACATTGCGATGCTAGTTCTGTTGGAATTGGTAGTGTCCGGAGCCAAGATGATGATAATGGAGATCAACATCCTGTAGCTTATTATTCTAGATCACTTAATAAATGTGAACGTAATTATAGTACAACTGAGAGAGAGTTGTTGTCAATATTGGATTCTATTGAACATTTCAGACCTTATATTGAAGGAATGAAATTTACAGTTATCACTGACCATGCTAGTTTAACTTGGCTTCTTAAACTTAATAATCCTAGTGGTCGTCTTGCACGTTGGGCTGCTAGAATTTCTCAATTTACTTTTGATGTTAAATATAAAAAAGGTTCTTTACATTTAGTTCCAGATTGTTTATCCAGAATAGAAATTTCTGCTATTAATATTCCTGTAAATAATATTATTGTTATGCCAAATGAGGATATCGTTGATCCTTGGTATAGAAAAATATTTGTAAATTGTCAAAAGTTTCCTAGAAAATATAAAAATTTCAAAGTTGAAGGTGATACTTTGTATAGATTTTGTAAAGATAAATATAATCCTAATAATCGTTTAAATTGGAAAATTGTCATACCTAAAGAACACATCTTAGACACTATTAAATCTAATCATGATGATGTTAATTCAGGACATTTAGGAATTCATAAAACTTTAAATAAATTAAAAATACATTATTTTTGGAAAGGTATGTTTATTGATGTTCAAAAATACATTTCTTCTTGTGATATTTGTAAAGCTTATAAATCTTCTACTAATCCACCTCATGGAATTATGGTTAATCCTAAGAAAGTTGATAAACCAATGTTAATGCTTTCTATTGATATTATTGGAACTCTTCCAAAAGCTTATTCTGGCCATAAGTATATACTTTCAATCATAGATGTTTTTACAAAATATTGTTGGATATTTCCTATGACTAGTGCTACCACTAAAGTAATTTGTAGGATACTTGAAAAAGAAATATTTCTTAAGTTTGGAACACCTAAAATTTTTGTTTGTGATAATGGAAGCCAATTTACAGCTAAGCAATTTGTAGATTTTCTAAAAAGTTATAATATTAGTAAAATATTTTGTAATACTTTATATACACCTCAAAATAATCCTGTAGAGAGATATAACAAAACAGTCGAAACATGTATTTCTTGTTTTGTTAAAGATGATCATAGAACTTGGTCAAAATATTTGCCTCATGTTCAACTAGCTTTAAATAGTAGTGTGAATCTAGCTACAGATTTCACTCCTAATTTTCTCATGTTCGGTAGAGAACTTATTTTTGATGCTTCATTGCACCGTTTTAGTAATTCTTTTGATAACCTCAATCAACTTGATGTTGTTGATAGGTCTTCATTTGCTTTTTCACTTAAATCACTTAGTGATATTTTTATAAAAGTTCAAGCTTCATTGCTTAAAGCTTATAAGCGTAATGCGCGTTATTATAATATAGGAAGGAAGGTCATTTCTTTTGAGGTGGGAGATAATATAGTGTGGAGGAGAAGTTTTGTGCAGTCTAATGCTCCTGCATTCTTTTCGGCTAAGTTAGCACCTAAGTTTGTTAAGTGTGAAATAATAGATAAAATTTCCTCTAATGTTTATGTTTTAAAAGACCTTAATAAAAACTATACTGGTCGTTATCATATTAAAGACATAATTAAATATTAAAATTATTCTTGTTTTGACAATGTCTATCTTTGTCTTTGGTACTTTGTTTGAAGTATTGAACCCATTAAAAGGTGATGTTTGATAGGTTTAGGGTTCTTGAAAGGAGATGTATGTTAGGAACTTCACAACAATTTATTAATTTCAATTTTAGTTTCCTTCAAAAATAACTTAGGTCATTTTAGGACTTGTTATTGTGTAACTCTACTCCATATTAACAAATTGTTCCACATCAAAAGATCTTATATTTTTATTTATCTTTGTTGTATAGGATTATTTTCCTGTATATATTTTTATACACTTGTATATTTAATATTGTATATTTTGTACAAATTTAGGAATTTAGATTCTACTCTAATATAGGAGTGAAATTTAATATTCATTTTCTACATTAAATTCACTTGACTTGTTTCCACTCACTTAGGGAATGGAAAATTAAGTTTCTTGAACTTTATTTTTGTACAGTTCTGGGTTATTTTCTTAGTATTAAGATTCTCGGATTGGACGCATTTTATGCATTTTTTTACACACCTTGTTATACCATTTTTTGGGAAACTTGTGTCTTACTGGACTTTACAATTTTTTGTGCTATTGTGTTTCATACACATAGTCACACCTTACGCTTTGCGCACGGGAAGCTGGTGGTGTTGAGCCGGTCGTAATTGTCGTTTTTCTCTTTTTGTACGATTGTGTTTTTATACACATTGTTACATTTTTTTTTATGCTTTGCGCACGGGATGTCGGTGGTGTTGTGCCGGTCGCAAATGTCATACTTTTCTTATGCGGTTGTGCTCAGAAAGTCAGTGGTGTTGTACTGGTCACAATTGTCATATTTTCTTTATATTTTGCTTGTGCTCGGAAAGTTGGTGGTGTTATGCCGATCACAATGCTTATAAATATATTATTACGACACTTTTGTTGTGATTTTGTTTTGACGTTTTGGATGTTGGAATAGGAATTTGAAGTCGGCGGCTTTTCAACCTAACCGACAGTGGGAAAACTTCATTGTTTTTACCGATTTTCTTCCAGATTCGGCAGCGTTGGTGCTTAACCGATATCTTGTTAGTTTCATATTTTTGTTTCAGGAATAGCTGGTATAGAGTCGGTGGCGTAGGAGCTCAACCGCACTTTTGTATTGATGCTAGAAGGCTGGTTAAGATCAAGGATTAGATTCGACGGCGTTGGTTGCCTAATCGATATCTGGAATGGAATTGAGTAGGGATTGTTTAATTTGTTTTATTGAAGGATTTATTTTCACTTTTGTGTTGAAATAAGTTTTTACTCTTTTCTGAGTTTGGTTTCGGTTATTCCATTAAGTTGGATAGTGTCCTTTGTTTCCATTTGAAACTGGAAATTCTTTTTCAACTTAATTCTTTACTTTTCGAGTGTTTTCACATTCTTTGATTTTTAGGAATGCTTTCCCATTCTTTAATTTATAATTATTTCTGCAATACCCAATGCAAGATGCTTTCGCATTGCCTTTTTTGTTTATTGAAAAATGTTGCAAGACATTTTGTCTTTTGAGGTTTTTTGGAATTTTGTTCTGGACTCTCATAATTTTCATTGGAAAAGGAAGTTTCTTTCTTTCTTTTTTCTTTTTGGGGAGGGATGTAATGTAACGACGCGCTCTGCAAACGTCGTCACACCGGTTTTAATTCTATTTTTGAACGAAAAGTTTCGGAACGCGGAGTGAATGACATTTTGACGTATAGCTGTCAAAGGACCTTTCTTCCTAGCGTTGAGGCTGGATGGTCGATATTCATGGCTTCGTAACTTAATTTCAATAAATCTCATAAAAATGAGAGTATTTTGGTCTAAAGGATAATAGTTTGTGTCTTCACAACTATCCTCTTGTGGAATTATAGTTTATTTCTGGTGAGTTGTCATTTTTTAATAAGATTCACTTTGTTGGAATTGCCACGTTCCTAATTTGAAAAATAATTGTTAAAATTCTATTGTTTCAGCTCTTAATCTGAGAATATTATGATTTCTTTTGCTATTGGCATTGTTCCAGCAAATTAAGGCGGTAAGTCGCACAAATTTATAAAAAAATTAGGACCTCGTGTTCATATTGGAGTTTGTTCTAATGACATGCAATTTTGTTACAGGTTTCCAAATTGGAACCGCCTTTGCCCTTTTTCTCATTTTCTTTTTGCCTTTGGATCTTTTCTTTGGACCTTTGTCTTCGGTCATCTGCATTTCCTTATGGAGGGTTTGGACTTTTCGCCTCAAACCTGGATGTACCGCATGGGCTTACACTGAAAACTTCGCCTGCTACGAGCTTTCTCGCTGCTGTGTTTACATATACTCGCCGAGGGATGCCGTGAGCTTACTTTAATTATATTTTAAATCTAAACTTCAAAATAACCTAAAAATGCATTGGTGACATAAGATCATATTGACATAGGAACCGATTGACCTAGCTTATAAAACTCTAATTTTAAATTTAAGGTTAGTTATACATTAGGATTGTATCCTTGCAACTATTTCTAAATGCACACTGGAGTGGACAATAAAACCTTAAACCTCACCGTTTGGTTTCATTTAGCTCACCTCCGGCAGATTAAAAGTTTCCAATCTCCGCTGATTATCCTAGGCATGTGTATCTCCAAGGCGCCCGAACTTTTATGGTAATGTACTTACAAACCAATTTTATTTATATTTCTTTTAAATAGGAGATTACACACTTACTTTGTCACATTTAACTTGCTCCATTCAAGAGTAAACCAATGATAGGAATAGGAGAGACATAAAAACCATTATTTTTTTATTATTACAGCACTACCTAATATAAAATCCAAGAATACTTGGATGATAACCAAGCTTTTAAATGAGCTGTTCGCTCAACTGTGCTACTCAAGTAAATTTTTGTATTTAGATTAAGTAGACTAAGTGTATGTTTGTAAATAGAAGAAATGCCCGCTGAGTTTCTTACCGGAGTCTACTCAGGTCGAGGCTGCGTTTCGAACCGGTGGTCTATTTACTAAACTGATTTTCATGTTCCTTTTTTGTTGACGTTTTGTAAGTGCCGATATAATGGTCTATACAGAATAAATGATTTTTGACTTTACCTAGTACGTGGCACCGAAAATCATAGTGAAATGTGTATGTTAACACATCTCTGCCCACCCCTACATTGTTTATGATGTTCATTATAACCACTCTCGTAGTAAAAATGACAATAATTTAAATCTAAATTCATATGATGACCTCTGTGGCAAGTTTTAATTGTAATTGTAATTAAACTTGCAATTAACCTGATTGCTTGACAGCAGGCGGTACTCATTAATTTTTCTTTTGGTTTATGATTGGCAATAAAGATCGAATCTTTAAGATATGAAGTCGGGATTTTTACTTTTTATAATTTTTTAATTGAAATTAAAATTGGCCCAACACTGCTTTGTGGCGTGGTAGAGCGTTCGACTGCTAAATATATGTATGTATATATATATTTACATTGGTCTGGGTGTTAATGTATTTCCAGAAAATGTATCTAAGTATGTTTACACGCATTCTAGAGTCCACATTACGAGCTGGTCCAGCCATGCTTATTTTGGGTTTAGATAGCGCTGTCTAGAATCTCCTAGAATATTTCGATTTATATTTATTGCCTTTCAGATTCCGCGAGTGCGACTTGGCGATTATTACCCTAACGACCCAGAAGATAAGGATACTTACGAACAGGTAAATACAAATCATTCAAAGTAAATATTGTAGTATTTTTTTATACCATTTAGGTGGCAGATAAGTACTCGGCCCAACTGATGGAAAGTGGTCACCATGGCTTATAGACGCGTGCAAAACCAAGAGAGTCACACTCGCGCTGCCAACCCTGCAAGCATTGAGAGTTTCTGTGCCGTGAGTGTAAAAGACAAAACATGACAAGCTTTTGGTCTTGCCACTGACAGCACAAATACTCTCCAGTGAGTTCTGGCTACTCTACTCACCGCCGGGAACACAACACGAGGTGTTTGGCTGCGATATTCTGTAGGGCGGAGGTACTTCCCCAGGCGGACTGCTCAATTGGACGGAAATACCGTCGTGTCCTACCTCCGTTTATAATTCTGTCTTTAATTCAATCACTGCTCTTTATTTCAGATCCTTGCGCAATCAATAGTCAAAGTAGTGGTCCCAATAGAGAGGTATGTGGTATATTTTAGTTCAAGGAATATTTTTCGATATGGGAGTCTTGTACACACTGCCAACGAAATAAGTATACACCTTTATTGGTGTGGGTGTATATGTATGAAGTTGTGTACTTATTTTCTTGGCCGTGTGTACAGTGGAATTTAATTTAAATTTATTTGATGCGAATGGCATATCACTGTAACAAAATATTTGGAAAGTATATTAAACCCGGACTTAGACGGGTATAAATTTGTAAGAAGTACAAAACCGGATTGGAGTGCCTTTTACTAAGGCCTAATTGTTATTGTAAATCATTAAGCTTAAGCTTATTGAAATTCATCATCTTATTTCAACATTGTAGAACTTTCCTATTAAATTTTCTTTTAACCTTGACATTACATTACTGACCTTTACATATGAGACTGGGTTTTTACTGCAAGCAGAAAGATCTCCATCTGGACCCAGTTTACACGCCATTGGACTTTTCATACCTAAATTATAATATTATTTATATGTAATATTTGTATGCAAATAGTCCTTGCCGCTCGCAGTGGAAATCGGACTTTATGAATTCACATCCATAGTGTAGCGACAGTTAACCAGAAAATATATTCCAGAAACATCCTGATGTTAATTCACCGTATGGTGGAGTTCGTGATCCGCGAGGGTCCCATGTTCGAGGCGATCATCATGAACAAGGAGTTAAACAACCCGTTCTTCCGCTTCTTGTTCGAGAACCAGTCGCCTGCGCACATCTATTACAGGTGGAAGCTGTTCTCGATGCTGCAGGGGGATTCCCCCAAGCAATGGTCGCTTGATGACTTCAGAATGTTTAAAGGTATTGTAAGAATTTGATTAATATATAAAAACATTGAACAAACTATTTGTACAGGTATTCCGATAGTTGGATCAGGTTGCGCGTGTGTATAAAATGTAGAAATTATGATGGTGTTAATTGCTATTCTTGTTTCTCATACAGGTGGTTCAGTATGGCGGCCGCCAGTTATGAATTTGTATACGGCGGGTATGCCTGACGAGCTCGTCGAAGAAGAGGACGCTAAGGAAAATATTAGGGGGACTTTATCTAACAAGTTAGTAATACTTAGTAGCTTCATTAGGCTTAGCGTGTACAAGTTTCTATGACTTCACAATTTACCATTTAACATTTTATAACTTTATTGTGTGGCTATACTATTCTCTTTATACTTCTATAATTTACTATTACTCCATTATATCTGATGTCATTATACATTTTGGTCCTTCAACTCAGACATTGCTGACCACAAAATATATTTTAGCTTTCGTGTTGCAAACTGTGGATTTCAATGTATATTTTTGGCATTTGAACTACATACTGTGGTTCTTACTGTATTTTGGTCCTTCAAACACATTTTGCGAATTTCCATACATTTTGGTCTTTCTAATTGCATACTGTGGATCTTATACTCTTGGTCCTTCGAGCCGCATATTGCAAAACATACTATACATGTCACAAGACATTTTTCAGAATGCCGTTTGGGATCTTTTTCCTTCGAACAGTCTGTATCGCTTGCAACCTATAATAAATGGTGTGTATCGTTGGCAGCCAGCGCGACCGGCTCGAGGAGCTGATCCGCGGGCTGACGATGTCCCGCGCGAGCGTGGGCGCGGCCATGGCGTGGTGCCTGGAGCACGCGGAGGCGGCGGGCGAGGTGGCGGCGTGCGTGGCCGAGGCGCTGGGCGGCGAGCACACGGCGCCCAACCGCCGCGTGGCGCGCCTCTACCTCGTGTCCGACATCCTGCACAACGCCGGCGCCAAGCTCACCAACGCCAGCGCCTACAGGAGCGCGTGAGTGCACCCAACACATACCAACTATACACTACAAGCTTTTACCCTAGTGCAGCTTTTCTGTTGGAACTAATATAATACGTGGGGCGCACTATAAGTTTCCGGAATGAATATGAAAAAATACTATTAAAGGTACAAAATTAATTTATTGTCTTTCAAAATAATCTCCCTTGGCGTCTATGCACTTTTTCATTCGATCAAACCAGTTTTGAAAACTTTTGTGCCACTCCTCTGTGGTGACCTCTGACACGTGTTTTTCATACTCATCGACAGCCTCTTCTGGTGATGAAAATCGTTGGCCGCGTAATTGGTTCTTAATTTTTGGGAACAGATAAAAGTCACAAGGTGCCAGGTCGGGACTGTATGCAGGATGACTCATGAGTTCTACATTTTTCGCCTTCAAAAAGTCGTTTGTCTGTCTGGCCGTGTGAGAACTAGCATTGTCGTGGTGCAGGATGATACGGCGTTTACGGTTATTTTTACGGAGTTCGTCAATAACTTCCGGCAAACAAATGGTCGTGTACCAGTCACTATTCACAGTACGACGATTTTCTAAAGCAACAGTAGCCACGTGTCCAGTTTTATTAAAAAAAGAAGCAATCATCCGCTTAGATGCACTTTTCACGCGCGCCACTTTGGTGGAAAGACCCATACGCTCGATTGCTGCTTTGTTTTGGGATCGTAGCAATAAATCCATGTTTCGTCACCTGTTACTATGTCCCACATCAAATTTGACGCACCTTCGTTGAATCTGGTAAGCATGGCACTGCACCAAGTGACGCGGTCCGTTTTTTGATCCTCGGTCAAGTTATGTGGGATCCACCGCGAGCACAGCTTTCTCACACCCAAATGTTTGTGTAGGATTGATTGTATTTGACTCATGCCTATTTCTAAGGATGCGCGAATTTCATGGTAGGTCACATGCCTGTCTGTTTCAATCATACGGCGCACAGCATCGATGTTTTTGTTGGTCACAGCGGTGGACGGCCGACCATCGCGAGATTCGTCACTGAGATTGATACGACCACGCTTGAATTCTGCAAACCAGCTATAAACAGTCGTCTTGCATGGAGCTTCATCGCCAAAAGCTGTTTCAAGCCGAGCGATGCTCTGTTGAGCCGTCAAATTACACTTAAAATCGTAGAAAATCATACTACGAAAATTTTCCTGAGTTAAATCCATGTTGATGCAGACACACAATTTTTTAAATAGCGCCACAAGGTAAAAACAAAAGACAGTCAGATGAAACAAACTGTATTCTACAGCCAAAGAGTTCTATTTTCAAATGTTGTAATAAATTTTTAAATATTGTTTATGCAAGTGGCCAGTTCCGGAAACTTTTAGTGTAACCTATGTATATATATCGACGGGAAATAGGGCATAAGCGACATTTTGGTCAAAAATGAGTTATTATGCCATTGGACTTAAAATTTTCTGCTCTTTCGAATGTGCTTACTCCCATGGCTCTACGATGACTTTTTTGGCGTTTATGCCCAAGCAAAACAAATACAATTTATAGTGTTATTTTTGCTAACCGACGAAAATTCTGGTCATTTTTGCTATAAAGGTGATTGTACCCCTACAAAAATGATTTATTTTGGGTTTGTTGTCGGTAATACTTTTTTACTTCACAAGGGTGCCAAGCTTTTGGTTGTTTATGCCTTTTAAGCATCTCAATTGAAAAGTACAAATGTTGCTTAAAGCTTACTTCCATTTCGTAATTTAACAGAGCTATGGCGCTTGTGCCCTATATACAAAATGCATACTTATATTACTCTGGCGGTTATCCCCTATTTCAATTCAGTTCTTAATGACAGCCAAGTCGGTTATGCTCTATTACCTAAATTGATTTTAATATGACACTGGTGGTTATACCTTACTTCCGTTTACTAATATAAATACGATTCGTGTTTTTATTAGTAAGGGGGTTAATTTTGATTTTTCTTGATTAAAAAGTATTAAAAAAACTCCTTTTTTATTTCAAGAAACATCACACTATCTGCTATTAGCAAATATGAAATGACGAGCTATATCTTTTAAATCTACCATTTAGTGTAAAATTATAGCAGGGTATACTGTAATAGGCTTTTTAGTAAAATAGATCCTTAGTATGTTTCTGTGAAAATTTAATCCCAAGCAATTTCACCCTACTTTAGAAGTTAGAGACCCAATTACGGTGTCGTGTAATATCTGTTTTAGATATTTTCCTGATAAAGGATTGTGTTGGTTGCGCTACTTCATTACTTTTGGGGTGGCTTTTCATCCATATTTCTTTGCTTCGTAGCGACATTGTGTGTTACTAATGTCGTATATCCTGGTATTGTTTTGAATGCCGAGTGCTTCTTGTGCCCTATTACCTTTTATACAACCACTATGAAAAGTACCTTATCCTTCTTTTCCCATAATATTGATTGAACGGTCTAGTCGCTTATACCCTTTTACCTTGCGAAATGATAAATTGGAATGTCGCATATGCTTCTTATCCTTTAATATTTGATTTTGTCATTTGTATCTTATGCCATATTTCCTCATTCAAAAATTATAAGCTGTGGTTATAAGCGACAAAAACTACTTTAAATAACGTCACATCACTAAAACTAAGAATACCAGTAACTGTTCCATTTCTATCTGATTTTATAACTGTTTCGCTTTTCACAATATCTTAATAAATGACAAAAATACGTCAGTTTTTCTAAAATTTAAAACTTTGAACGGCTCTCCTGAACATTTCATCTTTTGTCGCTTATCCCCTATTTCCTTTTAACCGTCGATATATATTTCTTTATTCAGAACAGTGATACAGTGAGTGGCCAGCTGCTTTCCTAGATAGACTCTGTGTGAGGTGTGAGGATATGTCAGAGACAACCCTTGAAGGCATTCGATTATAGTTGGATCGAGTCTGACATAACCACCCCCCGCAGACTTGGACAGAAAGGTATCCGAAGGGATATCCGCACCATAAAAAAGTTGGGGTTACCCGTCCGCAACTTGGCGAAATAGAAAATTCTGCTGTTAGACCAGGTTGTCTAATTTTTTGGGGTTTCAACTACCAGCACCGAATGCCCAATATGTTCATAAATGGCAACCGAGCCCAATGGCTTAAGTCACAGAACTCTCCAAGGCACAGAATGATCACCTGTGACAAAAAGAGATAAATTTTAAGAAATCGGCGTTAATAATTTTCCATTAAAAACTAGTATTTTTATTTTAGATTCCAACAACGTCTCAGCGAAATAATGCGTCAGTGTCACTTGGCCTTATCGCGTATGACGTCACGCCTGCAGGCGGAGGGGTTCCGTGCGCGTGTAACGCGTACGCTGCAGGCGTGGGCCGACTGGGCTGTGTACCCTAGCGACTTCTTGATGCACATCAACGACGTGTTCCTGGGACAGGACAAAGTGAGTAGGACTAGATTCATCGGTAGTTTTATTGGAAGTATAAAAGTGGTAATATTAAAATTGGGTAGTTTTAGTTTCTTTTAGTTAAAATTTAATGATTTAAGTAAGTTTACTAAATTTAGTGTAAATGCAGTAAAATTCAAAAGTTCCTTTCGAAAAATTAACGTAATTTCGGATCCGGCTCGAAGGACCAAAAATTATTGCTATTATTTATTTTTAATCATTCACCCACCTACTAATATTAAATACAAAGTATGATGTAATATTTCATTGCCCTAGTATATTAATTTAATTATTTGACACTTTTTTGAGTTTTATTTGACGTGACACTCACACTGCCCTACCTACATAATTCGTTCCCTAGAAATGGATAATCCCAATCCTGTAATATCCCAGTGTGTTATTGTACGATGTTCACAACGGCCGTCCCACAGGAGATGGACGGCGTGCCCGTGGCGGGCGGGTCGGAGGCGGGCGGCGGGTCGGAGGCGGGCTCGCCGGCGCGCTCGTCGGCGTCGGAGGAGTCGTGGTCGGGCGGCGCGCTGGACGGCGCCGCGCTGCGCCGCCTCGCCGCGCAGCGCGCCGCCGCCACGCCGCCGCGCGCGCCGCCCGACGACATCGACGGGGTGCCCGGTACGTGCCCGCCGGCGCCACCCGCGTGCTGCGGGACACAAGTGTCACTATCAGTGATAATAGCTCCCATTCAGCCACACACACTATACGCTTTATCATCGTCACTTCACTGTGGTCACAGTAACATATTAGCTTCTAGAATTCGAGAAGAAAATTCTTTACTTTTAATCTTTCTCCAATTGGAAAAATACGTTAAATATTTTGTTAATGTTTACGAATGAATCAGTGGGTTCCTCATGATAACCTTGCATTCAAAATTATAATAATATTTCGATTACAATTGGTTTAGGTGTACCACAGGGATGTTAGTTGGGACTGTTGCTATTTTTGTACTTATTATCTTTCACTTTTACCTTTACTTTCCTACAACTTGGTCCTTGTATAGTATAATAATCGTTTTGAATGTGCCAGTGGACGAGGACATCGACGGCATCCCTCTGGAGGCAGACATGAGCGTCGAGCCGTTGCGTGCGGCGGGCACGTTCGTGCCGTCGCGCTGGGAGAGCGTGGAGCTGGACGCGGCGGCCGACGAGCGCCTGTCGCCCGCGCCCGACGCGCCGCTGCCCGCCTGGCCGCGCGCCGACCTGGCGCCCGCCCCCGACCCGCCGCCGCCCGCCGCGCCCGCGCCGCTGCACCTGCACGATAGGTATGTAGTAGCTAGAGGAGAGCGTGGAGCTGGACGCGGCGGCCGACGAGCGCCTGTCGCCCGCGCCCGACGCGCCGCTGCCCGCCTGGCCGCGCGCCGACCTGGCGCCCGCCCCCGACCCGCCGCCGCCCGCCGCGCCCGCGCCGCTGCACCTGCACGATAGGTATGTAGTAGCTAGAGGAGAGCGTGGAGCTGGACGCGGCGGCCGACGAGCGCCTGTCGCCCGCGCCCGACGCGCCGCTGCCCGCCTGGCCGCGCGCCGACCTGGCGCCCGCCCCCGACCCGCCGCCGCCCGCCGCGCCCGCGCCGCTGCACCTGCACGATAGGTATGTAGTAGCTAGAGGAGAGCGTGGAGCTGGACGCGGCGGCCGACGAGCGCCTGTCGCCCGCGCCCGACGCGCCGCTGCCCGCCTGGCCGCGCGCCGACCTGGCGCCCGCCCCCGACCCGCCGCCGCCCGCCGCGCCCGCGCCGCTGCACCTGCACGATAGGTATGTAGTAGCTAGAGGAGAGCGTGGGGCTGGACGCGGCGGCCGACGAGCGCCTGTCGCCCGCGCCCGACGCGCCGCTGCCCGCCTGGCCGCGCGCCGACCTGGCGCCCGCCCCCGACCCGCCGCCGCCCGCCGCGCCCGCGCCGCTGCACCTGCACGATAGGTATGTAGTAGCTAGAGGAGAGCGTGGAGCTGGACGCGGCGGCCGACGAGCGCCTGTCGCCCGCGCCCGACGCGCCGCTGCCCGCCTGGCCGCGCGCCGACCTGGCGCCCGCCCCCGACCCGCCGCCGCCCGCCGCGCCCGCGCCGCTGCACCTGCACGATAGGTATGTAGTAGCTAGAGGAGAGCGTGGGGCTGGACGCGGCGGCCGACGAGCGCCTGTCGCCCGCGCCCGACGCATACACGGTGTCACGGGCTCATGTCCTATTCTATATATTAATTTTTCTGATTTGCATAAATAGGGAAACACACACAAAGACATTAATTATTTTAAAATTTCATTTTGTTTTGGCGTAGTGAGGAGACGGCGCTGAAGCGCGAGACGCTGCGCGAGATCGAGGTGCGCGTGCTGAAGTACGCCGACGAGCTGGAGGCGGGCGTGCGCGCGCGCCGGCCCGGGCTCGCGCACGCGCAGCAGATACAGCACTACCGGCGGAAACTCATCAAGAAGGTGCCCACACCCGCCGTGCGCTGCGCACTGCGCACTGCGCACTAGACCACATACACACCCTGCACCAAGGGGCAGAACGGTCACTCTATGCAAATTAAAAAAGTTTTTTTTTTAATCTTTCGCGGTGTAAATCTATAATTATACTAGGTATCGGGACTTCTCGCGAATTATATCTTGGAACTTACTATTTCTGCCGACGTTTCGGATATGTTGCAGCACCCGTGGTCACGACGTCGGCAGAAATAGTAAGTTCCAAGATATAATTCGCGAGAAGTTCCGATACCTAGTATAATTAAAAAAGATTGTCAAGTTTTTTCTTTTTTAACTTGCATTTATGTTCTGTGCAATTTCTGTGCAAATTGACAGACTAAACTAAGATCACACTGATAAGATCACACTGATAAGATCACACTGACTTAACTCTTTTCTGAGCAAATGATTGATAACTAAACATACTAGGAAAGTAATGGACCCATATTTGAACCTTGCAGTACACCTGTCAAGGACACGCTCATACCCGGTTAGTCTGACTGCGATTTGATAAGTAACCTGACGTGAGCCTAAAACGTAAGTCTAGAGCCTTTCATATATATGATAGATAAATGGCTGCAGCTGTATACATATATTCTGCATTTGGGAGCCATATGTAGTGATCGACATAGTCAAACGCTTTTGAGAAGTCAATGCATTTTAAAGTCCACCTATTTACAATCGTTAAAAGAACCAAACCTATATTTACCAGGCTTTACGGGAAGCGAAGGAAGCAATCGAAGAGATACGAGACTCTCCGGATGTGCGGAGAAGGACCCCGCCTGAAGAAGACGCTTATTCGACGTACGTATACTATGTTGTCTCAATCCTTAGAAATATCTGCCAGGATACAAGTAATTCGTCCTAATTTTGTATATATAAAATATAGTACTTAACTGTGTTGTCGTCATTAATCCTTAGTCAGCATTGTTTCAGTTGAATGTCATTTATACATTGCATAATACAATATTAAGATTTTTTACTTCTTTTTCAGGGCATCATCCAAAAAGTCGAAGAAATCAAGAGAGCCGTCGTTATCACCGCCGCCGAAGAGATCTAGATATAGGTTAGTTGTTTTTTTTTTTTAATTAATGCGGAATTTTCTCATAGAACATCTATGTTTTACAAAATAGTAACGATATTCTGTGTTCTTCTTACGAGGTCCTGCTTCATACTTTAATTAATGTTGACAATCAATATATACCTTTGCTGCTGAGCTGGACATAAGCCTCTTCCATTGTGCACCATAGCACCCAATCCTCTGCCTTGCGCATACAGTCAACAGTATAATATTTTTTACCAAGTGTGGCTCTAGAGTCTGGCCAGCGAAAGATGTTTAAAAAAACGGCGGCAAATGTGAAAAATTTACAGGTTGCAACACCGAGTATACATGGACAAAAAGGAGTTGATACCATGATTTATTTTTAATTGTTGTATTAGGAATGCGTAAAAACCAATCTACATGACACTAATGACATGTGTTTATTGTACTTTTTTGTATAAAGTCCTTACAAAAAATTCATGAGAAATAAACATGTATTTATGCAGTATACGCTTGCAGACTTGTGTTACCGAAAAAACTGACGTGTTTGTACTCTACAATACAAACTTATTTTTTAGATATTCATGAGTAATGAACTTTTAAAGTTCACCTATATGAACATCAGACTCAATATTTAAAAATATTTATTGGCCAATTACTATAAAATATTAGACAAATATAGATATAGATAAACAAATAATTTATGAATCATTAATTTGGCCAGTATTCAAAATAATCAATTCAGTTTGAGATTTGTCCACAAATATTAACATTATATGAGTATCAAGAAGTTTTCGAAAGCTATAAAATACTGACAGGAGAAAAGTTTTGAAAAAATAATTCGTTCATCTTTCGTTGACCATACATATACATACATATATAAAATCACGCCTGTTTTCCATAGGGGTAGGCAGAGATCACGGATCTCCATTTGCTACGATCCTGACATACTACTCTCGCTTCATTCTGTCTGTGTACTCCTGACCTGCCCATTTTCTAAAATTTCCCCGATTTGGTCCAGGTATGTGCGCCTAGGTCTTCCCCTTCCGACGGTACCATCCACACCAAACCCAATCTCAACATTCCTCTCTCAATTCTCATCACTACATCTTCTATCACTCCACATCGCTCTCTTATCACGCTATTACTCACTCTATCTCTCAAGGTTAATCCACACAAACTTCGCAACGCACGCATTTCTACTGCATTCACTCTACTCTGATGCTTTTTCTGCCACACCCAACTTTCGCTACCATACCTAAGAGTCAGCACTAATACTCCTCCATGTACAGCCAGTCGTGCCTTTTCGGACACTTTCCGGCTTCTCATAAAGTTGTGTAGTGACCCATTCACTCTTGACCAGATAGTGAGTAAATCTTTATAGGGGCAGGTTGAAATTTTATGAATTTATAAATATGAAATATCAAAATTACCAGTAATGTTTTTATTGTGCAGTGAACGCAAGTCAAGATCGCGGTCTCGTTCCCGCGAGCGCGAAAGAGAGCGCGAGCGGTCCCGCGAGAGGGAGCGGGACAGAGAGAGGGAGCGCGACAGGGAGAGGGAGCGCCGGCGCCGCTCGCCCGCCACGCCGCCCGCGCACCACCACCGCAAGCACGCCAAGCACGCCAAGTACAAGTACTGACCGCCGGCGACCAGCGACCAGCCACCGGCGACTACTCATGACTCTATATTTAAGTAAATAAATTTAATTATGTGAATTTGTGGTTTAATTTCAATGTCACCTGTAGGTGAATGTTCTGATGAGCTCTTCCAATTAGTCCCACCCTCTCCTTTCCTACACAGGACAAAACGTGCAGGGCTTAGATGTCACCCCGCACACGGTGCAGAATATCCGATCAAGAACCAAGCGGTTCGGTGATTCTTTTCTTTGTCGTAACATTAAGGTCTGGAATTTATTACCAGCTCACGTGTTTCCTTCTTCCTACAGTCCCGGGTCCTTTAAGCAGGGCGTGAAAAAAAAAGCATATAATGAGGCCGCCAAGCTGAGTGTCATCATTGTCACATGGTGTATGTGAGTAAGAGTCTTTTCTGAGACTTTGCTTACCATCGAGCTAGGCGAAGTCTAATTGATGAATCCTATTTATAAAAAAAAGTCTAAAAAGCCAGTATATGGATAATATTTTATCATGCGGTAATATTTACACGAAATTAGAATCTTAGTAAATGAATTGTTATGATTCGGCTCATATGAGTGACCATTTAATGAATGTCAGGAATCTATCGAGATCTTCATATAGTTACCTATTTGTCTTTAGTGGAATTGCTCATTGTGACCTAATCACTGGCTTCTTAGGGCTAGGAACGTCCGGTTCGTTCCCAGACCACCTGGGTGTACGGTGGTAATTTTTTTTTAACTACAGTTCACCTTTCCAGTATGTCATTAATAGATATTGGTGACGGTCCACCTCATTAAATGCTGGCTGGATTACATTTTTTTAATTGTATTTAAGACTATACAGTTAATTAGTTAAAATAGTTAGATTTTTATATACAAACGAGAAAGTAAAAAAATAAAAATAGTCTGCGTAAACTGCTGACTTCGCGAAATGTTTCTGTACAATGCTTGCATTTATTGTTGCCTCGTACATGCTCCCACCTCGCGAGGAGTTGAATAATGATGCTGAATGTGTGAGAATGATGCGAGACAAGGTGATAAACAATAAGCTGTGTTATGTAATATTAATGTCTCTATTTTGGAGTAGGTATGCTTCGGTTACGAACATCCAGGCCAAAAGAACTATGAATTTCTGGGATGTCCCTTTGAAAAATACACTTCCTAGATATAGGAGAAGATGCTTGGTCTCTTAAGTTAACACTGCGCGCTCGTATCGATTCTACCGACACTTCACTAAGCTGACGGTCAGCCGTATGTTGACGACGCCAACACACTACACTTGGCACTGCAGTCTGATCACAGCTGACTCATGCATTGGCGCGCCTCCTCCGCCACAGGAACACCTCAGCGGTGAACAATTATTTTGAAACATTACATTACAATTTTTTATACAACTATAAAATTTTAAGCTACTTTACTTTTAATGTTAAACAAAATAAAATATAAAATACAGGCTATTTGTATCCGCGGGTCTGGGGGTGACAGGTGAAGCCGCCTGTCACCCTAGCATAAGCTATGCGATGCGCGCCTCCCTATTCCCGGGGACGAGATGGTGACGCCGTGGTCCCCACCCTAAGAGGGCCGTCTCATAAGAGACGGTCCTGGGCCAGCCGGGGTGCGAGGAATATGTCTCTGATATTCTCATCTTGGGCTACCTGCGGCCCTCACAGTCGGCGTGCGTTTTAGTCGGTTCAAGTCCGACATAACCTCCCTCACCGGCCCCGGTGGTAGGGGTATCCGTGGGGATTATGCACATTTAAAAAAAAAAAGTATTTGTATCATTCACAATTGTCAGTGTCATACTACACACATCACTAGTTTCTATAACAAGGTGTACCGTGGAAACTTAATATTTTTAATGGCACAGTGAGGGCTAGGTGGACAAAGGTGAACCGTATTTAAAAAAAAATCCCACGTGGTCTGGGAATGTGGACGGTGGGAAA
Source organism: Eilema griseolum (assembly GCA_963662185.1). Classification (NCBI taxonomy): domain Eukaryota; kingdom Metazoa; phylum Arthropoda; class Insecta; order Lepidoptera; family Erebidae; genus Eilema; species Eilema griseolum. Next base: position 7,502,950 of record OY759230.1, read on the forward strand.
GAACCGGAAACGACTGGGTTTCAGGTAAGTATACATATTTTTACGATTTACTAATTTATGTATATCCTGTCAGTACTCTGATGTGGTTTCGTTTATGAAAATATTACTAGACAGAGCTTGTGACCCGCGTACGAAGGCAACTCGGGGGGCGGAGGTCGTTCATCACATGAGCGCCGGCCTGGGGGTGACCGCCTGTCACCCTGGCAGAAGCAGGCCGCGGCGGTGGCGCGCGTGGCGCGCCTCCCCGTTTCCGGGGACGAATTGGGGACTCTGTAGTCCCCACATCCAAGAAGAGGGCCAGATCGTGAGAGATGGCCCTGTGTCGGCCGGGGTGCGAGGGATATGCCTGTCAACCTCACCTTCGGCAACCAAAGCGACCCACAGGCGGCGTGAGTTTTAGTCGGTTCGAGTCCGACATAACCTCCTCCACCGGCTCCGGTGGGGAGGTATCCGTTTGGATTTTGCGCACGTAAAAAAAAAAAATAAAGACAGAGCTTGTGAAAGCACTTAATTCTTTATTGCACAATCAAAAACACTTCCCAGCTTCTGGCACGTGGCCATGTTGTTTTATAAAACCCCCTTTATTGAAATGACTGCTGTCTATTACCACGGCAGTACTGTTTTTCTCGGATAGGCGGCTTACAATTTACACAATTCTCGTTATTTATAAAAGTATTATATTAGACTTTTTTTGGATCTGAAATATAGACAAGTGTCTAATATCTAACATTTCAGAAGGGTGTGAACAGCCCTTAGGGAACTTATTTGCTACTTGAGTCATTCATTATACTCTATCCCACTAGAGCGGTAACATAAAAGTGGCAAGATTTACAGGTTTTAAGAGTTTGTAGGCAGCTCTATTAACCAACCAATGTTCCTTTATACCAAGAAAGGAAGTGGGAGTTATTTAATACATAAATAAAAATGTCACTGCAATTTTGTATAATTTTATTTAATAAACATCTCATTCGTATCAATCAAATTATTATAAGAAAAGTAAAATTCTAATATCATTCGCTATACAAATACTAAAACAAATAAAAACAAACTGAGAACACAAATTATAATTCATTCGAAAGATAATCTCATATAATTATTATTACTCCCTGATGCAAGATTAACAACGATACAATCTATAAAATATCTGTGTAATGTCAATGCTTCCCATTTTATCAATAAAACTATAAAAGAAATGCTTTATCTTATCTAGACAATAAGCGCATCCCAAATACTAGAGACATTTATACCAACTTTTTTAGATTCATATAAATGGATAGCTGTTAAAAAGTAATTTTATTATAAAAATTGGTATAATTAAATTATATAAATGTATTTAAATAATCCTCGTACAGATAAAAGAGATTGTTCATATAAATAAAAGTTTCATAATAAGAATCACTATTAAAAAATTATTAAAATGATTGATGATTGTTCTATAAAATTGGTTAAAAAATGAAAACAATTAACATTACACAATAGGGACACGCTACACTACATGACTAGCTGCCAGGCTTCATCGCAGACTTACATATATATTTATAATTAATTCATAATTTTGTTCACGTCTTTACAATCTGTCAAAATAAAAGAAAACGATATGTGATTTTCTTTTAAATCGGAGTATACTAAAACCGATTAAGAGATATTATGCACTTCCGACTAGTCGCCGACGACTCGGTCTCTTAGCGACCGACTACTAAGTGCGTAGACACCTATCTGAACTAATGAAGGTAACAGTCGCTGGCGAGTACTCGACAGTGCGTAATGACTCTAAAACTTCCGTATAATGTTCAGGCCAAATGTTTGAGTTTATAAAATACAATGTCTGCTTGTGCCCGTCGATCGGGCGCAGTATATCACTTTAAAAGTATTTATTGCAAATTCTAAACATTCTGATAAGGCATTACATAATTATACTATGCAGTTACAACACAATTATATATCTTTATATTGTTAATAAAGCTCCCAGCATTTACCTTAAGGTCCGTGAACACTAAGACATGAGAACATCAATCAGATCGGAAACCGGTATTGCAGACCCTCAGACTATATACAGACTCTATATTCTGCACCGTGTTCGGGTGACATCTAAGCCCTGCACGTGTTGTCTTGTGTAGTTTGTTAACATCTGTGTCTATATATCAAAGTGCAGATCTTTCTAATGTTCTGATGTCAAGGTTAAGTGCGAACGCAGCAATAGCTTCAAGCGTCTACTGCATTTCATACCATTTCAATTACATTCAAAATTATATATTATATCGATTTGTGATTCTATATAATACTACCACTAAAATACATAAGGCAGCTGCCTCAAAAACATTAATACTGGAATACGCATTGAGGAGAGAGAACATAAAATAAACTTTAAAATAAAACTGTTATTTGCTTAAAAACTCATAGCCGTTGGTGTTCTTATGCTAAGTTTTATAATTATTCGGACATTAGTACAATATAGTCGTATAAATCTAATTAATTTGACGGTTAACTATTGACTAATCTATGTGATTACATGCTTATGACGTCACTATGTCTACCCGTAGCATAGGAATGTACAAAAATATAATTAATTATTCGATTAATCACAGGTATATCATAATTGTTGTATAAGTTCTAAGTTACAGTGGTAGTGGATGTATGCCATCTACTTTCGGTATGTCACAGATCTGGCCCCATAGACAAGTGGTGGCGTTTGGTTGGCCGGTGTATTATGGAATAGAATTATGAATGTACAACATTGATACGTATTTTGTCATATTGAAGAAGGGTGATGTACTTTTCCACAATTTTTTTTTATTTGTTAAATATAGGACACAAGCGGCGGTCTCATCAGATGCTTTTTTACGCCCCGCTTAAAGTACCCGGGAATGTAAGAAGTAGAAAACACGTGAGCTGGGTAAAAAATTTTGAACCTGGCCGATTTCGCCTCACGGCATTCTCAAACCTGAACACCGTGAGTGTGTGTGTTTGCGCAAGTGCCTTATTCAATATGTGTATCAAGTTCCACCAAGCGCAATCAATCTCCAGTATAAATGTATTTGTCGTTAATATACAGACGTCAATATACTATTGAATAGAAGTAAAATAATATAGAATGGAAATAAAATAATATAGAATGAAAATGAATGTATGGGAATAGCGTTTTGACGTTTCTGATAAGTCATACACGTCCAAATACTTTTCAATTTCATACAGTCATCATTCTATTCCAGAGTACGCCGACCAATGAATTGCCATTTGTCTAGAGGGGTCGGAGCCTCTTCGGCATCCGTGGGCACCTAGTTCCGGAACTAGTTATTGCTATTAATACAAAATGTGAACTAGTTTCCAAAAATGACACAAGGAGGCTAAACCTCAGCTCACTTGTGCCTCTTAATCATAAAGAGAATTTTCTTAAACAGTCATTCTGAATAGATTGAAACTATGATTCAGTTCAGGATTGTTATTTCACAGTCTGTGTAAAAGCAGTCGTATTGTCTATGGTACTTTTTTAAAATAAGAAACCTTTATATTTCGAACATATTGATTTTACCGTTCTGTCTTTCTCTTATCGTCGTATTAATTTAGCATCTATTATTACTATTTGATTTTAGTAATATTACAAATTCTACTAAAGATTACTACTTAATATGTTCTCAATAGTCTCGTCAAAATAAACGAAAAATTCGTTTAACTTTAAATATTGGCCGGGTAATATGCTCGTCAATTTGGCATGGGACGTTGGCTCGTAAATGATGGTCGAATCATTTGTTAATACGATCTACTGACTACTAAATGTATAGGTATAACTTTTAAATCAATCACAGCATTCGATCAGCTAAGGCCTTTGATGATTTTAGTATACAACAAGACTTATGTAACGAAGTGATATTTTACACAAACAGAAAATATCGTCGTTAGTCACTAGTTTTATTTGTACAGTTGTTAGAAAAGAGATATATAGAGACTTAAAATTTACTGTCGATTTTACTCTTGAGATGAGCTACTGTTGCTATGTCGGAATGTAAGCATACAATAATCATAAACTTTGCATTGAGATTCTTCACATTAGGTCATTGTAGCGGTGAGTAGGGTAGCCAGAGCTCACTGAAGAGTTTTAGTGCTGTCAGTGGGAAGACCAAAAGCTTGTCCTGCTTTGTCTTCTACACTGACTTTATAGAAACTCTTTGTGCTTACAGGATCGGCAGTACGAGTGCGATTCCCACTTTTCATCAGATAGGTTGTGTGCTTGTTTGCAACTTAAGTTGTATTAAAATTCCATAATATTCCAGTTCTATGTAACAATATAACATATCACTTCACTGCATAAGCTATCAAATAAATTCGGTTCTCAATAACTCATTAAATGTTCAAAGGCTTTTGTATTTAGCGATATACTGACTGTTTTACATCTGTCTTTAGGTCATTGGTCTAGCAAAACACAGAAAGTGTAAAGAAAATAACGCTAGTGTTCTATGGTAAGAGTAAAATCGTAATACACAATAATTACTCGAGTTATTTCATATTATTACATGCGTTATTGTTGTATTCAAACGTTAAAATCTAATAATGGCTTATTGTGAGTGACGTTAACGCCGCGACTGCGAACTGCGAACCGCGAAATGAGAGCGAAAGAGAGCTCAGAAGCATGCGGTCTCTTTCTATCTCATTGGCTTACCGCGCCGCTCGCCGCTGAGTTCGCAACCGCGTCCAGACGCCTTACTTAGCCCTAGCTACTTATAATATGTAGATAATTATTATTATTCCTCATATAGGCCTACTCAATTGTCGATTATTTATTATGTTAGTCTCGTATTCGGTAGAAAATGGTCTACTTATTGGAATGTCTATTGTCTTCAATGAAAAGTTTTTTGTGACGTTTAAATCGTCCAGGTACATAAAAAGGATTTCATGATATGAGAGATGAGATGAAGTTTATTAGTTGAATTATTCGAGGCATATTATTGCGAAAGAGGTATGCCAGGATCATGGCAAGTGGAAAACAGTAGAGTCTGTCTACCCCACTGGGAAAAAAGTGTGACTGTATGTATGTATGTTTGTATATAATTGCTTGTAAAAATTGGCCTTAATTGTCATCTTTTTGTGACGTTTTTGAGATCAAGCATGGGTAATCAAAGTATCCTTATTTTTAAACTTTCGCGGTGTGAATTCATAATTATACTATATATCGGGAAGATGGATTCAAGCTATCCGGAACGTGGAATCCAGTGATTAAGATAATAAAACCAAAAAACACAGTGCCGTTAAAAACTGACATAGTGAGTGTGGTGTGTCGCCAGCCTAACCGTTCATAATAAGTTTAATGGTGGGTAGGCGCTCAAAAAATGTTCCCCGCATACATCTCGACACTCGAAGCCTAGTCAAGTCGTGTCCAATGGTCGTGAAGGAGGAGGCGGGGCGGGAGCGGCAGCGGGAGCGACGAAGGATCGCTAGACAAGCTGCCCGCGCACGAAGGCAACTCGGGCGTCGGAGGTCGATGAACGACCTCCGCCCCCCATGAGCGCCGGCCTGGGGGTGACAGGTGAAGCCGCCTGTCACCCTTGCAGAAGCAGGCCGCGGCGGCGGCGCGCGTGGCGCGCCTCCCCGTTTCCGGGGACGAGTTGGGGACTCTGTGGTCCCCACACCCGAGAAGAGGGCCAGATCGTGAGAGATGGCCCTGGGTCGGCCGGGGTGCGAGGGATATGCCTGTCAACCTCACCTTCGGCAACCGAAACGACCCACAGGCGGCGTGCGTTTTAGTCGGTTCGAGTCCGACATAACCTCCTCCACCGGCTCCGGTGGGGAGGTATCCGTGGGGATTTTGCGCACGTAAAAAAAAAAAAAAAAAAGTCAAGTCGTGTCCACGGGTGCTGCAACGCATCCGAAACGTCGGCAGAAATAGTAAGTTCCAAGATATAATTCGCGAGAAGTCCCGTTATCTAGTATAATTACAAACCCTCACTACGATACAATTGTTCCTACATCACTACACTTGGTCTTACACTTACAACTAAAAGAAACATATTTGATTCTATATATATTATTATAATTTCCAATTACACATATCTATTATAACAGATGTGTGCCTCACATTTTTCTTCAATCGATTTGTTCAATTTTTTTAGCATTTAAACTTTTTTGTAAATGCATTAATTCCTATATTATTATTTATTCATATTCATAATTTTCATCAAAACGACACAAAACAAAAGCGATTGGTACCTTTTATCACAACTTCAATAATACAAGTTTGACAGCACTAAACTACATCTCTATTGATAACGAAAATTTTAGAATAGTTAAACTTGGTACAAAAATACACTAAAAATTTCGGTTGTAAGTTCAATCTCACCTCACAAACAAATCAATGATCTGCAAGCACATGCTGTAAGAATATTTCAAACGACCGAACGAACTCAACTGATGAATTCGAAGTGTAATTACAATTTAATTGCATTTGACTTACAATTCAAATTAGATACTTTTTAAGGAAACTTGTATGAAATAATTAATTGTGACATCATAATATTTAATAGTAAAATCATTTACTATAAATAAATAATAACTGAAGCAACTTTAGCGCACTTTTACCATTTTTAATTTACCGAGTCCAGTTAAATAATTAATTACAGGAAAATACCCAATTGAGCATGTTTTAAATTTAGTGTCGTCACGTTAGAGCATGCGCAATTGAAATATCACCCCGAATTCATCTTTCAAGTCTGTTTGATCGTTTAAAACGTTCTTACAGCATATGCCTGTTGAGCAGTTCTATTCCGTCGAAACTTAATACAAATAAATCGCAGTCTTTAAAAGCTAGCGCCACACACCCGTCGTGACAACCATAGCACACACTACACTAGTGTGTCGTAGGCACTATCATGTGAGTGCACACACTAGACCAGTGTGTCGTGGGCACTATTGTGTGAGTGCACACACTACACCAGTGTGTCGTGAGCACTATCGCGTGAGTGCACACACTAGACCAGTGTGTCGTGAGCACTATCGCGTGAGTGCACACACTAGACCAGTGTGTCGTGAGCACTATCGTGTGAGTGCACACACTAGACCAGTGTGTCGTGAGCACTATCGCGTGAGTGCACACACTAGACCAGTGTGTCGTGAGCACTATCGTGTGAGTGCACACACTAGACCAGTGTGTCGTGAGCACTATCGCGTGAGTGCACACACTACACAGGTGCGTCGTGCGAGAGGCAGCAGGCAGAGTCGCGGCCGGCGGTCACCGCCAGGCGCGGCGCGCGGGCGAGGCGGGGCGGCGGCGCGGGGGGGTGCTCGGCGACGAGCACGGGCCCGAGGGTCACCTGGACTTGCGCAGCCGGAAACAGCGTATGCGCCCGTCACTGTACAAACGAAATGTTACTTTAGCACATCACTTTTAGATAGTTGATTGTCCGTTGACTAGGATTTTGTAGAATTGATTAAAAAATCGATACAAATGTAATGTGAAAACACACACGCATGGTTGCAAACAAATATAGCAGAACACATTAATGGTACTGTGCTAGTTGTGCATAATTATAAAATAGAAACACTTAAAATGCAGTAAATAGGAATTTGTACCATTTTCAAATTATTTCCTATTGATATATTTTTTCCATTGTCTTATTCATTTAGAGATAACATAAAATAATTTTAGCTAGTTACAATCTTCTTTACAATAAATATCTCTTTTACGGTAAAAGAGGGCAGTACTTTAGCCTTTTCTTAAATATAGTTCTGGTCTAAAGAAGTCACATAACAGTGGAGTGGGCGATATAATACCCACAAGCTTATTCAGAATTTACAGCTTACTAACACAAATAAAATCTACAAACAACAATGAAAGCTGATTGGTTAGTGATGTCGTGATAGACTACTTGTATATGAGGCTTGAATCCAAAACAACGTAAGTCACACGATGGTTAGTCACTAAACAAAGCACTAAGTTAGTCACAGTTGAAATGAAGGAACACTGATACTGTAGGAGATTTAAGCTAATATCATTCATTGAAATAAACAACATGACCTGGATGCTGAAAGGTAGCCGAAACTTCAGGCTAAATGTAAATAATATTAAATAAATCGAGATAGAATTATTTAAACTATCGCGGTGTGAATTCATAAATTACACAACAGTTCGGAATTTTTCCCGATTTAAACATGGAACTTACTACTTTTGCCGACGTTTCGGATCCGTTGCAGCGCCCGTGCTCACGACTTGACTGACCTCTCACTACTTGACTGACTGTTAAGTGCTGCAACGCATCCGAAACGTCGGCAGAAATAGTAAGTTCCATGATTTAATCGCGAAAATTCCCGAACCGTTGTATAATTACGAGATAGAATTCTTTAAAAAAATGATTTTATTTCAATGAAGGAACACTCATAGTTTTTTTTACATGTATTCTCTTTATGGTTTTATAATTGTCGAAATGTTAACATATATTTTGTATGCATAATAATTATGTCGATGCACAAAATCAAAGTACGCAAGGATATTGTGAATTACACGATGTGCAAAACTGTTTTTGCAAATGCACAAAGGTATTTTTCGAATTACACAATGCGCAAAAGTACTTTTTCGAATTGCACAATACGCAAAGGTATTTTTTCGAACTACACAATGCGCTAAGGTATATTTTCGAATTGCACAATACGCAAAGGTATTTTTTCGAATTACACAATACGTTAAAGTATTTTTTCGAATTACACAATGCGCAAGGGTATTTTTGAGATTTACACCAATAAGTACGCTGTAGTGTACGAAAACAAAAAGATAGGGTTAGCATAAGAATATCTTTATATATCTTTTAAGACGCTGTAAAGTGACAACATAGCAACATTTAAGCGAAAAATCTGTTATAGCAATTAAGTATCAGATAATTGAAATAGCAGCAATAAGTGAAAAGCTGTTCACACAATTATAAAGCACATAAAGAGCACACGTGTTAGGTCAAACAACACAAAGCGCAGTTTTGCCTGTGGGAGTGAGAGGGGTGAAGCGGCGGCGGCAGTGCGCAAGCGAGACGGAACTAGTCGTTCACTGCTCACTGTGGGGTAACACTCTAGTGGGTTAATGTTTCTGTTTTTTTCCTTCTCCTATCCATTCTATTTCCTACTTTTCTATTGGCTATCTCTTTTTGAACTATAATCTCTATACATTTCCTTTCCTTACATGTCATCTTTTACATTATTCTATATTTGACTGTGTTTTCTCCTCTAAAACGATACCTTTGTCCCTTTTTATAGTTTCCGTGTGGTGACGGAGAAAGAATACAAGTATCACCACCCCATCTCATCCGAAGGGTGTCGTAAGAGGCGACTAATGGAAACATACGCAAACCATATCACTGCGAGAGAAGGAAAACTCGAAATAAAACCCTGTACCAACCGGTCTGGCCAGCGTGGAAACAGTAGGCCAAAGCCTCCCAACATTGGGAGAGGCCTAGTCCAGCAGTGGACTGTGATGGGCTAGTTGATTGATAGTTTACAATAGAATACAATATAAAAATATGAATAAAGAAGTGCGCTGGAACATTTAAGAAAATATATACTTGTAAATAGGCATGATAATAGTAACCAAAACGCAAAGTGGGATAGGCAGATCGCATCCGATACTCCAAAACACAACAACAGTAATCTTCTCTAACTACATTTTAGATAAATTTCTCCTACATAAATAACTTAAAGTTGTGAATGGGGAAAATTCGCTTTGACTACTAAGGTTAACTAATGTTAATTTTACTTTACTAAAACCAATTAGTAAACCATTTACTACATTTTACAATTCATAGATTAATATAGTTAAAAAATTGGTCCCCGGCAGAGTAAAATTTGGACCACCCCATCTCTTCCTTTGCGGTGTCGTATAAGGCGACTAAGGGATAGGGCTGTTCAACATCAGACAGATATATACAGCCCAGGCTCAACTTCAGATGAGAGGTTTGAATCAACAATAGTGCCCGGAAGGCGGCAATAGGATCACTCCCTATTACGTGGGAATTTCATTATTGGTGAAATGTGGGTGTTACAGGGTTTTATTTCGAGTTGTCCTTTTCTCGCAGTGATATCGTCTGCGTATTTTTCCGTTGGTCGCCTCTTACGACACCCTTCAAATCAGATGGGGTGGTGATACTTGTATTTTTTCTCCGTCACCACGCGGTATACACTTATTTCCTTTGCGACAAGGCGCCACGCAGTTTTTACAATTGTATTCTTGGTAGTCTTCTAGACTCAAAGTTAGCTAGTTTAGCTTATGTTATGATTTCTATAATATAAACTCCAAGACCAATGCAAATATGTATAATATAATATTAATTTTATATTCAGACATACAAATGTTTGCATGGAGCGGGAACCGAAGTGACCTCTGATTTAGCAGTCAAACACTATCACATACACCACAGAGGTCGGTATACAAAATTTGTTTATGTAGTCAAAGCAATCTATCCCCAAGGTTAAGAATGAAACGATAGTGAAATGAAATGTATTCAATTATTTACATGACCTACAACCGAAGTAGTTAGTTATGTATTCGGGCGGAATCTAAAGCTACTGCAGAGTGCTCGCGAGTGCGAGCGAGAGGGCTAGCGTACGCGGGAGTGAGCACCTGTGTGGGCGTACGGTGAGCGGCGTACAGTTCGCTCAGTACGCTCGGTACGCTCGGCGCTCACTGTTCCACGGTGACCCGCCACGAACGCACTTCGCCGCCGCTGCAACACACTCAACTTTATATCTCTTATTACACCTAACAGATGTTTTGACTACTGTAATGATTCTTGTAACACTATCTAATAATATTGGTATATATTTATTTCATGGAACTGTTAATTGTTGATTTTTGTTGTAGTTGGAATATTTGTTTGAAAGTAAGCTTAATACCCTGTCAGCGTAATTTTATTCAATCACGAACAGTTGGGCGAGATTAATACAGTTGGGGAACAGCGTTGAAGGTGGACTTCATACAACAAAAAGGAAAATTAGATACTGTTAAAAAGTAAAATGCTATTTAATATAGTTTTGAAAGTCTCAAAATACCTATATCGTGATAATAATGGTTGTTACAAATGGTACTATCGAGAAGAATTACATTAGAACAGACATTTTATACAAAACTAAATTTAAAGTATGAATTTTATCATTTATCTATGAATTATTGTAGGTACATACCGCGGTAGCCTATTGGTATGGGTAATGGACTGTTGAGACGAGGTCTCGAGTTCGATCCCAGGTTTTACCATGGCACACACCAACGACTTTTCGATGCTTTTCAAAGTTATGTGTGTATTTATCGCAGGTTTATAAGTGCCCGGTTAGTGGCAATAGGCTCGCCACCTATTACATTGGGACCTAAACATAAACTGGCGAAATGTGGGGTGCTAGCACCGCTGCCTACCCCTTCGGGGATATAGGCGTGAGTTTATGTTATGTTTATGTTTATTGTAGGTTGTCGGCGGTCAATCCAGTGATCAGTTAACATTCTTTAAATACAAGAAAATAATTTTGATTTATCAGAATGGGTGTAATGAATTTTCAAAGAATTGAATTAGGTATTTTGAGATTTTACGTCAATTATTATCACATTAATTCCATTTTTAAACAGAAAAGGTCTCAAGATCACAATTAGTTCAAGAGTTAAACATACAGTTAACGACGGAAACCGCTATTCACACAAATAACACTACATCGATTAAGATAGGAAAAAGTGAAACGACTCAGGCGGGACTTGAACTCTCGATCAGTCCCTTGCACGGGAATGATCTGAACCACTGAGCTATCGCCTGAGTAGTTTCACTTTTTGATCTTAATCGAGTTAGTAATTATTAATTGATTTAATAATTACTAGAAATAACACGATAACTAACAAGTACATACACTGATATCAGTACACAACAATCAACATATGATATAAGAGTAAACCAGCGGAGTATACTGACTTGCCGGCGGTGTAGAGGGCGCGCAGGGCCTGCTGCGGGTGCGCCCGCAGCGCGTGGGGCAGGTCGGGCAGCTGCGCGGGCGCGGCGGCGGGCCGCAGGGCGCCGCTCCACACGCGCAGCGCCGAGTCGCGGCCGCAGCTGGCCACGAGCGGCTCGCCCCCGCCCGCCGCGCCCGCCACCACGCACACGCCCGTCACCCAGCCCTTGTGGGCGTTCATCACTCCCTGAGGACACGGTGTAATGTTTTAATAGGCTATTTGACAAGTTCGTCCGATTTTAGTCTGTCGCTTTAGATGAGTAATAACTCATTTCATCAAAATATTGTGTAATAGCTCGTACAACTTACATGTGTGAGCGTATGGTCGGTCAGACTCCACCGCTTGAGACTCGTGTCCCTCGAAGCGCTGTACAGCGCGGTGTCGTCGTCGCAGAGAGCCAGGGCCTGCACCCCGTCGTAGTGTGGAGGCTCCAACAGCCACCGGTTACTTGCCTCCCAGCTGCCTGCTATGGGAAACAACTTTAGAACAAGCTGGTCTACAGACTACATCGAAATCAATGTTAGTGTAATCTAAAAATAACGTTTACATTAAGTAAGGAGTCAATTGTTTTATTGGTAAACAAAATTATCTACTAGTATTCCCGCCAACACCCCCACTTGAGCTAAATGTTTTATGTTAAGAGTGAATTCAGGCAAATAGCGCAATAGCCCATGTCCTCACGAAAGACTGCTCAACATTAATAAAACATATTTCTCGAGGAATCAATGTGACTGTAAGAGTTTTTTTTTTTTTTTTTTTTTTTTTTTTTTTTTTTTTTTTTTTAGCAATATAAACTTTATTTATAACATTATGTGACCTGTGTCTTGAGGCTGCATATCTAGAGTCCGTACGTAATGGTCCTTCGAGCCGGTCGCGACCAGGTCCCCTTGCGGCGCCCGGCCTAGTGCCAAGCACATGACGGCCGCCGCGTGACCTGTCCACAACTTGCACACGCACTCCATCCTAGGAACAATATATTGACTTAGAGATTCAGTTTAACTTTTCGTATACAATCATGATATAATTATTTCGCAGGCTTACGCTGTTCATACAACGTTGACATCCAATTAAATGACTGAAGTACTAATAGCCAGTCATTGAGCGAAGCCAAACTGAGTCAGTCATGTAGGAGTCCAGTCGACTGAACTGACTGATGGATTATTTGGTAATTTTTTTATGCCTTTAGGCGTTCAATTTGTTGGTTAATCTAACAACTGAAGCACTACCATAAAATTCTGATGCCGCACGTAATACGAACAAAAGATTTATTTTCCTTTTAGATGTCCTTCCATAGGGTTTAAACAGAATTGAAGTGTCTTTAGATCCGATATCGGGAAAAATTTGTCTCATCACACCGATAACCGTAACTCCAGTCCAGATGTTTTATGGTAGGCCTACAGATGGTTGTGTCTGCGAGATATGCATAACCATTTTTTAACATTTAACTATGTATATATAGTAGGTTAGTAACAAAATAGTCTCACATGCGCAGGTCCCACAGGCGCAGCTTGTCGCCCGCGGCCGTGTACAGGCGGTGCCCGTGCGCCAGCGCCAGCGCCGTGACGGCCACCTCGCCGCCGACGCCGCGCGACGTGGGGCACGGGCCCGTGGCGCCCGACGACCTGCCGCGCACAACATACACCATACAACATACAACACTACCGAAAACTGAGGTTAAACGCTGAGATGATGGGTATTTGAGACAGTGAATCACGAAAATGTAACGAGAGAACGACGAGCATTGCCTATCTACTAACTGGCCGCCTATCTACTATGAACCTATTTGGGTGTGGAACCGGCCAATCAAAATACATCGTTCTCTCTGTGCGTTTACGATACGATTACGACAGTTTTTCGTGCCAGGGGTACAGATTACAAATTACTTGCTAAACGATATATGTAGAAGACGTTTTTTAAGTATATCTAACATTTTATAAACTTAAAAAATATTTCAATTCAATTCAATTTATTTTATTGCGATATATGGGTACAAAGATGTTATTTTTTTCTATGTTTATAAAATTGTGTTTTAACTCTCCACTAGATGGCGCTATTATAAGTTCACTTGACCTTACTAGCTAGTACTAGCTGCTACTAGCGCCATCTAGCGGAGAGTAACTAATTTGGGATTGATGATCAAAACAAGTTGCGTAATATACAACATCTAAACATCAACAGATGGGACCGCGACCTGCTAATCGGAACAAAAATTAATATTCATTGCATAAGTAAACTTAAAAGTAGAAAAATGTAAATTGAACAGAGAAAGAACCGCCATACCATAGCGTGGTGACGGGCGTCCTGGAGCGCGTGTCGAAGAGCCGCACGGCCGCGCCCGCCGCCGCCAGCACCAGGCGCACGTCGCGGCCGTCGTTGTCGCCCGCCGCCAGCGCGCCCACCCCGCCGCCGCACCAGCCGCGCCACGCCTCCGCGCCCGCCGTGAAGTCCCACCCGCGCACCGTGCGGTCTGCGGACAACGGCGGCCGGCTTACTACCATATCTGAGGCTCAATACTATACAATATTCTTTATTGCTCACCCACAAGCTTCAATATCCAAAAAGTAGCAATACTATTGACGATCTTATCACTAGTATGGCGTATGGCAACGCTACCATTTGCAACAGATTTAAACTGTTTTTTCATTCGACTACTAAATTAATATTTCTAAAGCGTAGGTTTTCTGTAAATTTCATCCAAAATTATAACCAAACAGAATTACGCGCAATGAGTTTAGATTTCGACTCAAGAAATGATGGCAAGAATGTGTGAAATGGGATATGGCAAGCAAAGGAATGACTAAAGAGATGACGCTTGCGAGGAATGTTTGAACTGTGACTTATTGAGCTGACCCCAAACAATGAGGATAAATGTAGACATATAATGATGAGAATGATGAAAATGAGCTAAAAATGGACATAATGTACTAACCGACTCCCCCACTGTACAGCATGTCGTTAGTAGCGGCCAGTGCGAGTGCCGCGCCCGCGTGTCCCTCGGCCACGTGCGTACATTGCAACCACACGCCGGTGTTGTGGCCGCCACTGCCGCTCACTCGCTGTACCAAAATATCAGATCAGTTTTCATTATTCTAGAGGTATTCAGTCTCTTTAGTTCTATTCAGTTCAACCTTCTATGAGAAACCATATGTAGTGTGTGTGTCTAGATAAAGCAAATTTAATAGACGAAATTCGCACTCCATCTTACGCTGTAGGTGGTCGATTTCATAGCCCGCTGATTCTGCGGCTCATCCAATTTAAAATTAAATTTCCAAATTGTAAGGTTTTCCGCCGTAGTCAAGTCAACGAATGCTTTGCAGAATTATGAGTGTCGTGGAGTCCTTACAAATATTACAACTAACGAACAAGCCTAGACTCTTGGCCCTGGGTCCACCGGGGTATGTGAAGTATGTCAGAGGCTACCTCACCTTCGGCAACTGATGGCCGTGACGACCGTGCGGTTTTGGTCGGTTCGAGTCCGACATAACCACTCTCACTGGTTCTGGTAAAAGGAGGAAGGGGATCCGCGGGGGTTTCCACGTAAAAAGCCACATGAAACCACTCGGCCACGTAATCATGAATCACAAAAATTTCGGATTCATTTCAATATATCAAAAAAAGTAATTCTAAATACATTATTATTAATAATATTTGTACCTTGAGAGCGATCTCTTTGACGGTCCCTTGCGGCGTGTTGTCGTGTCCGGCCCCGGCGAGCCGTAGGAACACGTCGTCGTCCCGGGCCCGTCGCGTGGCACCGGGGGACGCAGGCGGCGTGCTCAAGTTGGCCGACGTCTCTCTGCGTTAGTAGCGGTGTTAGCACGCCAATCAGTACACACGACTTGTATCACACGAAATGACAGACCAACACACATAACTTGATATACATGGAATGGATTATTATATGTAATTTCAATGGTCAAGTTCAGTTTAAGCGAAACTTGTCATAGATGGCGCCACTTGTAACGTAAACAAAACTAGCTTTCAAATTATTAAGGTAAATAAAATAATCAAAATATAATACGGTAGCAGTGTGTTATTTTTTTTAAATCAGTTATACTTAAAACAGTTTTACATTGAAAAACTTAAACTTATTCTGCAATATTAATAAATGTTACAATGTGCTCGAATAGGTGATAATACTGCAATGTTTGGGCACCAGAGTGCAGCACTAGCGTAAACAGTAAACAATGTCAAGTAAATAACAAGTGATAATATAAAATTTGTTCACGAGATTCGAGATTCAAGAATTCTATATGTACTAGTGGCGCCCTCTGAGCCTACCTTTGCGTAATATCCCCTATTATTTATTGGTACTAATTTGGTTCACATTTTGACAAATTGGCGACTCCAAAAACTTATCTCATTAATGCCCCGTTAGTGAGATATTCTACTGGGTGAATACTTATGTGTGCTGTTCTATGTTAGACAGGCGTGACAGTGCCTCGGGTTCGTATGTCTGCGTGTTCATTAGAAAGCTATTGATAACTCCTCCAACACATCTTAGCCACACGTGATTAGGCGAGTGCATGTAATTGATTCTTTAATGTGATAATAATATAATTATTTGGTTCTTCATACCATCTTTATAAGGGCTATTATTCCTTTAGTTATAATAGAGTTAAATGACCAAGTATTATATATTTTAAATGTTAAACCATGATAGTGTGTGGTGTCGTTATTAGTTGCGCTTTTTTGCTTATGGGTAAATATTAGTAGTGTAATTTATGTTCTTTTTATATTGTTTAATATGTCTTCGCTTAGGGTATTATGAACTCTATGTTTTGGGTTACTTTTTGGATGACTTCAGTCTTATAAAAGAGACAGAGAACCTTATAACGTAATGATATGCTAGTGACCCGCGTCTCAGGTTCGCTAAGGAATAAATTCGAAGATATGCTATAATCCGATGACAGAGCCATCTATCTACAACAGTAAGTTTCGTGTAAGATATACTTCAAACCGCTGTTTTGTGAAGTACAGATTAAAGATCGAATTATTAGAGGCACAGACGAAGAAATTTCTGCAGCAAATTATTTTGGATAAGACAAACACAATGAATTGGGACATAAGTACAGTTATGTTATGAATTAAAAGGCACAATGGTAGGTAATTCAGTGATCATGGCAGGTTAATGAGAACGCTGACTGACTAAAAACGAAGATTATATACTTACGGTAACTAATAAGTTTATATTCATCGACGAAATGCTATCTTGTCTTGATTTTAACTGTTTCCTTGGTTTTCTGGGTAATTATTACTTATTCAAGATATACCTATCGCAAGGTAGGTAGGTAGATATGTGTTGAGATAGGATTGCACTCATCGCTTGCAGTGGATAGTCATCACTATGTTAGATCATTGTTCATTTGGAAGGAAAATCGTATTATTAAACGTCCTAACACAAAATTTGTATCGTCAGCGTATTAAAAATCAAACCACTGTTCACGTGAAATACTTTTGTGACAGTTATGTTTAAGTTCTTATTTTCATAGGTGCAGTTTAGTAATCAAAAAATTGTAAAGGAAAACTTTCGTTCAGAAATTAAACTAACCCTGATTTTCATACATACTTCAGCGAACATCCTACTAACTGCAATTACTATATCTTGTTTCATTACATTGTTAAACACACACTAATAGTGCTCTAAAACACATACTTTTAAAGGAACTTCTATAGAGTGTAATATTATCATGATGAGGTATATAAAATTCAGTGTAGCGTTGTATAACATTCTAAAGAAAAGAACAGAAGAATAATATCTATTTATTAAAGCAAATTGAACGAGAGTTGATAAAATAATAAAAATTATATCACCCTGTGAGTAAAACACCGGTGGCGGCGGCAACATTTTAGCCCCGTATCGTCTGCCTACTAATTAAAATGCCTTGTCTTACTACAAGACAACTTTTTCCAATGGATGCTCATTAAATATTGAGCACAATAAAAGCAGAAAGGGGTTATTCATTATACCATCGAAGAAAATTAGTATTTAGTTTAATCGTCTACGTAAATCGTTCGTATTATAATGTCAAACTCCGTCATCATATTTTATAGTCTAGGATTTATTTCCTGCAAATGTTATCTGACCAATTTCTGTATTATATACTATGACAAACTGCTCAACATTCAAATTAATTGACTGTACATTTCCCTTCTTAAATTTTTAGAGAACTATAACTTTTGTTTCACCAGTATTTATTTTCATACCTTCCACCTTTGAGATCATATTCATGGTGAGTTAACAGTAATACGATCTAGCTGTCTGTCTATTAGAGCAAGCATATTACAATATCTATCAACTCTCGCTAAATAAATTACAGAGATATTTTATATAGCGGTCATGCAGTATAAAATATATCTACATCTCATCGAAAATACAGTAGAACTCCTTTCAATTATATGACATACGAAGGTCATGCGGAGTCGACGCGTATTTCCAACGAGATGTATAGTTACCGGTGTATATGAATACCCCAGACACGTCCCAACATGTACTCTACATACGCAGTACACGTATCGTCTCTTTTGAGGAACGTTCTCATTTCAATTAATATTATATCAAATTAAACCGCGCGCGCTAAAGTCTTGTTTCTCTCGGGACTTGGGTCATAATATACGCCGGTAACTTTAGTAGGAGTAGCGTTGGTGCGTCATGCTGGTATATAACAAAACACAAGCTATATTGCATCTATTTATTGTACCTACAAATATACATATACTTAGTACATCTTCAAGTTAAAGCTTAAATTACACTTGTGACCATTACTTATATACTATTTCGTTGATTATAATACAGGAAAATGCAGTAGTAATGAGTATGGTCGAATATTCTGGATCGAAATGACTAATATTTTATGATTATTATGGAATTTTTAACCTGGCAATTGATAATTAGGTATTAATAACCGAAAAGGCTACAGAATGTTCGAACATTACACTGAAGGCTGTTTATATATATTTAGATCATTAATATTAATTTTCTTTACACTTATTAACTGACAGGTTAAAGACATTGTTATATATCATATCACAATAGTACAAAATTGTATTTCATGATTTAATTAAATATTGTTTGCGGTATCAAGCATCTTTGGATTTATTTTGGTTCGATACCCGTATTTTAGAATACTCACAAACGATTATAATTAGATAGCTAGCAAAAATACATTGTAACAAATGCCTTTGAAAAAAAAATGTTACGTATACGCAGTTTTTCACGAACTAAACGTGCATGTCCGTGATAAAAGCGTAAATATAAAATTTACTACACAATACGTGTTTGAACGTAGAAAGCAATAAATAAAAGCATGCAGCGACGTCTGGTGTTAGACACAGTAACTGTTTGTGGGCGGCCATCTTGTTGTGACGTCAGTCCTCGACTATGGAGAGCTCAGTCAGCAGGCTGGAAAAACATACTCGTCAGCCCGCTAACCCACCTCACCCGGTTGGTAACGACGTGTAACCATATGTGCTCATGATTCATAAATCATATAATGATGTATTTCTTATTATGTCCTTTCCAATTTTTTACATAGTTCATCCAGATGCGATGAAATTTTGATAGGGTTTTTGCCTTAATGTTGTAATCCTGCTAATTGTCAAGCACTGTCATGCCACAGCCTCTACAAAAATGCCACTTAATTTTAGATTTGCTGTTATGGTGTTAAAGTCTAAAATCGAATGGCATTTTTGCAAAAGTATGACAATGGTTGATAATTAGCAGAATCGGGCATCTAATCAACGTAATGAGTTTCGTTCCGTGAAGGTAAGTGGTCAAATTCGAATATCTTAACTTCTATGTATCATGCACAGAAATTAACCAGAGTTAACAACGGTCAGTAAAAATGGAGAACTTATAGCTAACTTATAGCTTGGAGTAATTACATTGTTTATTTTCAAATGTTTTAGCACATACAATTACACGATATATCGAAATAGGTACTTAAATCTAGAAACATATATAATAAACACAAGTCCCAGCAATAATTTCTACTTGTAACTACCTCACACCTCTACATTGTTGCACATATACCCAAGCGATGTACCATGCAGTAAGGGACAGCGATATTGTACAATTACCAGAGTGATAGAGACAGACACTAACTACTCAAGCGCTATTGACACTACCTATTTTGGATTAAGAGAAGAATAGTTATGCCTATTTATTCATAAACACAAAGCACTTAAGTTTTATTGGCCTCAAAAAAAAATGTTTCTAAGGTAGAAAAAAGGACAAAACATTAAATAACTAAAGAAAAAAAATGCCGAAGAAAAATAGTTTTTTCTGATTTTTTTTTTAAATTTGAGGAAAAGATATTCTAAAAGCGCATTGTGCCATGTGTATATTAAAAAAGAAAAAATACAGACCTAAAGTTTTGATTTGGTAATGAATAGTTTTTTTTGTAAATGGTTTCAATTGTTCTATAGCACGGCCATAAACGTCAGACTTAAACGAGTTTGCACTGATGCAATTTAGTGTAAGATACATCTTACTTCTACTAAGATACGGCCTAAGATACACCTGATCGAAAGTAATTTCAGTGGCCTATGGACGTCACACTCGCGCTGTCGACCCCCACATTATAGTGCACTGGGATTTGAACCCATGTTACGTCACTACCGTTTATTGATAAACTTGAATCACACTATTGATGTGATTATGGATCTTAAGAAGGCATACACATGTGAACATTAAATGTTGCAACCAAAGACTCAGTATTAAACGTAGACGTCAAGAATCCGCTTGAAAGAAATCAAATATACTCGCTCCTATTCTCACTTATATGTATTGTTCATGCGATAAAGTGAGAAAGCTATAGGTATTGTTGGTGCTGTTTCGAAAAGTAAGGTGTGAATACAATAACAGTAAAGAATTTAGGGCATGACGAATAGGATTATTCCACTTTGTTCACCTGGGTGATATCACCCAGGTGAACAAAGTGGAATTGTTTAGTCTACTTTTATCTTCTCGGAAATAAATCATCTGGGTTATATCACCCAGGTGAACAAAGAGGAATTGATTAGTCTACTTTTATCTTCTCGGAAATAATACATCTGGGTGATATCACCCAGGTGAACAAAGTGGAATTGATTAGTCTACTTTTATCTTCTCGGAAATAAATCATCTGGGTGATATCACCCAGGTGAACAAAGTGGAATTGATTAGTCTACTTTTATCTTCTCGGAAATAATACATCTGGGTGATATCACCCAGGTGAACAAAGTGGAATTGATTAGTCTACTTTTATCTTCTCGGAAATAAATCATCTGGGTGATATCACCCAGGTGAACAAAGTGGAATTGATTAGTCTACTTTTATCACCTCGGAAATAAATCACCTGAGTCGATATTTCCTATAGTATATTGCTGCATCAAAGTGAGTTAGTTATAATAATCTTGAGGATGCGTTAAAATGTCGCAAGTAGTTCATTTTCTATTATTTAGAGCATCAGCAATCAAAACACTACTACAAGTGACAGATAAGACTTGATAGTCTGACAGATAAATGCCGAATATAATATACAATATATAATAATGCATTGTGTTATCTCGTATGGTAAAGTGAGATAGCTATAATTCTGATTGTGTTACTTTGAAATAGAGTCTTTAAGATCTATCTATGTCTAATAGTAAGCCTTTGATTACATCCACCAGGTCTGATCACCAAGACTGGTCGTAATAAATCATGTACAATTCAACTCGAGTTAAGAAGAATCCAACTCGAGTCGAATCGAGTAAACTCGGATAAGTAACTCGAGTTTATCCATATCTAGTCAGGCTATCATCTCTAGTACCTTCACTATACTTTCAGAATTCCTAACTCTTGATATAATTGTTCAGTACGTGTGCTATCAACTCTTAAAAAGGACAATAATCAAACAACTGTTTACACTTTCAGTTGGTAGTATGACAGCCATTCAATGATTGACCTGTTTTATGATAAATCATGTATCATGTACGACTCAACTCGAGTTAAAAAGAATACAACTCGAGTTAAGTGCAACTCGAGTTAACATCTCTAGTACCACTTTTGGAAAACCTCACCAATAGTAAAGAATATTTCGTAAGAGATATAGGTATACGTACAATGAGGCAGGCTTGGAGAGGTTGTGGTGTCGGCGCGGCGGGCGAGGACTCTCAGGGGGAGGCGGAGGCCGGCGTACTGCCACTGGCGACGCTAGGACTCCTCCAGTCACTGTCACTGGTTGCAGTCCTCTGTGGAATACAATATGTTTTTTAAAATGAACAAAGCACAATAACAAGCCAAGTGTTTTTTGTTAACTTAGCTATAACAGAAATCTATAAGTTTTATCATATGTTGGTATTTGACGGTATACAGTTTTAAATCTATGTACTGTCGATTATTTATTAGAAACTTTCAAGAATACGTACATGGTGTGGGTTCTAGAAAGTTGTTCTAAGCATGATACCGTCAAACTTCTTGACAATGTACTCAAGCTGCGCAGAAAGAATTTTATAAGTCTCTTTGGTAAGAAGCGTCGAGCCAATAAATAAATCAGGTTACATTAAAACCAATCACAGACGCAAGGACTCCCGTCATTGGTTGATCAGTATTGCGACCTTTCTGACGTATGTTCAAGAAGTATGCCGACCCCTACCTGAGGCTGCCGGGCGCGCTGGGCACGCGGCTAAGCGGCACGGGGCGCGGCGACGTGGGCTCGATCATCGACTGCGTCATGGGGTCCACCGCCTCCTCGCGCCCGTACACCCCTAAGTCCCGGAGTCGGACGGAGCCGCGACGGACGCTGCCGACAAATGGGTACAGTTATAAATCGCGAGTGGATACAGTAAGCATCGCGTCTCGTGAACGTGACCGAGTTCAAGTTTTTAGTGAGACTGAAACCAGCAGTGATACGCGTAATAATAGAATTCAAGGGTAGATCGATACATTTACTCCTAAAAACTTTTCACTGTTTACAGCCAATACTCCAGTTCCTCCGTGATCATGGTGCTGCAGATCTATACAAGATGGTAAATATCCCGATAGCTTTAATACTAATGTGAGTGACCATGATAGTTTTTTTTAAATACCTATATTATACAAATTGGTTAAGCAAACTAGCGAAGCTCGAAACTGACTTGAAACTTAAAACCAATAAAACAAAACAGCATGCCGTTGTATGGAAGACACAGGCGTGTATACGCTAAGACTATCTACAAATTATAGATGCAGTAAGTAGCACTATCAAGTTGCGTCTATCACTTGTATATCCACTACAGAATAATATTGACATTAGTTTACTCTTCTTTTATAACACTTAGGTGGGCACACAAGCACACAGTCCATCTGATAGAAAGCGGTTACCGTGGTCCAGAGACGTGTGCAAACACCAGAAGAGTCACACTCGCACTGCCGGCCCTGTAAGCACAGACAGTTTCTGTGCCGTCAGTATAGAAGACAAAGCAGGACAAGCCTTTGATTTCCCAATGACAGCACAAGAACTCTCCAGTGAGCTCTGGCTATACTACTCACCGCCGGGAACACAATTGGATTGTGCTACTGCTGTTGCCGGTGAGATCGGTCTGGGTATGGAATACTATATTCCGTACACTGATGTCACCGGTGCCCGAGGAGTGCGCCCTTGGTTCGGGCGCGAGTGTGCGGGGGCTGTTGATCAAAAGCAGTCCGCGTATCGCGCTTGGGTAAGGGCGCGTGCCACGCACGATCCCAATGTGAGCCACTTCAAGGCGGCGTACAACAGAGCCACAAAGGTCTGCAAGAGGGCTTACGTCAAAGCGGATGCCCTGCGCATTGCGCGGCTTGGTCAAGAGCTAGTGGCACATCCCACGGGCAGCCGTGGATACTGGCGACTGGCCAAAGCCGTGCAGGCCAACTTCTGTCAGCCTTCGCTGCCACCGCTGCGCTACCCTGATGGATCCCTGGCCCATGGACCGCAAGAGAAAGCCAATATGCTAGTAAATCTCTTTGCGGCCAATTCCCGAGTCGATGATTGCGGTATACAGCCGCCGACACTACCCAATGGTGACCACGTAATGCCTGAAATACGTATCAGGCAATGCGATGTTCGTGCGGTGCTTCAATCACTCGATGTCCGGAAAGCCAGTGGCCCGGATGGTATTCCAGCGGTGGTCTTACAAAAATGTGCAGCGGAGTTGTCTCCGATGCTTACGCGGCTGTACCGACTGTCCTACAGCTCGGGTACAGTGCCTTCGGCTTGGAAAGAGGCGAATGTACAGCCGATCCCCAAGAAGGGGGATCGCTCAGAGCCAGCCAACTATCGACCCATAGCCGTCACCTCAGTGCTGTGCAAGGTCTTCGAGCACATCATTAACAAACAGCTCATGCGTCACCTAGAGGATCACTCCTTAATTAATGACCGGCAATATGGCTTCAGGCCGAAACGGTCAACGGGTGATCTTCTAGCATACGTTACCCATCTTTGGGGTGAGGCTATGGACAAGCACGGCGAGTCACTGGCAATTAGTCTTGATATCGCCAAAGCTTTCGATAGAGTCTGGCACAAATCGCTTCTCTCCAAGCTACCAGCCTTTGGTTTGCCTCCTAGACTGTGCAACTGGATTGCTAGTTTCCTGCAGGAGCGCCGTATCCGCGTCCTCTGTGATGGACGGGCTTCGGAGTTCTTGCAAATAAATGCTGGCGTACCGCAGGGGTCTGTATTATCTCCCACTCTCTTTCTTCTGCATATCAACGACATGCTGTCCACCGGCAGCATACATTGCTATGCAGACGATAGCACCGTACACGGGAGTTATCACGGACAACCTGCGGCCAAACAGTCTGATATCGTGGAAAAAAGACAGCTTCTTGTCACTGAACTGGACCGGATCTTGAATCACATTTCTCAATGGGGCTCCGAGAACATGGTCGAGTTCAATGCCAAGAAGACGCAGGCTTGTGCGTTCACAGCAAAGGTATCTTCTTTCCTTCCCCTTCCCACTCTTCAGAGCACGCCACTTCCACTGCAGGACAATCTCTATATCCTAGGCATGGATATTCGCTGCAAACTGAATAACAGAAATTACATCGAGAGCATCATCAAAACAGCCTCGCGGAAACTCGGACTCCTAAACAAAGTGAGACGTTTTTTCACGCCGGAGCAGCGGTGTCTTCTCTATAAGACACAAATTCGCTCCTGCGTGGAATACTGCTCGCATCTCTGGGATGGCTCCGCGAAATACCTACTAGATGCTCTCGACAGGTTGCAGCGACGCGCGGTCCGAATTATTGGGAACCCTGAGGTCACGAACACCCTCGAGCCTTTGCAGATGCGTAGAGATATTGCTTCCTTGGCTGTATTTTACCGTCTCTACCACGGTGAGTGTTCTGACGAGCTCTTCCAACTAATCCCACCATCTCCTTTCCTACATAGGACAACACGTGCAGGCCTTAGATGTCACCCTCACACTGTGCAGAATATACGAGCAAGAACCAAGCGGTTCGGAGACTCTTTTCTTTGCCGCACCACCAAGACCTGGAATTCATTACCAGCACACGTGTTTCCTTCTTCCTACAGTCCCGGGGCCTTTAAGCGGGGCGTGAAAAAGCATCTGATGAGGCCGCCAAGCTGAGTGCCACCATTGTAGCACTTAGTGTCTGTAATGGTGACCCTCTTTCCTGAGACTTTGCCTTTAGCTTACCATCAGGCGAGGTGAGGTCAAGTTGGCGTGTCGTATATAAAAAAAAAAAAAAAAAACGAGGTTATTATGGCCGCAGTATTCTATAGGGCGTATCCTGCCTCCATCAAATACGCAAACATAATGCGTACTTCGTGCTATTTTTGCATTTTGTTATAGCTTGACCACAACCGCTGTACCGCGCCTTAGGTATGTGCGCGGCGAGGCGAGGCGGGGGAGAGTACCGACCATTCCGTTGTGTCAGTCGGTCGCCAACGCTTACGGCGGTAGCTAGTGTCACTTGTAGCGGACTCTGTGTGTCGGATGCACAAGTGATTAGTATTGCAAGATGGGTCGTGCGTTATCTCGTGATGTGAAGAACATAATTTTTAAGGTAGCCGAGTATTTTAAGAAAAGAAAAGAACTCCTGTACAGAATTGACGAACTGCTGAAAACCCATGGCCATACTGTTCTCCGTTTACCGCCGTACCATCCTGATTTAAATCCCATTGAGTTGGTTTGGGCTGATATTAAAAACAATGTAGCCCAAAACCATATCAATTCTTCACTAGATGAAAAGATAAGCATAATGACCAAATTGTTTTCGGAGTTTACGGCAGAAAAATGGAAGAAATGTGATGATCATGTCCAAAAAAATGAAAATACTTATTGGGATCGTGATAGTAGCTTCGACGATTTTATCGACCCTTTCATAATAAATTTGCAGAATGACTCCGATTCCAGTTCCGATGGCGAAACAGAATCTATGTCAGAATAACATTAAATATCTAAACAAATAAATATTTACAATTAATATGACATTTCATTCAATATGACGATTCCCTATTAAATTTAATAATTAAATACGTACGAGTGGCGTGTAAAGTCAAAAATATTTATTAGGGAATTTTAATAATCTTAGGCTTTACACACTAGTCGTACATTAAAACTGTCAAATGATATCGTAAGATCCGTCCGACAATGTTAATCTCGTGTGAACTCATGCTCTTTCTTACCCGTCCCCCGCCTCACCGCACATACCTAGGGCGCGGTACAACGGTAGCGGTCAAACTATAGCATACTGAGTCTATACAGTATATAGTTAAAGTAATCGAGTTATTGGGAAGTAGATGTTACTTACAGATTTCGTTGGAAGGGCGAAGGCGCGTTGTCATCTGGCGGTGATGTGGGTGCAGTGTTCGATTCCCGAATGCCATTCGGTGGTCGCGATTCAACCATTGCACTGTTAACAAATCGTATGCCATTAAGAAATAAGTTACTTAGATCAGTCATTATGTTTACGATCAGTTAAATAAATTATATACACGTATTGGTGAGAATAGACAGATGTATAAATTAATAGATAAAATGGTCCTTGCGTGTGTGATAAAACGCGTTGGGGTTGTGACAATGGGTACATACTTGTGGTGCAGGCTGGGGTCGACAGGCGACACGGAGCGGGTGGAAGTTCCCGAGGACACGTGCGCCAGTAGCGCCTGCAGGGTGGCGGGGGCGGTGGTGGGCCCCCACGCGTTGAGGTTGTGGTCCCCTGCGGCGCGGAGGGCGCTCGCCGTTCGGGCACTGTTCTCCTCCAGCTGGGAGGATAGCACGGGATGTTAATGATACATTTTTAAGATGATAATCTAGTAAATCACAGTGGTATTATGTCTTTGCATAAAGGAGTATGCCCAATATTGGTTGCGCTTTTAGTCGTACGCGTCAATATTTCAAATGTTAAAAAATAATATTGATTAAAATATGACTTTTCGACCCTGAATCGCTTCTGTAGAACTTGGGGTTTGAAATTGAATCATAAGAATGCGTAAAGATGCAATGCAATTTTTGCAAAACGATTGCCATTTTTTACCAATGTTGCCATTGTATTAAATATAAAATAAAATATTGATGGTTGAACGTAAATATAGAAATAATTAAAATAAAACGGTTAAATAATAATAAACGTGATAATAATTCGCAATGTAATATTAAATACATATATCGCACTGTAGTTAGCTTAATATATTTCGTGTATGTAGCGGTAGTTTAATTATGATAAGTATAAGTTGTAGAAAATATTTTTTGTTTCACTGGTAGTTTTATATGGTATCCCTCACAAATGAAAATAACTGAAAACTCAGTTCATATTGGTTATTACTTGGTTTAGTTCCTCTGTAATACAACAATATTGTATAATCATGGATTCACGCTGTATTAATTGCTCCATCTCTCTTGTGCGCTTACGCCGGCAACGTCTAAGTGATGTATCTCCAATTATATGAATAAAAAGTGAAAAATAATGAAAACGTCAACATGGACGCTACGTCCGAATATTTATTTATGATTATATTGCAGTTTTTTATTTTAAGACCTCGATTTTATTAATGGTCTCTTCAGCAAAACGCTGTAATTTTGCCAATATCAAGTAAATTGTAAATGTTCATAAAATTATTAATGGCGAGACGCCAATGTCAAGTTTTTCAAGAAATTTCACCAGAGCCACGTGAGCCACGCCAGTAAATTTGTTGCCGTGTGTCCACCCTCCACGAGATTCAGGTGGTCGATCAGGACGTGTGGTTGGATTTTAGAGGGCAAGGAGAAGTAAGGTGCTGGTTTTTGTGACGGGACGCCACGGACGCCGCTCCCAAGGCAACGGGCTCCTTGGCAACCAGCTGCCACAAAAAACATTCTCAGTACTATTTTATTGTGACAGTTAATTTATAAAGTGTTTTTTTTTGTATATATAGTGTTTAAGGAACTATGTGTTAGTTTTAAGAATTTTAAGTGCTCCATTTTCATAGCATTTTTATGTTGCACGATAGTGATGCGGAGGTAAGTCAACCTACTGCTTCGCTATTGAATGTGATACGATGCCCTCACTGCTCCCAAGCCCGTATTTTTAAGAGTGAGCGAGGTTTGAAGATACATATCGGAAAAGTACACAAACCCCGACATGTATCTCCGAACCCCCCTCTGGTTATTCAACCCTCTACAAGTACAGTTTCTGAAAACATTATTGAAATTCCCTTTTGGCAAAGACTATCTCACTTAAAAAACTCTGTTTCGATCCTAAAGAGAATTCCTCGCGGTGCAAGACCAATTGTTGCGAAAAGTTTGTCAAACTGCATAGGTCTTGTACTTCGAGAAAATAGTAAAACGGCTTGGGAGCA
Source organism: Eilema griseolum (assembly GCA_963662185.1). Taxonomy (NCBI): domain Eukaryota; kingdom Metazoa; phylum Arthropoda; class Insecta; order Lepidoptera; family Erebidae; genus Eilema; species Eilema griseolum. Next base: position 7,531,684 of record OY759230.1, read on the forward strand.
ACTGCTCACCTTCCCATACAAAATTTTACATATTAGAACAGACAGGACAGACCGGACAGCCCACCGAACAACAACAAATTCATTGACGTCTCAAATTAGAAATAATTGTAGCGTCATAACGGAAAATATAAACCCAACATACTCTTCGTTTCGGAAAAGCAATATTTTTAACTTGGTTGAATCAAAATTGAGGGATGGTGACATAAGTGGGGCATCGAGATTGCTTTTTAGTAGCGATGTAGTGGCGCCCTGCTCTCCTGAGACCCTTACTGGTCTGCGGAGCAAGCATCCAGCGCCTGCGCGTGGCCTTTCCTTTCCTGAGGCACCTGTCCCCGACCCTGATTGCCTGTGCGTAACGGCCAAGGAAGTGTTGGCAGCCGTTGTCTCCTTTCGAAGTGGCTCTGCCGGAGGTCTTGACGCATTAACCCCACAACATTTAAAAGATCTTTTAGGGCCAAGCACCGGGGAGGCTGGTGAGGCACTTCTGAAGGAGCTAACGGCTCTCATGAATTTGATGCTCTCCGGTAGTGTGGATGATGCCATCACAGACATTTTGTATGGGGCTAATTTGTGTGCCCTATGCAAGACAGATGGTGGCATTCGTCCTATTGCCGTGGGATGTACGTACCGACGTATGGCAGCCAAACTCTGTTGTAAATATTACAAAACCGAGTTATCTTTGAAGTTCCAGCCCCTCCAAATTGGTTTTGGTTCAAAGGGGGGCTGTGAGGCTGCCATACATGCTTTATCAACCTACCTTGGCTCCAGTAAAGGTGAGGTCATTCTCAAGGTCGATGTGAAGAATGCTTTCAACTCGGTGAACAGAGACACCTTGTTGAACCAAACTAAATTAGAAACACCCAAAATTTATAATTTTCTTTGGCAATGTTACAGATACCCCTCCAAATTATTATACAAGGACAACCTTTTGAAATCAGCTGTTGGATGTCAACAAGGAGACCCTCTTGGACCGGTAATTTTCAGTTTAGCTATTCAGCCCATTATTCGGTGGTTAAATTCTAAATTTAATGTATGGTACCTAGACGATGGGACTCTAGGGGGAGATGTGGAGACAGTTTTACAAGATTTGGCATTTATTAAAAATGAATTTAGATTAATTGGTTTAGAACTAAATGACAGCAAATGCGAGATTTTTTTAAACGACGTTTCGGACAAAATTTCTACTATCTCTAAATTCAATTCCATAGCTCCCACCATCAAAATTTTAGAAAAAGACTCTTTACGTCTCCTCGGGTCCCCAATCCTAGAAGATGCCTATACCCCATTTATAGAGGAAAAAATTCAAAATTTTAGTGACATTTCGGATCGCCTACTCAAAATTAATATACACTCGGCTTTCACTATTCTTCGGTATTGCCTATTCGTTCCAAAATTCACCCATGCCCTACGATCAACGCCATTTTTTAAACATTTAACGATTTTGAAAAAAATGGACGAAATTATAGAAAATACCCTCACCAAAATTTTAAATGTGGCCTTGGATGACCGAGCCTTACTACAAGCGACTCTACCGATTCGCTTGGGTGGGCTCGGTATTCGCAAAATTTCAGATGTCAGCTTACCAGTGTTCCTGTCTTCAGTCCACAGTACCGAAGAATTAACTAGGAAAATCCTTGCACCTACACTAGTTAATTCTGAAGTATTGTGTAAGACTGATGCAGTGAACGCTTGGAAAATTGCATGTCCAAACACCGATCTCCCAAGGAACCTCTTCTCACAGCGTCAGAGGGACGGGCCGCTCTGCAGCTTAGTTGGAAAAAAATTACTAAATACATGTTCCAATGCTGCTGAGCGTGCCCGTTTACTGGCGGTTGGAGTGTGGGAATCGGGTCTTTGGCTACAAGCTCTTCCGTCATCTAACGTAGGGACTATGTTAGATGACACTACCTTCCGCATCGCAACTTGTTTCCGTTTAGGTGCGCCGTGTGTTTCTCCGCATCAATGCCGCTGTGGAGAAGCCGTTGACAGACTCGGACACCATGGTCTGTCGTGCTGCAGGAGCGCAGGGCGAATTCCACGGCACGCCAGCCTCAATGACATAATCCGCCGTGCTCTTGTCACCGCCGGTGTACCAGCTGTACTAGAACCAAACGGTTTGGCGCGTGACGATGGCAAGAGACCGGATGGCATGTCGTTAATGCCATGGAAGATGGGTAGGACTCTGGTGTGGGACGCCACATGCGTTGATACCATGGCTCCTACCCATATAACTAGCACGGCTGGCTGTGCTGGAGCTGCTGCTGCTTCTGCAGAGGCTCTCAAGCGGCGCAAATACTCCAATCTCATCGGAGATTATGAATTTGTGCCGTTTGGAGTCGAGACTTTGGGGTCATGGGGTCCGAGCGCTCGCAACCTCTTCCGTGAGATTGCGAAGCGTATGGTCGACGCTTCTCGTGACCAGAAGGCTGGCCTCTTTTTAGGTCAGAGAATAAGCATTGCCATACAACGTGGCAATGCTGCCAGTCTTCTGGGAACGCTGCCACAAGAGGCATGCGATGCGGAGGAATTCTACGACGCATTTTAATTGTTCTTAGCTATAAGTTGTATAATAGTTATTTTATTTTTATTGTATTTAATATTTATAAATTATTTCTGTATATATTTAATATGAAATTAAATTTACTATTTACAAACATAAAAAAAAAAAAAAAAAAAAAAAATATTTTAGAGTACTTATAATGAAAATGTGTACCTATTAGCTGATCTCTACTCATGTACGTAACTATTTTCAGATATCCTATACAAATGCAATATGCATGGAATGTCATGCATTGCTACAGAATGCTGCAAATAACGCGGGAATGAATGTTACATCCTCAAGAGGACACAATAATGTTTGTTTTGGCTGTGGAGTATCTATTTTACGTACTAGAAGTTATAATGTAACATTGAATTGTCCTCAACGCAATATATTTTTAGAAACTGTTGCTCCTCATTTGGTAAGTACCTTTCATGTTACCAACAAAATATATTATCATATGCAGTACCTACTATATATATAAATATAATATATATCATCCTGGGTAGCCTAGTGGTCCATACCACTTACCCATGGTAATGGAGTGCTGGGACTAGGTCTTGGGTTCGATCCCAGGTTTTACCATGGCACAGACCAATGACTTTTCGATGCTTTTCGCAGTTATGTATGTATTTATCACAGGCTTATAAGTGCCCGGTTAATGACAATAGCCTCGCCACCTGTTACATTGGGACCTAAACATATACTGGCGAAATGTGGGTGCTAGCACCTCTTCGGGGACATAGGCGCGAGTTTATGTTCTATGTTATGTTATATCATCCTAAGTACTGGCCGACCAGGCCCGAGTTCCCAGCTTGCCAGTTAAATTAGGGAATGATTATACACAGTACGAGTAACAGATCACAGTGTATTGACACTCATTATTAATATTATTTATAAGAACATAGGAATTGTAGTTAATGTGGTTGGGTACATTATGTGCTCATCATCATTGACATTGTGTTGACCCCAATCACATCCGGGGCCCTCATCGTAGAGTTGGGGCTGCTTAAACAAATATAAAAGGAACATTATGTACTTTTGATTCTTTTTTATAATAAAAAAAGTAATACACTTGATGCATCACAATTTCACATGACTGAAAAGGTTTAATATGGATGCTATCTATTTATATTTCGATCTGTTATTCCTCATATAGGATGCTTCTGATTGAAAGTTAGTTAGCCTCTATGTATAAGTAGTCACTTCTCAATACATAAGTCATAAAGTATTTATTTATAATCTATTATTTCAGGTACCACATCTGCAAAGAGTCTGTAGAGCATGTTGGGAATATGCAACCAGACATGCCAGAAGGCAAATACTACATGATGAAACACGGCCTCCACTGTCACCACCATCCAGGACGCCAACACCATCATCATCTCGGGTGCAATTACAACCACTAGCAACACCATCAGTTAGGATACCAACACCACCTCCTCTTCCACCAGCAGTGCCAATGCAATCACAGACAGTAAACTCGCCTCACAGGGTTAGTCTACAGAATTATAGGAGATTACCTGCAACTTCTAGACATTGCATTTTCAATGATTGTTTTAATACAGAAAGGCATTTGATTCCTGCTAATGTTAAAGAAATGGTGTTAGCTCGATTTAAAATATATATACCTAGATCTGCACGTATCTGCACTTTCCATTTACACAATGACAGTTGGGAGCAGTTACATACCCAATTAAGAGATTTTACTGCTGCTCAAGTGGATGATATTTTATTTATAATGGAAAGAATGTCCACCAACACAATGGACTTTAGTGACATAAATATGTTACCAGCAAACATGTGTCACTATTGGTTGGGGATGACAGCTGCTCAGTTCCTTGACTTATTGAGCTGTATTCCAAGTTTAGTCGCCGAAGTTCCAAATGCTAGCAAAGCTTTGAGCATCTTTATCATTAAAATAAGAACCGGTGACAGTAATGAAAGGTTGTCAACTCTTTTTAATATGCCTAGAAGCACATTAGAAAGATATATGAACAAAGCAAGACAATGTCTAGCTAATGAGTTTGTTCCTATGCATTTAGGATTAAACCATACAAGTATTGTTCAAGTAGCTTCACGAAATACCATAATACCGGAAGGGTTATTTGGAAATCCGGAAATGAATGCTGATGCTAAGCCAGCAATTACAATATGTGATGGCACATATGTATACATGCAGTCAAGCTCTAATTATGCATTTCAAAAAAATACCTACAGTCTGCATAAACATGACAATTTAGTTAAACCTTTTATGATTGTCTGCTGTGATGGTCATATTTTAGACTGTTTGGGGCCTTATAAGGCTACTGTAAATGATGCAACAATAATGCATGTATTATTTGCAAATGAAAATGGACCCATGCGTTTATATTTCCGGCAAAATGATATATTTATATTAGATAGAGGTTTTCGTGATGTAATTGATGACTTAAATGATTATGGCTACAAAACACATGTACCTGAATCTCTTCTTGAGGGTGAACATCAGTTAACTACTCTACAAGCCAACAGAACTCGTTGTGTCACAATGTGTAGATGGGTTGTAGAAGTTGTGAATGGCCGCCTGAAGAGAGACTTCAAACTATTTCGGCAAGATTATTTTAATAGGGCCGCTGCACATTTAATGACTGATTTTCGAATAGGCTGTAGCTTGTTGAACAAGTTTCACCCAGTCATCACTGATATTCCAGAAGCCCTTGAGTATGTGGAAATAGCTAAGAGTAGGCTACACTTGCCGAATCATTTGTGTGAATTTGTTCAAAACAATAATTTGAATAGACAACGGACAACATTTGTTATGATTAATGCGGATAACTCTATTTTAAATCACTTTCCACAGTTAACTCTTAGCGATTTAAAAAGGTTTGCCTTAGGCACCTACCAATTGAAGCAAGCTAGGTCATACTATGGCGAGCATATCCGACAAAACGGTTTATATCAAGTGGAGGTGAGCGAAAGCATGGAAGAGGATCTTCCTCTTTCCTTTGGAGTTAACAATTATTTACTTCGGGGCCGCATCCAATCCCGACATGTACGTTCACGTGTGTACTTTACGTATCTAGTTGTTAACAGGGTAGAAACTGGACTTGACGCTATAAAGGGCTATTGCTGTAACTGTCTTGTGGGAAAACGAACAGTTGGCTGTTGTGCCCATGTAATGACAGTGACTTGGTACCTAGGTTGGGGGCGACATAATGATGTTAACGCGCCTGCCACTTTCTTAGATGATATTTTTGATGAATATGTTTATGAAAACGAATAAATAAACTGTAAATATATTTTTTTTACTGATATTTTTTTTCTAACCTTTATCTTTCGAGACGGCCAAGACGGTTCGATATTTGTATACGTGAATATGTCTACCTATTTATTTGTATTTTGCATTGGTCTGAGTGTCACCGTGAATCGGTGATCACATATTATAGAGGAAGTAGGCGAAATGGGCAACACAGAGCAGCTGATCACCCGTCCGGTCAACGGCGTGCGTCCCCACTGGCAGTAGAAGACGAGGTCTCATCTCAACATTACGTGGTAATATTTTGTAATGCTACATTGAAATGGGATATATCTATAGTATAGTAGTATTTGTCCGTAACAAAGTCGACATTAGTCGCTCGATCCTACATTTTGGCGGCAGAACTACCTACTATTTTGCGGACGAACCCTATTATTTAGGCGACAGATCATTCCCACCTAAATCAGATTTCATGTATGTTGTCGAGTTTATTTAATGATAATTAGTTATTCGTGAACGTATACTTTAGTTTTACAAAGATGCCAACATTAAAAAAATGAAACTCAAATGTCAAGTGTCACAATATTTTCGTCTCTATGTTACTGGTTTTCTAGTTTTTATCATGTAATTTCTCAATAACCCCAAGTTCTGTTACAATATACGTTTATATTTCAGATAATACTTAATATAGGCTTTAAAACGCAGTTTATACATATGTGACATGCCAAAGAAAAGTGTGCAACAATTACCCATACTGATATGGGCATTCTCCTTTATATTGGAAAAAACATCCAGGAAGGGACAACGACTAGTTCCTTTCTCGTTCAGTTGGATGTTGATTCTGTCGATTCAAATAGATAGGAAAAGTCAGCGTACTAATTGCCTCAATATTTCGTAAAATCATGTCGTTGTAGTATTTGTACTTTACGAGTATTAAAATAATAAAAAAAATCTAAAAAATTTTTTTTCATATTACACCACATCTTTGATACTAAGTTATACATACATACATATAATCACGCCTTTATCCCCTGAGGGTTATACAGAGGTGAATTAACACCCACATTTCACCAGTAACCAAATTCCGTCCCACTTAATAGGGGTGAGCATATTGCCACTATTGTTGACTCAAGCCATTCATCTGAAGCTGAGTCTGGGCTATATATATCTGCCTGTTGTTAAACAGCCCTATCCCTTTTTTTTACGTCGCAAAATCCCCACGGATACCTCCCCACCGGAGCCGGTGGAAGAGGTTAAGTCGGACTCGAACCGACTAAAACCCACGCCGCCTGTGGGTCATTTTGGTTGCCGAAGATGAGGTTGACAGGCATATCCCTCGCACCCCGGCCGACCCAAACAGCCGTATCCCTTAGTCACCTTGTACGACACCGCATGGGATGAGATGAGATGGTCCAAATTGTACTCTGTCAGGAACCTAAGTTATAATATCCATAAAGTACAGTTTTATTTAGAATGGCACAAACGAACCTCCTTGAGCTGCGCGCGCGTGTCGTCCAGCATCTTGTGGTGCCTGGCGGCGTCCTGCGCGTGCTGCAGCGCCAGCGCGGCGAGGCGCTCCAGCGCGTAGCGACTCGCGCTCGCCGACTCGATGTGGTCCAGCAGGCGAGGCAGCTCGTTCTCGTCGTTTTCCTCCTGAATGACAACATCATATTATTTAATTTAATATCTGGAATTAGAGGCGACGACTGATGATCTAACGTGGCCTAAAGTTTTTTTTTTACCATTTAGGTGGCAGAGAAGCACACGGCCCGATTGTTGAAAGTGGTTACTGTGGCCTATGGACGTGAGCAACATCAAGGGAGTCACAATCGCGCTGCCAACCCTGTATAAGTTTCTGTGCCGTCAGTGTAAAAGACAAAGCAGGACAAACTTTTGGTCTTCCCACTGATAGCACGAAAACTCTCCAGTGAGCTCTTTTTTTTGTATAGGACACGTCAATTAGACTTCGCCTTGCCTGATAGTAAGCTGAAGGTAAAGTCCCAGAAAAGAGGGTCACCATTACTTACACATACCGTGTGACAGTGGTGACACTCAGCTTGACGGCCTCATTATATGCTTTTTCACGTCCCGCTTAAAGGACCCGGGACTGTAGGAAGAAGGAAACACGTGAGCTGGTAATGAATTCCAGGCCTTAATGGTGCGACAGAGGAAAGAGTCTCCAAACCGCTTGGTTCTTGATCGGATGTTTTGCACCGTGTGCTGATGACATCTAAGACCTGCACGTGTTGTCCTGTGTAGGAAAGGGGAGGGTGGGACTAATTGGAAGAGCTCATCAGAACATTCCCCATGGTACAGACGGTAAAATACAGCCATGGACGCAACATCTCTACGCATCTGTAAAGGTTCTAGGGTGTTCGTGAACTCGGGATTCCCAATGATGCGGACCGCACGTCGCTGCAACCTGTCGAGAGCATCTAGTAAGTACTTTGCTGAACCAACCCAGAGATGCGAGCAGTATTCCACACAGGAGCGAATTTGTGTCTTGTATAGAAGACACTGCTGTTCCGGCGTGAAAAATCGTCTCACTCTGTTCAGGTCTCCGAGTTTTCGTCAGGCTGTTTTGATGATACTTTCGATGTAATTTTTGTTATTCAGGTTGCAGCGAACATCCATACCTAGGATATTGAGATTGTCCTGCAGTGGCAGTGGCGTGCTCTGAAGAGTGGGGAGGGCAAAGAAGGAAGATACTTTTGCTGTAAACGCACATGCCTGCGTCTTCTTGGCATTAAACTCAACCAGGTTCACAGAGCCCCATTGAGAAATGTGATTCAGGATCCTGTCAAGCCCAGTGACAAAAAGCCGCCTTTTCTCTGCGATATCTGACTGCTTGGCCGCAGGATGTCCATGATAACTCCCATGTAAAGTGCTATCGTCTGCATAACAATGAACATTGCCGGTAGACAGCATGTCGTTGATATGCAGAAGAAAGAGAGTGGGTGATAAGACGGACCCCTGCAGCACGCCAGCATTTACCTGCAGAAATTCCGAAGCTCGTCTGTCACAAAGGACGCGAATACGGCGCCCCTGCAGGAAGCTAGCAACCCAGTTGCACAGCCTAGAAGGCAGACCAAAGGCAGGTAGCTTGGAAAGAAGCGATTTGTGACAGACTTTAATTAAGTAGTGATCCTCTAGGTGCCGCATGAGCTATTTGTTAATTATGTGCTCGAACACTTTGCACAGCACTGAGGTGACGGCTATGGGTCGATAGTTGGCTGGCTCCAAGCGATCCCCCTTCTTGGGAATCGGCTGAACATTCGCCTCTTTCCAAGGCAAAGGCACTGTACCCGAACTGTAGGACAGCCGGTACAGGCGCGTAAGCATTGGAGACAACTCCGCTGCACATTTTTGCAAAACTACCGCTGGAATGCCATCCGGACCACTGGCTTTCCGGACATCGAGTGATTGCATATCAGGCATCGCGTGGTCACTGTCGGGTAGTGTCGGTGGCTGCGTACCACATTCATCGATTCGGGAGTTGGTCGCAAAGAGATTATCCAGCAGATTTGCCTTCTCTTGCGGCTCATGGGCCAGGGATCCATCAGGGTTACGCAGCGGAGGCAGCAAAGGCTGACAGAAGTTGGCTTGCACGGCTTTAGCCAGTCGCCAGTAGCCACGGCTTCCCGTGGGATGCATCACTAGCTCTTGACCAAGTCGCGCTATGCGCAGGGCATCCGCTCTGACGTAGGCCCTTCTACAGACCTTTGTGGATCTGTTGTACGCCGCCTTGAAGTGGCCCAGATAGGGACGGCGCGTGGCGCGCGCCCTTACCCAAGCGCGGTACGCAGACTGTTTTTGTTCAACAGCTTCGGCACACCCAGACCGATCTCACCGGCGACAGCAGTAGCACAATCCGATGGGTTCTTACCTTCAAAGCAGCGCTCAACCCACGGGATGGACGCAAAATAGTCACGAAGTCCATCCCAGTCCGCTGACGAGTAGTGCCAAAGACGCCGCTTCCCCTGCACGGGTCGTGGGGGCGCTATAATAGGCACCGTGGAACAGACCAGGCAGTGGTCGGAGTTGCCTAAAGCGGCTCGCACCGACACACTGTACCGGTCAGGATTACTCGTCAGCAGAAGGTCTAGCAGAGAAGATGGTAGGCCCGACCTTCTTGGTATCCAAGTGACCTCGTGCACCAATTGGGTCAGGCCGTGCGCCAGAGCAAATGCGTGGGCGGCTCTGCCCGCATGGTCTGTTTTGGAGGAGCCCAACCAGATCTCGTGGTGGACGTTAAGATCCCCCAAAAATACCATTTCGGCATTCGGAAATCGCTCCTGCGCATCATCGCCTGACTCAGATATTCAAAGAGTCGAGTTGTCTCAGCATCTCCTGTATGGGAACGGTAGAGGCACACATAGATCTGACTCGTAGGGCCATGGTCTACGTGTACCCAAAGGATAGAGAAGGATGGGTCCTCTAGGCAGCGCAAACGGCGACAGCAAACATCCGCCCTAACAAACACGAGTTAACATGAACATAGCCAGGGTAGAGCAAGTAGGTCGTGTCGTCAGGGCGGTGTATTTGCGTCTCCGTTAGAAAAGACATGGCAGGTTTCCCCGTCTCTAGGTGTTGGTGGACGGCGTTGAGGTTTGCATGGAGCCCACAGATGTTAGTGGACTCCACCTCAAATAGCAAGCTTTTGGGAGTGTGACGAGCCGCTATGTTGCCTAGTTCTCTAAATTGCGCTGCCATGAGTTTGGGTGGGAGAAGGCGTGAAAAAAGAGGTGATTGCCGCCGCAGCACCGTGTGACAGAGCGCGGGATATTGGTTTTATCTATGAATGTGAGGCATGGCGAGAGCCGACGCGCCGGACGGAAGGCCCCCGTACCCTCCCGAGTATGGTCGCTGGGCTCCCAAATCCGGTCACCAACCGGCACGACGAACCATATCGGGATTATGCGCGGCCTGGTGAGGCAGCCTCCCAAGGTGGTTAACCCCAGTTGGGCCCCTGTACTATACCGCGGGCGGCCAGCGGCAACACCGTTTCTACAGGTCTCCCTGTTCGGCGCATCGCCCCGCGCCATCCCCACTAGACTACGCCAAGACCCACTGGTCCCACTAGTGCTGCGACAACCACCACCTCTGCCCGGCTATGCACTTGCTGACCCCTGAACACAATCCAAACGAGATTGAATTGCTATGGAGGGTTTTTCGCAATAGTGCACGGTGGTACCCACCCGGTCGAAACTTGCGACAAATTTGTGCCACCAAGTTTCTACCACCACTAGCTCTCCACTCTGGCTATCCTACTCACCGCAGGGAACACAACACGAGGTTATTATGGCCAAGTTCACTAACGTTTCTTCTTTTTCCTCTTAGCGTTATTCCCAGTCGCATCCGAAGTCTTCATCCCGGAGTCTAGGGTCCGCTTTACCCAGTCTAACTGCGGATTTAGAGCTAATTCCCTCTAATTAGATCACACAACTGCCCGCTAGATGGCAGTAGGTACCCGTACCTCGATCTGCATGATCTGCGCCTGCGTGTCGGCGATGGCGTCCCTGAGGTACGCCAGCAGGTGGTGCGCGTCGGGCTCGGCGTCGGGCTGCCGCGCCCGCTCGCGCTGCCGCAGCAGATGCTCTAGAGCACCTTCTAGATCCGCCAGCGTGCAGCGCGCGGCGCAGGCGCGGGACACCCAGCACTCCAGCCGCGACCATGACTCGCGGTAGGCGCCTCGCATGCGCATGCGGGCTCGTTCTGTGGAGGACAAATTAGATTTTAGTATATAAACGATAAGAATTTTACTCTTCTTACCTTCAAACCAGAAGCCATGTATTGTACTATCGTCCTACATGCTTAAATCATGTATAGTTATAGTAATTCATAATTCCGTACAGAATGGCGACCCGTCAAGAGTATGGAAATTTCTCAAAACTCTGGGAGTTGAGAAAACATGTCATGATATGATACCAAAAGACTTAAATACTGATTTTTTTTTAATATTTTTTTTTTTATAATTGACCGCCGCATCCACGACCAAGGCGGTGACTTCCGATCCGGTTCGTTCCTGGGGCAAAGGTAGGCTATTGCGATTCAGCGGGGCAACGCGGCCAGCATCATGGCCACCTTTGCGCCGGGAACGATGCGGAGTGGGTTGCTTGACGCGACATAATCGCGAATTTGTTTTGTGTATTTATGTTTTAATTATTTTGTATGTATTAAATTTCAATTTCTTTAATTATTTACAAAACATATACATTCTTCATAAACATGCCACATAAACTCATTACAGTTTATCCGTGCATTCGTTTTTATATACTTTATTTTTTATACAACTTAGGTGGCAGACAGACACACGGCCCACCTGATGGAAAGTGGTTACCGTGACCTATGAACGTGTGTGACAACAGTGAAGTCACATCCGTACTGCCGAGCCTGTAAGAACAGAGATTTTATGTGCCCTCAGTGCAGAACACAAAATCAGGACAAGCTTTTGGTCTTCCCACTGACAGCACATATTACAATAACAGCAGTTTTTTTATACACAAGCGTGAAATTGTTTTAATATAGCAATTCCAAAAACTAAAATTCACCTTCTTGTATATGGTTAGCATAGATGCATATTTTAAAAGATGGCGCTTACCGTGCAGGCGGCCGGCAGCTTTATTGCTGAGCTTGTCCCGATGCCCTCTCCTTAGTAACGACACCTCTTCTTGTTTGCGACGCAACACCTGCACAATGAAAATAAATCTATTAGTATCCTATATCTTATATATAAAATTCTCGTGTCACGGTGTTCGAACTTGAACTCCTCCGAAACGGCTTGACCGATTCTCATGAAATTTTGTGAGCATATTGAGTAGGTCTGAGAATCGGTCAACATCTATTTTTCATCCCCCTAAATGTTAAGGGTTGTCCACCCTTAACATTATATGGCAAAACGACGTTTTCCGGGACAGCTACTAAGATTATAAAAGTGAGTCTGTGAAGATGTTTGGATGTTTGTTATTCAACCATCCTGTAACGGGATTTGAGTTGGGCAATATGTATATACATATATAATATATACTAGAGTCGGTTAAACTGTTAACTATGCGTAATTAGGCTTTTTCACACAAGTTATAAGCTACGGTATCTATTGACTAAATAAACTAATGAAAAGGGATATTTTATTGAATTTGAAGAATTGAAGCAATAAATCAATTTTAATTAAACTTACCGCTTCTTTCATCTTAGTTTCAGCTTCTAGTGTCCTTATCAAGTTGGCATTTTTACGAGATTCCTTACGCAGTTGCGCCACCTTTAACAAAAATGAGTATTTTTAACTCTTGCCATAAATAATAAATCAAGATCTATAAAGACAGTTTAAAACATACCTCCTTAGCTCTGGCTGCTTCAGATTGCGCGTGACGTTTAGCCTCCTCGCGCATTCGTTGTACTAGTTTTACCTGTAGAAAATATAATGAATTTATAAGTAACCAAAATATGTGATGAATAACAAATAAGACCTGCAATCATGACATAAATTATGGCACCACTATGTACATAAATAGCGTCATCGTGACCTAAGAGTGAAGGATATGTTTGGAAATACACATGTTTCTTCACTATTCTAAACACGATGTCATGATGTATACGAAATAACTCTCTACAAAACCTAAGCATGCCGATCTTAGCTGAACTCTCACTTTCCTCCCCTTAAAAAACGATTCGATCTCAGGTTTTACCATGGCACACACCAATGACTTTTCGATGCTTTTCGAAGTTATGTGCGTATTTATCGCAGGTTTATAAGTGCGCGGCAATAGGCTCGCCACATATTACATTGGTACCTAAACATAAACTGGCGAAATGTGGGTGCAAGCACCTATGTCTACCCTTACGGGGATATAGGCGTGAGTTTATGTTATGTTATGTAAAAAAAGAAAAATAAACTTAATATACAGCCGAACAAAAATGAGGTGAACTTATCTATCTAATTGAAAGCTTTAATCGCTTGGCAAAGTCTTAACATAAGTTATAAAGAGAGCAATAGTCGCTGTCATAATATTACTGTGACAGCGACTATTGCACTCTTTATTAGAGTACGCGCAACGAAATAAGTCCCTTGGCCGGGCGTGGCAGTCACATCATGCAATGTTGCCAGTATTGTCTTTTTATTTTACCAGATCTTGTTCAGATACGAATGTAGATCTTAGTGGAATTGCTGAACTTATTGAACTTACAGGAGCGAAAAATTCAGCCAAAGTGTATCATGAGACTTTGTAATGTGATTAGTAGGGTTTAAGTTCCTCCGCCGTCGTAGCACCTCATGGTATCCTCTACAAAAACGCGTAATGTATTATAGTGTACATGTTGTGACGAGATTGGGATCAACATATATGGAACAGTAACAATAATTTCCACTAGTACATCATAAAAAAACGTGTTGGCAACTCTAAACCGTACTGTCATGGTCTGAACCAACCAACACACAAAATGGCCGAGTATGGCGGCGATGTCATTTATTACTATTTATTTTCTGGCGTTAACTCTATTGACATACATATAATCACGCCTTTATCTCTGGAGGGTATTAGAGGCAGAGGTGAATTAACACCCACATTTCAGCAGTAAACCAAATTCGGTCCCACATAATAGGGGTGAGCCTACTGCCACTATTGTTCACTCAAGCCATTCATCTGAAGCTGAGTCTGGGCTGTATATATTTGTCTGATGTTAAAACAGCCCTATCCCTTAGTCGCCTTGTACGACACCACGTGGGAAGAGATGGGGTGGTCCAAATTTTTTTTACTTAGGTGGCAGATAAACGCACGGCCCACCTGATGAAAAGTGGTTACCGGCGGGGCTTATGGACGAGTGTAACACCAGAGAAGCCATACTCGCGCTGCCGACCCTGTAAGCACAGAGTTTCTGTGCCGTCAGTGTAGAGGACAAAGCAGGACAAGCTTTTAGTCACCCCACTTACAGCACTAATTCTCCAGTGAGCTCTGGCTACCCTACTCACCGCTGGGAACACAACACGAAGTTATTATAACCGCGATATTCTGCAGGGCGGAGGTACTTCCCTAGTTCTACTCTACTGGGAGTAACGCGGCACTCTTATTGAAAGGAATATTCCCACCCTCCCCTTTCCTACACAGGACTAGATGTCACCCGCACACGGTGCAGACCATCCGATCAAGAACCAAGCAGTTCGGTGACTATTTCCACTGTCGCACCATTAAGTCCTGGAATTCATTACCAGCTCACGTGTTTCCTTCTTCCTACAGTCCCGGGTCCTTTAAGCGGGGCGTGAAAAAGCATATGATGAGGCCGTCAAGCTGAGTGTCACCATTGTCACACGGTATGTGTAAGTAATGGTGACCCTCTTTTCTGAGACTTTGCCTTCAGCTTACCATCAGGCAAGGCGATGTCTAATTGACGTGTTCTATATATAGCTGCTGGCTGGCGTGGGTGATATTGCGCAACCATAGATAATTGTGGCGGGTATGAGGACTTTGAGTTTTATGTTTTTTGTGTTTTAATTTCTATTTTTTTTTAAATTCTGTTATCATTTTAATCTAATATTTAAATTCTTGTGTCGCGGTGTTTGTGGTTCAAATCCTCCGAAACGACTTTCCCGATTCTCATGAAATTTTGTGTGCATATTGGGTAGGTCTGAGAATCGGACAACATCTATTTTTCATCCCCCTAAATGTTAAGGATTGTCCACCCTTAACATTATATGGCAAAACAACGTTTGCCGGGTCACCTAGTTATGTATATATATGTAATGTGCGTTGTGTTTTGCAATAAATGTATTTACTTTCTTTCTTTCTTTCTTTTAAGTTATTGCATAGCTTTTATCGCGGGGCCTTGAGCGTGGGGATCGAATCCAGAAATTCCGTAACGAAAAAAACCTAACACCCCCAACTCCGAGCTCGCACGAATCGAGCCGAGCTGCTCCGAAGTAGCTCCGCTTAACGTAAGTAATTATAATTGCATAAGTTGTTAGTTTACAAATTCAAATTCAGATTCAGACTCAGACTCAGATTCAAATTCAAATATTATTATTTATTATGATTGCATAAGTTCATAAAAAAATGCTATGCAATAGCTTTACCGCGGCAGTCCCCGAGTGCCACACGTCTTTTATGTAAATAAAAACATTCTCATATCAAAAAAAAATTTTTTTAAGAAAGAATTGAATAGTGCCAATATTGAGTATTACAACCTTCTATGATTAGGCACAAAAATAACGACGTAGTAAGAAATACGGTAATTAACCGTACTTTAAACGTTTTTAATAATCTGTAGGACCTCCTAAAGCATTAGCAACAGCTCGACAACGGCGTGGCATACTTAGTATGAGATTGTCAATCATCGTCTGTGGAATATGGCTCCATACACTGCGAAGGTGTAAAAAAAGTTGTTCTTCAGTGTTCAGATTTTCCAAAGAATCACTGAAAGCTCTTCTCCCAAGCAAATCCCAGGCATGCTCTATGGGATTGAGGTCGGCAGACTGAGCAGGCCATTCCAACGTCGTCATATTGTGCTCGCTTAACGCATTGACCACTACCCTCGCGGTGTGTGACCGTGCATTATCTTGCATGAACATAAAATCTTGACCGAACTGCTGTCGATGAGGGATTACCATGGGGTGTATAATCTCCTGAATGTATTGGTTTGCATTCAAATTGCCCCGTATCCAAACGAGGTCGGTCCTTCCACCAAGGCGAATTCCAGCCCATACCATGATTGTTCCACCTTGGTAAGGATGAACTTCTTGCGGATTCTGGAGATGATTCCGACGTCCAGGAACTCGCCATATACGCACTCTTCTCGAATCAGGATGAAAACCGAAGCGAGATTCGTCGGAAAACAGAACCCGTGCTCTTTGATGGTCGGTCCACTGTAAATGTGCGTTAGCCCATAATAAGCGACGACCTCGATTTCCACGTCGAAGAGCTGGAACCATAAGTGGTCTGGTCCAAGATTGGCTTCGTGTAGTCTTCTCCTGACAGTTTGATCGCTAATAACCACTTGATGCTGAGACTGGAGGCCTGCGACCAACTGACGAGCAGTAATCGTGGGTTGCCGCCTTGCGGAATTTTGCAAGAAACGATCTTGTCGCGGGGTAGTAACCCTATTTCGTCCCCTGTGACGTTCGGCAACATCCCCGCGTGCCCTGTAGCGTGCCCATAATCTGCAAATTACGCTTGGTTGGGTGTTGACAGCATCCGCTACGTCGCGTTGAGTTGGTCCAGCTTGCAGCATACCAACAGCCCTTAACATTTCTTCGCGACTTAAATGACGACGTGACATAATGACTACAGTCACAAAAATGCACAAACCATACGTAAAAGACGTATTATTGATAATAAACGTTATTTACAATCAAAGAAAATAATTTTTATTTTGCCTCAGAGAAACTGCACAATCAAACACTTTTAAAAGTTTTCCCTCCATATTCGAAAATCATTACTTATTTAAATTTATTTTTAAATTTCGAACAACTCTGTAATCTACTTTATTCTATTTTTATTTATTTGCTGCCAGTTATTTGCAAAACAAGATTTACACGAAAAAAAAAATTGGGGTCATCTTGTTCCCTAGACTTTGTTGAGGGGTTTATATAAAATAAATATGAAATTTACTCTAGGGGTGATAGAGCATATAAGTACCCGAAGCTGTGTACCTTGTCGCGCTTCATGTTGTGCAGGTCGGCGCGCATGGCGCAGATCTGCTGCGCGGTGTGTTGCTGCGAGCGCTGCAGGCGCGTGTGCTCGCGCTGCGCCGCTTGCAAGCGCTTCAGCTCACGCGCCATGCTCGCCGCTCGCCGCTCGTACTCCTCCTTCACGCGCTTCAGCTTCTCAGTCGGAGGAGACGCTTGGGTCGCTGTCGAACAATCAATCAACGTATAACAATCGACTTTAATTGGATATTTGACTGACTAGTTAAATTAGGGGGGCGTCTGTATACGGAGGCTGTGTATTTAGAACAAATCTTGAAATAAAAACACTTAAATTATATTTCACTAGCACCGCGCCGCGGTTTCACCCGCGTAAATCCTGATCCCATGGGAATATCGGGATAAAAAGTAGCCTATGTTACTCACGAAGAATGTAGCTTTCTAATGAAAAAAGAATTATTAAAATCGCTCCAGTACTTTTTAGTTTATTCGTTTCATACAAAAATACAAATCTTTCCGCTTTATAATATTAGTATAGATTAAACATGATTCAACAAAAGATACACAAAGTTCTGCCCACATACTAATCAGAAAATCACAACCGTTCATTGTTTAATATCATTCACAAGCATCATAAAGCTGCAGAAATAAATTATTGACTTTTTGCTTAATGTCAAAACGGTAAGTTATTAGGAAACTTTTATAAAATAATGTATTGTGACGTCATAATATTCTATAGTCAAATCATACTACAATATTATCATACAATATTATACGTTGGATTGATGATTAAAAAAAATAAACTAAAATAATAACCGACGCACCTTTTACCGCTCTTTTATCATTCTTAATTTAATGAGTTTAGTTAAGTAATTTAATTTAAAACTACAGGAAAATACTCAATTATAAAAAAAACCAGATTATTTAGATGATTAACTAGTTATGAAATTAGATACTTGTTGTACTAGGATATTCAAACGAAACTTAACTATCAGTTGCAGTAAATGATGTTTGTAAGTAGACTACACAAATGGCTGATTTTTTTGCAACATAAGTTAGTCCAACTTCAAGTGCCATTAATGCTCCACACAGATAATATTTTTGACTTTTGGCATCTCAAACATTACTATCTGTCTAATCTTCCTCAAAGTGAATTCCCCGTCGAATTCAAAAACTACACTTTAGAGCACAAGGTCCGCTTATATATTTTGATTGGTATATCGACTTATCCAATAGCAACTGCAGTCTGACCTCCCAACTCCCGAGATTTGGCAATAAGGCCACTTGAACAATACAATATTTCTCTACATTACTTTATTATTTGAAAGCTCATGTACTTACCAAGCGAAGCCAGCACTTTGTCCCTCTCTTCATTGGTGGCCTTGATCTGATGGTGCAGTGTGTCGAGCCTCTGTTCGTAGTGGGTTCGAAGCGCGGCCAGGCGACGTTGCGACAGCTCCAACTGTTCGATGAGACGTGCTTTGGTGTCTATGTCCTCGCTTAAAGCCGCTAGTTGCGCTGAGAGGACACGTTGACCTGTAAAATGAGGGCATTTGAAAATTAAACTGTGGAATAAATATAACCAAATACCTAAGTTCACATTTCGTGAAGCAATATTAGTCAGGTCAGTTTTTGGATGGGTGATCAGCCTCAACAAAATGAGACCCTCCGGATCTCGGAGAATACGTTAAGCCATCGTCGGTACCGTTTGCAATATGAACATCTATTGCCGTCATTTGCATGCCCAATTTAGACAGAACATGATGTACCTAGTCATAAGACACTATTTTAACATCCTTATCACAATGCTCTGGCAAATAAAGATCTATTCTATTCATTACAGTTGGACTACTGACCTCACTCAGACCTATGACTACGCTAAAGGGTTGTAGAGGCCAGATGACAGTCGCCTCACGGAATCAATCGATCAATTAGCCTATCGCAGTACACTGTTGGACACAGGCCTCTCACAATGTTGCGAAGCTTTGCCCTACAGTTTCCACGCTCATCAGACAGGTTGGCACATGGTTTATTTTAAGTTTTCCTTCTCTAGCAGTGATGTCGTCTTCGTACTTGTCCGTTATCACCACTTACGACACCCTTCGGATGAGCTGTAGTGGTGATACTTGTATTTTTTCACAACACGAATTCACTATACGGAAAATATCGAATTTTGTCGCTTCGGATTTAGACTGAAAACTTTTTTAATCATGTGGAATTTTGTTATCCCTTCGAATATCGCCCGCCCGCCGCCCGGCGGAAGCGGTGACCAAGGGCCCTCTTTGTATTCAAATGATAGATATCCCACGCAACCTTAGTGACATTGGGCCATCTCAAGTTTCGAGATAGACCCCTTTGGGTGGTTACTTGGTACCTCAGTACTAGAAAAAAAAATACAACTCTCACGGCTCACCTTTAGTCTCGGAGTCCTCGTCTTCTGACTCACTTGGCTCCCCATCTCCATCGGAAGGTTCCGAGTCCTCAGCACTCTCTCCCTCGGCTCTCTCCCTCTCTCCTATGATACGGTCGTCGACCGCGCTCGTCATGCTTTCACTCATGTTCAGCTTGCGTTGGAACTCTAGCTCACCCATACTGCGTGCAAGAAGTTCTTTTTCCTGTGAGAAAATTTTGAACATAAAATAAGAGAACTCCTGATTAATGATTAAAGGATCGGTAGCTTGAGAGCTCCCAGGTTCGAATCCTAGAAATTAAACCACTGATGGGAACCCATTCCCATCAAAAGAAGCAACTTAGCTTTTTTTATACCACTTGGTTAGCAGCACACGGCCCACTGGATGGGAAGTGGTTACCGTGGCCTATGCACGTGTGCAACACCTAAGGAGTCACACTCGCGCTGCCTACCCTGTAAGCACAAGAGTTTCTGTGCCGTCAGTGTAAAAGACAAAGCAGGACAAGCTTTTGGTCTTCCAACTGACAGCACAAAATCTCTCCAGTGAGCTCTGGCTACCCTACTCACCGCCGGGAACACAACACGAGCTTATTATGGCCGCGGAATTCTGTTAGCTGTTAGCTGGAGGGGTAGGAATAGTAATTTCTGTTACAAATATTCAACATAACATAACATTAACTCACGCCTATATCCCCGAAGGGGTAGGCAGAGGTGCTAGCACCCAGATTTCGCCAGTTTATGTTTAGGTCCCAATGTAATAGGTGGCGAGCCTATTGCCATTAACCGGGCACGTATAAACCTGCGATAAATACACACATAACTTCGAAAAGCATCGAAATGTCATTGGTGTGTGCCATGGTAAAACCTGGGATCTAACCCGAGACCTCGTCTCAGCAGTCCATTAGCCATACCACTAGGCTATCGCGATTTCTATAAAAAATATATGTATGAAGTGATGTATGGATAATAGTATGGGCGGATATATGAATGGATGGTTGTATGTTACTCGTTCAAGCAAAAACAGCTGTACTGAGTGTATGGATTTATAGGGCGCGAAATTAGCTTCTATCCAAGATCTACCCGTGCCCAAATGTCCAATCACGAACAGAGATCAGGTAACAGGGAGTTGTAGTGCAAAAAACCAGGATACCTTATACAATTCTCGCTTGGCGTCATCGATGATGGTGGACGGGTCGTGCACGGAGTCGTGTCGTGTCCGGGCAACGGTCGCCTCCCGCCGTCTGCTCGCTTCGTACATCGCGTTTGACTCCATCAATTGAGCTCTCAGATCTTCTATTTCGCTTACATAACCCTGTGAGGAAAGGTTATTTTTTAGAGAAATAGTAGTTATAATATCATTTGACATCTCAGTAATAGGATAAATGCGAAGTTCCTTGGACATTAGTGACTCAATCACGCAAACACGGCTTCGGGAAACCGTGTCAACCTAGCAGTAGCAGGCCGAGGCGGCGGTGCACGTTGCGCGTCTCCCCGTTTCCGGGGACGAGTTGGGGACTCTTCAGTCCCCACACCCGAGGAGGGTTAAAGTGATAGAGATGACCCTGGGTCAGCTGGGGTGCGAGGGATATGCCTGTCAACCTCACCTTCGGCAACCAACAATGATCCATAGGCGCCGTGCGTTTAAGTCGGTTTGAGTCCGACATAAACTCTCCCACCGGCTCCGGCGTGGTACCCAGGGGGATTTTTCGCACGTAAATAAAAACTACTATTACGTGAGACCGAATACAATGATTGGTGAAATGTGGGTGTTAATTCAACTCTACATAACCCTCCGGGGATAAAGGTTTGACTATATGTATGTATGTTAACCAAAAATATAGCTGACAAGTGTGCAGCGCAGGAAATATTTAACAAAAATCATACCTGTACTAATGAAGTAAGAGAACAATCATTCGTATCAGGGCTGCCATCTTTTGGTGCAAAGTTCCCTAGCGCCTTCTGTGCCAACAGCTCGCTATTCCGAGCTGACAGCTGTTCTATGGTGCCCTGCATCGCCTTGACTCTTCGCCGTAGAGATTCACACTCGCCAGTAAGAATAGCATTCTCTTGGACAACGTCGCTCCAGCCCTCTTCACCGTTTTCGGCTACAACGCGCTTACCCTGAAAAGAAAAAAAAGTAGTGAGATTGGTCAATTTACTATACTTGTAGACAACTTCAATGAGTATCACGTCCCTCGGGTAAAGAGTGATTCATTATTCAGTTTAAGCATATAAAGTGCAAACGTGACGTACATGTCAAAATTTTACAATTATGTCAAGAAATATTACAAAAGTAATAAACACCTCAACAAAGTCTAGGGAACAAGATGAACCCAATTATTTTTTTTCGTGTAAATCTTGTTTTGCAAATAACTGGCAGCAAATAAATAAAAATAGAATAAAGTAGATTACAGAGTTGTTCGAAATTTAAAAATAAATTTAAATAAGTAATGATTTTCGAATATGGAGGGAAAACTTTTAAAAGTGTTTGATTGTGCAGTTTCTCTGAGGCAAAATAAAAATGTTTTTTTTTGATTGTAAATAACGTTTATTATCAATAATACGTCATTTACGTATGGTTTGTGCATTTTTGTGACTGTAGTCATCATGTCACGTCGTCATTTAAGTCGCGAAGAGATGTTAAGGGCTGTTGGTATGCTGCAAGCCGGACGAACTCAACGCGACGTAGCGTAATTACGCTTGGTTGGGTGTTGACAGCATCCCTGTCAACACCCAACCAAGCGTAATTTGCCGATTATGGGCACGCTACAGGTCTACAGGGGATGTTGCCGAACGTCCCAGGGGACGAAATAGGGTTACTACCCCGCGACAAGATCGTTTCTTGCAAAATTCCGCAAGGCGGCAACCCACGATTACTGCTCGTCAGTTGGTCGCAGGCCTCCAGTCTCAGCATCAAGTGGTTATTAGCGATCAAACTGTCAGAAGAAGACTACACGAAGCCAATCTTTATGCTCGCAGACCGCTTAGGGTTCCAGCTCTTCGACGTGGAAATCGAGGTCGTCGCTTATTGTGGGCTAACGCACATTTACAGTGGACCGACCATCAATGGGCACGGGTTCTGTTTTCCGACGAATCTTGCTTCGGTTTTCATCCTGATTCGAGAAGAGTGCGTATATGGCGAGTTCCTGGACGTCGGAGTCGTCTCCAGAATCCGCAAGAAGTTCATCCTTACCAAGGTGGAACAATCATGGTATGGGCTGGAATTCGCCTTGGTGGAAGGACCGACCTCGTTTGGATACGGGGCAATTTGAATGCAAACCAATACATTCAGGAGGTTATACACCCCATGGTAATCCCTCATCGACAGCAGTTCGGTCAAGATTTTATGTTCATGCAAGATAATGCACGGTCACACACCGCGAGGGTAGTGGTCAATGCGTTAAGCGAGCACAATATTGCGACGTTGGAATGGCCTGCTCAGTCTGCCGACCTCAATCCCATAGAGCATGCCTGGGATTTGCTTGGGAGAAGAGCTTTCAGTGATTCTTTGGAAAATCTGAACACTGAAGAACAACTTTTTTTACACCTTCGCAGTGTATGGAGCCATATTCCACAGACGATGATTGACAATCTCATACTAAGTATGCCACGCCGTTGTCGAGCTGTTGCTAATGCTTTAGGAGGTCCTACAGATTATTAAAAACGTTTAAAGTACGGTTAATTACTGTATTTCTTACTACCTCGTTATTTTTGTGCCTAATCATAGAAGGTTGTAATACTCAATATTGGCACTATTCAATTCTTTCTTAAAAAAAAAAAAATTTTGGTATGAAAATGTTTTTATTAAAATTAAAATTAAAAACGATATAAAAATACCCTTCTATTGATATAAAACACTCACTATTACAAGAAAGGGTTTTTAAATAAAAACTAGAAATGTCCTTGTTCCCTAGACTTTGTTGATGTGTGTATATAACATCGATAAATCATTTTCGATAGGTTAGATCTATTGAGATGATACCAGCAAGAAACTTAGAGAACTAGATTATCTCTTTTTAAAATATGATTATGTTTACATTTATATGTTGTGCAAACAAGCAGGATTAATAAGATAAGGAGAGACTTAGGTTGACCACGCATTTACATCATCTACAACCACGCATTTACAGATCTAGAAAGAGAAAAACACGATGCCTCATGTATGCTCTAGGGTGGAAAACCCCGGGAACCTCGATGTCAGTGTAAAGTGATTAATGCGGCAATGTGCTCCCCCCATTGCCATATCAGAATATACGTGTTGTTCAATTAATCGAACTAATAGTCCAAGAAAACAGAATAGACTTAATGGATAGGCCTGCGATGTAGCTTAATTTCTTTTAACTTCATAAACTTTCATTAATTGTACTGTTAACACTGTTGATTGACCGTTGATGATCTATTTTTTCTTAATTTTTGTAATAATTAATTTACTGTTGTGACTGATATTTTATACGTTATTATTTAAGCAGTAGTTTGATATTATTAATTTGACAATTATTTTAATTCAATTTAATATTTAATTACTTGACATTCTTAATTTTACATTAATTTCTTATACAATGAAATTTGTATAATATATTCATCATGTCATCATGTCAGCCACATATAATCCACTGCTGAACATAGGCCTCTCCCACAGACTTCCAGAATGACCGATCTAAAGTAGCCCGCATCCAGTGCTTCCCGGCGACCTTCATGAGGTCGTCCTTCCACCTGGCCGTTGGGCGTTACGCTACGTTTGCCCGTACGTGGTCGCCATTCCAGAACCTATTTTGCTCCATTGGCCATTTGTTCTGCGCGCTATGTGTCCCCGCCCATAATTAAAAAAAAAAAAAGATACGGAAAATTAAATATCATTTCCCTAAATCGTGGGAAAAAAGTTGAAGCTGGTATGCATAAATTTAAAACTACCGACATGTAAAATATTGTAGTACTTAGAAATATAACTTTATAACCGCCAATACAAACCTATAAGAATGCCATGAGGCGAAACCGGTCAGGTGAAAAATAAAATATAGTGGCAAAGTAAATAAGTGTCTTATTCAATATGTTTCGTTAATATTGTACTTTGCACCCCCGAACAAAATATCTACCGAAGTAGATTTAGGTTGTGTGCAATTTTAGATACATAACCTTCATTAAACTCAAGTTTAAGTCTCACCTGTTTATATTCAGTCAATTCTAACTGCAGCCTCGCAACCTCCTGCCTCAATTGATGTATAGTCCTCGAGGTCAAATCCTGGTTCACTATGCATCTATTCTTTATATTCCTCGCCCTGTTAGCATACTTCAGTGTGTTTAGCGTCTCCATAAAGTCCCGATCACTGGGCGACACACAGGCTATCATGACGGTGTTACTGTTGCCTCCTAAGGAGTCTTGGAGCAGCCGAGTCAGTTTGGAGTCTCGATAAGGAACGTGGAGAACTTTGCGAGATTTGTCTCCAAGAGCTGATATCACGTTACCTAGAGCTAATAATCCGCAGTTTATTGAGATGCCTTCACGTGCGCGTTCACCAGTTGCTCCTGCAACAAAAATATAAATAAGTTACCAAACTGCTAGGTCGACGTTGGCAAGTCGGCGATTCTTCCCAATACTGCTTAATATGTCAGTTTGTTATCATAAAAAATGCTTTGCAAAATAAGATGTTGCTTAACTAAACTGCAACTATGACTTTTCATTATTTTTAATTCCCAAAGTAAGTCAATATATAAACAATCAAATTCAGTCCCAAATTATAACTTTTTAGTTTCCTCATTACATTACAAATTACTTTTATTATTTACAATACATGTGTAAACGCAACGTAGACCGAGATAAATGCGAAATTCTCTTGCACTCCATACATTTTCACAACTCGCGACTGGCGTGTGACGTCACTCGCTAGTACGATTTTGTATGGAGCGTTTTCGGGCGGCGAGAAAAATTGAATTTTCAAAGTCAAATATCTTTAAAACTATTTGTCGTAAGAACATTGCATTTTAGCAGTTCATTATATTATTAGTGAGTATTAGAGTGGTCATTTTTAGATAATTAAAAATAAATAGTCAAATAGTTTGTCATATTTCCGGATCGGAAATTATTATTAGCTTTTTATGAGAGAACACTTTAAGCAGCAAGCGGTTGACAGGAAAAGGACCACTACTTAATTACTTGGGGACAAGATACCACTGTCTGTCGTTTCGGGGATACATTCCTCCACATCTTTATGGTTATCGCGGCTGAAATCATGGTGTTTAACAGTATGCTAAATTTGCCTACAACAGTATGCCACCACATCGAAACATGACGGTTAGGTTACCTCTTTGTCAAGTTAAGATTGGTTCATAAGTTTTAATAATAATTACGTTGGATAACTTAATAAAGATCTCTCACCTGTGCGCTTTAACCTCTCAGATCCAGCCAAATCAACAAAATGGAATTTCGCTGTTAACGTTTCGTACTGTTCAGGCGCGTCAGTATCTCCTTCCTTGTCCACAACCTCCTGGTCTGGCGCCAACCTCCTCTGTCTCAGCAGGAGAGTGAACACAGCATGAGATCTTGAAGATGATGAGTTCATGTTAGTGGCTGCCGTGGTTCTGGCTAAGGCACCGGCTCGTAAGGCTCCTAGGGCTTCTCTTGCTCCGCGGACCGCTCGCATTGATGCTCCTACTACACGCACTCCGCCGCAGCCATCTTCTGTTATTCTTAGGGCGCCCTAAAACGAAGGAAAAAGGAATTCAACAGCCAGGTCAGCCAAGCCCAACAAGGGCCACCACATGTCTTTCAATCGTACAAAGTGTTAATCATCTTGTATTA
Organism: Eilema griseolum; assembly: GCA_963662185.1. Classification (NCBI taxonomy): domain Eukaryota; kingdom Metazoa; phylum Arthropoda; class Insecta; order Lepidoptera; family Erebidae; genus Eilema; species Eilema griseolum. The sequence continues at coordinate 7,558,299 of OY759230.1, forward strand.
ATCACAAGAGACAAAGAGATATTACTGTTTTTTTTTCATTTGATATAATATAAACATATAGCTAATTAAAAGAAATCGTTAACGTGTTATAGACCTGCCTCCTATTTCATGGGTCCGAAAAACATGGTTGACAACGTTTGAGTGATACACAAAGGGTTTTATCCCTGGAGGGTTTTACGGAGAGTTTTGCACTATTAATTACTTAATCAATACGTGCTAATATTATACACAACGCTCTTGATTTAACTAGCTTGTAATACCAATGAATTGAAGAATGCGTAAAAAAAATTATACATTGGAAGATATACATTGGAAGTACATAGATAGAATTAACACCCATATTTCACCAATCATTGAATTCGGTCCCGCGTAATAGGGGATGTGTCTTTTGCCGTCTTCCAGGCTCTATTGTTGACTCAAACCATGCATCTGAGGCTGAGTCTGGTCTGTATATATCTGTCTGATGTTAAACAGCCCTATCCTTTAGTCGCCTTGTACGACACCGCATGGGAAGAGATGGGGTGGTCCAAATTCTACGTACATGTACAATGGATATTAAATTAGTGTTCAATTATGATAAAATTTACTTTTCTTTTGTCTAAATAAGAAAACCAGTGAAAATAAGATTGACTGTACCTTATAAGGCACGTTTTATACTTTTTCGTAAGTCAAAATTAAGGGGCGGAATCCATCACGCACCCTCGGCTTGTCAGTTCCCACGGTACCAACTCCAACAGCTAGGGCTCGAGTCGATCGATTCGTTTTTTATGTTTCATTTGCTTATTCTCGTATGTATAAATATTGTTGCAGATATCTATACTATGATACCATTGTGAAGTGGTTGTCTGTACGTTACAGGTATTAATCTTACGTCTATTTGATTGGTTTAGTAAAATCGAAAACATGAATAAAAGTCGTGAAAACCAACATTAAAGAGGGCAGAGCCACGGGCTTCACCTAGTATTATTATATATTTAATGTTTACTAACTAAATAATAAAAGAGTAGAAAGAATCACAATCACCTTCCCTGAATGATTCATATATTTAGCACAATGGTCTTCCCATTTGCACAGGCAAAACTAATCTAACATGGCGTCACCTTCGCTGGTGCAAGTCTTGGAGTTTATAATCTTGTTTCTTACGTCAGACTGTCAGAGGTGCTTGTCAATCTTGTCTTTGCATTGAGAGTGTATACTTAACAAAATGTATCAATAAAAATCTGTTCTTACATGACAGTGATGAATTTAAAAAAAGATAAATGTTTCCCTATTTTAAAACGGTCATTGTATGTTCTAGCAGACAACTTATGTGTCCAGTTATTGATGCGTAGGGCTTTAATCTACAACATCCGCCTTATAGCTTCGCAAATGCGATACACAGCGTCATTATTTTATCCACAGAAGACTTTTTCCTACTAACAATTTGTATGGAATTTGACAGTAATACAATACCAGCGATAATACGCCACCTATTGGAATAAATAAGTAGTGTGTCTCCTCATTGTTACCTGTATATTAAAATATCATTTCCAGGTATTAACAGAACACAGATTCTGATATATAACATACTAGTTCCTGCAGTGCCATATTTGTCAAAAGAATGTAATATACTTAAATGCACTTAGAAACGGATCTTAGCTATTGATTAACTGTACCATATATGGCATGTACCGTAAACAAATACAGGCGTCTAAGGCATTTGCATAGTACCCATATTGGGCAAGTAGACCGGTAGTCGCAGAAGGTAGTAAATAATATAAAAACATATATATCTTTACCTAAGCTCTAGCATTATTTACAGCCTAGGTAGATAGGTAGAATAAAATAGAAAGTACGTGTTTGAATCATTTCTATGTATGTACTTTCAATGTATACCTTCTAAGTAGATATGGACATATAAAAGAGAATTATTTTCCGCATTCTCGTCATACAAGCTAGTTGAATTAAGCTTCGATGTGTACAATACTATTAGCACGTATTGATTAAATAATTAATAGTGTAAAACTCGCCGTAAAACTTGTAACAGCGCCGAAATATCGGTTGCTCAACCAAAATAATAAACATGGTAAATATCCCAGCGAGTTTTACACTATTAATGTGAATGACCATGTTAATCTCAAATAATTAAATGATCTTTTTGCTGAGTCAGTCAGCCTGTGAACACGTTCCGACCAGGTTACACCGGCCGGTGTAACCTGATCAAAACGTCAGGCAAATCAAAGATATGTATACACCTATACCATGATCGCGTTAATTCCCATTAACATTATTGTAAATCTTTTTTGCAATTATTCATCAAGCTGCACGTTTTATCGGCATCTTGATGAATCTGCCTGTGGTAGGTACCTTCTTTAAAATATTTAATTTTAATCCTGTTGTTACTAACACAATTTTTAAGCAATTGTACTAACACACTATGAGCTGTAGCTTGATATTAAACAATTTTTATTTCTTTCTGAATACTTTGCAATCAATCATATTTCTCGTTCGTGGGGCAAAGGATGGCCATTGCGATTCAGCGGGGCAACGCGGCCAACATCATGGGTCACCTTTGCATCATGAACGATACAGAATGGGTTGTTCGACGCGACATAATCGCGAATCTATTTTGTGTATTTATGTTTTATTATTGATATTTTGTAATCAAATAAATTGATTATATTATCAGTATCACTAACATATACAAACCTTAGCAAAAGGATCTTTAGCAGGATCAAGCAGGTCAACTATATCTTCGTTGTAAAGCTCTATAAATTGTGTCTGCACAGAGAACTCCGGCGGTAGCTGGCCCTGTGCGCGCGCAGCTTCCGCCCTTGCTTCTGCGCCGGCGAAGAGGTCTCGAATGGCGCGAGGGATGATCCCGCGTCTGTCCTCATCGCCGTCCCCCTCGCCCTCCCAACCACTGCCCATTGTATACGTTTTGCCGGAGCCCGTCTGTAACAATAGAAGAAAATTCGTTAGTCTTTGAGTTGCAGTTGGTTTTTCTTCATTTTGTCATTTCTTAGCGAAATTTCATTAGTTGTACCATAATGGCGACCTTGGGTACGATGATGCGACACAGTTTTTTATGCTAGAAAGGTGCGATGCTCATGGTACCTACACTATTACTGTCCATCCATGATCCTTGGCATAGCCTGAGAGGGTAAAGGCACAGAATTAAGGTGAAGGTGAATAGAAAGAAAGAGCGTTAAGATCCCCGACACTTTCATTAACATAAGTAATGTCTTGATGTAATAAGTTACCTACTCGAGAAAGTGTTGTTCTACCCACATATTAAGGTACCTACCCAGTGGGAATGTGGGCGTACCAAGATACGGCGATAACGAAAACGTAGCCGTTTCTGCCAATTAAACGTTAATAATGAACGGCGACATCTGAATGTTCCGGAAGCGTCGAATGGCGGAACCGCTGCGCTAATCACTTATGAAACTGTAGGAATGGGCGTCGCTAATTCACGATGCAGAGTTCCCACGGTCACGGCTAGCACACACCAAACTCACTTTCTAAACGCGTGACTTACGTGTGCCACAGAGATTATAGTTCTTTAATGCCTTTTATATCTGCATGCGGGCTACACTCGAAATTCAAAATTTCAAAACGACTGTTGAGGATAGAATTCAAGTATTTATACCAGAATACCTAAGTAATTTCTAACAAACTTTGGAAAAAATATGGTAAGAGCACACGGTACAGTTTTTTTATACCACTTAGGTGGCAGACAAGCACACGGCCCACCCGATGGGAATTGGTTACCGTGGCCTATAGACGTGTGCAACACCAGGGGCATCACACTCGTGCTACCGACCTCAAAGAAACCTTCTAATATCCCTTTTGAAGAACCCTATATTGTAGCCGCATGGGAAAACCGCAGCAGGGAGTTCATTGCACAGTTTTTCAATTGAGTGTGCGTGGGATGAAATTTCTTTCATACCGCACAGTGCGTATCATCTCAGGTTGCAATGTGTAGGGATGAATTCCCTGCCTATATACGTTAAAACAAAACAGACATATGTAGACTTGTTCACGTGACGTATGCATAGTTCGTTTGGTCCTCCATACCTACCTATATACCTGTTAATTGCGTGTTATTTTTAAGTTATTTTATTTTGCCTCTTATTGTTGATGTTTTAATTTTTTTTTTTTGGGATAGGGGAGCTTTTTAAATGTAGTGTAATTGAGTGTGTGTATAATAAATCGTTCTTTCTTTCCATTTGTGGTTAGTAGGTCATGCAGGGTAATTTAGGCTTTTATAAACAAGACAAGGCAGGTGCTCACCAGATGGCGTGTAGTCACGCTTGAAATAGTTCCGTGAGTAAGGACAATCTATGTTATCGAATGCTATTTTCTACAGAAACAGAATTGAGCATTAAAAACTAACCAGTCTGTATTAATTTCTTTTGGTCTGTAGTCATGAATTAGTGAAATGTCAACTATGCCAGTAATTTTAAAGGAGAAATAAAGAATTGTTTGGGAGACAGATTGTATTATGCGTGGTTTTTGGTATAGTACAACACAAGTACTACAGTGACATGGGACACAATATCTCTTCACATAGGTGTCGCAATGACGAAGAGATTGATAGAGCTATTCTATTATGAGTGATGACAGCTTCTGTGGCGTAGCCGTAGTGAACGCAGAGGCTGCGCAGGAGGCGAGGGTTCGATCCCCGCTCAGTGTAAATATTTATATGCATAAATATAGGTATTGGCATGGTCTGGTCGTGCCTCGGACAGCACGTTAAGTCTTCGGTCCCGGTTGCCATACCAACATCTATGGCAATCGTTACGGGTAGTCTAGCTTCAATGCTTCGGTATCGCCTTCGGGTTGTGGAGGTCAGTGGCAGTCGCTTCACGGAAAATATCGAAGTTTACCCCAATCCGCAGTTAAACTGCTAAAGCGAAACCCAGACCAGGTGAAACTTTCGGATGCGATTGGGATTAAACCTATGAGGAAGAAGCAGATTCAATTATGCGTGTTCGAGAAACTTATTTCGGGAAATGTGATTGTTATTACAGCAGTGTCTACTCCTTTGGGATGTACGAGATAAGTAATAAAGTGGCTTATACTGTTCTCCATTCGACAGGAAACATACAGCATATGACAAAGTGTCAGCTTGACAGCAATATGATCGGCCCCTATAACGTGGGACCGAAAATCACTGGAGAATTTGTGCTGTCAGTGGGAAGACTAAAGGTTTATCCTGCTTTGTCCTCTACACTGACGGCACAGAAACTATGTGCTTACAGGGTCGGCAGCGCGAGTGTGGCTTCTCTAGTGTTACACACGTCCATAGGCCACGGTAACCACTTTCCATCAGGTGGGCCGTGTGCTTGATGCCACCTAAGTGGTATAAAAAAAAAAAATCATATTTACATACAAATATGATTTTCTTAATTAATTCACCTCTACCTGCTCCTTTGGGGATTTACAAGCGTGATTATATGTATTGTGTGTATAACTGTTTTATAACTATACTTTAACCGTAGGTATAATTTAGCTATGCTATACGGGCGCCCGTATTCTGAAAATGAAAGTATTATGATTCGACGTTGTCTCATTAATGCATAGCTTGATAATACATTTTACTATTTCGGTAGCTAACGAGCATACGACTGCACAGCCAAAAAAAAATGCAATTAAAAATCCCGACTTCTTATCTAAAAGATCGAAAAAAATAAATCCGACTGCTGTCTAAAAGATCGCAAAAATTTTGATAGCAGGCTGTATGTACCCTATTGCCAATCATAAGCGGAAAGAAAAATTAATGGGTATCGCTTGCTGTCAGACTGGTTTCGATCTTTAAGATCGCAGTCGGGTTAATTGCAATTTAAATTTGCCCAACAATACGGTTGCCTGATGGTAAATGGTTGATACGTTTAGAGCGCAACTAAGGCTGGATTTCATTTACATTTAGGAACTGCGAATAAGGCAAATAAAACTACATTAGCGGGCTCACGTTAAGTAAAACGTAACGTTTTCTCTGACAAATGGTAAAATTTTCACTGTGACTGTGACAAATGGAAAAAAAAGTAGGTACACAATGATTTGATGGGTATGTCTTCCTCTTGCTATCTAAGGTTGGTAGGTAAGGCTGATCGGCAGGAGCCAGTGAAACCACTTAGAAGTTTGGTTAGGTTAATTTACTGATATGAACTTATGACTCTAGAGCATGTGTCCTACCCACTGCCCGTATCGTACGCGAATGCCCGCCGCAGCGGGTCCGCACGATCGAGTGCCTACAAAATGCTTGTCAGCATTCTGTCCCCAAAGATTCAAATGGGGTTTCGGAATTATATGATTCCTGTAATTTCAGTATTCGTTGATGCCAGTATCAGATCGATCTTGTAGCACTCAAAATGATCTTGATGCCTTGGTTTCCCACCCTTGCTTCTGGCTGATGGTTCTTATATTTGGTACACATCCCTACTTCGGACAATAATTTAATTCAAATCAATAAAACGGTTTGATTTGCTCTTAATTCCTTTGAATTAAGATCATTTTGAGATTTTGTAGTCAAGATTCTGACGCTGACTGTACTGTTCCTTTTGGATTTTATACAATAGGTACAGAAACAGACATTAGATTACTAAGAGTATATGATGCCACAAAGTATACAACATTTTAAATCTGAAGTCCATTTATATCTGTACAAAGCATTTTAGTTAACTTCAATGCCAACTAACTGAATATATTCTATACAGTGACAAAAAATAAAATAAAACAAGTGTCGTTGTTCTAGTTTTCAGGTTATAGTGAATCTATAATGAAGACAGCCTGTAATGCGAGATTGGAAAGAGATCTTTAAGTTGCCGGCAGCAAGAAGGTACTACATTTCCAATATTGTCTAAGAGAATTGCTTTGTTGGGTAAAATAATCAAAGCAAAGCCGCAGTAGATTAAAAACAATTTGAACTTGTCGACTGCAAATTTATAACAACGTAGACAGAAAAGGTATTTCTCACTACCAGCTAATTTCTTTTGAGCTAGAAACACACAACATGTACAGTACAAGCTTTCGTTGCAATCGTATGAATGGTATGGGAACGCATATCGCACAAGTAAACAAAGAAATATTCATTTGTATGCATAATAGTATGAAAGAGAATGCATTGGCGAGAATTGAAAGGGTGTGCTGCGGTTGTTTGGGCACGTAGACGGTAGAACTAATGAATACCGAGTGAATGACTAATGTATATTCATTAATAATATAGCTGAATAGTTTGTTTGTTTGTTGGAAGCGCTAAACTCTGGAACTACGGGTCCGATTAGAATTTTTTTTATATTTGATTGTCCATTTAAATAACCTTCTTGAAACTCTTCTCCGTGTGGTGACGGAGAAAGCATACAAGTATCACCATCCCATCTCATCCGAAAGGTGTCGTAAGAGGCGACTAAGAGAAAAATACGCCGACGATATCACTGCGAGAGAAGGAAAACTCGAAATAAAACCCTGTACCAACCCGTCTGGCCAGCGCGGAAACAGTAGGCCAAAGCCTCCCAACATTGGGAGATGCCTATATCCAGCAGTGGACTGCGATATGGGCTAATTGATTAATTTGATTGAGTTGAAAATATAAGCCATGGATGAGTTGGCAAAGTTTTATTGCAATGGGATGGACGGCACAGCTGCACATGAAATACAAACAACAAGCAAATATTAATTTTAACTGACTTAAAAGAGGAGGTTATTTACAATTAGATTCGATAAATTACAGCTTGCGGGGGTTGGCTAGTATCTAAATGAAGTCTATTTGGTTTAGACATTTCATTACTTCAGATTGGATAAGGTATGAACTTATTTATACAACAATACATTAGTTTTAAAACAGTAATTTAGTTTTCAACAGATTTCTTCTGTTGAATTTGTAATTACCCGTCGCAATGCACAATACTGGTCATGAAAAAGTAATTACTACTTTCTCTTTCGACGCCAGCTCACTAACATTTAGATATTGAAGTTTAGTCACCTAGTTTGGGATTAAAAATACCAACACCGTTAGGATAGGAACTTATCGTAACGTATACGAAACTTCGAGCTCGCAAGATATACGAACGAAAGACGTAGCATTTAGTAATGCAATTGTGGATGCCGTGAATAAACGTAGTGTTTAGGCTACACTCTTCATGTCTGATTAATGTACAAACCCGAAATTTCCTACCGTAAATTCCGATGTTTCATGGTAGGCTTACTTGTCCTATCCGGATATTCCGGATATGTGACACATATCTTCGATGGCGTTCGATAATGAACAGATAGTAATCACAATACGCAACTACGTACTTATAGGTCCGATGTTAATAGCCATTGTTACATCATTCGCATAATTGGGCGTCTGTCTGTCTGCCTGAGCGATAGCATGTGAGCACAATACAGACTGGGACTCGTTACTTGTTTAACAATTATAATTGTATCTTTAAAACCAGGAGTTTGTACATAATTAGGGTTGATAGAATAATCAATGATAGTCCTAGACTTCGAGTGTGTTTAATCTTAAGCTAGGTTTCAGAATCTTTTCTTAAAGCAGTAGTGCCTTAGGAGGGATTTTGCCTCACTGTGTGTGTTCTACCGCGTATACAATGGTTTGTGCTCAGATGAATTGTTTGACATGATGCCCACAGATACATTCTATCATCGCACCGCTCGCCATAGACAGGGAATTCATTCTCACATATTGGGCCCTGAGACGGTGTGCACTGTGCGGTATGAAAGGAACTTCATACCCCGCACACTCAAGCTGTGGAACGAAGTCCCTGCTGAGATTTTCCTAAGAGCCTACAATATGAGGTTCTACAAGAGGTTTCTTCAGGATCGGCAGCGCGTGTGCAACGCCCCTGATGTTGCACACGTGCATAGGCAACAGTAACCACTTCCTATCAGGTGAGCCGTGTGCTGCCACCGAAGTGGTATAAATAAAAAGGTTAAAAATTTTCTTCGGGAATTTTTTATTAAGATATTTCTTACCCAAATTTTTAAATCTAATTCAAGAAATCTCAGAAAACGAAAGACCGTACTAGCTGCGGCCCGCAGTTCAAACCGCGCGTAAATACGATATTGCAAAAAAAATTACCGAAATGACAAATGAATATCTATTTGGAATTTCTACAAAATCGATTCACTGGACTATGCGTGATAAAGTAACAGTCGGGACGAGACTCTATGGCGTTAAGTTATGCATTAGGACGTCGGGTTTATTTATTATTTGGAGAACTTGACCGGGCCCCGATCAACCCTATAGACACATGACAGCGAACAATTATATTAGAACGTCTCCATCAGATAAAGACAGAACAAAGAGAGAAAGCGTAAGCAGTGGAGCGCGTCTAATCATAGATGATAAAAATTATAAGATAAAACGGACACTAATACAGGGTGTTAGCGATTTCTCGAGTATATTAAGGCGAGGGCACAGACAATAGAGATGCCTCAAGACAGTTTGAATGTGGCTCTTTTTGTTTGACTGACAAACACTATATAGTGACGCTCTTGTAATTTTATAGAATTTATTAGATGTAGGGTCACCTAGATATTCATGGCACACCTCGTTGAAAGCCGGTTCCTGATTAACGGATAAGCCGCTGGTGTAGGTACAAACCAAGATAAACCAACAATGGTAGAGGACAGAGCAGACCCTGGAGTTGGAGTTTTGGATGCTACCGGGTTTGGCGCTCGCATGAAGATAATGACTGGTTGCATTATCTGATTATAAAGGAATTGGCATAAATATGTTTAATTTAAAATATTAACAGTCATTTTATAATACAGTTCAAAAAGAAATCAACTATGAAGTAGAAAAAATTGTTTCAGTAGATGCGCACAGCGGGTACATCTCATTCAGGCAGTTTAATGTCGGGGGGTTTCACTTTTACAGCTGTAATTTTTTCAAAAGTAATGCGTAATTTAATGTCTGTTTCTACATTATGTAACATATCAAACACAAAGAATTTCGTAAAAACATTAGGTAGGAAAGTTAAAGAGTTATTCGCAGTTCGGTGACTCTTTTCTTTGCCGTACCATGTCTGGGAGTTATTTATCAGCACACGTGTTTGTTTCCTTCTTCCTACAGTCCAGAGTCCTTCAAGCCGAACGTGTAAGAGCACCTGACGAGGCCGTCAACCTGAGGGGCACTATTGTAACATTGGTGGTCTCTCATTCCTGAGATTTTGCCTTCAGCTTACTATAAGGCGAGATGAAGTCATGTAACAGCTATTGACAAACTTTTGTGTTAAGAAGAGCTTTCTGCCCAAACAGTCAAATTCTAACCAATAGGCGACATTAGACACGTTATAATAATGGGTCATATAAATGACTCTGTGTCTATGTCAACTGTCGTATCTTTGTTCTTCGCATATAGGTCTGCTTACATTCTATGACGTCAAACACCCAGTTATATAGCATATAGTCATAGAGCATTGTTTGTGTCGCAATCCTGAATAGATTAGGAATTTTATTGTTCTCATATCGGGTATGTACAACTCGCCAAATTCGTGGATCAATAAAAATAGTTTCATTATCTATGAGGGACGTAGGTTCTTTTACTACTTTTAAGATTTCTTCGTTCTCAGAGGGCTTTGGTGTAGACCGGGGTTAGTTCTCCTATTCTTCTTTATCATTATTTGGGTTTTTAGGGAGCAACTGTAGTCTGACCTCATTGACAAATAAAATAAATTATTAAAAATAAAAAAAATCCGACTGATGTCAAAAAGATCAAAATAAATTTGATAGCAGGCGGTAATTACTCCTTAATTTTTTTATTCGGTTTATGATTGGCGAATGGGTACCGCCTGCTATCAACAGCAATCGGGTATTTTTTAATTTATAATAATCTATTTTATTTTAAACTTTTTAGTTATGATATGAGATATATATATATTTGTAATCTCCTTTTAATTCACTTCGTTTTTATAAATTACTCGAAAAATTATAAAAAATAAAAATTTGGCAGCGCGCATTTTAGCACCAAATATCCACCGTACCTATAGTTTTTATTGACATATTATGTACCCAATGACACTTGAGGGGATGAATACCTTTCATTTGAGAGCCAATTCATCAAAATCCGTCAGGACTATACCACTAGCACGAAAATCTATCGTAAATGTATCAAGAGAACAGAGAACAGCAGCACACAAACAGGTTCACGGCAGGCACCCTCTACAACTCATTTTCCTAAGCTGATGCTGTTACTTTTTGATTTTATACATATTTACATACTATCAAACATCATACACATTCAAATATACATCCATTATGTACAATTGAGTTGCTAAAAGACCAAATAAAAATACATCTATATCTTTTGCAAGACGGGAAAGGCCAATAGAGGTTTAGACGTGCCAAATCCTCGGAAGGTCAGACTGAACTTTACTGCCTCCCACTGTGCAAGCCTACATCTATTAGGATTCATATAATAGACGTTACGTATTATAATATCAAATTCGAAGGAAATATCAAATTGTTTGGTCTTCTGTTTTTTTAAGCCGGGTGTAGACTGGTGTTAGATGGCGTTGTGTAACATTCAAGATGTGATTAATACGAATAATTTACTTTTACTTAGATTAGTTTTGTTTCGTTCTCAGTGTGTCATGTGCTTTATACGTTACATGGCGGAAATTCTTTATAAAAATAATTGAGGAGGGGAACACATTACGTACCCTCGGTTTGTTGGTTTTTGTTCTAGTAATAATAGGTCCTTTAATATACTTTGAACCCTTACAAACCCCTTGCCAACGATTTTGGTAACTATATTATATTTTTTTCTGTAGATAGGGGGATTCATCCAGATCTTCAACGCCCTAGCTATCTCCTTTATGCCAGCCAGGTACACTTACAGATTAACGAACTTGGACTTAGAGGGCAGTCGCTTCAATAAAACCTATATGTCATATCAGGAGGAGAAAACGTAGGACAGCAGACCCCGGGTCTCTAAGTGCAAGCTATGACAGCAACCGGAATTAACGCTAGGACGATGATGATAATTTTTAACATCAGTCGAATTATCGAATCTTCGGTCTCAAACTCACTAACGCGCTCATTACGGCGAAGTCCTAACATCTTGTGTAAACAGATTGTTCATGTGTATTTGCAAAACAATTATCAATTGCTGACGAAAACACGTTCAATAAACATTGGTTAGAAGGCCAGTGGAATTGAGTTGTTCAAGTGTAATACAGACATAGGTCATGGATATGGCGTGACTCAGATTAGGCCTACTTTTAAAGGAAAAATTATCATCTTTTGCAAATAATACCAGTTGCTGACATAACGATCAACCAAATGTTAATTGACCGAGCGAGTGAAGCGAGCGCGAGTTTCCGTTTTGACAGGCCAGGGGGTAAATGGAAGCCTGGGGGTGACGGGGGACTGGCAGAAGCAAAACGGCGGCGGTGGGCCTTGCGTGTCTTCCAGTTTCCGGGGACGTGTTGGGAACTCTGTGGTCCCCACACCCGATGAGCCAGGTCGAAAGAGGTGGCTCTGGGTCGGCCGGGGTGCGAGTGATATGCCTGTTAACCTCACCTTCGGCACCAAACGACACACAGACGTCGTGGTTGTTAGTCGGTTCGAGTCCGACATAACCTCTCCTACCGGCACCGGTGGTGGGGGGTATCTGTGGGGATTTTCCGCACGTAAAAAAAGTCTCCGTTACGACAAGGTGGACAGTTTTGCTTTTGACCGTATTTATGTCAGTTCCGTTCTGGATGGTACATTTCTAAACCGATTTTCTCCAAACTTGGCACACAATTCTTTTTTTGATAGGAGGGCAAATGAAGGAGAAAAGGGGGAAAATTTGTTGTCGTGTTATTTATGAAGGGATCTTAATGATTTTTGGCTTAAACATCAAGAACATGAGAAGAGAAAAGCCCTGGATATTTTGGTAAAACATCCGGGGCTGTTTAAAATAAGAAGATACGTACCGTTTTTTTTATTACGGATACTAGATTTCATTAAGGGTACCAGAAATAAGAGACAAAGTGTGCTAGCGAGGTCTACTGTTCACAGAACTACTAGTAATATTATTATTTTCATCTAAATGTTCCATTATTCTGCCTATAATTTGCATCCTGACACCCATAATCTTCCTGCCTTTGTCGAAATTCATTGGAATCGGCACAATACGTCCTTCTCCTCCATACATTCCTGTCAGATGTTACGTTCTTCAGTCATTCCCGCCTTGGCCGTCTCCTCTTTCACGCAAATTATCCATCTTTTTTTCGCCTACATCTGCTCCTAAAGCCCCCTATATCTAATACTTTGGTCATTTTTGACAATGTTACCAATTTTTATTCCTTTAATTTATTTAGTATCATCTAAAAACATGAATATACAGTTTAGTTAAAATTAGCATAAACCACTAGGGTTCGCACAACATATCAGTTAAGTTATAAAGTAATTTAATTTATAATTTTGAGCTGGATAGCTTCCCCTTTTCATAATTAAGCTTTTACCGAAGTGACTGACATTTTACTACTCAGCCGTAAGATTCGACAGAGTTCGCGTTCGTTAATCAGCAGATGTAGGCACCGGTTTTCAGGTGAGCTTGGTTTGGACCCCAAAACCAATAAACAGTAATGAAAAAGATATAAGCATATAAATTTAAAGCATTATTACGTTATATTGTTAATAATGAATGAATGAATGCATGAATGAAATTATAGTTTTTTAATAGCGCCAGTTGTGTAGTGGGCGTGTTGCCTGAGCAATAAATTAACTTTGATTTTAAGGTGTTGTTGCGCCAAATGGCCTGTTAAGGTTAAGATTAACGATTAATTTGTAATTTGCTGTTTTAACGCACCTGTGGTTTAAGTTAAACAAGTAACAAATCTACAGCTGTCTAACAAAATGGAATAGCTAAATTAACTGTCAAATCAGTATATTTCTAGTTGGACTTGCGCATAAATTTAGCTTTTAGGTTGGGCTTGCGCAATTAGCAATCCTTGTGGTGATAGAGAAAGTATATAAGTATCACCACCCCATCTTATCCGAAGGGCGTCCATCTTATCCTTAAAAGACGACTAACGGAAAAATACGCTGACGATATCGTTGCAAGAAAAACTTGAAATAAAATCTTGTACCAACCCGCCGCCAGGCCAGCGTGGAAACATAAAGCCTCCCAAAATTAGGACAGGCCTGCGATTAAAGGAGGACTGCGATAGGTTTGATTGATTAGCACAAAATGTATCGAAAAACGATGTCAAAAACGCGTTTTGTTTGATTTCGCTATTGTCAATATTGTTCTTTAAACTGCCAATGTATGTATATGTATATCAACTTATACCGAAGTAGTAAACATTTTGTACGCCGCGTTGAAATGATACTTGCTGCGTCTAGATATTAGAGTTTGTATATAGTCTGAGTTAGCTAGTCGTTTATATTCTAGATTATTTTCATTCTTTTTTCATTCGGATCTCTCAAACAGTAAGTTTATTTTCTTCTTAGTCACGTTGGGATCAGAATACTTAATGGTTGTAAGTAAATATTATATTTTAGGGATAAGTTTGAACCGACAGGGGCGCTGTCATCGTGTTAATTAATATATGGGCAGATGGAATCGACGGAATCTCCTAGTAAAAGGTACAAAAATCCTGCTTTTACGCAAAACTAGACAATAACTTGTATAAAGAGGTACACCACAGGTGTAATAATAATTTGTGATTTATCAATGGTCAAGGTACAAATCACGTTTTAAAACCAGTTTTTCTCGGAATTCCTTTTTACCTACGTTCTTACATAATTTATTTTTGGTACAAGTTACAAGAAATCTTTAAGTAGGTAATGAAATGCGAGCTGTTATCATTTAACTTAATATTTTTTAATAAAACTTAGGTGACAGAACAAGTACACGGGTCACCTGATGGAAAGTGGTTACCGTGACCTATGAATGTGTGTAAGAACAGACAGTTTCAGTGCTGTCAGTGCAGAATATAAAATCAGGACAAGCCTTTGGTCTTCCCACAAACTGCACAAAAACCCTCCAGTGAGCTCTGGCTACCTTACTCACCGCCGCCGCCGGGACCACAACACGAGGTTATTATAGTCGTGGTATTCTGTAGGGTGGAGGTACAACCCCAGTCGGAGAAAGTACAGTTTTTTAGTTTTATCTACTTTGGTGCTGTGTGTGTTTGGTGGTGTACCATGTGCTCGTATAAGGATGTCCTATAGTTCAAATATATTACATCGTGAATTCGTTAGTACATATTTACAGTAAATTTAAAAACATCAGCAGTCACTGACCAACGATGCATTGTAACAGTTGCAGCGTTGTACGACAGTGACAATTGTTATATAATACGTAATATTCAACGCGATGAAAACAATCACATGGTAATTTAATATTGTATTTACACGAATGGTTTCACAAGGTAATTCTGTAGTACAGTGTTTTGAATAACGCTTAGCGTCAGAAACTTTCGATGTCCTATTGTTCCTTGAAGCGAAGAAATTAAACAGAGGATTGTTGGCAGGGCTGAGTGTGCATGTATGGTTGATCGAGGCCCGCATACACAGCTTTTCAATCGTAACCACTTTCACAGTGAATAAGTCTTGTTCTAGACCAGTGGTGAGCAAACTTTACTTTAGTGGGGGCCAGTAAGTTTAAGAAATTTCAGAGTAGGGAACTATAGGAAAAAAGAAGTTTGTACTGCCCCCCTCCAACATGAGATTGGCAATTAATTACAATTCAATTTTTATTCGAAGGCCCCGCCATGCTGGGCGTATGAGACATATAAATGCTTTTGATTTGCCATTATATTTTCGAATGCAGGTTCGAGCTGTGACGAAGTAACTTTCAACTCAGTTTTAAATGGAATTTAGACAAATCTAAGTCTGATCTGAGTTCGAGTGGATCGATGAAAAAAGACAAAATCGATAGGAAAATCTTTATCTTTCAACACTTCGCCACGCTGCTTTGCGCCCTACGACTCGCTATACAATTTTGAACTACGTCGCTAGTCTAGCTGGCTTCTTTCCCTGTGCGCCTATTATTTTAATAAATAAAAACTACTTTATACTAGACGGTCTAAATATAATTATTGCGGGCCATATACTATTCATGTCGAAGGACCGTCAGCCGACCGGATTAAATGCTATCGCGGGCCGGAGCTTGCCCACAGGTCGTACATTGCCCTCCACTGTTCTAGATAGTCACAACAGACCTTTTTTTTATATACCACTTAGGTGGCAGACATGCACACGGCCCACCTGATGGAAAGTAGTTACCGTGGCCTATGGACGTGTGACCAGAGGAGCCACACTCGCGCTGCCGACCCTGTAAGCACAGACTTTCTGTGCCGCCAGAAAGTCTGTGCTTACACATGAACACAATACGAAGTTATTATGACCGCGGTATTCTGTAGGGCGGAGGTACTTCCCCAGTCAGACTGCTCAATTGGGCGGAAATACCGCCGTGTCCTACCTCCTATAATAAATTATTATATTAGCTTTTATTTAATTGGGGACATTTGTTTGGTTTTTTATTTAATTAGATACATCGTCGTAGTCATATTTAAATAACTTAAAGTGTCAAGTCTAATTCAGTTAAACTTTTTATTGTGTGTATGTGATATGCGAATGGAATGCTTCAACGGCAATTTGGTAAAAAGCGTGCTGTTCTCTACCATAGGCTAATTGATTGATTGATTGATGTTAATCATAATAACTTGATTAATTTGAGGTTGGTTTTAGATTGATATGTCGCAAATCTTCAGAACACAAACAAAACTATTATAGTTTATTTTACACACGGCCTTCTTCCGAAAAGTGATTAGTAAAATCGCTACCGCATGTGCTTTAAATAGGCGCCGCAATAAACTGAATGGTGCGAGCACGATCGTTTTGTTTACTCTGATGTCACCTGCTATGAGATAACGTTATACGGCCACACATTACCTTAGTATATCACGTGTCCCTTAAGATATTAGATTTGCGGACAATTTACACTTCAGATTTTCATTCAAAAGAACTGTTTTCTTTTTTTTAATGTGCGCAAAATCCCCACGGGGGTATCCGTGGGGATTTTCCTCCACCGGGGCCGTTGCAAACGTTTACAGTCCTTACATACATACATTCATATAATCACGACTTTATCCCCGGAAGGTTAGGCAGAGGTGAATTGACACCCACAATTCACCTTACCGCTTACAAAAAGGTGGGCCTACTTAATTGCTACTTAAGTTGCATCGAATCAAGTCAAAATCTTTATTCATGAAGGCCACAATTAGTTACAAGGTACCAATTATGGACGACAATATTATTGATCAATATTTAAGTCAGTTAGAATCACAATACAATTGTAAAGTCTGTAAGAAAAGTATCTTGCATTCAATCTTAAGGTCACGCTTTTCTAATCGCCATAAAAAACTTGTCATTATTGTTGTATTTTACAAACACGCGTGTCCTTTAGTATGCAAGTATTTATTTAACAGTCGGTACTTAGTAAAGCAATAAGTGCTTTGATTTTACTGCATTGACGCAGTGTAGCTTGCCCTTAATTGTACATGCATTTATTTTATTATTTCCTTTTGTATTAGTTAACGTGATTTATGTATTATATATTAACTATACGTATAAACAGACTACGTCTTACAATAATTACATATATTCTATTAGATAGATAGTTAAATAATTATTTACTGTTCACCAATAGATTACAGTACAACTTGTAGGTAACATGCATACAGTTTAATGTACAATGGGCGGCCTTGTCGCTGGAAGCGATTTCTTCTAGGCAACTTTGGATGGTTGTTGGCTCCATAAGCACTATTAGGACTAGAACAATACGTGCTGGACCGCGGTGTCTATCGTATTCGCACTGACAATACCGTTTCGAAGGTGAAGTTTTACTCCCTTTCTTTGTTGCTCGATAAAGAACTGAAATGCTCTATCCGTACGTGTGTCCTTTTTACTTCTCCGAGTTCTTTAATTAACCAGTGATCAAAAAGGCATCTATCTAGGTCACTTTAGCATCGTCAGCATCTGGAATAGTGGTAATTTTTTCTAGGCCTCATACATACCTACATACATATAATCACGCCTTTATCCCCGGAGGGTTAGGCACACCCATATTTCACCAATCATTAAATTCGGTGCCACGTAACCGGGGGTGAGCCTATTGCCGTCTTCCGAGCACTATTGTTGATTAAAGCCATGCCCTTTGAGGCTGAGGGTGGACACTATACATCTGTCCTATATATATATTAAAAAAAAAGTCCTATCCCTTGGTCGCCTTGTACGACATCGCATGAGAAGTGATGGAGTGGTCTAAATTCTATTCTGCTGGGAACCTCGCGGCTACAACTTCTGCACCCTATAGTCTATCTAGCGGGGTGCATTTTATTGATGGTTTGAACATAACAAAGGTCCTTTCTAGATAAGTCCTTTTTATTATGGAAAGGGATGTGTGATACAGTGATACCACGTGGGACTGTGTGTTCGAAGCGTGGGAATGTGTGTTTAAGAAGGACACGTCGCGTGACGTATTTTATGGGCCGATAAAGTTCACTGTTGCCACATGAGTTCTGCTGACATGTTTCTCAAAGGTCAGGACTGGTACATGTAGGGCCGCATCGCCAGCTGGACTGATAAAATCGTAATGAAGTAATAAACTGGCCAACAGGTGCATGGTCAGTAATCTTATTGCTTGTAACTTTGGGCTTATTGACTTAATTCGTGTTATAAAATGTAAATGTAAACTACTACCGCGGTAGCCTAGTGGAATGGGTAATGGACTGCTGAGACGAGGTCTCGGGTTCGATCCCAGGTTTTACCATGGCACACACCAATGACTTTTCAAAGTTATGTGTGTATTTATCGCAGGTTTATAAGTGCCCGGTTAATGGCAATAGACTCGCCACCTATTACATTGGGACTTAAACATAAACTGGCGAAATGTGGGTGCTAGCACCTCTGCCTACCTCTTCGGGGATATAGGCGTGAGTTTATGTTATGTTATGTTATGTTGTTATGTTAAAATGTAAAAGTTTGTGAGTGGATGGTTGGACATTTTTTATTCTGCTGTCACGCAAAAAGTTGCACGTTTCACGCACTGTATGGAGTTTGGTTTACATACATATAATCACGGTAATATCCCCAGAGGGTTAGGCAGAGGAGAATTAACACACACATTTCACAAACTGAGAGTGACCTGAGTCTGGGTTGTATATATCTGTCTGATATTAAACAGCCCTATATGGTCGCCTTGTACGAGACCGCACGGCAAGATATGGGGTGGTACAAATTCTACTCTGCCGGAAACCACGCGGCAAAGAGAAATATTATTATATTTAAGAATTTTGACACGTAGCGGCTGGCAAAAGCTCGTAAGACGATGGCGGAAGGAATGAGGTAGAAAATAGAGTTTTCTCAATCTCTTCTTCTCCATTTTTTTTTCTCTTGTATCGTGTATAATTTACGTACAAACTTGTGCCATCAACGAGAATATAATTTAGAACATGTTTCTATCATTAGTTTACGTGTTTACAAAAACAATTGGTGTTAGAATATAGTGATTATCGTTATTATATTTCAGTAGCACATTATCTTGTGATAACATGTCATCGGTGGTTTTATCTGGAGATTGCAAATGGATAACTTCAATGGAGATATTGAAACAGATTTGTAAAAAAATCTTTTGAACAAGGAAAATACTAATTCAACCTTTTTCTTGCGTTATCAATTTAAGATCCTCTCATCTTTTATCAGACTTTGGTCAAATTTATAGGATACTTAGGCCTTCCGCACGTGGCTTCGCACGCTTGGATTTCGTATCTCAATTTTTTTTTATTTTTATTAATTTAAACTTCATGCACAAATGTACAAAGGCGGACTTAATGCCACAGGCATTCTCTACCAGTCAACCCAAAAGGTGGTGCAGAGAATAACAAGGAAGGTGCATTATGAAAGGTAACTAGGTAAAATATATATT
Organism: Eilema griseolum; assembly: GCA_963662185.1. Lineage (NCBI taxonomy): Eukaryota > Metazoa > Arthropoda > Insecta > Lepidoptera > Erebidae > Eilema > Eilema griseolum. Next base: position 7,578,214 of record OY759230.1, read on the forward strand.
AATACATACATATATACATAAATATATAAATAAAATATACATACACATATTAATATCCAACCATACATTGATAAATATAATTACAATGAGGTTTCTTCCAATTTATCCAGCATGAGCTTCCGAACTCCCAATTTATATGTGTGACGGCTTGTGGCCCCCCTGATCCCGAGAGGTAACCCGTTCCAACGAAATATAGATTGCACAGGAAAGGAAGAGTGGATGAAATCGGATCGATGAGTAGTGACTATTACTTTTGAGAGTTTACAGCAACCAGACACATTATGCATGTAGCAGTGTATACAAAATAGTGGTGGTCTAAAAACTGTTTGCGTATGTTAAATCGTGTCAACACTGTCTGCTAATATCACCTTTTCAAACAACATTAACGCATCTCTCCGAAGACTACTACCCAAACACATTATATTAACTATTTAGACAGGTGGCGCCCTTCGTGAGTCCTCGATAACTGGTCATGGATGACCATGAAATGGAATTGACGACAGTCAATAATGTATCTTATTCAGTAAAAAATAAGTTCTAATTTAGTGTGAAGGATGTTGTTATCTATGTATATTTGCAGTATCTATCTTAGTGAAGTGTGACGAAGTGACGAATTTGATGTTATCAGTATGGCGTCCGACAATGATTCAGGTATTATATGAGATTATGTGTGTTGTGTTTGCCAAGTCTATTATTAAAAGGTCCTTATAAGTGGCGCTGCTGTAAACTTTGCGCTATAAAGGTAATCTGCGGCATACAGTCATGCTTGACCGATGGATTAACATTAACCAAAGTATTGAAATGCAAAAAAAAATCTGTTAGCGGAGGTTTTTATCCATATGGCTCAACGGAGCACAGAACCAAGGGTATACGTGGGGCGCACTATAAGTTTCCGGAATGAATATGAAAAATTACTATTTAAGGTACAAAATTAATTTATTGTTTTTCAAAATAATCTCCCTTGGCGTCTATGCACTTTTTCATTCGATCAAACCAGTTTTGAAAACTTTTGTGCCACTCCTCTGTGGTGACCTCTGAAACGTGTTTTTCATACTCCTCGACAGCCTCTTCTGGTGATGAAAATCGTTGGCCGCGTAATTGGTTCCTAATTTTTGGGAATAGATAAAAGTCACAAGGTGCCAGGTCGGTACTGTATGCAGGATGACTCATGAGTTCTACATTTTTCGCCTTCAAAAAGTCGTTTGTCTGTCTGGCCGTGAGAGAACTAGCATTGTCGTGGTGCGGGATGATACGGCGTTTACGGTTATTTTTACGGAGTTCGTCAATAACTTCCGGCAAACAAATGGTCGTGTACCAGTCACTATTCACAGTACGACGATTTTCTAAAGCAACAGTAGCCACGTGTCCAGTTTTATTAAAAAAAGAAGCAATCATCCGCTTAGATGCACTTTTCACGCGCGCCACTTTGGTTGGTTTCGGCTCATCTTGAAAGACCCATACGCTCGATTGCTGCTTTGTTTTGGGATCGTAGCAATAAATCCATGTTTCGTCACCTGTTACTATGTCCCACACCAAATTTGACGCACCTTCGTTGAATCTGGTAAGCATGGCACTGCACCAAGTGACGCGGTCCGTTTTTTGATCCTCGGTCAAGTTATGTGGGATCCACCGCGAGCACAGCTTTCTCACACCCAAATGTTTGTGTAGGATTGATTGTATTTGACTCATGCCTATTTCTAAGGATGCGCGAATTTCATGGTAGGTCACATGCCTGTCTGTTTCAATCATACGGCGCACAGCATCGATGTTTTTGTTGGTCACAGCGGTGGACGGCCGACCATCGCGAGATTCGTCACTGAGATTGATACGACCACGCTTGAATTCTGCAAACCAGCTATAAACAGTCGTCTTGCATGGAGCTTCATCGCCAAAAGCTGTTTCAAGCCGAGCGATGCTCTGTTGAGCCGTCAAATTACACTTAAAATCGTAGAAAATCATACTACGAAAATTTTCCCGAGTTAAATCCATGTTGATGCAGACACACAATTTTTTAAATGGCGCCACAAGGTAAAAACAAAAGACAGTCAGATGAAACAAACTGTATTCTACAGCCAAAGAGTTCTATTTTCAAATGTTGTAATAAATTTTTAAATATTGTTTATGTAAGTGGCCAGTTCCGGAAACTTTTAGTGTTACCTATGTATATTGGCATTGGTCTGCGCGTATACATAAATGTATCTACAGCCTGGCATTTTCACAAACAATAAATCTTGTCCTGCTTTGTCTTTTACACTGACGGCACAGAAACTCTCTGCTTACAGGGATGGCAACGCGAGTGTGACTACCTTGGTGTTAGGAGGTAGGACACGGCAGTATTTCCGCTCAATTGAGCAGTCCGACTGGGAAAGTACCTCCCGCCCTACAGAATACCGCGGTTATAATAATTTCGTGTTATGTTCCCGGCGGTGAGTAGGGTAGCCAGAGCTCACTGGAGAGTTTGTGCTGTCACTGGGATGACTAAAGGTTTGTCATGCTTTGTCCTCTACACTGACAGCACAGAATCTCTGTGCTTACAGGGCGGCAGCACGAGTGTGGCTTCTCTGGTGTTACACACGTCCATAGGCCACGGTAACCACTTTCCATCAGGGGGGCCGTGCGCTTGTCTACCACCTAAGTGGTATAAAAAAAAAACAAACGCATTCAAGAAACTTATACATACATATAATCAAACATTTGTCCCCGGAGGATTAGGGAGAGGTGAAATAACACCCACATTTCACCAATCATTGAATTCGGTTCCACGTAATAGGTGGTAAGCCTATTGCCGTTTTCCGGGCACTATTGTTGACTCAAGCCATGCATCTGAGGCTTAGTCTGTGCTATATAATTATATCTGTCTGATGTTAAACAGCCCTATCCCTTAGTCGCCTTGTACGACACCGCATGGTAAGAGATAGGGTGGTCCAAATTCTACTCTACCGGGAACCATGCGTCTGTGAAACTTATACCTATCACAATCCAATAAAGCTTGCTTACTTGGCGCCTCCTTCTGCGAGCAAGTAATGCTCGTGAAGGAGGAGGCGGGGCGGGAGCGGCAGCGGGAGCGCCGAAGGATCGCGAGCCAAGCTGTCCGCGTACGAAGGCAACTCGGGCGTCGGAGGTCGATGAACGACCTTCGCCCCCCATGAGCGCCGGCCTGGGGGTGACAGGTGGAGCCGCCTGTCACCCTGGCAGAAGCAGGCCGCGGCGGTGGCGCGCGTTGCGCGCCTCCCCGTTTCCGGGGACGAGTTGGGGACTCTGTAGTCCCCACACCCGAGAAGAGGGCCAGATCATGAGAGATGGCCCTGGGTCGGCCGGGGTGCGAGGGATATGCCTGTCAACCTCACCTTCGGCAACCAAAACGACCCACAGGCGGCGTGCGTTTTAGTCGGTTCGAGTCCGACATAACCTCCTCCACTGGCTCCGGTGGGGAGGTATCCGTGGGGATTTTGCGCACGTAAAAAAAAAAAAAAAAGCTTGCTTACTTTGGGCCTAGATAATTAATGGTATCTAGTTTATCCTTATTATTATAACACTAGCTGAGCCGCCCCGGCTTCGCTCGTGGCATACCTATTTTGAAACCTCAAATCACCCCTTTGAGCTGATAATTTGTTTGTATGGAAATCTGCCAAACTTGTGGAGATTTATGATCACTGCTTCACTCCCTTAAGTAGTAGCGTGATGATATATCCTAAAACCTTTGTTGATAAACGGACTATTCAATATAAAAAGAGTTGTTAAATTCGAACCAGTAGTTCCTGAGATTAGCGCGTTCAAACAAACACACGAACTCTTCAGGTTTATAATATATCGGTTGGTAGCTTAGTGGTTAAGGAGTCGGCCTAACGATCAGGAGATCGCGGGTTCGAATCCTGTCCATTACAATATCTACGAGAACCCACTCCCAGCACAAGCAAATTAGCTAAGTTGGAGGGGTTAGAGGAAATATTAGTAATTTCAGTTTAAAAATTATAGTATAGATTTGTTGTATCTTTAAATACCCTTACCTAATTATTACCAGTATAATAGCTTATCTGGGCTCGGTATAGATGAATAAGACGAGGGGAAGGACGGGACTACTTTCGTTTAATTACACATTTACGATGCACATGTTGTGTAACAGACTATTTTTATAGTGTGCATTCACTATGTCTGATGGTAAAAGATAGATATTGTTCAACAATAAATTATATTATTAATCACATTTACTGAACTATACTCATTTATTTACCTATTTCTCCTTTGTCTCCTTTTTTTTTTTGAGAGAGATAGATAGAAGTCTTTAGAGGAGGCCTTTTTCGAATGACAAGCTGTTGAATTAAAAAAGGAAAACCAAACCGATTGTCAACTTATTTACTAACTTGTGAACTGAACTGTAATATTAACAGTAATAAAGGCTTATATATTATTTATACTCATTTATTATAATGCACATGGGATTTATCTAAATTAAAATATATAAATATATAAACAATACAGAATATACCTATACAAACCTGCAGGTTCAGGCATCAAAGAATTCCTCCCCATCGATATCAACCGGAAGGGTGGCCAGAAGCCAGAAGGCTGGCAGCATTGGCACGTTGAATGGCAATACCAATCCTTTACGCAAGGAATAAACCAGTCCTCTAGTCACGGGTCTGAGTCATGAGGCCCATTGATAATACCTACTTACTGGTGGGGGTGACGAGTGGAGCCGCCTATCACCCTGGCAGGAGCAGGCCGCGGCGGCGACGTGCGCTGCGCGCCTCCTCGTTACCGAGGACGAGTAGGGAACTCTTTGGTCCCCACACCCGAGGAGAGGGCCAGCTCCAGAGAGATGGCCTAGGCCGGCTGGGGTGGATATGCCTGTTAACCTCACCTTCGACAATCAAAAACGATCCACAGGCGTCGTGCGTTTTAGTCGGTTCGAGTCCGACATAACCTCTCCCACTGGCTCCGGTGGTAGGGGTATCCATGGGTATTTTTCGCACGTTAAAAACCTACCTACTGGTAATTTTAAGGAGTAATGATTTATCATTATTATCATCACAAGTCGGTTGTATAAGTTATGAAAACATGGATAACATTAATCGTTGCGATAATGATAAAATTATGCATTCCTAGTAAATGTAATACGCATTTATTTGCACTACTACAGATCAAAATCCTATCTTAGATTTTATTGATACTTGTACGTTAATGGTTCCTAATTATGATAAGGATTTGAATACCACAAAGGTAGCGGTGAAGCACATATCCGACATTTATTTATTTGCTATTTCCCAGCTTACATCTACCTTTACAAGATAACCCCAATACGATAGTGTACCCTTTCGCAGGATGACCAACGTCTCCCATGAGTGCGGGCATAAGGGTGACGTGTGGAGCCACATGTCGCCCTGAAGCAGGCCGCCGTGGCGACCCGCGACTTGCGCCTCTTCATGCCCGGGGATTAGATGGGGACTCCATGATCCCCTCACCCGAAGAGGTTTACAAATATAAGACCAGTAAGTATCTAACTAGAAGACAATATAAGATACATATAATCAACAGACTGCTTAGATATTTAATCCATAAATGGCTGGAATTGTGCATCATCGATCATGTGAAAATTAAGTTGTGAAGAGGGTCCTACTAGTCCAAGCTAACTTCACCTGCAAGTCGGTGGACCTCAGACGAAGCTCCGACCCAGGTTTTCCTGTGGGTTTAGACGCAACTTGGAACTCACTATAACAATCAAGATAATTACTAATAACGCGGCGAGTCACAGGGCGCTCTTTCGTGGGTGGAAAGCGGAATAAATATTACATAACATAACATAAACTCACGCCTATATCCCCGAAGGGGTAGGCAGAGGTGCTAGCACCCACATTTCGCCAGTTTATGTTTAGGTTCCAATGTAATAGGTGGCGAGCCTATTGCCATTAACCGGACACATATAAACCTGCGATAAATACACACATAACTTCGAAAAGCATCGAAAAGTCATTGGTGTGTGCCATGGTAAAACCTGGGATCGAACCCACGAATAAATATTCGTGGGTAATAAACGGAAATCGCCTCGTTTTATCCTTGATTTGATAAGTCTACTTCACCAGTAAGTTAACCCTGTGGGGGTATTGCACTACAAAAGAAAGTTACTCTACCCACTCACACATACATACACTCGAGAGCAATGAATCCGGGTCACTTAAAGAATGTTAAAAATCTCGGAAACTAAAAATGATAGGTTAATACAATAAATTGTATTTAATAGACAATGTAATACTCCTTAAATGAAAGTAAAAAAAATATGAGTCACCATACATTTTATTAACACAAAATTACATAAAGAAAAAAACTGCTGATCTCTCCTTAAAACAAAAATAGGAAACATGAAATTTTTGAACTTTATTACGATTTTCTTGAATTTTAATACTTCGTATTGCCTCCTCGTGCTTCCATTACTGCGTTTACGCGGTTTGGCATGCTGTACACCAAGTTCCTTATACGATTTTGGGGAATATTCTCCCATTCCTCTGTGAGAGCAATTTTGAGCTCACGAAGCGTGATTGGGGGAGGGTTTCGTTGTTTTACGCATCTGCCTAGCTCGTCCCAAGCATGCTCGATCGGGTTGATATCCGGGCTGCGCGCTGGCCACTCCATACGAGTAATGTTCATCTCTTGAAGGTAGTCATTCACAATCCTACCTGTATGAGGTCTGGCATTGTCATGCATAAATATAGCATCCTCACCTAAATTGACCATAAATGGACCAACGTGATCATTGAGGATTTCTTCCACATATCTTACGCTAGTTAAAGAGCCGTTTTCTATGATCACCAGCTCTGTGCGACTTTCAGAAGAAATTCCGGCCCACACAAGTACAGACCCACCACCGTAGGCTACTTTTTCTTCGATGCATGCTTGCTTGAATCTTTCCCCTGGTCTTCGATACACTCTGTGTCTTCCATGGTGCTTGTAGAGCATAAATTTTGATTCGTCGGAGAACATAACTTTTGACCAATCTTCAATACTCCAATTTACGTGGCTCTGGGCATAACTTAGTCTCGAAATACGATGCCCACGCTCCAGTTTAGGGCCGTTTGCAGGTCTAAGGGGTTTTAAGTTAGATTCAGCAAGCCGACGTCTTACTGTCCATGCACTTGGGTTACTTCCTCCGAGGCGTCGAAACTGATTGGTGAGTTCAGTTCCTGTGAGAAAGCGATTTCGAAGCATGGTGTTCACCAAGTATCGGTCTTCTCGTGCTGTGGTACACCTGGTTCTGCCCGTTCCTGGTCTGCGTAGGTTAGAACCAGTTTCTTCGTAACGTCGGAGAACTCTTTGTACTGTTGACAGCGACACACCGACAGTCCTGGCTGTATCGCGCTGACTCCGGCCGGTTTCCAGCATTGTAAGTATTCTGGTGCATTCTTCAGGCGTAAGCGACATAATTTCAGCTTGATTAATGAATATAGAGCACTATCAACATGGTTTATGTACCCACATAAATGACAGATTACAAACAAAAGCAACACCAAACGCTGTAATTTCGTAGTTCCATCTTCGAAAGTGGCCCTTTTTCAAATTTGATTTTTTTATGATATAACTTTACAATAACTAAGAAGTTTTAATACCTTCATTTAAGGAGTATTACATTGTCTATTAAATACAATTTATTGCATTAACCTAGCATTTTTAGTTTCCGAGATTTTTAGGATTCTTTAAGTGACCCGGATTCATTGCTCTCGAGTGTATATTAATTTCATAAAACACGGCACATTGCAAAACTGATTGCTTCACGTTTCATTATTCATTAACAATCAATCAGTTCTATGACTTTCGATATCTATTAAATAAATCATACAACATTAAGCATAAAATATATATATATATATCATCAAGACAGCCATTTCTTTAACTACTAAAGCAATTTTTCTATCTATTAAGTACATTGGCCGACAAAGAGCAACACTTTAAAAGGCATGAAATGGGACAGTACTCGCCGTACCATTTACATATTAAGAGAATGATTCAACATAAACAATAAGGTCGGTAACACACTGTTTAACTTGTAACGCTTTACGTAACAAGCAAATTACGTCGCATTATTAGGATGTTGTTCAGTGAGTGTGTAATCGCCTTACACATAGTAAATAGTACAGTCAAAGGCACATTCTAGACTTAAGATTTTCAAGGCGGGCGTTATTGATAGTTTTACATCATGTAATGAGAGTGAATCCGTGATCTCTGCCTACCCCTATCGGAAACTGGCGTGATTTTATGTATGTATGTTAGAACATCAACTTTTGACGAAAGTATAATCAGCCTATTCAAAGGTTAATTATTCAATGACCTACTTTGAGAATATTGTAGCACTACTAACAGTTGCCACAAATATAATTCAGGAGTTTTATAATTTTGTTTTCAGTGAGTTGCTTCTGCTGTTGACTGTACCTGAAGTACGGAGTAAACCTGATATTAGGCTTATATAAGCGGTCTGATGTACCTCTGGGAGATGGTACAACAGGTCTCATGTAACATCTGCTGTTGAGAATAATAAATTAGAAATAACAACATATTCTTTGACGCAGACGAGCATTTAGTCCTAATAGAGAGCTGGGAACTTAATGAAGTCTTGTAACATGAACGCCTAAAATAGGTCAATAGTTGAACGGCTGTAATTTAACAAATGCATAAATAACTTTGTAATCCCATATAAATATACAAGATTACAAAGTTACATTGGCAGTTGTTTTTTTTTAGGCGTTCATGGTACAGGGCCTGAAGATTAATTCAGTGAGGATGTTATTAAGTTATATGAAATAAAAAAAGCTGTACTAAATAAATGCATAGCAAGTGTTGGGAAAGTCAAAAAGATCAAAACCAGTTTGACAGCAGGCTGTGTACACTATTGCTAATCATAAGCCGAAAGAAAAATTAAAGGGTACGGCCTGCTATCAAACTTATTTAGATCTTTTAGACAGCAGTCAGGTTAATTGCAATTAAAATTTGCCCAACACTGATGCATAGTAAATTAACCTGGTATTGTTTATCAGAATTCTTATTGTTGCTTTTCATGAAAAATATGTGTAAAAAACTAATGAATCAACGCTACTTAAAGTCGATGTTAAGCATGACCGCTCGGAACCTATAATGTATAAAAGTCATTATTCATCACTGGTTTTTATAGTAAGTATCTAAATGTTGTTATGAGAGTGGAGAGTTGAGATCGCAAATCAGTAATTAACAGGTGGGACGACAAACCAGACAGATGGACTGACAAACAAACAGTGACGACTTGACAAAGGTAACTGGGACAGCTAGGATGCGGAGAGCGGAGAATCCGATGATATGAGAAGAGAGAGAGATAGAGAGAAGCGTTAGAGGAGCCTACTATCTAGTGTTGGCTTAAGTGTACCCAAAACTCGAACTAGACATACCCGTCTGTTCAGAGTTCCTAAAAATGCTATTCTCACTCGCGTACTTAGTTGTTACAACGATTTGACGATATTGACATCTTCCACCTCTCCAAGTGTTATGATATATAGCTGGAGCACTAACGTTTGCATAATTTAAGTGCTGGGTACCTAGTTGTTAGGTTGTGCATACAATATTTTACTTGTCGGGAAACTAATAATATTGGCGTATTATTATGTAATATGTAATATGTATAATATTATGTAATATTATTGGCTTAGAATCCCACGTAATTCTAAAGATTACCCATGATTTATGTAAACGCGCTGTTAAATTTCCAATAAATAAATATATAAGCCTTTGACACTCTGATTTAAATTGATCAAAAACATTATTTTGGTCGGAATCACATAAACGCTATACTGTAAGAATTACAAAATACAATACGCTTAAGGTTTCCACAATATCAGCTTGCTTCTGTAGGGTTTATAAGTGGAGTAAGTTCACAAAAATAAAATCAGTGGTTAAATTTTCGATTTCATTTGTGTGTTGTGTTTCGATTTGAAAAGTAATGCGCTGTACGGTGACAACAACTCGACATTTTAGAACAACATCAATGTGCAGCGTGCGTTTAGCTGCCGCCTAGAAGGAAATGTCTCTGCGCGTACGCAACAGATATAGATCAGAGACTCGCGCCGCCCGTCCATTTACGGAACTGGCGCTAATGTCCTCCGCAGTCCATAAATGCTTACCTTGTTGTTTTCAATACTTGTACGATTCTATGTTAGAATCACAGAAATAAAGAGTTTCTTTCACTCAGGCACCTCGAGGAGAATTGCCTCCAAAGGGCATTAGAGGCAGTTTCCGGTGGGTAAATGAGTTACTAGTCTGCGTTATAATATCCCAATTTTACTGGTTAGGTACATCTGAATGTTGTCCAACTATGACCAGCTTGGAGCCCACTGATTTTCTTCGAGAACTTACCTACTAGACAGGTAGTGTAATCTCGGAGTGCAGTTATTTTTAAATACTATTAGATACTTTTTTATGTCGAGAGCCTCTAGTTTCTATCCTTAATTATTATTTTACAGCGGACTTCCGTCATGTGACGCCTAATTCAATTAACAACCTGTCATAAACTATAATAAATAATTCATTATTAATGTCGTGTTTCGTCAAAAAATGAGTAAAAGTATCGTCGTAATAAATAATTCAAAAGAAATAGTTGTGTTCATCTAATTAAGTTTTTAACTAAGTCAATTAAGCTAGTTGGTAAGGACCATTTACTTCCTAGTTTGTCGTGAGTAAGTTTTTATACTAAACTAATTACATTTACCATGTCGAACGAATGAAAAAAAAATCATGGCTATTAAGTAATTAAGCATCGATTTGATACATGTTTTTATACAACTTCAAAATACAGTACATTTTCTAATGAGTTGTATTTCTCTCTCGGATATGGTATGCGGAAATTCACAAGGGTATTATCTAATTAGGGCTAGTATGGGGAATAGTTAAACTTCATGGTGTTCTGTTTCAAAAGTCTCGTAGGAAGGAAGTGCCGTGGACAACGTAATATATTATTATTGATATTATATTTTTTTTTATACAACTTAGGCGGCAGACAAGCACACCACCCACCTGATGGAAAGTGGTTACCGTGACCAATGACCGTGTGCAACACCAGAGGAGTCACACCCGTGCTGCCGACCCTGTAAGAACGGAGAGTTTCTGTGTCGTTAATGCAGAAGACCCAATCACGACACGCCTTTAATCTTCCCACTTGAATATCAAAGGATTAAATATAATTATGTAATGATGATAATTGGTTGCGCCGATAGTAAAATTTGTATTTTCCCGCTCAATAGTAGTGGTGTGTCGAATGATTCAAATCGTCTCTCAATTGATTGACACTGAACACACGCTTCCTGTACCCATCTCCCTCCCGCACTACCTTTAAAGTGAGATAGCAATAGTTTTCGCCCCGCTCAATCGTTGAAATAGCCGCATCTTCACTTCCGCATTGAACTAGAATCAGCAATGGCGGCGGCGCGCGCGACTCTCAGAAATTAATAATATTTGTTGGATTTAACCGCTTTCATAGACTTTTACCGATCGGATTGTGCCTCTCGTGTCCCTCAAGTGATTTAGTGAAGTGGGCAGCAGCTCCTGAGCCAGGAAGAGAAGACCGGTGCACCGGCTCCGACAGCACGTGGCGTCATAAAGGTTAGTGCATCCTCTCCTAATTTCTTGGGTTGCATTCACTGCCTAAACCACCTCCGCGGCAACCCGATCACCTATCTTGTTTGTTGTGTAAAGTGTCATCTGAAATATTTAGCTTCATCCCAACGCAGAATACAGTCCACTAGCTCACGTGGCGAGAATCGCGCCACCATTCTTTTTGGTCCAGTTCGAGCCGGATCCTTAGTCGTAGTTCGCATTTTGTTATTTATTCCATAGGGAATAAACGCACCGCACCTAAATACCTAGTTATTTTAGTAGAAAACCCCGCATCTAGGCATTTAGGTTTAGATCTTAGGTATCCTAGACACCCTAGTGCATAGGCACAGTGTAATACCTAACGCATTTGGCTATTTCAATTTCTAAGTTGTCCGTTCGCCGCTAGTTCGCATCGTATTTACCTAATACCTACATAGGTAGGTACGCGGTTATACCTCGCTCGCATTTCATTCAAATTCATACGAAAGTATTTTAATTTGAATAGATATTACGCAATACTTAATCCCTGAAATAATAGTTGAACCTAGACAGCGATCTAGCTCGCGTAGGTACGATCTGGTTGTTGTTATGCGCGTTTTGTTCAAACTTGCACTCGCAGTTATAAGTACCTACCTACCTACGGAATATCGTTCGCGCCGCGTCGCTGTTCTATACCGCTAAGATTAAGTTATTTCATTTGTTGTTTACCGCACTTTAGTTTGATATTTAGTTGTAAAAATGTCCCCAAAGGTTGGTAGTACCGATAGTAAAGTTCAATTGAAACTTTTATACGCTAAAAGAGAAATGATTTACTCTCGCGTACAATCGATTTGTGATAATGCACGTAAAACCTCTGATTTGGCTATTAGAGATTCGTTCTTATGTTCTATAGAAAACTTAGATAGTTTACGCGCGGATTTCGAATCCTTAGTACATGACATCAACGTTTTAGAGTTAGATTTAAATCCCGATTACTCAGTGAGTTATCAGGCCTTGTCGTCGTTTGACGATTTGTATTGTCGTATCAAACGCGTCGCTAGGAGTTTGGAGAAACCGTCTGACCGACCCAATCCCACTCGCGACCGACCTAAGTTGCCACCAATTCAAATACCCGAATTTGATGGTAACATCCGCAATTGGTGTTTATTTATAGATAGTTTTGAGAATACAATAAATAAGAACGTTTCGTTGACAGATCACGAAAAATTGCATTATCTCGTTGAAAAATTAACTGGTAAAGATAACCGTTTGCGCTGGAATTACGTTTAGTGCCGAAAATTATAATTTAATTTTAAATACTTTGAAAGCTAAGTATGAGGATAAAAGATCGGTAGCTAACGCATATTTGGATCAGATGTTTGATTTGAAATCCATTACGGCATGTAACGATCAAAACTTAGAGAAGTTTCTAGATACTTTCGCATCATCTGTTCGCGCCGTAAAGAACCTAAAGATCGAAGACCTCTGCGACTTCTTATTTTTGTATATGGGTTTAAAGAAATTAGATTCCGAAACCATTCGTTTATTTGAGTCGGATCATCGCGGCAATAAAATTCCTAAGTTCGAAGACTTAGAAAGTTTTGTTCGCGAGCATATAAAAATATTGCAACGCTCTTCATCGAAACATGAAGTCGCGAAGAAAGTTGTTAGTTCCGAACGTAAAATAGATGCGTCATCGAAGTCACTGAAGTCAACTCATACTTATGTTAATACCGCACCAGCACATGTACAATCACCTGTTTGCTCTTTGTGTAATGCTCATCATTCGCAATTGTACAAGTGTCCGGGTTTCCTGAAATTATCGCCTAATGATCGTTATAAATTTGTTCGCGTTAATAATTTTTGTTTTAATTGTCTCGGTACTAAACACCGCGTTGTTTTATGTAATAGTAGCAATAGTTGTCGCAAATGTCCAGCGAGACACCACACTTTACTTCATTTTGAAAATAGTAACGCCGCATCCAATGTGAGCACAGTTGGTTCGTCGAGCGGTGGCACACCGTCGCATGGCTCGCCCGCGTCGGTGGCGCCTGCGCCACAGCCGCGGCCCGCGCTCGCGCGCGGTCCTGCCCGCACGGAGACCGCTGCGAATGACGTCACCTTGTGTTCGTTGTCCGCTAGTGCTGCGCTCACTACTGTTGTTCTCGCGACTGCTCGCGTTATTATTGTTGATGCATTAGGTAAACCACACATTGTTCGAGCGCTATTAGATGGCGCTTCGCAAAGTAATTTTATTACTCAAGATTGTTGTCAACGTCTTGGTTTCAATGTTAATAAGCGTTCAACCCGCTCAGTGGTGAAGGGTTTTGGAGGTTTACAGGCAGCTGTTCATGGCACCGTTAAAACAAGGTTTGGATCTCGTTTTAATAATAATATTTGGTTTGACATGGATTCGCTCGTTACAGATAAAATAACTGAACAGTTGCCTACCGTCCCGGTGGACACGTCTTTATTAACGAAATTTAAAGACTTGCCTTTAGCAGATGAGACTTACGCTGTTCCTGGAGTCGTCGATATATTGATCGGCGCTTCGATTCTCCCGCACCTCCAGTTATCACGTAAGGTTCAAGGGGGACCGACGTACCCCGCTCCGCACGCACTGGAAACAGTTCTTGGTTTTGTTATAATTGGTTCCGCACCCGCTTCTATAGATAGTTTTAGTCACTCGACTGCTTCGTTCTGTTGCACCGTCGAGCCGCCACTGGAGTCTAACATCCGCAAGTTTTGGGAAATTGAAGAGGTCAATGTCCCACCTATCCTAAGCCCTGATGACAAGATGGCTGAGGAGATTTATTGTCGCACGACTATTCGTGATGAGCAGGGTCGTTATGTTGTCGCGCTCCCTTTCAAGGGAGATATTTTTTCGCTCGGTGACTCCCGTGTATCCGCTGAAAAACGCTTTCTTTGTTTAGAACGAAAGATGCAGGCGTCTCCAAAGTTAAAGCAAGCCTATGATGAGGTTGTTAACGAATATTTAGATAAAGGTTACATCTCACCTGCGCCTGCGGACACTGACGAGACCCAGCCTTCGTACATTATCCCGCACCACGGAGTTATTAGAGAAGATAAGCTTACTACTAAACTCCGCGTAGTTTTGAATGGCAGTGCTAAGACTAGCACTTCCGTGTCGCTTAATGACATTTTGTATTGTGGTCAAAATCTTCAAGGTATATCGCAACATAGTGTTGTTACTGTAGTAGGCTTCGCGGACGCTAGTGAGAAGGCGTATGGAGGAGTAGTTTATTTTCATGTCTCGAATGCAGGTAAGGTTTCAATTAGCCTTATAAGCGCGTAATCAAAGGTCTCTCCTCGTAAGGTCGTCTCTCTGGCGCGCCTCGAGCTATGCGCTTTACTATTGTTAGTTAGATTGATCACCTCTATCGTCAATGCTTGTAGTGGTCGCATTGATATTAGTAGAATTTAAGCTTTTTCGGACTCAACAGTCGCTTTGTGTTGGGCCCACTCTTCGCCCCATCGTTGGGACACATTCGTCGCTAATAGAGTGGCAAAAATTCAATCTGAATTAGCGCCACAAAATCTCTTTCACGTTGCTGGCACCGACAACCCAGCCGATTGTCTCTCTCGTGGATTGCTTCCTTCGCAAATTTTAGATCACCCGTTATGGTTTAGTGGACCGTCCTGGATTCATGCCGCGTTAGATAAGTGGCCAGTTAGTCAATTCAATCCCACTACGGTTTCCGAACCACCCGAGGAGAAGAAGCACTCGCTTATTGTATCGGTCCCGCGTGAAGAGTCCCTTATTTTGTTGTTGGCTAATCGCGTCTCGTCTTGGTCGAGACTGTTGCGTTGTGTTGTTTATGTAGGCCGATTTTTGAGAATTTTATCTACGCGCGGTCATATAACCGCCGCTGATTTAGATAAAGCTGAATTGGTCATACTTCGCGAGTTGCAGAAATTTTATTTTGCTTCTGAATTTAAAAATTTAGAATTTAACAAACCTTGTAGTCGTCGTTCCTTCCGACACTTGAAACCATTTTTGGAAGATGGACTCATTCGAGTAGGTGGTCGTTTGAGAAATTCAAGTTCAGGATTTGAACATAGGCACCCAGTAGTTCTCCCGCGTAAGGACCACGTATTAGATTTGTTAGTAGATTATCATCATAAGGTGAATTGTCACGCTGGTCCCGATTTGTTAATGTCTATTTTGAGACAGAAATACTGGATAATTTCCGCTCGTAATTTGATTCGCGCTAGAGTACACAGATGTGTACCTTGTTTTAAACTCCGCCCGCGTTTTATCGCGCCTGAAATGGCCGATCATCGCTCTTGTCGTGTTGTTCGATCCGCAAAACCTTTCGTACACACCGGCACAGACTTTGCTGGGCCTTTCAAAGTCACTATTGCTCGTGGTCGTGGCATTCGCTCCACGAAAGCTTATGTTTGTTTGTTCATTTGTATGACAACTCGCGCGGTTCATATAGAGTTGACCGGTGATTTAAGTACGCAAAAATATTTGCCCGCAATAGATGTTGATGACGATAGAATGCACCTTCTAACTCGTCACGCTCTTTTAGATAAATTAGTCCAATCGTTTTGGAATCGTCGCGTCGCGTCGCGTCAAAAATGGAATACTCCATCCAACCCAATGACCATAGGTACGGTGGTAGTCCTTATGACTGGGAATGCGCCTCCTTTACATTGGCCTCTAGGGGTAGTAGAGGAAGTTTTTCCCGATTCCCGCGGGATAACTCGTGTTGTACGGGTTAAAACCGCAACCGGATCGTATCTGCGCCCGGTTGTTCGCCTCTGCCCTCTGCCTAACCAGCAGTAGGCACGAGTTCAAACCTAGTTTTATATTTTAGTTGTTATTTCCCAAACCTAGATTTTGATTAGACATTAGATTTGTTCCGCATTTTTCGTTTTGAAGGTAACCCTTCAAGCCGGGGGGAATGGTTGCGCCGATAGTAAAATTTGTATTTTCCAGCTCAATAGTAGTGGTGTGTCGAATGATTCAAATCGTCTCTCAATTGATTGACACTGAACACACGCTTCCTGTACCCATCTCCCTCCCGCACTACCTTTAAAGTGAGATAGCAATAGTTTTCGCCCCGCTCAATTGTTGAAATAGCCGCATCTTCACTTCCGCATTGAACTAGAATCAGCAATGGCGGCGGCGCGCGCGACTCTCAGAAATTAATAATATTTGTTGGATTTAACCGCTTTCATAGACTTTTACCGATCGGATTGTGCCTCTCGTGTCCCTCAAGTGATTTAGTGAAGTGGGCAGCAGCTCCTGAGCCAGGAAGAGAAGACCGGTGCACCGGCTCCGACAGCACGTGGCGTCATAAAGGTTAGTGCATCCTCTCCTAATTTCTTGGGTTGCATTCACTGCCTAAACCACCTCCGCGGCAACCCGATCACCTATCTTGTTTGTTGTGTAAAGTGTCATCTGAAATATTTAGCTTCATCCCCCGCAGAATACAGTCCACTAGCTCACGTGGCGTAGAATCGCGCCACCAATAATAATAAGATTGAATATAATATATAAGAAATCATTGTTATGAGCATGTAAGTACCGATTGTTATTCGTAAAATGTACTGGATATGCCAGGAAAAGATAAGGAATAAATGCATTATTTTCTTACATGATTAAATGATTCTTATTGATTGCACCCTGTCCTGAGGTGCAGATAATAGTTCCCCCTTTATTTTGGGAAGCATGTTGGAAGAATATATGCATATCTACTTTCAAAAGACGACAATTTGGAGCTGTAAGGGAAGAAGGGCTTAACGATTTTTTTGAGTGAGGAACGCGCTAATGTTACACAACAAACAGTGGATTCAGCAATCATACTGTGACCTGTGACCTCTAATTTAGCTCTGTGATCGGTCGATAGCCCGCACATTTCCGTTTTGCACCGACTGTCTCTTCCTTAAAAGAGATATGGTTGACAGTCTCCAAATAGCCATGATGCATAGAGTTAACTTCATAGTTCCTTCCTCGTGACACCAATTGTTTCTGAACACGAAATGTGGATTACCCAATATTACCAAAGACAATTTGTAGAGAGTTACAAGGCAAATCGCAGTTTAGGAGTTTGTGAATGACACAATACCACGAAAACAAACAAAACAGAAGTTATTGCTTAAATAATTGATTACAACCATTTATGTCATTAAGGATACAACAACAAATATCTGCAGAAATATTAACCTTTAAGAAGCGAATATTTCGGCACAATACGCCTACTTTAGAACATTCCAAGGTGGAACCTTAATTATGCAAAATATATTCATGAACCAAAATTTATTCCATAACACCTGCACTGGTATCATTCATAATGGAATTAGCAAACGATTATGAAAGTTATGAGTGGACGGTTTAGTTCGAATCTATAGGTAATTTTATACTAGTATGGTGTTTGAGCTTTCTTATAGATACCTTGTTCATAGTTCAATAACATGTGTATCTTTGAGAATATCATAAGGATAACGTTTTGCAAGATTTTTTATTACACGTGAGTACAATACAATCTCCAAAATAAAATCAAAATACAATCTTCTGCAACACATTTTCTTCTTCTTTCTATTTTAATTCTTGTGTTTTAAACTGAGACATCTGAGTGAGACGTGACATGGAATTTGTTGTTTAGTATAAAAAAATTTAGAATAGTGTTGCTGGGCACGGTGTCTGCTATCAACATATTTAAAAAGCGCAGGGTAGTGTTTTAACAGCAGGGGGGTACGTAACAAGAAATCATTACTCAAGCCCCCAGTGTCTTGGGGTAAGCAAACTCATCAGTCCCGGCTGCCACAACGACTGAGAGCAGTTTTGACAATCGATACGGGAGTCGGTGAACTCAAACATGCTAGCAATGTTTATAATCGTACAACAGTCGGTTTATGGGGGATCGAAGACAGTTGTCGAAAACAACCGTGAAAGAACTATAAACATGATAATTCGATGTTATTTTTAAACTATTGTGGTGTGAATTCATAATTATAGGTACAACGGTTCGGGAATTTTCGCGCCTTAATCATGGAACTTACTATTTCTGCCGACGTTTCGGATGCGTTGCAGCACCCGTGGTCACGACTTGACAAGCTTGTGAACGTCGTGAGGTATACGGGGAGCATTTTTTGTGCACAAACCCACCATTACATTTATAAAAGAACTGTTAGCCTGGCGACAAACCGCACTCACTATGTCAGTTTTTAACGGGACTGTGCTTTTTGGTTTTAGTATCTTTTAGAAATAGTAAGTTCCATGATTTAGTCGCGGGACGTCCCGAACCGTTGTATAATTATGTTAATTCGATATTTGAAAATTCTTATAAACCAGAGAGTGTATCTTATCGTGAGAGATGGCCCTGGGTGGGCCAGGGTGCGAGGGATATGCCTGTCAACCTCACCTTCGGCAACCAAAGCGACCCACAGGCGGCGTGCGTTTTAGTCGGTTCGAGTTCGACATAACCTCCTCCACCGGCTCCGGTGGGGAGGTATCCGTGGGGATTTTGCGCACGTAAAAAAAAAAAAAGAAAGGGCAAGTTGGTAAGGATCGATCTTGTCAAATAGACACCGTCAAAATAGTTGATATCTACTATACGTATTAGACGTACCTACTATTAATAATCGTAATATAATCAGGTTTATTGAGTAGGGCTTAAATTCTTACAAATTAATGGGTGCTATTTAAATTTGGGCTGCCCAACGGATTTGATTACGTAAAGGAAATAACGAGATTATGTAAATTAATTCGTAGTTATTTAGAAGCAGGATCTTAAATATTTTTATATTAGTAAATTCTTTGTCCATTTTACAAATAGGATTTGAATATTTTGATAGCTAATATAACATTGAATTTTTGTTGTTGGTTTTCGCTTTAGCAATTTAGCTTCAGTAAGGGAATATTTGAAATATAGAAGGTTTAAGATACATTTTTTACTGTGCCAAATTGGATACTTCTTTTTATGTTTTGATTGTCATTGTCAGGTGAGAGGTCAGCGAGAGAGATTGCGTGTGCTGTAATTGGATATTTTCCTGTAGTTGAAATAAATTATTTAACTGAGCCTATTAAATTAAGAATTGTAACATAGCGGTATAAGTTGCGTCTGCTTTCATTTTATCGTTTTTATTTATTTTTAATCATCCACCCAACCTACGATAGTAAATGATGTGACTATAAAATATTATGACGTCACAATAATTTATTTCATATGTGTTTCCTTATAACTTTCCGTTTTGACGGTTAGTAAAAAGTAAGTAATTTGCCTGGTCAGTCAAATAGGTACCTAATTGCACCGGGGCGAAATCAGGGCGCGTAGCTAGTTCACAATAAAATTTGATAGCAGTCTACTGCCTTTGTACAATGATTACAAATTTGAATGCATACTAAAACCCTTTATCATCCACAAAAGGCTTCGTCGTAGGGCCGGATATCCGCCGATAACACCCGTGTACAAAGACAACGGATATTCTTTCTATGCGCCAAGCATGACTATGAAAAATTATATTAATTCTCAATGAATTATGTTGATTAGTTTTTAACAATAACACATAGGACCTGTGGGCTGAGATGGAGTGTTAGACTGTTATCTGTCAGAAATTGGAGAGTCCAGTCCTGCGCAGTGAGCATTTCACATAATTACAGGTGTTTTTATGAATACATAAAAACTCCGTGCAAAAATTATATATGATTGACGTAAATGAAATAAACTATGTTTATCAGCACTCTAGAACCTATAGGTATTAACTACAAGCTATTTTCAGTATGACTCTAGATTTCGCTGTACAGTAGAATATGGTCCCTGAATATATTTATAACACTAACTAAAGTTTCATTCATCACCCGCTTCGAATTTGGGTCAAGTAACGCACTTTAAGTACATCATCATCATCATCATCATGTCAGCCACATTTAGTCCACTGCTGAACATAGGCCTCTCCCACAGACTTCCAGAATGACCGATCTAAAGCAGCCCGCATCTAGTGCTTCCCGGCGACCTTCATGAGGTCGTCCTTCCACCTGGCCGTTGGGCGTCCTACGCTACGCTTGCCCGTACGCGGTCGCCATTCCAGAACTTTTTTGCTCCATCGGCCATCTGTTCTGCGCGCTATGTGTCCCGCCCATTGCCACTTCAACGAGCTAATCCGCTGGGCTACGTCGGTTACTTTTGTTCTCCTACGGATATCATCATTTCTGACGCGATCACGTAAGGAAATACCGATCCGTGATCTATCCGGCATCGCTGGAGAGACTGTAGCACGGCTTATATTTCGATCGAATCGAAGGCTTTCTCATAGACCACGAATCCTAAGCAGAGGGGCCGGTTATACTCTTTAGTCTTCTGTATAACCTGGCGCAGAGTGTGGATGTGGTCTATGGTACTGTAGCCTTTTCGGAATCCAGCTTGTTCGGGTGGTTGGAAGTCATCAAACCTGTAGGCGAGACGGTTCGTAATAACCCTCGAAAACAGCTTGTAAATGTGGCTCAGGAGCGCGATGGGCCCATAATTCTTCAACAAAGTATTATCGCCTATCTTGAAGAAGTGGACCGCCACGCCCCCGTTCCACGCTTCCGGCGTTGTGCCCTCATGAAGGACGGAATTAAAGAGTCTCTGAAGGACCTTTAGTACCGGCGTTCCGCCTGTCTTCAGAAGTTCTGCTGTAATTCCGTCCTCACCCGCCGCTATGTTATTCCTCAGCTGTTTGAGGGCCATCCTAATCTCGTACAGGCTGATGTCCGGTATGTCTTCGGTATGATGTCGGGTAAGCTTGGCTCTTGGATCTCTAACCATGTCTACGGGCTGTTCAGCAGATGTATATAGCTGTCCATAAAACATTTCGACCTCCGTAAGTACCTCTACCGTTGTCGTTGCCATGCCACCATCCTCCATTTTTAGCTTCATCAACCGGCTTTGTCCAACGGACGCATTCCTCTTAAACACTTTGGAGCCTTTGTTTCGCTCTATTGTCTCCTTAATATTTTTGGTATTATAGGACCGAATGTCATGTCGCAAGGATTTCTGTATGCGTCTGTTGAGCAGCCTATATGCCTCAGCATCGACGGAGGTCTGTAGCGGCATAGATCGACGTTTGGTCATGAGATCAAGGGTCTGGGTCGAGATCTTCTGAGGTTTTTGTTTGTGGCGAGACCCAAAGAATTTAGATCCCACCTTTTGGACAGCTTCTACCAGCGCGTTGTTTACCTTGTCCACTGAAACGCGATCCTGCAGACAGTCGAAACAATTGGATAGTTCAAGTTGAAAGCTCGCACATCGCCAAGTGACGGTCTGAGTGTTGACTTCATCAGACGTGACCTTTCTAGTCTAGGGTTAATATTCAATGTGGCCCTTACGATACGGTGATCGCTACCGGTTTACACGGCTGATCACAGAGACATCATTGAATATTGGCCTCTTTATCGTCAAGATGTAGTCAATCTCATATGCCGTTACCATCTTGTTAATGTTATATTAGAGTATAATTATTCTCCCACAGAAACCTATAACCCGTATAAAAGATAACCAATGAACCGACATTCTTAGGTAAGTCGTTTCGACTACCGGATGTGGCATATTCGAAAATCTTTGAATGCCGTTTTGTTTCTATTAAAAGTTACAGAATTTTTCTTCGGAGTGGAATTCGCTATCTTTCGTATTTATAATACTTTTCCTTCAGGACAGTCGAAATCTTCCACCCTGTATATCTCAGCTCCGATAAAATTTACAATGAAAGAATTGATACATGCGTTTGACACAGACAAATGAAATGGTATCAAAATTATTGCTGGCCGCCGAAAAAATAAATGACGCCACTAGTCCATATAGTTACAAAATTTCAAGTAAATACGTCTCGCCCATTTTCCGTGATTGAGTTACAAAAAGAAACGTTACGAAATAGGAAATGTAAGCAGCATTTTATTAGGCACTTAGACATCAATGACTCAGAGATCATACTTTAACAATCTCGCCTATTATCCGCACCCACTCTGTACACGAATAACGGAACATATTCAACGTACTTTCAAACTTCGGTTCGTTACTAGCAATAAATTTAAAAACTAAACAGGTTTATTGTGGCAATTACAGTACAGTTGAATGTTGAGATAAGATAACCTACTTGTGCTGTTCATCAAGTTCAGGCGCAAGGCCACCGTTCTCATATCTTGTAATTAATAGCTGAAATTAAAAAACAATTTAATCTAGTCTTGACTCTTTTCTATACGGCACTATAAAGCTTTGGAATTCTTTACCAGCATTCATGTTTCATTCTTCCTACAGTCCAAAGTCAAGCGGGCGTGTGAAACCGCATTGTAGGTGTTTCTAATGGGGCTTTTCCTGAGACTTTGCTTTCTGCTTAACATCAGGCGAGGTGCCTATACATAAAAAATGTAATATCTGAAGTCAACAGGTAAAGATGAAAATGAGAAAAAGGAAAATGTCTTTTGATGTGACACTTCGGAAAGCGTGAGTGAATAAGACGGTCTACCGTCACATGTATGTGTGCGATTACCTCTTAAGGCGAATCGCGTGCAAAAATTATATATGATTTTTGCACGCGGATGAATAAGACACGGACGCTGTAAGATCGGGTCGCTTCAATTGTGCAGACCGTATTCTCTATTAAACATCGGACTGACCTTCGTAGAGCAGTTAAAATAGTTTGTGTTTATAAAATATTTAAACTAGGGTTTCGGTGTTATCTGCTCTAAAAAGATATCAAGTTGTAGACATGCGCTGCGCGATAGAGATACGCTCTAAAAAACCGAAGCCAAACGATTTTAATCCGACTTTCACTCTTCTTCTCGACGTTCCAAAGCGAATATTTTACTCCCCGCGAATCAAGCAGCTCGATGTTAATTGAGAAGTTGGTTTTCCAGGTCAAGTCGGTTACCTCGTGGAGGGAAAATCCCGACTACCAACTATGCATTCGTCTTTGTTTACTACGATAGCGGAATGCACCAAATTTGATATCTATACATAAATTTATCAAGTTATGTTAAAATTTAAGAAAAAACTGAATGCACGTGGGTGGGACTGGATTTAATAAATGGTCAACTTATGTTGATTAATTAATTCAAATATGTTTGTTACATTCGGGCAAAAATACCAATAATTAATTAATTAAGTAAATAAGTTTTCATATCAGTTATAGGGTTAGTTTAAAAAAAAATACTTCTGTTACTTTTCAACACGTGCCTGTATCTAATGTCATTGTCATATCATGTCAAATCTAAATAAGTCATCGAGTTTCTGAATAAATAAACAATAAATAACACTATTTATCTAGATTCAAACTAAGCATAGCAAAGTATGTGTTCTAGAGGCCAGATCGAGAGAGATGACCCTGGGTCGGCTGGGGTGCGAGAGATATGCCTGTCAACCTCACCTTCGGCAACCAACAACGATCCACAGACGCCGTGCGTTTCGACACAGTCGGTTCGAGTCCGACATAACCTCTCCCACCAGGTTCGACGGGAAGATGGGGGAGGGGGGGGGGCGGTTATCCGTGGGGACAGATATTTCGCACGTAAAAACAGTATGAGTTGGAGTATGAGGGCGGAGGTACTTCCCCAGTCGGGCTGCTCAAGTGGGCGGAAATACCGCCGTGCCCTACCTCCTATGAAAACCGGCGATAAGTACACACATAACTTCGAAAAGCATTGAAAAGTCATTGGTGTGTGCCAAGGTAAAAATTGGGATCGAATCCGAGATTTTGTCTCAGCAGTCCATTACCCATACCACTAGGCTACCGCGGTTATAAATAAAATCGGGATATAGATACTTAATACATTTTATTCTTATTGGCTGAACCCAAATGAAATGGAATAAGGCTAGTCAAAGAGATATATATGCGCATACATAAAATATACATAATCTGACATACTAATTAGTTGCACTGAGCGGGAAGTGAACCTGTGGCCTTGACTTAGCGGCTGAACGCTCTAACGCCACGCCTCGCTTAATTAAATAAGATCGATGCAACGTCTAATTGCGGTCAAAGATATCACTTCGCATGTGGTTAAGAACTGGATACTATTGTTATCGTGCTATTGGGAAGTTGCTCTCGCCCAGCTGGATGGATTCATGAACATAGTCGAAGTCTAGGTAATTTTTAGGACCCGACTATTCGTGAATATTCTGATGAGCACCTAGTTCCACCCTCTCCTTTCCTACACAGGACAACACGTGAAAACTTAGATGTCACCCGCATACAGAGCAGAAAAAATTCACATCAAGAACCAAGCATTAGGACTAGAAATTCCTTATCGACTTTCGTGTTTCTATTTTCCTACAGTCTCTGGTACTTTAAGCGGGGCGTGAAAAAGCATCTGATGAGGCTATCAAACCGAGTGCCAACATTGTAACATGGTACGTGTCTGTAAGGTGACCCCCTTTCCCGAGCCTGGCTACAACTTACCATTAGGCGAAGTGAAGGCAAATTTAACGTGTCCTACTTAAAAAAACTCCAAATTTGTAATATTACAGAATATCACTACAATGTCACGTGGTTCCCGGCAGAGTAGAATTTGGACCACCCATTTTAACATCAGACAGAAATATACAGCCCAGACTCAGCCTCAGATGCATGACTTGAGTCAACAAATAGTGCCCAGAAGACGGTAATAGGCTCACCCCCTATTACGTGGGACCGGATTTAATGATTGGTGAAATGTGGGTGTTAATTCACCTCTGTCTAATCCTCCGGGTATAAAGGCGTGATTATACCTATGTACGTATGTGTGTATCACTACTGTCTACAGATTTCAACTATTAAGTACCTAACCTGTGATATCGTTTTTAAGGTATAAGACTAAAACGAAGTCGCTTTTTGTAGTATTTTCTAGCGTTAAAGCTAGTGACGTGTTCGTCAAGTTCACGGACAAGGTCGACGCTCTCGGAGCTAATCCACTCAATTGAGGATTGTGTTCGGCTTTGCTGACTCATGGCTGGATTCGCTTCAGGATTGTTACAGACGTCTAGGAGGAAATTAGCGATTTGTCAGGTCAAGTAGCTAAAGTGATGACATGTCGTCATGATGTATAATGATATCTCTATATCTTCCAAGGTGTAGGTAGAAGTAGTAAAATACAATTTTCCCCCAACTGTGCTAATATGTAGTTTTCTTTGTGGGGAACAAAGAAAACTACATACACACATACATTTTCAGGCTTAACGGCTGAACGGATTTCAATCGTTGGAAAAATGTTTTTCAGTTAAGGAGAAGGGATAGTAGTAAACTCATTACTGCAGTCAACTGGGATCATTTTATCCCACGTACGCTCAAGCTATGGAATGAACTCCCTGCTGCGGTTTTCCCAAGTGCCTACTATATGGGGTTCTTCAAGAGGGGCATTAGAAGGTTCCACAGGGTCGGTGTGTAACGCCCCTGGTGTCAGACACGTCCATAGGCCATGGTAACCGCTTCTCGTCAGGTGGGCCGTGTGCTTGTCTGCCACCTAAGTTGTATAAAAAAATATTTCATGGGTATATCCGATCCGAACATTGGAATGAAGTCACTTTTGAACGGATTCTGTCGCCATTTATTTAGTATTATTTACATAAAGACCGACTTTTCGGCTACTTTTTAGCAGTCATGGTCGAGGGGTGACAAAAGCAGGATCATGGCTACTGCAAAGTTCCATTTCAATGAGTGAGATATTCGCGTAAACTTCCGATATTCGTATAGAGACTTTGTCTCGCTGTATGTGTTCTGCAGGCTATACAAGGATTTATGCTCTGATTAATTATTTTACAGATGCCCACAGCTACATTCTACCATCACACCGCCCGCCATAGGCACGGAATTCATACTCA
This sequence comes from Eilema griseolum, assembly GCA_963662185.1. Taxonomy (NCBI): domain Eukaryota; kingdom Metazoa; phylum Arthropoda; class Insecta; order Lepidoptera; family Erebidae; genus Eilema; species Eilema griseolum. The sequence continues at coordinate 7,604,595 of OY759230.1, forward strand.
TACATTGCGACCTGAGACGGTGCGCACTATAAGATATGAAAGGAACTTCATTCCACACGCTCAAGCTGTGAAATAAACTCCCTGCTGCGGTTTTTCCAAGCGCCTACAATATGGGGTTCTTCAAGAGGTGTAAGCACACGTCCATAGGCCACGGTAACCACTTCACATCAAGTGGACCGTGTGTTTATCTGCCATCTAAGGGGTATAAAAAAAATCTATGGAGAACAGATGGAAAGACCTATAGACAAAACATCTGTCTTGTAAAAATATCACAAGAATTGTATTCAAAGTCGAAGCAACAGTCAACAGCTAAATATCGATTATTTATACTGTTGATTAATGGCACTTGATGGAATTTGTTGTTACACATATTGATAACTCACTTGTACTTTTCTACATTACTTTTATTATTTGTTAGACTTGACCGGTTTATAGGCGGTAGAACACACACAGTGAGGCAAAATCCCTCCTAAGGCTAAGAGGTTCCACACTACCTGTGAGTATGGGATTGTCAACCAGCCTCAATGCCCGTCTTTGCACTGAGTCGAAGGGGTCAAGCTGGTATGCAGGTGTTCCAGCAAAGAGGTGACAGCAGTACTCCATGTGAGGCCGGACCTGTGCTTTATAAAGAAGGAGTTGCTGCCCCGCAGTGAAGTACTGCTTCGCCCAGTTGAGCACTGTTGTTAGATAGACATCAAGGAAATTTAGTTTTAGAAGAATATGAGCTAGGCTAGGCAGCCTCCTTAGCGTGGCGGTAGTGAACGCGGGTTCGATCCCCGCTCTGTACTAATATTTGTATGAATGAATATAGGTATTTGCATTGGTCTGGTCGTACCTCGGAGAGCACGTTAAGTCGTCGGTCCCGGTTGCCATACCAACATCTATGGCAGTCGTTATGAGTAGTTGAAGCACTAAAAATTCCAACTACTGGTCTAGCTGCAATGCTTTGATATTGCCTTTAGGTTGTGAAGGTCATATGGCAGTCGCTTCACGGAAAATATCGAAGTTTAGCCAAATTTAGAATGGAAAAGCGGACCCCAGACTCCGAGGTGAAAAACTTCGGATGCGGCTGGGATTAACGCTAACAGAAAGAAGCAGATGAGCTAAGCTAGGCAATCGTTACAGGTAGGTGATGACATAAAAACTGCAATCCTTCGACGTCGAGATTGCGTTATGGAGATCAGGCAGTCGTTTCAAGGAAAAAACACAGACTGGGAAACGCGGGCCCAAACTCTGAGAAAGGTGATGATGTGCTAGGCTTGATGGCCTAGCTGATGCCAGGACTACAAAAATTCGATATGGGTGGCGGAATAAACAAGGAAATAATCATCAAAGCCCCATCTTGTACACGTAAATATTGACGCAATGGTCTACCGGATACTTTGGAACAATAAAAGGAGCGTATGAACTGTTTTATTTCGTAAACAAACCAGAAATGGATTAAAGTGCTGCTGCATTCTTAGTTGTATTTTTTTTCCTTAAATGACAACATATCAATGTGGTAAGTATAGTAGGTATAAGTTCTGTAATAGCTCCATACTGATCCTGTTAATACGAAGGTAACTTTATCTGTCAGTTACCTTTTCACGCTTAGATATCAAAATTTTAATTGATAGAGTAGTAAAAGTTTTCAGAGATAAATTTGGATATGCCGACAATATTCCGGCAGGGAAGAACTACGAGATTACAGAAAAGCTACGAGGAAATCGTTTGTCCTGGTTCGGGTTTGTAATGCGTAGGGATGAAAGTAATGTCGTAAGGCAGGCACTAACTATGGAAGTGGATGGCTACAAGGGGAGAGGGAGACCTAAAATGAGGTGGATGGACTGTGTGAATGATGATATGGTTAAAAAGGGAGTGAATGTTGAAATGACTGCAACTAGAGATGAATGGAAAAAGAACACATGTTGCGCCGACCCCAAATAATCTTGGGATAAGGGCAGGAGGATGATGATGAGGGAAGAACTGTTCTCTCTTACTTCTTCCGTGGTCTGCATTACCGAATTACACCTAGCAAAGAACCAGAAAATTTAAGAAAATTACAATATCATCTTGTAAAATAATGAGTGTTGTTAAACGAAGTCGGTCAGTACATGTTACCTTATTAAGAGATGTCTGGTTGATTAAGAACGGCCAAGTTGAAACACTTAATATAAACCAATCATGTTTAACTGGCATAATTAGCAACGTGTTTGGCATACTGCATCATTGATCTTTTGCAACTCACGACACGAAGCCGACACGATTGTGCGAGTAGTATTAATGTTCCCGGTCAAGCAATGAATTTGATATAGTATAAAAGGACATCTGACCTGTATATACGAATAAATTTGTAAGAGAATATTATTACCATTACCATACCATTATTACTGTTAATTAAAAATGGAAGTATAAATTGCCCTTAATTAATGTTGTTCGGAGAAAAATTCACAGTACATGACAGTCAATGTCACATAAGATACATTAATACAGATAATATATGTATATATACTTTTTACAAAAAATTTCAATTAATGCTTATAATCACAAAGTATATTCCCTAAACAGAGCTATTTTGATAAACAAAATGAAACTGTTATCAGTATTTCGTACTTACAATATTAAGGACCAACATACGTTTTAGTATTAAAATAGTAGTTGAAATTGATAAATCGTGTCGTATCCTATAAAATTATATTACCGCAAGGAGGTCGACGTGGGCGGGCGGCAAGGACCGACGCCCGCGCACCCCGAGTGTTACGTTCAACTTTTATTGTTATTATGACACCGCATGCAAATGGTTATCTGTTCTGTCATTGAGTTTTTGTAATGTAACATAATTAGAGTTAACACGTGGGTTGTAAGCGACTTACTAAGCGTCGATAAGGAGATACTACTTCGTACTAAAGAATGCGCACTAATCTTCTAGGTTTTGTATTGCAATCAGCATTAATATGATAACTTTTTGGAAAGCCATTGACGACGCGTAAATACTTTGTCATGAAAATCTGTTCATGCTATGATTTTCTTTTGTATGAGAAATGCGATTAGGTAACCATTAGTATTTAGGTACATGAAAACTTTAGCATAATGTTTATAAGGTTTAATTGATGTTGAGTGTGACAATGCACATGTGACCTTTGTATAATGTCCACTCTACACATTGGAGACGCGAAATGCGTTGGTCAACACCTGCAAGCACATGCTGTAAGAATGTTTCTAACGATCAAACTGAGTTGACAGATGAATTCGGGGTGAGATTTCAATTGAGCATGCTCTAACGTGACGTCACCAAATTTAGAGCATGCGCAATTGAAATCTCACCGCAAATTCATCTGTGAAATCCATTGGATAGTTCGAAACGATCTTACAGCATATGCCTACTGTTCGCGAACGATAAAATGGGATAGACTACCCTGCATCGAGTTTCGTTTATGTAGGTAATACGTGTAACAAATCCCAGGATAAAAAGAATCCATATATTCCCAGTCCTTCCCTATATTTTTTTTTGCCAAATTCATAAAGTCATTTTCACGTAAGAGGTTAAACAAATAGACTCAAATCAATAAATAAACAGAGAATCAACTGAGATGCAACTGCCACTATTTTACATCGTGTTTGAAGTAGCAACAGTTATAAGCATTACTTTCCCCTCTCATATGTCGACACTTCCTGTTTAATTTATATCCATAAATAAAGAGCAGACTATTATTCCGAAGGGAGCAAATGCGGTTGAAATTGTTGATTGGCGTAACATTACACTTGTCTACAATATAATGTATAATAGTTGTACAATCGCTTCAGAAGTCTCTCAGCATTAGCAAATTTGCAACCGATTTATACATTTTTTACGTACGAAAAATCCCCACGTTATACCTCCCCGCCGGAGCCGGTGGGAGAGGTTTTGTCGGACTAGGACCGACCAAAACGCACGGCGCCTGTGGGTCATTTTTGGTTGCCGAAGGTGATGTTGACAGGCATATCCCTCGCACCCCGGCCAACCCAGGGCATATCTGTCTCGTTCTGGCCGTCCTCGGGTGTGGCGGGAACCAAAGAGTCTCCCCCAACTCGTTCCCGGAAACTCGAGCGCCGCCTGTCTCTGCCAGGGTGCCTTTAACGTTCAAGTTATCTCAGTACGCGGGCAGCTTGGTTTGCGATCAACGATTTTTACATTGATGCATAAGTTTATTTGTAATCCTCAGACAGTTTAACCTGTTGTTCAAAACTTGAAATGGGTCTACTCGGGTCCTACTCTTCTAGACCTTCTTTTTTTTCTTATAGTTAGTTCATTGTTATCATTACGGTAAGGTGATCGGAAACTAGGCATATACTAAGTTACTCAAGGCAACTGTACACACTGTGACACATCTACAGAATCAGATATCAAGTAATCAGATGCATATTACAAGTATGCGCTAAACTTCAGCACATGTTCTGTTTGAAACAGTCAGTATTTGTATGAAACAGGCTGGAACGAGGACAAATTGGCCGTGATAAAGCCAATAAGCCGTTTGACTTCATTCAGATGTGGGCAAAATTGTGCCGTGAAATTAGACCGTTACATTTGTGAGCAAAAAAGTAATGGGTACTTTGTCTTCGATATTTTGCACTTACAATTCTGATGAGGATTGTAATTGTATATCTAGGAGTTTTCGACATCAGTCATAGATTTAGAGTTAGTTTTACTATTAATAGAGACCTACTAAATGTATTTTATTGGTAAAATATCGAAATTAAATCAAAGTGGTCCACGTCAACCGTTTCTTTGTTGTTTTAACATAAAATATTGACGATGGAATCGATTCTATTTACATTCAGTATTGTTACTAAATTACCCGTGGGGTGTCGAAAAAGTCACGATTTTTTTTTACTATTAAATGCTTATGATATATCTTCTTCTTCATCCTTGCGTTAATCCCAGTCGCATCTGAAGCTTGTACCTTTTTTTTTATACAACTTAGGTGGCAGGCAAGCACACGGCCCACCTGATGGAAAGTGGTTACCATGACCTATGAACGTGTGTAACACCAGTGGCGTCACATCTGTGCTGCCGACCCTGTAAAAACAGAGATTTTATGCCGTCAGTGTAGAGGACAAAGCAGGACAAGCCTCTGGTCATCCCACTGACAGCACAAAAACTCAACAGTGAGCTCTGGCTACCCTACTCACCGCCGCGAACACAACACGAAGTTATTATAACAGCGGTATTCTGTAGGGCGGAGGTACTTCTCCAGTAGGACTGCTCAATTGGGCGGAAATACCGCCGTGTCCTACCTCCTCAAAGTACCTCGGAGTCTGAGGCCCGCTTTACAAGTTTAACTGCGGATTTGGCTCAACTTCGATATTTTCCTTGAAGTGATATGCCATACGACCTCCACAACCCAAAGGTGATATCGAAGCACTGCAGATAGACCAGTTGTTGGACTTTTTTATGACCTAAACTACCCGTAACAACAGTCATAGATGTTGGTATGGCGACCGGGACCGACGGCTTAAAGAGTTCTTCGAGGCACGATAAGATCAATACAAATACTCATATTCAAGCATACAAATATTTACATTGAACGGGGTTCGAACCCGCGCCTCCTGCGTAACGGCCGCGTTTATTACCACCACACCACAGAGGCTTATTATGTATTCCACTCTAAGTCTGTGGGTGTACCCCAAGGCACTATAACAGTACCTGCATATTTGAATTTATTCAAATCTAATATCACGAATATGGATGTTAAGTAAAAAATATATTAAAAAACAATAGCTACAGGCAAGAAGCGATCTTCAATCTACGATAAGATTTAACTATTAATTCGTGCTATGAATACCTGAGGACAAGCTCTAGATTTTTGTAATAGGTTGCTGATAGCATGTCAGATGTATTGTATAAGTTTTAATTCTATAATTTGACAGAGTTTATAAATAAATATTAGTCACGCTATGTTTTGAATAGTACCTACCTAGTAAAATGTCTAAGACTCATGATTAAAGTTTTTGATTTGAACTCTTTTTAGCACGTATGCTGTCGACGTTAATTCTCTTCTAACACAAGATTTCAAAACAGAATAGACATTAAGTATCAGCTCTTGAAATGTCACTTAGAATATTGAACACAACATTGGGGTTAGACCGGGAGTCATTTCGGTAAAAGTCAAGATAAATCAAGGAGTTGGAGAAAAGGCCCCGGGCTCAACAGTGCAGATTTTGGATACAACCGGGATTAGTCTACTCAGATGATCATAAACATAAAGAAGTACGATGTCACTGGTTGAAGCGTGATGCTTGAACGGATTATACAAGTACCTAATAAACACAAAGTGAGTTCACATTAACTATTAAAAAATAATTCGTGATATTTGGAGTACAATATCACTTTTAAAGACAAACAATAGGATACCTTACAGAATACCGCGGCCATAATAACCTCGTGTTGTGTTCCCGGCTGTGAGTAGGGTAGCCAGAGCTCACTGGAGAGTTTTTGTGCTGTCTGTGGAAAGACCAAAAGCTTGTCCTGCTTTGTCTTTTACACTGACGGTACAGAAACTCTCAACGCTTGCAAAATTGGCAGCGCGAGTGTGAGTCTCTTGGTTTTGCACGCGTCCATAGGCCACGGTAAACACTTTCCATCAGGTGGGCCATGTGCTAGGCTGCCACCTAAGTGGTATAAAAAAAACATTGTGCTCTCATTAGTAGTGACCTACACGCAACAAAAAGCGCAGGTCATGGATACTATGGTCTGCGTGTGCGATATACAAACTTTCCTAGGCATTAGTAATTAATTAGGCAGCCTTGAACCTACGCACATAAATTTCATCTCGTACTTGACCTAATTATACCTAACTAAATATAAGTAGCGTTAAAATTGTTAGCCTAAATTGTGCCAATGTTTGAGCAATAAATTATAGAAATATTCGGTCACTAAATTGACGTTACAATGCGTGTGACCTAACATTACAAATATTGTGCACCAATATTATTGCTGCTTTTATTACACCTACAGAATATAACTTTAATTAGGTTAAGGTACACTATATCTACTAAATAAATACATAAGTATATCCGGAAGTCATATCTGCTACCCCAACTTGAGCCTGTCTAGATTGTAACTTCGAATGGGTCAAATAAACTTGTGCTTATTTGGGTGGAACCCTCCAGAGTGGTTTTACTGACAATCCTGCCCCATATTTTGTCAAAATAAGACCTCCGCAAAATCTTCAGAATCAAGTTACTTAAGAGATGGTCGCAATTTCCCGGTTGACCTAATCCATTCCATTGAATACTATATTTTTTTAATTATTATTTATTATTAATAAATATAATTACAAAGTATATAATCAGTACGTTTTTAACAAGGAATCAGTATCAGTAAGTTTGGGAATTGATTTAAGTATTTAGTTATGGTCCAATGGTGATTACTCATTAGCGGGCCAAAAAGTAGACAAGTAAAGTTCCAGAAAGTCAATTCAATGATAAAAATCTATACATTATAATACCGTTTTTCCGTCTTCTAGCATATTGATATTGCAGCAAACAAAACAATAGTATAAAACAATAGTAGTAGTAATAGCCTTATAGAATACCGCGGCCATAATAACCTCGTGTTTTGTTTCCGGCGGGGAGTAGGGTAGTCAGAGAGAGCTCACTGGAGAGTTTTTGTGCCGTCTGTGGGAAGACAAAAAGCTTGTTCTACTTTGTCTTCACACTGACAGCACAGAAACTCTCTCACTACAGGGCTGGCAGCGCGAGTGTGACTCCCTTGATTTTGCACACGTCCATAAGCCGTGGTAACCACTTTCCATCAGGTGGGCCGTGTGCTTGTCTGCCACCTAAGTGGTATAAAACAATAAAGAGCTTTTGTTTACCCGATACTGCTTATAAGACACACAAAACCAATCACTCATCCTTTCTAATTGCCATAGGATTTGCACGAATATGGCTTCTGGGGATTTACGCCAAGCCAATGTAAGGCGTTAAGTTTCATATTGTCTTTGTTTACTACCGTCATTTCCGTGGAATATAGCGTTACGTTAATAAACCATATTACAGGTCAGTACTACCTCTTGGGTTTATAATGTAATATCCATAAGGAAGTTTATAGGTTAGGAATAAAGCACGCAAGCTTCACATACATTATTATTGTACTATAATCGCTTTTATATTTACAAAGATTTATTATAATCATTTATTTATTATAAATGAACATTTTATTATATTATTATACAGCCGCGTGGTTCCCGGGAGAGTAGAATTTGGACCAACCCATCTCTTCTCATGCGGTGTCATACAAGGCGACTAAGGGATAGGGCTGTTTAACATCAGACAGATATGTACAGCTCAGACTCAGCGTCAGATGCATGCTTTGAGTCAACAATAATGCCCGGAAGACGGCAATAGGCTCACCCCTATTACGTGGGACAGAATTCAATGATTGGTGAAATGTTGGTGTTAATTCATCTCTGTCTAACACTCCGGGGATAGAGGTGTGGTTAAATGTATGTATGTTACACAGTGCCAAACAGCATGGCAAATAATATGCGTTCAAGAAAGCGGATTTTATGTGTTATCAATACATAACACAGTCAATTCCTCATGACGAAGTCTGGCCTCTCATGTAGCAGCATGTAGGTAATACTGGAACCTAATTCTCCTAAAAAAAATTACTAAATTAAGTTTAACCTCCATCTCCCAAACGTCAAAAATCATTATGATGTCAATGTCAAATTTCTTGTCAAAATCTTTTTTGTCTCAATCTCAATGTCAAATTTTTTTTATTACGAGAATTAGTCTTTAGATCGTTCTCAACTTGTCAAAATAAGACCTATAATTTTGAGACATAGAATCTTAGATACACGGGTGTATGCTATGTGATTAATGTCCGGCAGTAAGTAACATGGCGGCCTTCAATGCTTAATGCGAACTATGCATATATAACTCATAATAGACGTACGGCTAGATATAGAATATTTGACATATTATCAGCCCGACGAAGTATGACGCAAGGAGGCACCTTCCATTCCCGTGGGTTATACAGCCTAGCTTATATTATACAGCCTAGCTAAGGTATAGAAAAATCCTCCGTGAACATTAAAAAACCCATGAAAAAGTGTTCTTCTGACGATAATTAATATAGTTTGGCAAAATGTGGGGTAAAACTCTGCGTATCCTTTCCAGAACGTTCGATTGTCGTATTGCGATTGCGTAAAAATCAATACGACATTCCTTCCAGTTGGTCCGGACATAATAGAGATTTAGGAGCGGAAGTCGACTCCCACTCAGTGTCTTTTGTAACTAAATAGATCTTGAGTTTCAATTCTGGTTGCTGGAAATGTTATTACAAATTAATACAAGATTGCTCAATCTTGGTCTAAAATTTCCTAGATTTTAGTACTTGTTTATAGAGGAAACTATTTGAATAATTTGTTTTATTTTTCTAGTTTCTGTAGGCTCTTGTAGTAATGTTTACGTATTATATATTCTTACAAAGATTCTTTGAGCATGTCTAACTTAACAGAGCGCATCGTTACTCATTTTTCCAACGTGCTTCTCTAACAAAATGGCCAGCTAGCGTGACTGCCCACATATTCCAAGGATTCGTGATTCAATCCGAAATATCTACGGCCTACTTTATCTTATTTTGTAGACGGACGCGTACACTCCTTTTTAGTTTTATCGTAATGGACTCATATGCTGTCAGGTTGCCAAGCGGTCCGCGGGTGATTCATGGGTCTAGCCCAACGTGAATCCAATATGCAGAGCAGACCAGGCATACAACATTGTATATATGGCAGAAATAAATGAGGGGTGGTATAGTGTCTACAAAATATATTATAATGTACATATTACAATATGACGCCAATAAGCCGTCATATTGTATTATATATATTTATATTTCACAACGTTCCACACAACGCTATCTACACCCATGGTAAGTATGGCTTAACTAGCTTGTGTTATGGGATCTAGAATGCGGATAAACATAATTAAGATACTTTTTTTTGTAATACATACATATTATACATAGAAACACCCAGACCAATGCAAACATACATATTCATGCATACAAATATTTGCACTGAGCGGGAATCGAACCCGCGCCCCCTGCATAGCAGTCGAATGCTCTACCGCTACGCCATGGAGGTCGTCAATATTTACTTATAATGTATGATTTATGTCAAATAGTTGTGTGTATTAGAGTAGAAAGTATGCATAAAGCATTACAAACTATACTCAGTATCAAACCAGTAATTCTATGTCTTAATTTATACCATATCAAACGAAAAAACTGAATGACGTCACTCTTTGTAATTTTCATTTATAACGTTTCTTAATACTTACAATTTTAATGGACAAATAAAATTAAAAGTAGCTAATTAAACCTATCAGACGCTGCCTCAAGTAGTAGAATGTCTATATTTTTTATTGGTTTGTATTGAATACGCCTAATTCTAAATGTGGTTCTGAAAAAAACCTATTCAACTGTGAATACCTCTGGTCGTCAACATTCCGTCAAGACGCAACAAACCCACGATGGTAGTTATATCCGCTATATTCTTAGCTCGACAGTTAACTAGGTCAAAAGTAGACCGCGACGAAATACACAACAGAAACACTAGAAAAGCTTCCAGTCAGACTGAAAGTTAGAAGCATTATTCTTGAAGTCACGAAATAAAATGTACGCGAAACTATACCTTTCGCTTCTACCGGTAGATTTCAGGTATTTGAACTTTTTAAATTCTCTTTTATGATGAAAGGTTATTGTTCGCTGTAGTTTAGTGTGAAATTGAGATGCATTGCCTCATATTATATTTAGATTGGATTTTGTACTGTAGTTGCAGATATAATAGTGTTATTATTAATTGCTTTTATTGCTATTATTGATTAAAGTGACAGTGAGCTGGCCGCATCTGTCGGGATCGATTATCTTGGAGCAAACGAGTCCTAGAGTGGAGGTAGCGAGAAGGCAAACAAAAGGTGGGAAGCCCGCCTCGTAGTCAGATGGACTGACGACCTGAAAAAGGTTGGGACAGACTGGATGCGGAAAGCGGAGTATCGGGAGCAATGGTGTACATTCATAGCGGCCATGTCCAGCAGTGGACTGCAATAGGCTAATTGATGATTAATAGTCGACTTACCTGTCCATACGCGAGCACCGTAGCGTTGTATCCATCAAGAGCTGATTCCACCAGCTTCCTGACGCTGGTGTCGTAAACGTGCTGCTGGCATGACGACGGTTCAAATGCAAAGTCGAAGGTGAAAGCACGTTCTGACCCCAGGGTCACTCCGCCTTCGCCAGCTGCACCATTTGCCCGTGCGCAGATTCCGCATCCTTCAAGGACTTCTGCCGGAGTCTGCGGCCGGATTCTGCAACAACAGATAATAAAAATAAATATGGCAAACATAAAAAAATAGACTTGATAAACATTTAACAAACTAAAAAAAGTAAGTGCAGTGATAGACACACATCAGCTTAAGCTGCTTGTGTATTGATAAATAATAATAGTAATAATATTGATAACTATAGGGGACGTACTTAGCATTTATGGCATTTTACAAGATGCAGGTTTCAAAAACTCTGACACAAGAGTTTTATCAGATTAGTTAAAATTCTGTAGTCAGAAAATGTGTGCAAACAGCGTTCTTTTTACGACGGTGAACCTGCAACACTAGGATGTCGCTTACGAATTTGTCGACCTAGTAAACTTATATCTAACTGTAGCACTAGAAGTATCTTGAAACAACCCTTTGACAGGGAAGTTATGTCATAATTTTAGACACTTGCCAGGAATTTCCTTTCGAACTATTTTATACTAACCTATATAGTTTTAAAGTGTCAGAGTGATGATGATGGCAGGGGCGATGGTGAGTGGTGCCGTCAATAGTAGCCGTGGGTATCATCTCACACAATCCACCAAGCACGTAATTATGTACGTAAGCTGAACATATTAAAGACCACAGTTATCGCTAAAAGGCTCTACTCGCAGTAATTGTTTTCATATTGCGTTTGCACTTTACCTGCATGACAGTGACGTTTATTGACGTTCGGTGGCGTATGCTAGACATGTTAATGTTAGGTTTTGCAGCGTGGGTGCTAACAATGTTTTTATTTGTTGTATTAACAAGGTAGTGCTCATAGAGTTTGTATAGTCTATTTGTAATGTTTTGCACCATGAGACGTCCAAAGACATTCAATTTAATTTCATAATTTATTTTTGTATTGCTATTAATTTAAATTTGTTTTCATGACATTTGTGTACTGTATTTTATGTGTATTGTATTATAATAATAATAGATGAAATATGAACTTCAATATGTAATGAGTCTCTGATACTAGAAATAAATGAACTTTGAACTTTGAACATAGAAATTGTTTTTTTTTTATGTATAAAACTCAGCAAAAATTTATGTGATATAAGCATACATTAAGACGATCACTCTACATTTGCTCAAATACCTAATTCAATGAATCAGTGATGTATTTGTTAATTCACTGTTATGGTTTATGACCCTACTATCCATACTCATGAGCTGTAATAGCTGCATTTAAAAAAGGGAATAATCCTCAATGGTTCACTAGGTCATCATCATCATTGTGTGAGCCTCTACCCAATTCAGTTGGGGTCGGCTTTCTATTTTAATTAAGATGCGGCTGAACTTCGATATTTTCAGTGAAGTGATTGCCACCTGACCTCCACAACCAATTGGCGTTATCGAAGTTCTGTAGTTAGACTAGTCCGACTTTTGAGGGCTCCAAATACCCGTAATGACTGCCATAGATGTTCGTATTGCAACCGGGACCGACGGCTTACCATGCTTCCTTCTTTTTCTTCGAATAAATGGCTAGATCTCGCATATAATGGTCTGGTAATAAAATTTTATTAACCCAAAACTTGGTCACAGCAAGAGCGCTCTCCATTGCTCTACATAGGTCGTCGGTAGAGCAAGTGAAGGGGCACATCGAGCAGGAAAGCAAATGCGACATCAACTGGGGTTGAGCCCCGCAATTGCAGGACTCTTGCGGTCGATAAAGCCCCTTTTTGCCAGGTTTTCTATGCAGCGGACAGATCCATTCAAATACTTATATTCATGTACATAAATATCGATCGAACCCGCGCCTCCTGTGTGGCCGCGTTCACTTCACTACAACCACGCCATGGAAACTGTCCACTAGGTATTCTGTCAATAATGTTTCTTTATTCAAAGAGTTCTTTTATTCAAATGCAAAGAGCAACAATCGGTATAAAAAGAGAACTTGCACACGTGTTGACACCGCTCAGACAAGTTGCGAGGCTACAATCCAGACTCGCGGTTAAACTTAAACATGCTCGCAGACGCAGTGGCGTCGTAGTGGCGTCTCAATGTGTAAACAACACATTCACTCGCCGATGAATGGATCTCTGATTGCGAAACACAACACATGGACGTAACCACCTGGTCGTTATATCATTAAAGGAATTAATTCATTGGCATCGCGGTGCTAAGAACATCAGTTTTTTTTTAATTACTTAGATACTAGTTCACAAACAATACAAAGTTCTTATTGTAATCAGATGAAAGGAGTTATAGGTATCGGTTTAAATAAATTGTTTAAATATCTGTGTGTGTAGCCTAGCCGCGGTAGCCTAGTGGTATGGGTAATGAACTGCTGAAACGAGGTCTCGGGTTCGATTCCAGGTTTTACCATGCACACACCGATGACATTTCGATGCTTTTCGAAGTTATGTGTGTATTTATCTCAGGTTGATAAGTGACCGGTTAATGGCAATAGGCTCGCCACCTATTACATTGGGACCTAAACATAAACTGGCGAAATGTGGGTGCTAGCACCTCTGCCTACCCCTTCGGGGCTATAGGCGTGGGTTTATGTTATGTTATGTCTGTGTGTGTGTCTGTGTGATAAACACGTACCTACGGTTATTTTAACACACGTAGATTGATCGGCGCAGTTTACACGGTACAATACGATCTAACAATTTCTCGTAGCGTGTGTGTGTTAACCATTACTAGTAACGTCATAATCGCAACGTAAGAGATTACTAGTAACGTCGGTTACTTGGTTTTCACTACTGATTACCATAGTCCTTGCTTTCTAATTATTTTTTTTATATTTGTACTGTGCTGTGACACTCGAAATATAATAATCGTCAAACAAACAGCTACAATCTAACATCGCACCGATCGATATAAGCAGAGAATTCATTCTCACACATTGCGACCTCAAACAGTGCACACTGTGCGGTATGAAAAAAGCACTCGCTAAAGCTGTGGAAGGAACTCCCTGCTGCGGTTTTCCCAAGCTTCCTACAATATGCGGTTCTTCAAGAGGGGCATTACAAGGTTTTTTCAGGGTCGGCATAGGCTGCAGTGGCCACTTCCCATCAGGTGGGCTGTGTGCTTGTCTGCCACCAAAGTGGTATAAAAATCACAAGGTAAGTAAGTGGTTACTAGTGTCTATAAACAAACATACTTAAGATTATCGATGTTAATCACCTCTAACCTTTTTCATTGCCTGGCTAGTGACAAAGGTCGAATATTAATAAAATAGGATGAAGATTTTTTATGTAAGGTACCTTCTTCCACATTATTTCTGTGTAGTCGTAACCGACTTTTGCTGCTGATCATACAAATGAGCCCATCTTCAAGTGGTCTCACTTAACATAGCAGTCACGTAGTACTTATTACCTTACATCGACAGCATACACGTGAATGTGTCAGATATAGCTACACGTTCAGAAATGCAAATATTACGGTGTACATAATGTTAATAGTTTATTTGTACACCAGATATTTGAATACATCACCTGTGCAAATGAAGTAACAAGAAATCGTGAAGGATTTATTTAAAATTGCATGACATGGTGTTCATATTAACCTTGTCTAGTGACATTTGTGGCCTTGGGATTACATGATTACCACTCCAATTCGGTACATTCCTATACTCGTAATTCAAACAAATTGTTAACTGACCTTATTGAATAAAGAATAGTAAAATATCGGCAAATATTACATATTTTCTTATTTAATCGTCTTTTTAAATCATGCATCCAACCACTAATAGTTAATTTATTTGGCATAATAAGTGTGACGTCATACCTACCTGTGTAACTCATATTCATATCCATATTCATTTATTCATTCACAGAATGCAGGTACAACAAGTGTGGTCTTATAATTAAAATAATGCAAGTTTCTTGTGTTGACGTTTATTACGATTGTAATTTGACTTAAGGGTCATGTACCCAATTACTGCGACAGTAATAATCCAGTCAAAATAGACGAAATAAAACGGCAAGCTTGCATAAATTCGCATAGAGCTGAAAATTGGTGGGGAGCTTAATTACACAATGTAAAAATAAATATTATTAAAGGTCCCCATCGATTAGACTTATGCATTTTTTATTCAAGATCAAAGGTCAGGAGTCTCATATTTCTCTCGTAAACAGAAAGTGTTATCGAAAAGTAGGTTAGACGAGACGTTAGTGAGCTTTTCAAATCTATATTTTGTTTGCATTATTGTAGTAATGTTATGATCAATGATCTTTTTATGGAATAAAGTTTTGGTTTAAATTTTAAAAGTTATATAATTGTTAGATAATTTTCAGTATAAGTCATCACAATCACAGAGTTAGTCTCGGTTCTCGGTTGTATGGTGGTATCCAGCTTGCATTTAGGAGCCCAGAGTTCAATTCACTCTCCTACTCTTTCGGTTTTACTTATCTTGGCTCAGATATTCTTTTAGTAATTCCCATCGTATACCTTTAGTCAACAAAGTTTATGTCAAGATTATTTATAGTGACAAAGAAGATCAATTAAAAATGTTGTTCATAAAATAGTAATTAAATCTGCATAAGTAGGTGCGTACTGCCAAGGCTAGCCAGGGTAGTCGTTGAGATACAAACAAGATCTCACAAAGGTCTAACGGTACATTACAGTCAAGGTCAGTAGAGTTTGTGCAACGCCCAGCTGATCGACGCGAGATAAAATTACGTCGTTCTCGGGTAAACAGGTGCATGGTATCTTTATCATTGAGTAAACTAGTGCCCCGTACGTAAGTATGGGGCTAAATTCAGGAATTAATAAGAGCATAGACGTAACGTGTGAATGTAGATCTATCTATCTATCCATCTGATAGATAGATAGATAATTCTTTATTGTACACCAACAGATTTACAGTAGGACAAGTAGGTAGCATGTATACAGTTCAATGTACAATGGGCGGCCTTATCGCTGAAGCGATTTCTTCCAGGCAACCTTGGTATGATATGAGTACAGATGCTTTCAAGGCCCTCTTTAGTTTTGCATTCTTTATAGGCTCCAGAAACGGTCAGATTAACTAAGAACCCTCAGTATTCTTCATTCTTTATGTGAACACAATTTGTGGAGCCGCTCGTGTCTCTTTTTTCAAACGATTCAGTTCGTGGTCAAAGAGACTTCGAATCTACAGTGTCGTGCTACGGGGACAGGACGTTAGGAAGACATTCCGCGGTCAAGAACCCAAGTAAAACACGCACTGCATTTAAACATAGTATGCAAGTTAATTTACGTTCACCTCCGTATGTTCTAACGGCATAATAGACCGTGCACCTAGACCTCCACAGTTTAATGAAGAACGGAAGCTTCAATTACTGGTTCAAAAGGGAACATTACCGACCAACGACGACCGTCGACGAACTCAAGCCGCATTATGCACAATGCGGAATTATTATAAAAAAATACATGTAAAATATTCAACTTCTGAATATGATTCACGGTTTTGATGTATGCCGCTCGTTTGACGTGGATTGAAATTAGCTGCAATTAGGATATTTGTCATACACTTTTTTCTCGTTCTTGGTAGCACATGCTTCCTGTTTGTATATTTGGGTCGCGTATGACGAATGCAATTAACCTGAAATACAAAGACTCCGACTTTATCTTCAGAAATACCGACACTTGACATTGCATTTTGTGGTTAAATGTTCCATTGTTTAGTTGTGTCTGTAAAGGAACGAGATGAAAGTTAGTTAAACCATGTTTTATGAATGGAATCGATCAGGAAATTACCGTCTAACTTTGATATCAACTTTATGTTCAGACTGGAAAATAGTTATAGTATATATAGTTATAGTTATATATATTTTCTTTTCCCTTTTTCGAATATTAGTAGTTCATACAACCATCCAATCATGAGAGGTTGGGCTTCTCTGGTCGAATTGGGCATTAGCGCGCTGCGCGCTTAAAACGAGCTCCTTGAACATAATCGAAGTAAGGTCTCAGGGACGACTCGTCTGAGGTCGCAGCGTATATACATACATATCGAGAAAATATTTAAGGTTCCACCATAGATATATAAGTAATCTTGTGAGCAACAGGCCAGTGACTCTTCTAATGATACGTACGTTTATAGGCCAAGATAACCGTTTACCCTTAATTGGGTCGTGAACAGATCTTCGTGAAGATGTATGAAGGTTGATACTAGTTAAATCTCAGAACGCTAGGTGGAAGGTATCCAGCACGAAGAAGACACAGGAGAAATATTTGTAAAGTCAGTTACAGTATGTTGCATTTCAACGGTCAGTGAGACTACTAGAAGTCTTTCTTTTCTTGTCTCGCCTTACCTCATTCAACTACAAAAAGCAATGCAGGATTCGTGTGAATTCAAACACTTAAAGCAACAGGTGAATAATAGCATATAGCTGCGGTATTTTTCCTTGAAGTAATTTCTAGCACTCGGCCAGTTCATGCCCATATTTAAATTTAGCTGCTGGGAGGCTATTGTACTGGATGATTATACAATGGACGGCACGCGAGCGTCCGTGTGGAAACAATGCACACGCTATGCACCAGGCTTCAAGAACCAAGAACTAAGCGCATTATCAACGCTTGTTTTGGCATTGCATGGTCTTAATGACCAGGTACAGCGACTGTTAGTTAAGTATAAGCTTTGTTGCTTCGTAGATTCAATCGCAGTTGTTTCCTTGAGGAAGTGTTTGGCAAAAAAGTTCTTGGTTTTTAAGTCATAAGTGCACCCTAAGAAAGAGAAATCGCGTATTTACAAACACGTATTGCTCTTAAAATGCCGAAATAGACAAACTGAGGACCCGAACGACATCTTCAAAAGGTGCCTCGTCACCGAAGCTTACCCATCTTCTTCTCAGGTTATCACCAATTGAGTATTTGACATAATTCGGAAATATAACTTAAAAGTTGTAGAAATTTATTCAATACCTGTTGCAATTTATCGTTTTCCCTTAAAATCTTATTAATTAGAAAAAAGCACATTATTACTTTGTTAGCTTAAAATGTGCGCGAAAAACGGTCGGTCACGTGACATTCTGGGCGTCACGTTATTTAATCATATCTACGAAGAGATCAACTAAATTCAAGTTTCAGTTACGCTAAGTAAAATTCATATAGTTACGTCACGCAAACCGTTAACAGATTTTCTGCGTGTTGCCTCATGTGAAATACAGAAAAAAAATCTCAATAGTATTTTGTAAAGATAAAATATTTAAAATTCTTCTTTTTATGAAATACATTTCGTATACTTGGTTATTATTCACGTATAGCCTATACATCCAAAA
Source organism: Eilema griseolum (assembly GCA_963662185.1). NCBI lineage: Eukaryota > Metazoa > Arthropoda > Insecta > Lepidoptera > Erebidae > Eilema > Eilema griseolum. The sequence goes on from OY759230.1 coordinate 7,623,128, forward strand.
CATTTCTAATTTTTTTATAATAATTCTCAAATACCCAATTGGTTGTCTACTATCTTTAGAGTATCAGTGCACAACATTGATTCTTCGTAATACGTGCCGTCGATTGTATTCTATTTACAACATAATATACTTAAACTTGTCGGTTGTTACTTGAAAACGTTGAGAATAAATCGCGAAAAGAAAAAAAACAAAAGAAAGAAATCAAAATCTATGTCAATACATTACAATATTTAAGATGAAGTGCTTTGTTTAAATACTATACGGCCAGCCTTTCTATTCAGTACAATCGTCAACGGACTATAAAATGTTACTGCTGTAAGATTTGCAACACCAATCTCTCCAGTTTAGGTGCGTATTCGAAGAGCACATCGAAATCGGTTCATACATTTTAATACCATTGTTCCTATGACGACTATGATTGCAGTTGCAATAAATTCAGTTATTGATTCTCAAGTGTCCTTAATAGGTTTGACGGTTAACATGTGAGAATTTAATCAAAGTCTACGTGCAATACTGGCAATACTAGGTCAGCATGGCCATGTAGTAATCGCTACACTACAAACATTGTTGTGCAAAAACTGTTTTGTTTGGTAAATAAAAACAAAGATATAACAACATCCAAGGTTTCAAGTAAACGAACTCGTGGGAAATGGTGTATCAATTTACTTCATTTCCCGTTTATAGAATAACCGCGCAAGTCATTATGAAAATTCGCGTGCTCAAGCGACAAATTGTTACACAAAATAACGATAAAACCGACAATACATATCTATTATAGTTTACGTACGTATTATGTGAAATGATATCCGATTTGTGGTTGTACTTTAATAACACGTAGACATTTCTTCATGCATTGTGGTGTAACACAAAGCACAATAGGCCCCACATAGCCGTATGTAGGAAACGAACGTATTCTTAGTACTGAGTGATTGAAGTTCCAGGCACCACACCTGGTAATTCACAGGAATTACATTCAAAATGAAGTGGAACTTTGGTTAGTAAATAACACGTGGATGGAAGCCACTTGAAGTTTTCCTTGATCTAAGTCTAAGTCTGAACGCATTTAGATAATCAAATCTACTTGCAGTGTTATTTTATGTACGGATGTATAATTTTAGCAATACATTAAAAGGACTAGCTTGTACCTTCATGTGGTTCCACTCTATTATTAGTCAGTTAAGCAAGAGATATAAGGGTACATTATGCTACTTTTAATATCGGCGACAGGTAAAGCCGTTGTTGGAAACTATGTCACAATCGCAAACTACTACAAGAGCGACCATTGTACTAACTTTCATGTATTATCTTTCGTTTGTATCTCATATTTGACGTAAAATAAAGAGTATCTATCTATCTAATTAATTTATTAATTGAAATGTTCTCGCATCAAACTCAGTCTTCAACTTTCTAGTGGTCTACAAGAGAAGTCTGCAGTATCATAGACAAGGCACAATAGTCTAGGCTTCGTTGCGGTTAACAATAGGTAGACTTGGGTATTGTTGATGGAGAGCGTGATTTGAGAGGTGTTTCATTAACAGCTCAGACAATCGGACAACTGATGTATAACTGAGAAATCTAAATGTTTGATTAGTGTGAAATGGAACGTGTACAAGTGAAAGGCAGTAACTACTGAGAATAGAGAGGATTGTTAACGTTATAGGAATATAGCGTGAGGGGTATGACCGCCATTTGAGACATGGACCATGGAGATTGAGGATCAGAAATAGAACAGAGATTGTAATGATGCCTATAATGTATTCGTCAAAAATGGGACTGATTTCGGAACGTGATTATTCAAGAACAGAATGGAAGTCAAGGTCAACCATTGTCTAACTTAGTGCATACAGTATTTTTTTTGCTAATGATTGGTTATTTTAACGCAGTTTAATGTTTCCACAATCAATTCCATGAGTACGTTAGTAAAAGCTAAAATTAAACAAATTATGTAAAGGAGGAGTAGGACCCCGGGTTTCAAAGAACCGAAATTGGCTCTCGAAAGAAGGAGAAAGAAGATAAGTGAAATTAATATTGCACCAACTCTTCACACTAAAAATATCAAGTTGTAACCACGGGTGCTGCAACGAAATGTTGGCAGAAATAGTAAGTTCCATAATTTGATCGCGAAAAATCCCGAACAGTTGTATAATTATAAATATTACCTTTATTATAATATAATCAGTTTGTTCAGCAGTAAAAACGTTTTGATAGTTACACATATTTGTAAATATAATGCATAAGGCAAAGTAGAACAGTCGTGGGTCGAACGGAGCCCAAATATTTTGCGATGTTCGCCCACTGGCTCATTGACACTTGTTGTGGTTGTGGGTAGATAGAAAAGGTAACCTTTCGATATGCATAGACTTACGGCGATGGTCAACAAGGTTCTTGGGAGGAGAGAGGTTGAATTGGTGATTCACAATGATCATTATTATTATGTACAGTCGGCAAGGAGATACGGTTGCACCTTTACAATTTTTTTATACCATTTCCGTGGCATACAAGCACACGGGCCACCTGATGGAAAGTGGTTACCGTGGCCTTTGGACGTGTGTAACAGCAGAGGAGTCACACAGCGGCGGAGGTACTTCTCCAGTCGGATTCGCATTGAAGCAGTCTAAGGGAGTCTAGAATATTACCAAGAAAAATGCTTCTTGACATGTCTTGTCAAGAAGCACTTGCTATCTAATATAGGGTAGCAAATGGGGCCCCAAAAAATGGTCTCAAATCACTATGATTTGTTTTGATTTATTTAATTCATGAACAATAGACATTGTGTTTGAAAAATTTTAACCCCCTCCCCCCCCCCCACCCTATTCTTCTAGTTTTAAGTGAGATTTTAAGTGTCATCATCGTATCTACCTCTTCTTAATATAATATCGTTGGTGATTTATGTAGAATTCAACTGGTGCGATTATGACAGGACATGATTAGGTAGGACACGGCGGTATTTCCGCCCGATTGAGCAGTCCGACTGGGGAAGTACCTCCGCCCTACAGAATACCGCGGTTATAATAACTTCGTGTTGTGTTCCCAGCGGTGAGTAGGGTAGCCAGAGCTCACTGGAGAATTTGTGCTGTCAGTGGGAAGACTAAAGGCTTGTCCTGCTTTGTCTTCTACTGACGGCACAGAAACTCTGTACTTATAGGGTTGGCAGCGCGACTGTGACTCCTCTGGTGTTACAGACGTCCATAGGCCATGGTAACTACTTTCCATCAGGTGGGCCGTGTGCTTGTCTGCCAACTAAGTGGTATAAAAAAAAAATGACGTAAAGAGTTTCCCACGCAAATGCAGCAGGGCGATAATTATTGCGTGTAGTAAATGCTAACTTTATATCGAGTAATAAATTAACATGTATTTTTATTTGGATGTTAATTATAAAACGTTAATTTATTACATATAAGCTAATCATGTGTGTTGTTAAATAAATTTTCAACGATGAATTCAACTTCACTGTCCTATCGATTTGAAACTTCGAAGGTAAGTGACATACTACCCGTTTACTTGTAAGTTTGGACCTGATGTCTATGTAACGTCATCGACGTCAGGCCCAAATTAAAGTGACGAGCTGTAGTGTAATAACAATAATTGATACATATTATTACTAGTGACTAGTGGTATGGGCAATGGACTGCTGAGACGACGTCTCGGGTTCGATCCCAGGTTTTACCATGGTACACACCAATGACTTTTCGATGCTTTTCGAAGTTATGCTTGTATTTATCGCAGGTTTATAAGTGCCCGGTTATTGGCAAAATGTGGGTGCTAGCACCTCTGCCTACCCCTTCGGGGATATAGGCGTGAGTTTATGTATGAAATGTTAATGTTACTAAAGTGATAATAACACATTATTTTGATATCATTTAGTTGAGCTATTCTGATGTCGATGCTAGTAAATATATGGTACCCCAAGATTTTTACTATTTATCGCTTATTTGCTCTGTTTTAAACAGTCTCATACGTGATATTACATGTGTTTTTTATTGTTTCACTTTTACTTCTAATGCAGCAGAAAAGTAGATTGTACACCTGATAGCAAGTGGTTCTTGTCTTCTATTATGAATGCGAAATGCTGAGAAATCTAACTGAGTGGAAACACCCGATCGAGCCCGTTTATACGTACTGGAAAAAAAATTACTCTACCTCTAGATCTAAGAGATTTATACAAAGTTAAAAAGTAAGTCCTATTTTTAAACTAAATAGATCTTATAATACACTTCCATACGGAAGTGTATTATAAGATCTATTTAGTTGTACATTCTTAAAAGCCATAAACAGGTTATGTAACTGACATTACGGTACTGTACGCGGGTGATCCAATTCTGCAATTAAATTTACACCTACCAAATGCATTTCCAAGCAGCAACCTCTAACAATGGCTTCGTACAAAAATAATTCGCACAAATATAGGTCATAACGGCTTGTAATAAGGACCGCGTCATTTTAACGGTTAGGTACTCAAATTACAGCACGAGCTGAATGCATAATTATAACAACGTTTGACGGTACATAAATTGGGCGAGTGCGAAATCGATGGCGCCGAATGTTCTATATAGCATTGTGGGTGTTAGCATAACTGCAGTAAGAAGCATGCAGGGTTAAAATCAATAAATGTATTATATATTTATTATGGTAACATGGTGTATAGTAACTGAAAGGTATAACCACAGGTTTAGGCTAGGTTAGATATCACATTCCATCCGCACCAATCAAACTGGTAGGTATAGGAGTCCCACGATTTTCCGACCTCCTACGAGAAGCGGTATCTAGTGCATTCTAAATCTATGGACTATTTACTTAGATTAACACGTTTATGACGTGTTAATCTAAGTAAACAGGAAATGGGAAAAGTAATAAACCATGGTTATTGCTTAATAATTTAAAGAATTAATTGCTTAAGCTAGGTATATCTCAGTGAAAGAATGACAGGTGCAACCTGCTAATAAACAGCAATCAAACAACACTTCTCGCATAGTGTTAAATTAAATCAGAAAATGAATATTACAATGAATTGAATTGATTAATTGAATCTAAAATGACGTTTTATCACGCTATTACAATAATTCAGACAAAATAAAAATTTGAGTTTGCATAAATTAGCATAGAGCTTGATATTAGTGGGTTCTTAAATACATCATAATAAAAGGAATATCAAAAGTCCTCATCTATTGAACTTGACAATACAATATATTTGACCTTTAACCTTGAATAAAAAAAAAATGCTGAAGTTCAATCGATGGGGACTTTAGTATTTCTTTAATTATTTGTGACGCCCACCAATTTTCATCTCCATGCAAATTTATACAAGCTTACAATTTTATTTTGTTTATTTTAACTGGACTATAAAACAAATATTCGGGAGATTTGAAAACGGGTGTTACGCGATTAACTTTGTTTGTTTGTTCAGCTTAGATTCGACCTTTTTCACCTCGAGGGACAGGGCTAGAGGGGACTACTGGGAATAATCCAAACCGTCAAGATTTCCGTCACTATATTCTAGGTAGGTAGTCACTACTCCTGGATTCAACAGGAGTTAACTTCAAAGAAAATAAATTATACAAAATTACAAACCGACTTCAAGTAGCAGCACTCAAATGTGTCACTGAGTCAACGATACACACTTAAACAAACTGTGACTATCAAAGTAAATATTATGTTTAGATTGCGTTATGCCTATATAATTATATTAATTTCACTGGCCCGCATAACAAACTAGGTGTGGAGATAAGTGTAATATAAACACAAGGCTTCCGCGTTGGCAGGTTTTCACTTAGAAGTGTTGCAACTTGGAGCGCTTAAGTCCACACAATCAACCAGTAAAGAAGTAAATTTAATTAGAAATATACTGAAGTCTGGTATAGGTTAACTTATGAAATGTACAGTGCGCTAGTGATTACTTTGCCAAGCGAAAGTGACAAGGTTTAGGCAATATAATAATATGTTCATTTGTAATTTGCACTCGAATCAAAGTGCCAAAAATGTATGATATTTTTAGAGAGCATTGTTCCAGTTACACATATGGAGACCACACTTGTACTTTTCTATACTATTTTTCATTTGTTATTAGACCTAACTGGTTTCGCCTAGCGGCATCTCCAAAGGTTTCTCTCATCTTTGAGGTGTAATAAACCTTTGACAACAAATTCCACCAAGCGCCATCAATTACCAGCATAAATAGTCATTTTTCCAGTTGTTCATAATTAAATTTCTATAACTATTAACTCTACAGCTTACTTTAAGAAATTGCTTCTGTTAATTTGTGTACTAATGATCGTGAAGCAAATAATAAGTAATAATAACCTTACATAAAGTAATTTCAATCAAAAAAGTACCTAGTTTAAATCGAAGTCGTTGTCTGATATGACAATATAACCGAGTGAGCCTTATATTAAAATAGGTATATTATAAATTACTCCAATCAATAGTTGAAGAGATAGCTGACGCCGCTGACGTCTATATTTTCACTCAAAAACGGCATTAATCACCCCTCGATAAGGGTCAGCTTCCGGTATACGGCGAATCGAATAAGTAGTTGCTATGGGGTAGGGTGTAGGGTAGTCGATGAAATAAAGACAAAAGCATTTTATTTATCTTTGAAATATGGTTTCCTCGATAGATTTATAGCCGATATTTTTTTAACAACCACCTTCCGGTCTTGGGAATTGTCTCTGTATCGTGCGGTTACTTCACTTCAAAAACTTATACTCTGTAGAACTAACGATTATAGTACGATTTGTCCAAATTATAATAATTATTGCAGCCACAGATAACTGCTGATTAACTTGAGCATTTACTTGTAATGAGAAAAGAATCTCAGAAGTTCGGAAGAATCCGAACCGAAAATCGAACGAGAGCGTTTTAGCGAGCATCCTATCGAGCGTTCCAGCAAATATACTCGCGAAAGCACAGTAAACTTGCATCGATTAAAGCGTTCATTACAAATATCATTAAAATGTTCGTACTAATATTGGACTCTATGCTTGGTTCGGTTCGTTGTTCAGTTCGACAAATAAAGATTGATTTAGACCTAACGAGCGAATGCTCATTCTATCTCATATCCATCAAATTCTTTTACTGTAAACAGTGACAGAACATTCGATAGCCTCCGTGGCGTGTCGGTAGTGAACACGACCGCTACGCAGGAAGCGCGGGTTCGACCTCGCTCAGTGCAAATATTTGTATGTATAAATATAGGTATTTGCATTGGTCTGGTCGTGCCTCGGAGAGCACGTTAAGCCGTTGGTCCTGGTTGCCATACCAACATCTATAATAGCAATCGTTATGAGTAGTTGAAGCCCTAAAAATTCTTTGCAATGCTTTGATATAGTCTTTGGTTTGTGCAGGTCATATGGCAGTCGCTTCACGGAATATATCAAAGTTTTGTGAAATCCGCAGTTAGACTAGTATAGCGGACTCCACACTCCGAAGTGAAAGCGTTGTTTTTTAGGGTTCCGTACCTCAAAAGGAAAAAAACGGAACCCTTATAGGATCACTTCGTTGTCCGTCTGTCTATCAGTCCGTCTGTCTGTCTGTCTGTCAAGACCTTTTTCGCAGGAATACGTGGATGTATCAAGTTGAAATTCATACCACATACTCAGGTCTGCAACGTCTTGAAACTGTGCAAAAATCAAACTTCTACGTCAACGCGTTCAAAATATATTATGGTTTATGTAGCTTAAGTTACGGAACTCTCGTTGCGCAAGTCTGAATCACACTTAACCGTCATTTTCTTTTGAAAAAAAAAAAGGTTTATTTTGCACTAAGTTAATAAGAAATAATGCTCTTGTTCTAGCTCTAGTTCTATGGTTTAAAAACGGCGAATGCTCGATGTTCTGTAACAAGTGAATGCTCAGGTCTATCAGCACCTTTTAAGAAGTAAAGGTGTGCATGCATTGGCTTTAAGCTTCACATTACAATTTATTGCTTCGATGACCATTAAATGGTGAGGCTTTAACGAAACAAGCCCATGGCCTGCCATAAAATGGCAATAAACAATGAATAGATGAATTGTCATATGGGTAATATACAATACAGTTATTTTTTAGTATCTAGTATTTAAGGGCTGGTGTCCACATGATGTCTTTAACTTTGATAGAGCCCTAGTGGCGAAGGTTGAACAATTTGAAAAGGGAAGATGGCGAGAAAAGAAATTCAGCTAATAATTTGTCATGCACCGCATTAGAACGCCACAGGAATCGGGTTATAAAGGCCCCTCGCTACTGGAGAGCCCCATGAAGTTTAAGCAACTGTGGTAGAGATAGTTCAGCCCAGAGTCTCTAAATATGAACGCCATATTTCGTGCAGTATGTGGATCTGGTATGGTATCTGTTTTTTGTAGGCAAATCTGATATGTAAGGAGATTCTATGTATGGATTTATTACCTACTTAGGTGCCCTCGAAAATGCATATTAAATTAAATTTAAACAAATAATGCGAATATATAGATCAACGTTCGTGAAATACCGCATTACGAAATGGATACGACTGTCTTAATTACCTAAATAAAATTTTATGTCCGGTCTGTTCGTTTAAATTTATTTTGCTAAAACCCCAACTAAAAACAAACAAAATATGAGTTCACCACTGTCAGTTTATTGACCTAAAGACACCGAGATACGACTGTTGCTAAAGCACTGATAAATGTTAGTATATTTCCTGATTCCCACCTTAATGTGTTATAATGTACTGAGAGTTGAGTTTGACTCTCGACACAGATGAGATGAGATCACTGTGCAGTTATATCTGGGTCGATTGAAAAATGGAGAAAGACTCGTGAAAGAGAATATAGAGATGGAAAAAACCTCTTTCAACCTATTTTGAGAGGGTTTGAGTCCGTGGAATGAATGCGTACCATTTAAATAAAAAAGTAAATATATGAGAGGTGAGGTGTCGCGTAAAACGACATGCTAGAAGCACCAAAAACCAATTGTCTTGTAGCGACTGATATCGTAGGAGTGAGTTCGTGAAGTGAGTAAGGACAGAAACGAATAGAGTAAGGTTATGTCCGCCTATACTAGAGTGACAATGGTTAGTAATATACAAAGTGTTATGACTCATACCATATTACATATTAACTTAAAGCAATAGATTAGCAATGGTCGGATGAAAGTATTGTGTTAGGTATGTGACTTCCCTGTTACCTTTATCTTACATACATACATACATATAATCACGCCTTTATCCCTGGAGGGTTAAGCAGAGATGAATTAACACCCACATTTCACCAATCATTGTATTCGGTCTCACGTAATAGGGGGAGAGCCTATTGCCGTTTGCCGGGTATTATTGTTGACTCGAGCCATGCGTCTGAGGCGGATTCTGAGCTTTATATATATGTCTGATGTTGAACTGCCCTATCCCTTAGTCGCTTTGTACGATACCGCATGGGAAGAGATGGGGTGGTCCCTTGGTGGCTTAATTATTAGATTTTCAAGTTTATTAATTACCTATTGTTTATTTTAACACGAAACCTGACAGGTTTCGCCTCACGGTATTCTTAAAGGTCAGGTGAAAAATAAAATACAGTAGAAAAGTATAAAGTGTCTTTTTCAATATATTGTAAATAGACGTCTAAAAAAAATGCTGCAGTGGAGTTCGTGGCTCTGTTTGTTCTCCACTAGCGCCTTGGAAGCGGTGGTAAACTTAGCTTAAGTAGAATTATTATTGACGTCAAAAAGAAACAACATTGATCCAGATTGAAAATAAATGACTTTGACTATCAGCAAAGTATATGATTCCCGTATGGTACAAATTAAACAAATAGGAATTAAAAGTCTTTAATTCCCCTTGTACTTTCTTCAATGCAGTAAAGGAAGTGAGCAGTAATAGATAAGTATCAGTTGTTTATCATTCTGTCGCCATTAAGTGTTGGAGCATAGAAGTGGGTCAGTTTGGCGCTCACGCCAACAACCTGCTGGTACTTATGCACTACGCTTTGTATTTCCGCAATTATCTGTGAAAGCCTACAAGCCTTCATTAACATATTAAACATTAACATATTAAACGTATAACAATTTATTGTACGTTTTTATGATCTGCTTGCCTATCCAAATAGGTAAGATCAGAATTGAGAAGAGGAGATAGGACTCGACGGTATTTCCGTCCAATTGAGTAGACCGACTGGGGTCACCTCCGCTCTACAGCAGCCATAATAACCTCGTGTTGTGTTCCCGGCGGTGAGTAGGGTAGCCAGAGCTCACTGGAGAGTTTTTGTGCTGTCAGTGGGAAGACCAAAGGCTTGTCCTGCTTTGTTTTCTGCACTGTCGGCACAGAAACTCTCTGTGCTTACAGGGTCGGTAGCGCGAGTGCGACTCCTTTGATGTTGCACACTACCACGGTAAGTGGTATAAAGAAAAAAGAATTTGATTGGATATTTTGATGTGCATTTTATCTGACAAATGTGAACTTATACGTTTTTGTGGTTCTTCATTAGTACGATTTTGATGGGTTTGTATAGAAATAGAACAACACCCGATTATAATAACGCTTACTTATGGTAATATAAACATTGTAAGTACTACTAAAAGCAACCATACCATTTTTATAACACAATTTCTTAACGATAACATCACGCCTCTGATTTTAAAAACGTTCAAAAGATATTCCGATAATATCAAAATAAGCCAAGCCTTTTAAAAGTTCAGGCTTTTTAATATCTGGGTCACTTCTTATTTATCCTAGCGTTAATCCCAGTCGCATCTGAAGCATTCATCTCGGAGTCTGAGATCCGCGTTTTCCAGTCTAACTGCGGGATTAGCTGATCTTCGATATTGTCCGTGAACTGACTGCCATCTGACCTCCATAACCCAGTATAGATATCCAAGTATTGCAGTTAGATCAGTTCTGTTGTTGGACATTTTGGGCTTCCAACTACCCGTGACGACTGCAATAGATGTTCCTATTGCCGTCCAATTGAGCAGTCCGACTGGGGATGTACCTCTGCCCTACAGAATACCGCGGCCATAATAACCTCGTGCTGTGTTCCCGGCGGTGAGTAGGGTAGCCAGAGCTCACTGGAGGCATTTTGTGCTGTCAGTGGAAAGACAAAAAACTTGTCCTGCTTTGTCTTTTACACTGACGGCACAGGAACTCTCAATGCTTGCAGGGTTGATAGCGCGAGTGTGACTCTCTTGGTTTTGCACGCGTTCATAGACCACGGTGACCACTATCAAACAGGTGGGCCGTGTGCTTGTCTGCCACCTAGGTGGTATATAAAAAAAACCGGCTCAAAAATATCGGTCACTAGACTACGTAATTTAGTCCATTAGTGTCTAGACCAAATAAAGTACAATATAATCGATAGCGACATATGTTCCAGTCGACACTCCCCACCCACGGCGATGACGCCTGAATCAAATATTTAAAATAGTTGAATATCTAAGCTTGATCGTGGCCTCACTTTACTGTGAACAATGTGTACACTTATCGATCGTGTAATGTTTTGTATTTAAATATAATCGTGGTTTCCTAACACTATCAGTTACTCGTATTCTTCTTTAGTATCAATTGTCAACATTTTTGTAATCCAAAATTATGTAAAATTCTAGAAGAAAAATGTTTTCTTCATCTTTCAATATTTCATAAAGTGGAGGGTTAATGCGATAAATAAGATAAGTGCTTAGTCTACTGTATTATTATTATTAAGATGAACAGGGGAAATCTTTAGAAAGTACTATCTTACGTCATCAGCTTAAGCAAAGGCTAAGATACATTTAAGTTTATTCCCGTGACCATAGGGCTGGCCTTTACCTCGCTAAAAGAATTGGCATCGCCATTCAGCGTGGTAATACCGCCAGCCTCTTAGGCACGGTACCAGTAGAGATCGATGGGGAGGAATTTTTCGATGCCTAAAGTTGCAGTCTCCCTCTTTTTCTCTATTTCATTTTTGTATATATTGTACAGTTAGGTTAGTTGAGTATAAATTTATATATTAGTAATTACAAATATTTTTCTGTATATTATAATAGCATATTTTTTGTACCTAAACTGAATAAAGTTTATCCCTTTGTCTTGTTCTTTCCGATCTATCGTCCGTCTGCTGAAAAGAATTTCATTAATAAGCAGTACCGTACTGCTATTTACTGCACTGTACTATTTTCCACCATCCAATTTAAGCAATGTTATATTTTGTGTGTAGGTAGAGAAGCTACGATATTTAAACGTTAAAGAAATAAATAGAATACATATTAACATAACAAAGTAACTTAACCTTATTTTCACTTCCGTAACTACTTAAAATACAAAGAAATTTTTTGTACGTAATTCTTAAAATATAACAATTTATGTGTTCAAACGTACACACACTTTCATTCTAGCACACTTAAGTTACTATTACCTCATCGTTTAGAAATGAAATTAAGGTGCAAGACTGTAGACTATATTTTAACACTATAAGTGGGTAGAAGTGGTCAATTCTAGTCGTTAGCTCTACGATCAGTGACATAATTTCTTTATTTACCTAAGAATATACGGATAGCCTTCATTGTCAATTATATGACTGGCAGACATACGCAACTCATGTTTTACTATCCATAACTATGTAATAAATGTGAAAGTAACTCTGTCAGTTTTCACTTTTTCGTCTTTTTTTTTTATACCCCTTAGGTGGCAGACAAGCACACGGACCACCTGATGAAAAGTGGTTACCGTGGCCTATGGACGTTTGTAACACCATTGTATGGACGTATACTGTGAATATGGTAAGTTATCGCGTTAGTTTCCACGCGGACAGAGACGGGGCAACAGCTAGTATTAAGTCATATGCACCTAAAGAACTAGCACTTCGTGGAAGGAGAGCAAGATTGCGACTATGAAGTCTCAACTTAATTAAAATAATAACAATAAAACCATTGAGAAAATATTAACGTAGGTAATCACTTCGCCCGTCCCGGCAATCGAACCTTGAACCAGAATAATAGACGTTAAAACAAATCTCAAATCGCAGCAAAACCTGGAATTCATTACCAGCTCACGTGTTTCCTTCTTCCTACTGGGCCGGGTCCTTTAAGCGGGCCGTGAAAAGCATCTGATGAGGCCGCCAAGCTGAGTGCCACCATTGTAACATTACTTAGTGTCTGTAATGGTGACCCTCTTTCCTGAGACTTTGCCTTTAGACAATCAGGCGAGGTGAGTTCCTATGACGCGGTCGGTTAAACAATTCTGAATCCACCTTCCGATATTGGTCGCATATTGCCGGGAGAATCTGATAGCCGCCTGCTAATTGCGAATTTAGGCACTTTACTGCGGTCAACGGCCTCTAGTAAAGACCTATACAGACTGGCTTGGTATACGTTTTTCGACGTGAGATATCATCTTCACCGAAAAAAAAATTATATTCACCTGTGATTTAACGAGATACATAAGCTTTCTTACCGATGAGGTAGAATACCATGGCAGGTACCTACAGCAAACATTCGGCTAGGAATCTCATTCTCGCTGTTTTTTTTTATACCACTTAGGTGGCAGACAAGCACACGGCCCACCTGATGGGAAGTGGTTACCGTGGCCTATGGACTCGTGCAACACCAGGGGCGTCACACTCGCGCTGCCGACCCTGAAGAAACCTCCTAATGCCCCTTTTGAAGAACCCCATATTGTAGGCGCATGGGAAGACCGCAGCAGGGAGTTCATTCCACAGCTTGAGTGTGCGTGGGATGAAGTTTCATACCGCACAGTGGTTACCGTCTCAGGTTGCAATGTGTGGGGATGAACTCCCTGCCTACGGCGAGCGGTGCGATGATAGAATGTTGCTGTGGGCATCATGTCAAACAATTCATCTGAGCACAAACTCAAACGAGACTAGTATTTTTCTAAACTAATTTCGTAGCATAACTTTTAAAATGTAACAATATTAGTTAGGTACTAGAAGAATGGTTGACTTTAACGCAGTTGTTTAGTAATACATTACACTTACAATATGAATATAACCATACGTGCATCGGCACGAATGTTTGCCAAAGAAGCTAGTCTGTATGTATGCAGTTAGTAGGTAAGTGTATACACAAGCAAGACGACAAAGACGCAACAATGAAGCTACTGTACTATCTAAATAGGTAGGTAATTTATTAACATCAAGCTCGCGATTTTGCTAGTCGGTATAAACCTTTATTTTGCTTGGAACAAGTTACGTGTGTACACAATACCCGATTCGGTGTTGAGAATGAGTCATAAAAGGTAATTGTAACGAGTGTAATTAATATTTGCTTGGCCGAGCGTGTCTCTTTATCTCAGTGATTATTGAGGTCACAAGGAATGCATTCGACTACCTGCCGTGTGATATACGTGTGATAGATAATTACTAATTCGATATCCACAATAGTAATTATTCTCTTACGTGGTAATGCTTTACCCCAAAATATGACAAAATGGGCAGTATTCTGCCAAAGTGCCCGCTTGATAGTGATAGGCTCCGTCCCTTAATACGTGAGATCGAAAATTAAGGTTGGCGAAATATAGGTGATAATACACTTCTGCCTACCCATTTGTAGATTAACACACGAATGTATGTATGAAGCATAGCGGTACAACATTCGACTGCCACGCACGGGGCGCGGGACCCGCTCAGTGAAAATATTTGTATGCATGAATATGTATATTTGCATTGGTTTGAGTGTTTCTATGTATAATATGTATGCATTTTAAAAAAAAAAAGTATCAAAGTATGTTTATCCGGATTCTAGATTCCATAACACAAGCTAGTTAAACTATGCTTACCACGGGTCTAGATAGCGATGTGTAGAATGTTGTTGAATATTTATTTATTTATATTCTGCCAAAAAATGGGGTAAAGCATGCCGTCCAGTGCAACGATGAATATGTTTTTACCGTTCATTTATCTTTATTACACAGGACCTTAGATTTCATTAGATTTTCTGAAAAAAAAAACTAAGTAATAACATTTGAATCGATAGGTATAAGAATTGAAGTCACGAAAACGTAAAAAGGAAAAAAATAAGTTTTTTATTCAGAACCTTAGCAAAAAAAGTAATGACTAATTACAAAGTTCATTCATCTACTTCAATTTAGCTGATGGCGGCCTTCTCTGTTAACATAATTATATCCACCAGATGTATATTTGCATTAGAATTGGCAATCAAATTTAACTTAGTAAATAGCTAACCGATCTGAAATTGTTATACAAAACGTAACATTAAGAATATAGATCTATAGTTTAGATCAGTATTTGTGCTGTCAGTGGAAGACTAAATGCCTGTCCTGCTTTGTCTTCTACTGACGGCACAGAAGCTCTGTACTTACAGGTTTGGCAGCGCGACTGTGACTACTCTGGTGTTACAAACGTACATAGGCTATGGTAACCACTATCCATCAGGTGAGCCGTATGCTTGTCTGTTACCTAAGTGGTATAAAAAAAACACAGGTTCACAAAGCCTGAGGCGTTGCACACGTCCATAGGCCATGGTAACCACTTCCCATCAAATAAAAACCTCGTGTTGTATTTCCGGCGGTGAGTAGGGTAGCCAGAGCTCACTGAATAGTTCTTGTGCTGTCAATGTGAAAGACCAAAGGATTGTCCTGATTTTATGTTCTGCACTGACAGCACAGAAAATCTCTGTTCTTACAGGGTCGGTCGCACGGGTGTGACTCCCCTGGTGTTGCATACGTTCATAGGTTAATGTAAATACCGCGGTTATAATAATTTCGTGTTGTGTTCCCAGCGGTGAGTAGGGTAGCCAGAGCTCACTGGCGAATTTATGCTGTCAGTGGGATGACTAAAAGCTTGTCCTCTACACTGACGGCACAGATACTCTGTGCTTACAGGGTCGGCAGCGCGAGTGTGGCTTCTCTGGTGTTAGGTACATACGTCCATAGGCCACGGTAATCACTTTCCATCAGGTGGGCCGTGCGCTTGTCTGCCACCTATGTGGTATAAAAATAACACTTTTCATTAGGTGGGCCGTGTGCTTGTCTGCTTGCCACCTAAGTAGTATAGCTTAATTTGGCGAATCGCATTAATATGCAGACCCGTCGTATTCCAAATTCCAATAGATACAACCTCCGTTACAAAAGGAAGTATTCTAACAAAAACAGTGAAGTAGCACACGATGTGACGTAGTCACTACGTCATCCAGTGACATGAATAGCGCCCTGGATGAGCAAAGATTAATTGAACGAGTAGCAAAAACTGAACCGTATATATAAGGGGGTCTGCCTTATATATACAGGACTAGCGCAGAAGGTACCGCAATACGGCAGTACCCCGTTACTAGATGCTTATCTGTATAAGGCTTTATTTACCGATATCACATAATAAGTAAGATAACGACTGTACCACGGCACAAAGATAATAATAGCAAATCTTAAGATTGTGGTTTTATAAGTTTTTTCAGTAGTTTTGGAATCATTATTTACCTTGATGATGCTGTCGCTAGTCAATGACCGGACAGTGAGGGTTTGAATGCGTAGTTATTGCGACTGGTCTGTGCTGAAGGCTAATATCGGCTACATCCAAAACTTGCAGTTGGGAGCCCAGGGACCGCTCTCTTATTTCATAATTATGTATTTTATGAGTGCTAGTGCACTTAAACCCCTGTAAACCCTCAACCCCGAAAGGATATGTGCCAGAGCCTCAAACGTCGATTGATCATTGTGTGTACTGGCTTGCAAGGTGACGCTGACGTCCATACTCATTACATACATTCGTTGACCGACGTATACATAATAACCTCATATTGTGTGCCTGGCAGTAAGATAGCCAGAGTTCACTGGACAGTTTATGAGCTGTCAGTGGGAAGACCAAAGGCTTGTCCTGATTTGTCTTTTACACTGACGGCACAGAAACTCTGTGCTTACGGGGTCGACAGCGCAAATGTATATCGCCTAGAGTTGCACACGTGCATATGCCACGGTAACCACTTTCAGTCAGGTGAGCCGTGTGCTTGTCTGCCACCTAAGTGTTATAAAAATATGCATTATCTGAAGTAATCAGGATTTTTTTTTTAAATGGTTTACAGGTTGATTTTTTCTTTCTCTGAAACAGGTAAGCGGATGATCTGTACGCCAACCAGACGTAAAATTAAATTACTTCCTTATGAATGCCAGTAATTCATTATCACATTTTATAATAGGTACTTTCCTTCCTTCTTGTACACAAGACAAAAACGATAGCCTGTCTAGTGATATAAGTATTATACAGATCGTTATATTGATTTTGGCAAGCAGAAAAAGTCACCAGTATGTTCTACATAAATGTGTGTGTAACAAAACTCGTTTCCTCACTCATACACACTTGCAATTTACAATTGATTCAAAACCATTCGTATTTATTTATCATCAGTTACACTTTCTTTAGTAATAACAATAACTCATAAAATTCTTATTACTGGTATATGAACGTAGTTTTTGTTAAATTCTTGTAAGTCTCCGTGACCCCAGGGTTTACAGATTCGCTTTTTAAGTGTTAAAATCCTGCAAAGTTTTGAGTTCGAATCCCAGTCAAATTTTACTTTTTGAACTTTTAAATATTTGTATATCTTCATGTTAATTACTTACCTATTAAGGGAATGTTGAGGTAACATCACAAAAGTATCTTGATATTTTAGTTATTTTTTTATAGCAACTTAAATCAGTAGTATTTTTATTATTACTGAGCGAGTATTGTTGCACACACATTGTATTAATGTTTCTCGTATTGGAATTTATGCTACCCTCATTCTCATGATTAAAATAACATGATAATTTTATTTTTAACTGTCAACAATTGGATGCATTGTGCTTTCCACACGGTTAATTAACAACTTAAACGTTCTTTAATATCACAAACAAAATAAAGAACAAAAACAAAAGTATTTAGTAACGTAAACGACTACATCAATATAGTAGCGGTTCGAACTCGCTACCTTCGAAATGTCTTTACGCCTGTAATACCACTCAACTACGTGAGCCTGAGCTAAAATGGTGAAATTTACTTTCTCATTCGATGGCAGCCAAATCATTCACACATATTCAAACGTTCACGATTCACGAATATTCACGATCATGCACACTGGCACACATAAACGTATTACACTAATACGCCTTTAACGATGACGCACACATGTGACTTCAAAGCAATGAGTTATTGTTGTGTGAACACACATATGTAAAACATACGGGTGCTTCCACTTGACCCAGATCATAAATAGATTTTATTAGATGGATAGGCTATCTTTTTTGCCTTGTGTACATAAACTTACGACAGTTTAGTAAAGTTTATGATTGACATGCCGAAACATGTGCAAAGAAGTAGTCTTTTGTATGAGAACGAGGTCAGTAATTGACAGTCCGGTATAAAGACAATAGCCAGATAACACTGACAGTAGGTAGCTGCAATATCGGCGTCGGCAACACTTTAATGACTAAAACTGATTAACTCTGGCCGACACTCACACCATTCACATTACTGTTGAGAAATTAAGGCTGTAATTACCAGTCAAAATCCCTTCAACTATTCAACTCAGAGCGGACATAATAAATGATAAGATCAACAGCATTTAGAATGGGGCACCATTCCAGATGGCATTTTTTCTATTTCAGTCAATCGATGGACTAAATATAAAAATATTCCCAAAGTATGGCTGCTGACATAAACAAATGACGTGAAAATAATAATGAAAAGAAAAAAAAACAGTAAAACATATTTATGGAAAACACAGCGAAAGTTGTCCAAAGAAAATATTTCTTCGCCCTAAAAATAGAATATTGCATTTTTCGGGATTTTCATAAAAATATTTGTGGAAACATTAAAACTATGTCATGTTGAATAATGTATTGAAATTTTGTTTATAAATACATGTCACTTTGTTTGAGTAAGGTTTCACATTGCAAATGAAACAAACACAGAGTAATAACGACAACACTAATCTTAACCCTATAACCTCAAACTACTTAAGTATAGTATTGGCAAAGTTAGACATACAGGCAAAATTATTCACAATTGAAAGGAAGTTACTCGTGCGTATAATATAACTTAGGAACACTTCTACAACAGACTCGTACATTTGTGGAAACTATAACGAAATGGGAACAGAAATAGAATATTTTATGACGAATGTCAAAGTTTACGCACCTTTTCAGAAAGTAGGTAATGTCAAAGGGCGTGGTATATATCCCTCGGGCCAGTAAATCGATATTTTAGCAAGAACATTGGTTAACCCTCCCCCCTTGCACTATCCAATGATTTAATTGCAGTAATAACATGAAAACCTAATGTATGTGGAATTTCCAGGCTATTGTTATAAAAGTGACCCAGGTGAATAACAAAATGAAACAAGTTATAAAATCTTTGTTACTAGCTAGAGGTGTACGGTATCTTGATTAATGAAATGTAATACCTATTATTATACTAGGTATCGGGACTTCTCGCGAATTATATCTTGGAACTTACTATCTCTGCCGAAGCGACGTTTCGGATGCGTTGCAGCACCCGTGGTCACGACTTGACTAGTCTTCGACCGTCGAGATGTATGCGGAGAACATTTTTTTTTTGAGCGCGAGAAGTCCCGATACCTAGTATAATTATTAATTCAATCCGCGAAAGTTTAAAAATAACAATACCTATTATGTTACTTAGGCGAAATACCTACATGCTATTGTTGCTGTGACGTCTTTCCTGTGACAAAAAATTCTGCCCGTTTTCTTAAACTTCAATTATGAGCAATTTTATTAAAATCTATTCAATTTATTTACTAACACGAGGCCAACAAACTAGCAGAAACTGATGGAGGTTGAGCGCGACGGTTTTTCCGTCCAATTGAGTAGTCCGACTGGGGAAATACATCCGCCCTACATAATACCGCGGCCATAATAACCTCGTGCTGTGTTCCTGGCCGGCGGTGAGTAAGGCAGCCAGAGCTCAATGGAGAGTTATTATGCTGTCAGTGGGAAGACCAAAGGCTTGTCCGGCTTTGTCTTTTACACTGACGGCACAGAAACTCTGTGCTTACAGGGTCGGCAGCGCGAGTGCGGCTCCCCAGGTATTGCACACGTCCTTAGGCCATTGTAACCACTTTTTATCAGGTGTACACACACTCATCTGTACTAGTTTGCCACATAAGAGATATAAAAAAAGAAAAAATATTTGTTACAACTTAACAAATGAATGCAAACCACATTAATAGATGCGATCATGACACCCTTCGGTGTCATAGGAGTCTTGAATTAAGACGAGGATAGGTCGTGGCTTGTCCGTTCAGGCGATTGTCTGAGATTTGACATGGCACGGTTCAAGAGGGTCGGCGACAATTTTGCAAGTTTTTTTTTCTTTCCTCATCTACAGCTGGACTTAAGTAACGCATAGCCTCTAGCTATAAAAAGAATGTATACCTACACAAGGTAAACATTATCATTGTTATGATAAGTGTAATAGTAACTTTAACAATTTTTGTGTAAGAATTTATAAGTTTTTAAAATTATCTTTTCCTTACGTCTTGTTCTTGTGAAGTGAGCGCTTAGTGGAATTTCATCTCATCGAAGGGCAGGTTATTTCAGTCCCGGCTGTCAATGGTCGTTAGGTCAAGACGAAGGCCTAAAAGGTTAAAAACTACTAGTTCAGTTACTTATTGCTTATTGTGAAGTATTTGCGTATGTTCATCATCTCGTAAAACTTCGTTAGAGAATCCTCAAAACATTTTTGGAAGTATGACAGCAAACAAATCTTCAGCACGATGTACTTAACAAGAAAGTGATTGATTCAAATTACTACAATAAATATTGTTGACACAGAAACTAAGATGGCACTCATTGATACTTAACAAAACATAGCGAACAGGATGAGAACTGGTAACGTAACGCACAAAGTAATCATACGCACACATTTGTGTCGAGGACTTGATCATTACGAAGCTGCAAGTAAACATTGAACAATATCTATACAATTTACAAGTTACACTTACACAGTAAGTACTTTTAGTTTTTAGTCATTATCATCATATCAGCCACACACAGTCCACTGTTGAACATAGACTTCCAGAATGACCGATCTAAAGCACCTTCATCCAGTTTGCCCCTCCAGTTTCCCTCGTCCCTTTTGTTTGAAAGTTGATTTCAAGATTTTACAACTCTGTATTAAGTTTTGTTTTTATTGGCCGCTTGATAAACTAAATTCGATCTTCAAAAACAGTACTTCCTAAATGCTACCAATTTTTTACAGCTTTCAAAAATGTAATAAAAGTATTTGTTAGCTTAATGTTGTGTCATTCATACACAAAAAAAAAGTTTGGATTTGTGTTGTTGAAAAAATAAAATGCAAAAATGTTAGTATTGAAAATTGTGTTTCCTCCAATTTCTCCCAATAAACGGCAATTTCAAATGTATTATTTTCTTGTTTAAGCGTGATTTTTCAGTAGTCGGGTTTTAGTTTTAAACTTTTTTTAATTTACTGGCACTTCACTACTTATTCACGGTCTAAGTATGTTTACTATGGACTGTAAACAAGCGCCCCATGATAAGGTTGAGGGCCATTACAGTTGCCCCATACCTAATATGCGTGTTTTTTTTATACCACTTAGGTGGCAGACAAGCGCACGGCCCATCTGATGGAAAGTGGTTACCGTGGCCTATGGACGTGTGTAACACCAGAGAAGCCACACTCGCGCTGCCGACCCTGTAAGCACAGAGTCTCTGTGCCGTCAGTGTAGAGGACAAAGCAGGAGAAGCCTTTAGTCATCCCACTGACAGCACAAATTCTCCAATGAGCTCTGGCTACCCTCCTCACCGCTGGGAACACAACACGAAGTTATTATAACCGCTGTATTCTGTAGGGCGGAGGTACTTCCCCAGTCGGACTGCTCAATTGGGCGGAAATACCGCCGTGTCCTACCACCTACAAAGGAATTTCAACAACTTTAGTTTCTTATACAAGTAGAAACGAATAAGTACGTTATCCGTCAATCTCCTTACCTTTTTATATTTAATAGAGCCTAGTCAGAGTCACCAAAGCTTGCCCCTTATTGTTAAAGACCATGAAATATGGATTTATAATTACCTACCGTGTCTTTATTTTCAAATTAGTGCCTTTAGGAAAATCGCTAGTTAGCGTGCTGCTACTTATTATCTTTGATAAGTTTTATAACGTCTTATGTCATCAAGGAATATATAGATGATAATCTGGCCTTTGAATGTATATGCGCAATTAGAGATATCTTACTTCAAGGCATAGCCACCTGAAGATACTTGGATGACTATTTCTGACTCGCATTAGTAGATTTCTAAGGTTCGTACTGTCACTTTCAATTTTAGAGTCACAGAGACCCTATCTTTAACAGCTTTCTGGAACTAACAGTCCGCTAAATTTTGGCTCGAATTTCGAATAGACTAAAACCTTATACCGTTATGCTCATCTATTACTAGCAACTGTGGAGTAACCCACCTACGCAGTCAATTCTATGGAATTATACTTGTGTAATTGAGTTGTTCACTTTCTTTCCAGTAACGCCTGGGTTTGCGTCTTTAATCATACATACATACATAAAATTACGCCTGTTTCCCATAGGGGTAGGCAGAGATCACGGATCTTCATTTCTTACGATCCTGACATACTACTCTCGCTTCATTCACTCTCATTACATTATTCATGCATGCTCGTCGGTTTAGGCACGTAAAAAAAGGGTACTCCTGACCTGCCCCTTTTCTAAAACTTCCTCAATTTGTTCCAAGTATGAGCACCCAGGTCTTCCCCTTCCGACGGTACCATCCACACTTGTCTCATATACCTGTTACGTTAGTCTTCTCTCATTCATTCGCTCAACATGACCGAACCATCTCAACATTCCTCTCTCAATTCTCATCTTTAATCATGTATTAACTTTTTTTTTTAACTTTGGCATTTATTCATTACACATACTTTGAGAGGCAGAACGTTTGCGCAAAATTTGTCAACGTAGTAATCGTGTGAGACGTGCAGTACATAAACCAACATGAACTTAACACAGACACAATTTTAGATCTCTTTAATGCGTGATTGTGCAAAGTATGGCGATGACGGCGATATTTTAAAAGCCTCAAGGCCGTGATGTAATATCTGCAATAGGTACATGACATGTAATAGTCGTAAACACGGTATATCACTTATCTCAATTTTAACAAGAATATCTTAGAATATAGACACAGTAATGTACACTACAACGCGGCGTAAAGAATAGCTACTACTTTTGGAACAAGTTTGACATATAATACATCCCATAATATGCATACATTGACAGTTTCCTTCTTCCTACAGT
Organism: Eilema griseolum; assembly: GCA_963662185.1. NCBI lineage: Eukaryota > Metazoa > Arthropoda > Insecta > Lepidoptera > Erebidae > Eilema > Eilema griseolum. Next base: position 7,646,338 of record OY759230.1, read on the forward strand.
CCCGGGTCCTTTAAGCGGGGCGTGAAAAACCATCTGATGAGGCCGCCAAGCTGCGTGCTGCTATTGTAACATTACCTTGATGTCTGTAATGGTGACCCTCTTTCCTGAGACTTTGCCTTTAGCTTACCATCAGGCGAGGTGAAGTCAAGTTGACTACTGACACATAATGCGTATTTCGAGTCGTCTTTTACGATGGATGCATTTTGTTAGAAAAATTGTGTTTACGCAACAATACTCAAAGTAGAATATATCCGTATAGACATTTTGATAATGTACTTGGTACTTACATCTAAGAGTCGAAGTTTATAAAAGGATGTCGAGACGATTTACAATAGCTGTCGCCTGTCTGACGTCACCCATAATTTCCTCTAATGTACTGAGCCCAAAATAAAACTAGAACGTTAGCGTCCTCTATTACATTAACAGTTAAAATGAATAAATAGGGAATTGAACTCTTTATGTTGTCTTTAGGCAATAAATCAAGCTGTGTATGTCATTGGAACGGTTATTTTCATATCTTAGCAGCTCCCACATGCGATATCGGTATAAAAAGGGCCCTGCGTGCATTCGAAATATTGTGGAAGAAATGCGTTAAGTTATAACGTGTCTTGCATTTAAAGTTGTCGTGATTTTAATAAGTTTTTTATTAGGTGACGCGACGTCGCGGCACCTATACATACGTATTGTAGATTTTTTTAATGAAGCGATAGCAGTATTTTTAATGATCGTAGGAAAATGAAGACAAAAATAGCTGAGGGCCAATAAAAATTCATAATTCAGTCTCGGTCTAATCGAAATCTCCTAAATGTCAAAAACGGTATTCCCGTAAAACAATTTTCAAGATCGATAACATTGACTTCGTGATAGTTATTGACATTTGGGATATCGAGATTACATTGCGACTGAATTTTTAGTAGATTTTATTACTACTGGACAATAATAATAAATAAATAAATATTCTCAATGAACATGATTTTTTATAAGTACATTAGAATGGACAATGGCGGCCTTATTGCAAACAAAAATCTCTTCCAGGCAACTAATAAGCACGAAACTAAAACTCCTTACTCGCGAAAGTCATAAAAATCATACCATTACATCCTTTTATTTTTATTTATTACCAAAAAAAAAACTAGGTTCAAATCATTAGTTTTCATTGGTTTGGGATGCTGTAACTCTGGTAGCTAATTTTATCAGTTAACTTTTTATGATAAAGTGGGGAGTCAATGTACCTAGAGTTGTGAGGTACCTATTAGTTTTTGCCTAGATGCGCGCCGCATCTATGCCCGAAAAAATAAAACACATCATAATTTTAATTATTTGACAACCATCAATGACACGTGTGATGTTTTTTAAAGTGATTTAATACATCTGCAAAGAATTAATGTTTTTAAATACGAAAAAATATCTCAAGTTTATTTATTATATTGACCAAGGTTAATTTGATTGAACTTTGGTTTTTACTAGTTTTTATTTATATCTTACATTGTATATATGTTAAGTATGGTTTGTTTGTACAGGCCAAGTTTTGCAAGCAATTTTTAATTTCATTTATTGCTGCTGATTGTGGATAGTCTAACTCTTCTACGGCTTTTAGTATAGGACGATAATTACTGCTTATATAGTTATATGAAGGTACCAGTTCGTACTAGGTTGCTCGCTATCCCGATTTATTAAAGGAGGCGTGAAAAAGCATCCAGTGGCCAATGTTTTAGAATTGTTAACTGCTGGTATCTACAATAGGAGCTTCATTTTATAGACTTTGCTTACCACATCCTACCTTCTAGAGAGGTGAAGTCAAATTGACGTCTCCTATTTGAGAAAAGTGTTTCACATAACACGTAGAGCGTGTATGTGAAACACTCACTCAGCGTCAAAAGTGCTTTTAATAATCATGTTCATATTTTCAAAAGTTTCTTAGTGAAGAGTGAATTGTTAGTTAGGTCTAAATATTTTAATTTTTTTATATTTAACCCGCAAATCTATGTAATTATCATCTTACGTTAGACGCTGCACATTCTTGCAGAACATTGTTAAATTTTCAGGTAAACTTCGGCATTAATTCAAGATAGGTACTTACTTTTTTTATATACAACTTAGGTGGCGGACAAACACACGGCCCACCTGAAAGTGGTTACTGTGACCTATGAACGTATGCAACACCAGGGGGGTTACATCCGTGCTGTCGACCCTGTAAGAACAGAGTTTCTGGGCCGACAGTGCAGAAGAAACAAATCGCAGGTCTCTAGCGACCGGTCGATAAAGCCCCATTTTGCTGTTTTCTCTGCAGCGGCCAACTTGGGTGCGTAGGCGGTTTAAAGACTTCCAAGTTGGCCATTAGAGATGGTCAATCCAGGCGGCAGGTCTTCGCTTGGGATGATAAAAACTACCGGAGCTGGATGCTTGACATTCTTTGTATATCTGGTCTTGTTTGTTGTAAGGTCAATATGAGTTTCTGGGACGCGGAAAACATCACAACGTGTATTTTTGCATAAGGTTGCCAGAATTCATGATTTGTAATGGGATTTGTCCTACTGACAGCACAAAAGCTCTCCAGCGAGCTATATATACTATAAAGTACTGGGTCACATAATCACTGACGATGCAAATACACGTAAAAACTTAACGATGTAATAAATAGAACCTTGCTGTACGGATGATGATCAGCTAGATTCAATACCTACAGAATTACGTAATGTTTTAATAATAAATTTTGTTACCGCTCATCTTGTTACGAGATAAAGGTTATTAATTGATTTACGGATGTGAAATCTTTGTACACTTCGTATTCATTTGTTAAATTAAATAATCAATGATATTTAAGAAGATCTGAAGATATATCAAAGTTTCAACAACAACAACAATAACCGCGTGGTTTCTGGCTGAATAGAATTTGGACCACCCCATCTCTTCGTACAAGGCGACTAAGGGATAGGGTTGTTTAACATCAGACAGATATATACAGTCCAGACTCCGCCTCAGATGCATGGCTCGAGTCAACAATAGTACCCGGAATACAGTAATAGGCTTAACCCTTATTATGTGAGACTGAATACAATGTACGGGTGTCCCGTGTGGGCGGACACTCTGAATGATCGGCACATGCCCCTGCTGCAGCGTCCGCAGCAGAAGTTGGCGTGCCGCATCATAAGGGGGTACCGCACGATATCCTTCAACGCGGCGAGTCTCCTCGCCGGATCGCCACCATGGATCCTGGAAGCGAGATCCCTTTCGGCGTTATACCGGTTCCGAAAGGCGGCGCGGGAGCGGGGTCACGATCCCGAGCCCGAAGAAATTCGGGCCGTGAGATCCCGGCTCCACAGGGAAATGGTGGCGGAATGGGAGCTACGACTTGGGCGACCAGGCGCAGGGCGCGCCGTTGTAGCGGCGGTAAGACCCATCATGGGGGAGTGGCTAGAGAGGCCACACGGCAGCCTCTCGTACCGTCTGACGCAGATGATCACCGAGCACGGATGCTTCGGAAAGTATCTGCGTCGGATGGAGAAAGAGCCAACGTCCGAGTGCCATCACTGCGACGCGAGCGAGGACTCAGGTCCGCACACGCTCACTGAGTGTCCGGCGTGGGAGACGCCGAGGCGGGAGCTTGTGGCGTCCCTGGGAGTGAGAGTTCTCACGCTCTCCACCTTGCTCGCGGCGATGGTCCGCTGCGCGGATGCGTGGGCGGCCGGCGCCTCCTTCTGCGAGCAAGTAATGCTCGTGAAGGAGGAGGCAGGGCGGGAGCGGCAGCGGGAGCGACTAAGGATCGCAAGCCAAGCTGCCCGCGTACGAAGGCAACTCGGGCGTCGGAGGTCGATGAACGACGTCCGCCCCCCATGAGTGCCGGCCTGGGGGTGACAGGTGGAGTCGCCTGTCACCCTGGCAGAAGCAAGCCGCGGCGATGGCGCGCCTGGCGCGCTTCCCCGTTTCCGGGGTCGAGTTGGGGACTCTGTAGTCCCCACACCCGAGAAGAGGGCCAGATCGTGAGAGATGGCCCTGGGTCGGCCGGGGTGCGAGGGATATGCCTGTCAACCTCACCTTCGGCAACCATAACGACCCACAGGCGGCGTGCGGTTTAGTAGGTTCGCGTCCGACATAACCTCCTCCACCGGCTCCGGTGGGGAGGTATCCGTGGGGATATTGCGCACGTAAAAAAAAAAACAGACTGAATACAATGATTGGTGAAATGTGGATAAAGGCGCAATTATATGTATTATATCTAGTCTAGTATTGGTCTTATATTGAATTCAGAATCTGCAAGTAAGCAGTACAACTGACAACTGATCGTAAACCTAAGATAGGGCAGGAACGTGTTTCCTTCTTTCTACAGTCCCGGGTCCTTTAAGCGAGGCGTGCAAAAGCATATGATGAGGCCGTCAAGCTGAGTGTCACCATTGTAACATGGTATATGTAAGTAATGGGGGCCTTCTCTTCTGAGACTTTGCCTTCAGCTGACCATCAGGCTAGGTGAAGTCTAATTGACGTGTTCTATTAAAGAAGGAACTAAATTTTAGTAGGAAGGATAGCGGATTCCGGATTTCCATTATCAAAGTGCTATGGATGCAACTCGGATCGTCTATCCGAGAGATCGGATCGGAAGATGAGATTGAAAAAATACTCTTTGTTGATTCTCCCATTTCATTATTTTTTAATTATTTTGTTTAATTGTAGTATAATTCTTATAATAAGTACAAGTTTTTCATACATATTCAAGACAATTACTCAAACGCACAAAAAAAGTTTTGTACCTGCAATACCATGTCCCAATTTCCTCGAGTCGAACATGCCCTCAAAGATCAAACTGAGATACATACAAATGTATTAAAGTAACACAGCCCGAGCACAGTAATTTAATCTATTACGAAAGTATTGAATTAAGGTACTCTGCAAGAAGTTGTTTTTTTTTGCCCACAGCACAATTTGATTGAGGGTTGCAAGCATCTAATTTTATCCGAGAATTGTATGGAAGAGTGAAGCGAACCATCTCTCAGAGGAAGATTGAGTAAGTAGGTACTTCTCATTCGTTCCACTTCAGATCCTTTATCAAAATGTTGTACAACTCGGCCTTCGAGTGTATTTGATGTATGCAACTAAGTGACGACACACATTTTTTTTTTAAATAAAGAATATTAGAACCAACTCTAATCCCTTAACAAAGCTAAATTACTTGTGTTAGAAGTGGGTTTACGTCGGTAGTGTAATGGCCAGGATTCGAACCCGGGACCTTTCGATCGTAAGGCCGACTCCTTAACCACTAAGCTACCGACTCAATGTAGTCTAAGAGCCCGTCATCCCCAAACCTGTACTAAGTGCCTGTAAATTTCCCTGCTTTTTTTATTCTGACGTCCAATTTTATTTTTTCCTTAATGAGTGAACTATTGTACAGGCTGTTTTCGGGTGTGAACAACATAATCGATAAGATTTGTAGTATGAACCAAAGGTTATGGTTACTTTGGTAGATAACAGATGGCAAAGGTGTACAAAATAACTCTCCGAGAACGTCATAATATAAATGAAAGAGGTGTATGAGAGTGAAAACGCCTGAGTGTAATGTATTTAAGTATTTGGACAAATATCTAAACAAACTTCTAAAGCAGCGAGATCGTATGGATGAAAATCTTTTCAAACCACTTTAGCTAATACTCTACGCTTCAAAGCTCAATATTTTTGACTATATCTAACAGCATTTGAAGCGTGAAATGTCAAAAAAGTTGTAAATACTCTTATTTAATACCAAGACATTAAATATAAGTAGAATTATTATTATTCAACTTTAAAGTTAAAGGTTAACCAACCACAGTTATTGACAAGAAGCAATATTTGCTAACACTTCGGTGAAATACACTGTCACATTCAATTAGAATGTCAGACTGTCCCAGTGTACACTGTATACAGTGGAGGCGGTATCGCGCGCAAGTATACATAACAATTAATACATCAACACATCTAAATTGATGCAACAAGACGTTACCGCAACAATAGCACAATTTCGTAATAACGTTATTGTTGAAATACACAATAACTTAAAAAGCCAACTGCCAACCCTATTGTTCGCTCACATAGAAATGTACTGTACACTCACGCACACATGTTTATACGGATGTTCACATACAGCTCTTACAGGAGCTGGATCTTCAGGTCATATATTTACATAAATTAAGTATTATTCGGTCATGTTCTTACTACATTGGCGTAAACAAGTGGAACATGCAATTTACATCAGAACGGCTATTGGTAATGTTTGAGCTATTGACGATGTTTGCAATAAGTCACACTGCGTAATACAGTATTTTGTATGGTTTATGTAATTGTTTAATAAAACATCTGATAATTGGAAGTTCTCCTTGTGTATGTGTGCGTACTAGAGAGAACTTTTATTTAGCCGACGCAATACGAGGGGTTTATAATTCGACCTGGTTATTTGTCACTCTGAGGCATCATAACTACCAAACGTATGAACAGATTTTTATGCAAATTTTCTTATTTTATCGTTCGTGTAGTTGCCGAATCCATCGTACGGTAAGTAGATAAGAGTTCCCTTATCGGTTTGCGACAGTGACTTTCACTGAACTCAGGGACCATCAGTCAAATATTTATGTGCAACTCGCACTAGACACGCAACATGGTTGTAGGCTACCTATAATAAATGCAAACATGATTTTGACCTTTTGTAATCCAATCCTATGACGTAAAAATGAGTTTGATCCTGTGTAATCCAATCACGTAGAAATGGATTTAGCTAACGATTTGCACACTGGTACATACCGGAAAAGGACATAGACATACTGACTGAAATTAGGATCATAGACGAGTTTAATAAATAAAAAGTGTAAATCGAATAATGCCAACGACATTGTTATGATGGTGTGTTAATTTGATTTCATTACATTTAAGTTATTCAATAAAGGCAAAAGTTAAGATGCTACGATAAAGCATCAAAGTATAAGACGACAATAGGCTTGCATGTTATTACTTGGGACTGATGGGACAAAAAATGTAGAGCTGGCGATGTGTGGGCGTATAATACGCCACGAACAAGTGCTCGCGGAAGATATCGAAGTTCAGACAAACCCGCAGTTACAATACAAAAAGTGGAACCCAGACTCCTATGTGAAGGCTTCTGATGCGATAGGGATAACGCTAAGATAAAGAAGGGTATGAAGAAAAACAAATGTTCTCTATGGACTTGTGCCACGTAGAACATGACACGTTGACAGTGTCAATATTGTCAAGTTTGTCACACGCTGTATTATCTGCTCAGGCAGCGACCACAGATAAATAAAAAAAACTACGACTCATCAAACTCCGAACCTTCCCCGAATCGTGTTTCGGACACTGTTCGTTTGAAGCGTTCGTCGCCTGGGTAGCTGCAGATTCTGATGATGTTTCTTTGGCGAGTGTGCGAATATCAGCACGCCGGGGAGATATCATCAGCGCTGCTGTTACTGTTAGCTCATATTTTTGTGTTTATTGCCTATATACATATAATCACGCCTTTATCCTCAGTTTAGGCAGAGGTCGAATTAACACCCACATTTCACTCATCACTGTACTCGGTCCCACGTTATAGGGGGTGACCCGTATTGCCGCTTTCCGTGCACTATTGTTGACTTGAGGCAATGTCTGGGCTGTATATATCTGTCTGATGTTAAACAGCCCTATCCCTTAGTCGCCTTGTCGACTTGTGGCAAGAAATAGGGTGGTCCGAATTCTACTCTGCCGGGAACCACGCGAACTATTTTGAGTGATTTTGTACTTTTCGTGTTTATTATTATTTCAAATTTTCCTTTAAGAATGTGTACTTGTGTGATCCACAATAAAAACATTTTTTTTTCTTTATTATTGATATTATTGATTCCTTTTAGATCTGATCGTAAAACATAGGAACATCATCACCCTCCAAACTTTTTCCTAATTCAGTTGGGGTCGGCTTTTAACTAACTACGACCTCCACAACCCACTGGTGATGACGAAGATCGTAGGATGAAGACGTTAGATATTCGTAGGGCAATCAAGATCGACGGCGTCGGCAATGTGCTTACCTGCTCAATTACGAGCAAATGTGCATACGAATATGATGTGGTAAGAGCTAGGCGTGAATTTTTTTTTAAATCTGGTACTTACCTAACGGCTACACGAACACTGGACTCGTCGGCAGTCATGATTTGTAGTCGCGTACCTGAAATATCAAAAAGATTACATTAAATTTGAAGAGCATACGAAGCAAAGGCTTTAAATTTGTGTGTCTGGGGTAGGTGTTTAGGGGATCAGGCCTACCTCACGTGCTATTTGGTGCACCTGGTAAACTACAGACAAGGGTCAGACTTTCCCGGTGGGGTTGATAGATCTTATAGCAATCACTAACAGAACAGCTGAGAATCACTCAAAAATAAAAAGTGAACTCAAGTTCCAAAGTGCAAATTTGGGTTTCAACTGACAAATTGCTATGAGGAAGATTATGAATCTAGGATATTCTATACATTATCTACTTTACTGTCTTATTCTATTCTATCTCATACTGTGGGTGCTACAGTATCTATGTTTTAAATAAAAATTTTTTCTTTTAATTGTACATGCATATACATAATTATTAGATACACCCTGATCAATGCACATATATATTAAATTACATACACATTAAATCTGAACTGTGTTTCACTTTGTTAGGGACATCTAAAACACATCCAGGTAACTCAATTCATAGAATATCCCTAGAAATGGGCTTCAACTGGTTCTAATCACATTCTCTTTGGTTTTTGGAAGAGGCAATATTGGTAATTTTGGTTCTAATATTCTTTAAAAATATGTTAAACTATTGAATATGAATAGATCAACAAATTAACAATTTATAAAGTTCGCATAAAACATCTAAGGAAACCTTATGATCATGTTTCCTACATAGTCATTTATTTTACACAGACCTTGTTCAACAATTAAATATTTGAGTAGGTAGGACTATAAATGAATAATTCATTAATCACTCATAAAACAAGAACTAATCAAATGTGTTATTGTAATATAAACAATAATTTATTTCCATCATTAATCTCATTCATTAAGTTCAAATTAGAACCAAAAAGTATATGTTGTATCCAAATTATGACCTCGGGTTTGAAGTAAACAATTTAGTTAAAAAGGTATTTATTTATAGGAACATAAATTTATTTTAAATGGTCAATATTTCATCAAGCAATAAAAATGTAAGTACAATATGTATATGATGATTTGTGTAAGTTAATTACTTATTGGAAATTATTTAAGGGTCAAGAATATGTGAATATGGTATACAGAAAATATCTAAATATAATAGATTCTGAATTTACAATTATGTACATGAATACCTAAATTAATTAAAAAACAATTTCTAATTATGTTTTAACAGTTATTAAGAGGAGTCAGTCAATAGCAAAAATCATATAAATTTAAATAATTTACAAGAAGTATACTAAATATATATACACTGGCTCCTACTACTAATTTGTTCCACTTACAGTAATTGCATTTTTTTAAATGCATATGCTCTCACTGTATAGCAAAGGCACCTTTAAGGAACCCTGTATAATTTAAAAAAAAAAAAAGTTAATGACCAGAATGATTTCAATGCCCAGTTTAAAAAGCATCAGTCCTAGTATACATTTAATTATATTGCTGTATTGTTTACCTTTTCAAAAAGTTCACTTAAGTATCACCAATTTATTTTTATCTATGAGTTATTAAACTTCTCCCAAGTACTACATACATACACACATACAACCTATGTAATTAAATTTAACAGAAAAAAGTAACTTCAAATTTAAGATTGTTCTTGGTAAAATATATAACTAATAACTTTTTACGAACTAAAATTGTATTTAGAAAACGATAGCACCCAAGTGTGTTGAACTAAACAAAAAAATGCCTAAACTATCTGAAATAATAGATAACAACTTAAGATAAGTGCGATTCTTTTCGCCTTGCCTGTGAGAGTTTTGTTAATACACAGTCACAATCCATTTCGTTACTAGCTTGTACATAAACCCCCTGTAGAGGGTAAAAAAGTTGCAAATAAACTAAGTTAATAAAGTATTCATTTATAACTTACTGCGATAATATAAATCCTTATGTTCCGATGCACTTGATCACATTTCATAAAGCGTCTGCGTCAATACGACAAGTTAGATCGACAACGACCAATATTTACGTCCATCGTTCACCATTGTGGTAAGATTAAAATAATTTTATTGTTCAGCTGGATGTGTTTTTACTATTTGAGTTTTACCCAGGCTTGTTTTCATTATTCGTCAACGTGATTTTGATGTATGTGGCTTTCGGAAGGATGGTAAATAATCGTATTTCATTTATACGACTATTTGTATGAAGAGCCGTTTATCACCCGCGATCATCCACAAAAATTCGGTTGACAACTGACTGACTTTAGACGGCTTGACAAAACAAACGGTGCGGAACAGCTAGCTGTCAATTTGACAAATTGAGTGTTATGTGTTGCTAGAAAATATCATAAAACTCCTAGTTATAATATCACACATTACATAATAATAATTGTTATCATTTAATTGTTTTATTTGCCTAACACTATAACAATCATTTTAAGAAATTCACATTCAATAAATGTATTACATTTATAGTGATATATTTTGTAATCTTAACATTCAAAATATCAATTAACATAGCTACTAGCGCCATTTTAAATTTCGTAAGTACTTAAGAAAGTAGATAGATGGCGCTACCACGTAGAATAAAAATGGGTTGCCTTATACAATTAATAGATGGCGCTGTTAACATTTATAAAAAGTGGAGTATAAACTTTGATGTTGATTCTCGCACGAATGCTTAGATGTCACTACATGTATTGAAAATGAAAAAATAAACTTTGACCCGTGCTGCCAAGCGCGAACAGTGAAATCACCTATGCATTAATTTTTTTTTAAATTACTAATTTGTTAATGGCTTTACTAGTGCACTGTTCCTATCTGACTGGGGCGATTAGCTCTAAAATGCATTGGTTTCTTCGTTCTTTTCAATCACCTGATTTCTTTGGTTTCATGTGCTCAACTCCGCAAGAAAAGTTATCACACACTTCCCTCTCGGCGTTAATGCAGACTGTCTGCACCAGAGCCTCATCTATCAATCAATTGAATTACCCTCTTGCAGGTGAAGTTGATCCCGGCGATTTGTCCCATTACCCTATTCGAGCACTCTGGTGTAGGTAGATATCGTTGACAAAGAGACGCGAAATTAATTATTGTGCTCCAGCTAAAATGCCGCCGAGGAAGATCTCAGTTAGACTTTCGTGACTCATACATTTGAGAATGACTGGCGGCGTCTTTTAATAAGCACACTGTTGATTCAACATATCTGAGGCTCACGAGCTTGTGCGTCTGTAGTTACGACTACAAACAAATCCTTGAATTGATGACCTCTGTAGCGTAACTGTGGACTGTAGAGCGCTCGATTACTAAGTCAGAGGTTGCGGGACTTGCGGGTTCGATTCCCGCTGAGTACGAATATTTGTTCAGAAAAAGAAGTATCTACTTATGTTTATCCGCATTATAAACCCCGTATTGGGTATAAGGTCTGCTTGATAGGGCTGTTTAACATCAGACACATTTATACAGTCTAGACTCAGCCTGAGATGCATGGCTTGAGTCAACAATAGTGCCCGGAAGACGGCAATGGTCAAATGTGGGTGTTTATTCACCTCTGTCTAACCCTCCGGGGATAAAGCTGTGATTATAATATGTATGTGTATGTATGTAGATTTCGTCTAGAAGGCGTTTTGTTTCTATCTATATTGTATAGAAATAAAAAAGTACACCCTACCATACTTTTATTTTTTCCTAAATCCTCTCGTCGGACATTGGAGACGGTTATATCGAACTCGGACCGACTTAAATCGCACACCGCCTCGTGCCTCAATTGGGTATTTGATTGTCAAGTCAAATAAGTAACTTTTTACTAAACGTCAAACTGGTAAGTAATAAGGAAAGATTGAAATAAATTATTGTGACGTCATACTATTTTGCCGTGTGGTTCCTGGCAGAGTAGAATTTGGGCTACCCCATCTTTTCCCATGCGGTGTCGTACAAGGCGACTAAAGGATAGGGTTGTTTAACATCAAACAGATATATATGTACTATACAGCTCAGAATCAGCCTTTTTTTTTTTTACGTGCGCAAAATCCCTACGGATACCTCCCCACCGGAGCCGGTGGAGGAAGTTATGTCAGACTCGAACCGACTAAAACGCACGCCGCCTTTGGGTCGCTTTGGTTGCCGAAGGTGAGGTTGACAGGCATATCCCTCGCACCCCGGCCGACCCAGGGCCATCTCTCACGATCTGGCCCTCTTCTCGGGTGTGGGGACTACAGAGTCCCCAACTCGTCCCCGGAAACAGGGAGGCGCGCCACGCGCGCCACCGCCGCGGCCTGCTTCTGCCAGGGTGACAGGCGGCTCCACCTGTCACCCCCAGGCCGGCACTCAGAATCAGCCTAAGTTGCATGGCTCGAGTCAACTATAGCACCCGGAATAGTTAGGTACAGCAATAGTGAGCCTATTACGTGGGAACGAATACAATGATTGGTGCGTTAATTCTCCTCTGCCTAACCATCCAGGGATAAAGGCGTGATTATATGTATGTATGAAAATACCCAGTTAGTAGTTTAAAAGTTATAATTTGGGACTGAATTTGATTATTTATATGTGTATTTTTACTAACTTTGAAAATAAAAAATAATGAAAAGTCATAATTGCAGTTTAGTTAGGCATTGCAAAGCATATGGTATGATAACAAACTAACATATTAAGCAGTAGGTATTGCGAAGAATCGGACGACCTTGTCAAATAGCCTATTCTGCACCAATCCAAGAAACTGTATGTATAATGCATTATTCACTGACACGTCTGCCGACGCGATTGGATAAGTAGTTACACAGATATCTGTGGGGAGGTAGGAGTGTAGGACCCATCAATTCAAAAATTCGCTAGCAAAATCTTCAATCCCTGAAATATTTGACAGTTCCCAATTTATTCAATGATCGGAAGAAAGATCGCAATGAAATTCTTTTCTGACATTTTAATTGAATGAATGGTATTAAAGTGAAAGCTTCTTATGGAGCATTTATTTTCCTAGAAGATTTTTTGAGATAGGAATGAACCATTGAACTCGAAACACCGTAACCGACATATGTCATATTGTGACAAGACACTTCTGTACATATAAGTATGCATATTATTAATCCAGACAAAATGAAGATTTGAGCTTGCATAAGTTTTTTGAGAAAAATGCGAAAATACAATACTTTTGACCTTTGACCATACATACATACATAAACTCACGCCTATATCCCTGAAGGGGTAGACAGAGATGCTAGCACCCACATTTCTCCAGTTTATGTTTAGGTCCCAATGTAATAGGTGGCGAGCCTATTGCCATTAACCGGGCACTTATAAACCTGCGATAAATACACACATAACTTCGATAAGCATCGAAAAGTCATTGGTGTGTGCCATGGTAAAACCTGGGATCGAACCCGAGACCTCGTCTCAGCAGCATTACCCATTACCCACTACCCGGTTAATGGCAATTGGCTCGCCACCTATTACATTGGGACCTAAACATAAACTGGCGAAATGTGGGTGCTAGCACCTCTGCCTACCCCTTCGGGGATATAGACGGGTTTATGAGTTTATGTTATGTTAAAATCCTTTTAATTTTGGAATTTAACCGCATAGCTTTAAAGTCTATAATTAAATGGAATTTCTAGCAGTGTCTGTTATATAACAATAGTTTTGCTTTAACAGAATCGTGGGCCAGGCATTCGGATTACTATGAGCGTATCGACAACGCAGGCCGCAGCCCGCAGCCCGCAGCCCGCTCGGCGCATCGGCCCAATTAAAGCATAATCGTTTTAGACGCATGAGCGGTAATCATTAATAAATTATTCTCTGTAATTACGGCCATTTAGAATACTAGTTGGGTTCAATTTAACGGAATATTTGCAATTTAATTCATTTTGTACACAAGCATTCAGGAAATCACGTTCATGAGAACCCAGAGTTTATTATAATTATTTACATATATACATACACACAATAACGCCTTTATCCCGGAGGATTAGGCAGAGGTGAACACCCACATTTCACCAATCATTGAATTCGGTCACACGTAATAGGGGGTGAGCCTATTGCCGTCTGCCGGGCACTATTGTTGGCTGTATATATCTGTCTGATGTTAAACAGCCAGTCACCTTGTACGACAGCGCATGGGAAGAGATGGGGTGGTCCAAATTCTACTATTTTTATACGTATTTGTGAAATGCTTTGCATCAGAGAATTAATCTGTTACCATACCATGCATGGCCTGAGTTTGTTAGTTCGCGAATCAACCCCTCTAGAAAACGTTCTGGTGTAGGCTCGTATAGATTCGCGGAAAGATTTACATACCTAGAGGTAGGTACTCCATTCGGTTATGAACTTAGCTACTTAATGGTAAACAATCTTGTAGCGACTTTAAAAAGAAAACACATTCTAAGCAAATAAACTAGGCTAACTGACTAACTGGTAATTTAATTTCGGTTTTTAGTCTTTAAAATGAGTTTCGAAACAGAAAGTTTTAAAATAAAACATATCTATAACATTAGTTATTAATAAACCTCCGCCTTCCGCATCTAGTCTGTCCCAGCCACCTTTTTCAGGTCGTCTGTCCACCTGGCTAGGGGGCGTCCTACCTTTCGTTTACCTTCTCGCGGTCTCCACTCTAACACTCGTTTGCTCCAACGGCCATCGGTACTTCGACAAACGTGGCCAGCCCACTGCCACTTCAATTGCTTACTCTGTGAACTATGTCGGTAACTTTAGTTCTCTGTTGGATGAGGAAGGCGGAGGATCGGAGAAAATGGCGCACATTGGGAGAGGCCTTTGTCCAGCAGTGGACTGCAGTGGGCTAATTGATTGATTAATAAACCTATATTTAGCATACAAATATTAAATTACATAACAGATTAAAATTTAATTTAATTGTGTCCAAATTATTATTGTATTGAGTAAAATTTCGATTGGGTCTGTAAGATCTAGAAGACAGTTATATATGTACCTACGTACTTCAATTAAGAAAATATGTGACAGAAGTGTTGCAATGCCTGGAAAAGGCGTTATGTTTTAAGTACTGACATATAAATTGTAAGATCTATGTACACTTGGTAAGCAATAAATGATTTGATTTGATTCGATTTCGTAATAAGACACATCCGACAGGCTTGTTTTCGTTACCTCCGCCCTACAGAATACCGCGGTTATAATAATTCGTGTTCGTGTTGTGTTCTTGGCGGTGAGTAGGGTAGCCAGAGCTCACCGGAGAATTTGTGCTGTCAGTGGGATGACTATAAGCTTATCCTGCTTTGTCCTCTACACTGACGGCACAGAAACTCAGTGCTTACAGGGTCGGCTGCGCGAGTGTGGCTTCTCTGGTTTTACACACGTCCATAGGCCACGGTAACCACTTTCCATCAGGTGGGCCGTGCGCTTGTCTGCCACATAAGTGGTATAAAATAATAATTAAGAATCTAACCGAATGGTGTATAGGTCTAAATCTATCACAACAACATTCATCAACAATATATCATATTCAACAACATATCAAGACAACAATCTAAAACAACAAGCAGACCTCGTATTCCCAAGTGTAAATATTAGACGCCACTGGAAAATCACTATGAGGATAATGATGGTTAGTATTAGACTAGATTTCCAAGCGACTACTATATGGGGTTCTTTAAAAAGGGCATCAGAAAGTTACAGGGGACTCACACTCGCGCCGCCTTGTAAGTTCCTACAGAGAGTCTCTGTGCTGTCAGTGCAAGAGACGCAATAAGACAAGCCTTCACGGTAATCACTTCTAATTAGGTAGATAAGCCGTGTGCTTGGCTGCCACCTAAGTGTTAACACACAATACTCTATATAGCAGGTGGCACATCTAATACGTATTATGCGTACAGCGAGAGTATTTACGCCTATCTGATCTAATATAACAGTGCATATAACTAACCGTAACAGAGGGTAGGTAAACTCTATCGCTACATGTAAGCCAGTGATGCGCAATGGCGCTAAATTGGCCATTTGTAAATGGTTGAAAGCATTGACTGTATATACTATCGGTATGGGAATTATACAATACTGTATAGTGCTTTCGATGGGCTAGTTGATTGATTGATATAATCTAGTAACTTGCTGACTGTACGACTCATTGTTACGGACCCTTTATGGATGACTTGCAAATTTTGGTTTAAAATGATTGTATACTTTCAAATAGATAGTAAAATTTCATATATTAATTAAATATGAAATTTATTTTTCTAACAATTTAATTTATTTTACGTAATTTGCTGTGCCCAAACAGGGCTTCCTGTTGAAACCCATATTATCTTATATATAATATTCTCGTGTCCCAATGTTCGTTCCCATACGCCTCCGAAACGGCTTGACCGATTCTCATGAAATTTTGTGAGCATATTGAGTAGGTCTGAGAATCGGCCAACATCTATTTTTCATACCCCTTAGTAATAAGGGTTGTCCACCCTAATTTTTTTTAACATGGCAAAACAACGTTTGCCGGGGTCAGCTAGTATTATGTAACATCTACTATGTAACATAAATTTAAAACTGGAGTAAAAAGTTGAAGATTAATCTATAAACATATAAGATTGTGTAGATTGTGGCAAGAGCTCTCTAAATTTCATAACAGTTCTACAATCGAAAAAGTGCTGCAGAAGTAATTAACAATTTTATCTACATCAACTGCAAATTATTTGAATTGAAACGGTGCGAGTCATCGGTCAGCGAGCCTTCGCTCGGCAGACGTCGTGTCGCCAAGGACGATCGGAAGCTGTCGGGTGCAATCGGAAGCAATCGTATAACACCGGAAGACGAAGACGACCTACGTTACGAGTGTACCTGTGCTATCGTTATTGAGACAATCGTATGCTTCACAATTGCACCAACCAATTCTAGCGTGAGTTGTACTGTTTTCTTTTTCTTTTATATTGCCTATAATAGCATAAACCGCTATCATTCTTTAAATTAAATATATTATTTGACCAATATGCCGAACGTTAAACGCACGCCCCCTAAGTTTGGCACTTCTACAAAAAAACTGCAAAGTATGTCGGAGCCGGATATTAGTGATGCAGCATGGATAGACCAGGACCCAAAATCAAATAAGAGCAAGCGCCCCCGTCAAGAAAATTCTCCACCGTTTGTACGGGACTCCCTGGCTAGTCGCGTATCCGAACAAGATATCAATGTATCGAAGCAGTTAGAAAATCAGTCTGCTCTCATTTCGAAACTTGTGTCTGATGTGGGCGAAATAAAAACACAAAATGCTCAAATAAAAAACTCAAATGCCGAGATTTCTCGCTCATATGCAGAACTGGCTCAGTCCATGTCTTTTCTAAGTGATAAATTTGAGGAAATGAAAAAAGAAATGTTGAGTCTGAAAAAAGAGCGACAAGAACAGCATATTTATATTGAGAATTTGGAGAAAAAAATTCAAGACCTGCAATTTAAATCACGTTCTTCTACGATTGAAATACGGAATATCCCACAGACTGATAGTGAATCTAGCCATAGTTTAGCTAAAACGGTATGCAAGATTGGAGAGACAATTGGTATTCATTTGTCGACTTCAGATATTCGCGACACATATCGGCTCCCTGGGAAGTCATCTGTCAGTCCAACCTCCTCTCGTCCGCTCATTGCAGAGTTCACCGCCGTGCATTTGAAACACGAGGTTCTCTCTGCGGTCCGATCATATAATAAAAATAAACAAACTTTACACGACAAGCTAAACACGGAAGACATTGGGATAGTGGGTCGTCGTCACCCGGTTTATATTGCTGAACACCTACCTCCTAGCCTTCGAAAATTGTTTTTCCAAACAAGAGAATTCGTGAAGAATAACGGATTTAAGTTCTGTTGGATCTCAAACGGAAACATATACATTCGCAAGAAGGAGGGTGAAACCCACGTATTAATAAACTCAGAGAAACGTCTACAGGAACAAGCCAATAAGCTGTGACTATCTGTTCTTCATACTTTAATGTCTATTTTAATGTATTTTTATTTTAAATTCATCTATTATTTCAATATGATTTCTATATGCCTTGTAAACTGTATAAAATGTAGGTTTTTTATAATTCTATCTCATACTCCATACAAAAACAACATAAACACGTACTCACAACAATATAAATTATCACATCAAAACATAATATATCCAAGATCTATTTATTATTCTATGGTGTACAATAGTGCAAACAAACAGTCTAGACCACTCACACAATCACACAAATACTACCAATACCAATTTTTCGGAACCTTGTTTAGAGATAAACTCGATTATAAATGGCAGTCATAAACAGTATCAGTAGCGAATTAGACAATCTCAATATAGGCAGTTGCTCTTCTTGCTTACCAGAGGATTGTCACAAATATATTAAAACATCACACAATAATCTAAATATATTTCATTCTAACATATGTAGCATTAACAAAAACTTCAATACTCTATTAGCCCTAATTAGCCTAACAAAGACTACTTTTGACATACTCGTACTGACTGAGTGTTGGTTATCCAAAGTGACTAATCTCCCTATCATGCAAGGATATCTATCATTCTGTACGAATAATCCTACTAACCAAAACGGAGGTGTAGTAATGTACATAAGGCAGGGCCTAAGCTTTACTGTGAGGGAACCTACGATTAGACACGCTGATGGTCTTGTATGCGAAATCGACCAGAAATTGGCGATTGTAGGTATCTACCGA